>CM062818.1:1481100541-1481783041 GCA_031772625.1 Pinus tabuliformis
ATTTAAGTTTTATCGTAATTATAATTGTGCAGAGAGACACTCTTTAGTATAGAAGAAATTTTATAATGTTTTTTTAATTATAATTTAGGTAAATATTTTGATTTAAAAAAATTATATTAAAAAATAATGATTATTAATTATAGTTTGATAATTAAAATTAAAAAAACTAAAATAAATTATTTTAAAAAATTGTATAAAGAATATTTTTTTCCAAAACAAAATATAAATTTAATTTATAAAATTTAAATTTTTATTTACACATTAAAAAATAATTAAAAAAAATTATCATAAATTTTTGCATAGAAAATCGAATTTACCTTAATCAGTTTGCATACTTAAGTTCATTAGCAGAAATAACACCTTCAATCTGTAAAGCAAAGTGAAGCACACAATGTTGACTTGTCTTAAATTCTACGTTCAGTTCTCTCTGTGAGCTAGAGTGAGAGCACCGAGCAGGCATCCAACTAGCGGATTGCACCAAACAGTCGTCCAACCAGTGCCTTCAAACGTCACAGTGAAGGTATCAAAGATTATCGAATGACTGTGGATGTTTATACCATAGCGCCACGTCTCAGCCTTACCACTTGTCCATCGGTGGGTTTCATGCTCACACGCTGTTTGACGTTCTGCTCCTGTCCACCGACGTGCAGGTTCACCATGGCATCCAACCTTCTCTGGCCGCGCTATTCTATGAATCTGAGCGCGTTTTTCCTTCCTCCTGCTTCGCGCGTCTCTGTGCAGGTGAGGTTTGTCCTCTTTACTGTCCATGTTGCTCTCCGTTGGTCTCACTGAATCTGTGTTCTTTTTTAGAAGTACCTTATGTTTTCTCAGCTTAAGCATCTTTCCAGGAACCTCTTATGCTCAATTCCCAGTCTTGATTATCATTGTCCATTGATATAATCTCTGCTTATCTGAGGTGCCCTGACCCATCAAATTCTGTTATACTTCGACTGTGCTTGTGGCAAAAGGTGACGGACTGTGCCTGTGGCGTCTTGCGGTGCTCTTGCTCTCTGTGGCAGCTCTGGGATAAGGTTAGTATTTTTTTGGTCAAAATTCTTAACAGTCTGTTATTTTCCTTGTCATTTCTGAAATGGTTTTGGTCCTAGCAGTGTTAGGATAAAAATTGACTGTTTTCTTTATAAAGTAGCTGTAACGAACCTGATAAAGGATGTCTCTACGATGGTGCTACCATCATACTCTTTATTTTGAAAGAGCTAGCAATATTTTGTAGCCATCTCTGTTGCTTCATTTCCAAAGGTTTTATTTTACGGTTTAGACCTCTGGAGTGACCTCTGTGTTAGCTTTTCTTTCTTACTTATTGGTTAAAAAGGTCAGTATTTCTTTCCTTTATCAGGTTTTGGTAAATCTTCTGTGCGTGTCTTTCTCTCTTTTACCGGGCTCAAATTTATGGTCTTTTTTCCTTATTTGGATCTGGGCTCCTATAGTCATTTTGAAGCACTATTGTGTTATATCGAAACCCTACTCAGATTTTAGCCTAAAAAGAGGGCCCTGGTGGTGTAAGTGCAATCATTGTTATTGTTGCTATATCATCTTTCCGAGCCACTCTTGATTCCCTGATCGTTCCTTCTTTCTCTTTTGACCTCCCTGGTTTTTCCGATACCGGATTTTCTAGGTTGATTACCCTTTTCTGTCAACCGGAATAGTCATGACGTAAGATGGAGCGGGGTTTTTACTCCTTCCCCTTTAATGGGTGCCGACGCTATTGAAGTTCCCCTATCCTTTCTACAGATTTGAATGTCAAATCCTTCTTTTTTCCTGTCAGTAGTTGGGCTTTCCAAGAAGGCCATGCTTCAGTATGTCCGGGTATTTTATGCCGATCCCTAGATTTTGTCAGAATTTGATTTTTTTTGTAGGTTGTCATTCCCATATATTACCTAGAGGTTTATTTTCCATATTTTTCACACATTTGGTCGCTCTGTCTCTCCTCTTTTTAGTATTGACCGAACGGTTCTCTGACTCCTGGCCTGTCCTTCCCATTTACAACCTGGAGGCTTCTTTTCCTACTACTTTACACTTTTGGCCCTTTTGTCTCTTCCTCCTTTAGTATAGTCAGTACTTTCTGACTCAATGGAGGCTTTTTCTGTTGTGTCTGTCACGTCAACCATGGTGCGGGCCACCATGGAAGCAGAGGAGAAATTTGGCAGACCGATCATCAAAGATGATTGGCAATCTTCCCTGGCAGATATTTTAGTTCCCCATTCTCTAATTTCGGACCATGACCAAAAAGGTGGCAGATCTGATATCCCGCCGCGCAGAAGGAACCAGTGCCCTGCAAAATCCTCCCCTCACCTCGCAGCCCTAAATCTGGATAGCTCTTTTCTATTGGACAGGATAACCAACCTTCAAAATCGAGCCCTGGCCAATCGTTGGCACTTCCCGGCAATGGGGGATGGCCAGATGAGATCTTGGATAGGCTCTAAAATGAACTCTCTTTTGGGGTATATTCTGACCATTGTGAGGCTCATGAACAACTAGTACAGTTTCCATTTTTTAAGTGATCATGATCTGGAAGTAATCCTAGCCCTCCCTTGGGTTCATGTCAAAAGCTTTCTTGCTCTGCATAAATGGTACATTGGCTTCAACCCTTTGTGAAGTACCCCAACGAACAACTTTATCTGGATGAAACTTCCGGGTCTTCCCATCCCACTGTGGACTAAGGAGACTTTATCAGATATAGGCAACGCCATCGGGAGATTCATCTATGTTGACCCTAAATGTCTCGGGGAAAAGGACAAAAGAGTCACTTGGATTTTAATCGAGAAGGAATATAGAAGAGGCTTCCCTGAGCATATTGACCTAACATGGGGTGAGTCAAAAATTCAACAGAGATTGGATTAGTGGGGAGTACCATTCCGATGCTCTGTTTGTCATAAAACAGGCCATTTGAAAACGAATTGCCCCTATCGTCAAGGTGGAAGACAAATGGGGAGGGGCCATCATATAAAACCTTCTATCAACCTATTGGGAATGGGAGGGGAAGATCAAAGGGGGAATAGATACCAAGGCATTGGCAGGGATCCCGGACTTGGGAGTACCTGCCACTCCCTCCTTGGGGTTTTTCACCAGGTAGATTGTCAAACCTTTCTCTGAAGAGGACTCATTCCCTAGAGCAATTTCGTCAGAATCGCAGTCCATTAAAGGAGAATATGACAATGTGCAGATCATCATATAAGTCACGGTCCCCGAAACCGATAAGTCTTTCTCCTTCTGAAAGACGGATGACTCTCTCAACCAACCCTATGCCCCTTGTATCATTTCTGGACAAATTTATACCTTCTCCGCCATCTATTCCCCATCCATTCCTGGATATCCCATCCACATCTCACATCACTTATATTTCATCATCACCTCCATCTCCTGAAAAGCCCAAATCAACGCCTCAGGGGGACGCAACACCTCCTCCCCTCTCAACATCCTCTAATCCAATCAAGGCCTATACAGACTTAAAAGGAAAGGCTCCATGTCTCTTTGTCACTCCCCTAAACTCTCCCACATCTTCTCTTACAAATTCCTTCGAATGTGATCTGGATCTTCTTTTAAAGAGAGAATCCCTCAATCTTCATCCTCTCACTGTTCATAAACCTCAAAAGTCTCCCTCTCCTTCAATTAGCCCTACCTCGGTAGGGAATATCATGTAAGAAGAAATCAGAACAGGGGAAGTAGACACTTTCATGGCAGAAAGGGAAGGCCAGATTTGAACATTCAGGATCTCTCACTGGTTGACATTCCTATCATCGATCTCGCTGCAAAGGGTCTGCTTAGAGCAAGCAAGCCTGGGGATATGACCAAATGATCAATATTCTCTCTATGAATATTAGGGGTCTAGGAGCGGACCCAAAATTTTTGGCTCTAAAGGACCTTTTTAAGTCCTCAAATTCAAAGATTCTACTTATTCAAGAGACTATGCATGGTTGCCAGGAAACCATATCTTATTTCAGATGCATGTTTCCCACCTAGCACATTACTACGATGGGTGCTACTGGACTATCCAGAGGTCTTGCGGTACTGTGGGATCTGGTTTGGATTTCGGCAGTGGCTTTCAAGTGTTTTGCTGGAATTCTCCTTCTCGCTTATATTAGGGGCTCCCCCAGGCCGATTCACATCCTAAATGTTTATGCCCTATATAAGGAACGCTTTCCCTTTTGGGATCGCTTTCTGTCCCCGGAGATCTTGGATATGGATTCTCTGCTGGTAGGGGGGACTTAAATTGCACTCTGAGCAAAGACGAGATGTGGGGAAAGGGTAGGAAAAATGATTCGGTGGGAGGTATTATCAGAGATACTATCCTCCAGCACAATTTTGTTGATGTTTATCCTTTCATGATGCCCTACTTGGGATAATGGGAGATCGCAAGATGCATATCTTGCTAAGAGACTCGACCGTTTCCTTATTCATGACAGATTGATTAATCATGTAGGGATTCCCTCTTCGAAGATTATTCCAAGCTTCATCTCAGATCACAGACCTATCTCCATTCAATGGAATCACCTGGGACACAAGAATGGTTTTCCCTTCAAGTTCAACAGAGTTTGGTTAGAGGATGCATAGTTTAATAAACTCATTCAGGATTTTTGGCTATCTCCTTCCTCTGAAGACCGATCTTGGCATACCCAAACCTTCTTGGATCGCTTGTCTGCCCTCAGGAAATGTGTAAAAGGCTGGCAACAAGAAAAGGTGATTACTAATAGGGAAGCTCTCAAGGAGATAAATTGTAAACTTGAAAGATTATTGTTATGTCTGAATGTAATCAATGTATCCCTGGATATGAGAGCTCATATAAGGGAACTGGAGAGAAAAAATCAAAACATTCTAGCTATTGAAGAGGCTACCTAGAGATTGAAGAGCAGAGCAACCTGGCTTAAAGAGGGTGATAGAAATACAAATTTTTTCGATAGATATGCAAACAAAATATGGGAATTAAATTCAATTTTGGAGATAAAAAATGAGGAGGGAATCTCAGTGGTGACACAGGAAGACATCACAAAGGAGGTAGTAATTTATTTTCAGAAAGCATATAGAAGGAATAGGGGCAGTGATTTCGAAGACATCTTGTGGGGCATTGAACCCTATCCAACAATGTTTGATGAGGTGCAGAATGAACTTCTATTTGCCAAAGTCACTGAGGAGGAACTCATGACGATCATGAAATCTTTTAAAAAGGACAAAAGTCTGGGCCCTGATGGATGGACAATTGATTTTTTCATTCACTTTTATGACCTGTTTAAGTCTGACCTTCTGGAAATGGTGGAGGAGGCCAGGATAAAAGGCAACATCAATCATATTATATCCTCCACTTTCATTGCTCTAATTCCAAAAAAGAAGGTTTCTCTCACCTTCACGGACTTCAGACCCATCTCTCTTTGTAATACCCTCTATAAGATAATCTCCAAACTCATCGCTGGCAGGATGAGAAATATTTTATCAACCCATTTGTCCCAAAAGCAGCATGGTTTCCTAAAGGGTAGTAACATTCTAGAGGCTATTGCTCTTACTCAGGAATGCCTTCAATCCATGCATTCAAAAAAAGCTAAAGCAGCTATATTGAAATTAGATCTCAAGAAAGCATATGACTGCACCAATTGGGGTTTCTTAAGGTGTCTCCTCCCCAAAATTGGCCTCAATAACAAATGCTCTAATTGGATAATGGCCTATGTTGAAAATGTAAACTATGTTGTTCTTATCAATGGTACTCCTTCTTATTTCTTTGCTACCGCCAAAGGCCTGAGGTAGGGATGTTATATGTCCCCTCTCCTTTTTATTCTGGTCATGGACTCCTTAAATATTCATATAAAAAGGCCCGTCAGAGAAAAGAGATGTTGTCCTCTGGCAATCAGCCAGGAAATTTCTATTTCGCACAACTTGTTTGTAGATGACATCCTGCATTCAACGATGCTTTTTCGGGCCTCATGGACCTATTTACATGACATATTGGGTAAGTTCCAAAGAGCTACGTGGCTGTGTATAAATGACGACAAGTCATCTTTCCATATAGAGGATGTTAATGTGGAACTTATTGTTCATATGGTCCAACTCTTCAATATAAAAGCAAAACCTCTTAAAGATGGCCTGAAACACCTGAGATTTCATTTAAAACCTGTGGGCTACACATCTGCAGACTGGATGTGGATCCATGATCGATACTTCATGAGAATAGCTGGATGGGAATATAAATGTCTTTCAATGGCTGGGAGGGTGATTTTAACTCAAGCAGTTATGGTACAATTAATGGTCTACTGAGCCCATTTATTTTACATTCCTGCAAATATAATCCACAAACTAAACAAACTAACCACAAATTTTATCTGGGGGGGCACAAAGAGAGAAGAAGATTCCACCTTACTAAACTCTCAAATTTGACTCGTCCAAAGAAGATGGGGGGATGGGGAATCATGGACCTCCAAAAGTTTGGCATAGCTCTTCTCTGCAAATCTTTATGGAAAGGAGTTTTAGGGGATTGTCTTTGGAGCAATGCCATCAAATTGAAATATATGGATAGCAGAGACATATCCTACTGGTATAGAAAAGGGACAATTGGAACTCCCCTGGGATCAGCCATATGGAGGAGCTTTTGAAAAATTGAACAATTTTTTCTTCAAAATCTGGTATGGAGTTTTCAAACGAGGAAAAATATTATTATGGGACTTGATCCCATAGCAGGAGGATATGAGTATATTTCCTTCCCTTAGCAGTTACTTCGGGTCTTTCAGCAAAAAGGGATCTTCTATTGGGAGCAGACCATTGAAAGATGGCTGGAGTCACTTCTAATCTGGAAAACGGCCTTGATGCTGGACCTCAATGGTGATCTTGCTCACCAATGGAATCTGATTACTTGGCTTATGAGGAACAAGGGAATTTACAGATCTGAGGTGGAGGATAAACTCATTTGGAAGGGGTTTAGGGGAAGGACAAATGTTTATGTCAAAGATATCTATTTAGTACTACAAAAGGATAGTCCCACACAACAAGATAACATTTTCCCTATTATCTTTTGGAAATGAGGATGTCCCTATAAGATAATCATATTTTCATGGCTTTTTTTCCATAATAAGAACCTTATGTGGGATAACCTTCAAAAAAGAAGCTGGAGTAGGCCTGCTATCTGTCCTATTTGTAAAAATGAAGAAGAAAACAACTTTCACATATTCCTAAACTGTCTTCAAACATAGGGGCTTTGGAAGAATCTGGCAGACCTTTTAAGATTCTGTTTGGTTTTCTTTCTCTCTCTTAAAGAAGCTTTTGAATGGTGGAGCAATCTGAAATCGGTTTGGAAGCTTATTCCTCTATTAACCCTTTGGGATATCTGGAAATGGAGGAACAAGGCCCTCTTTCATAACAACATGGAAAATTTTAACTCAGTTTTTGGAATCATTCTCTCCCAGTACTACTTCGGTCATCTCTACATTTCCCTTTAGAGATTTGTAAAGTTGAAAGTAAAAAATATTGATATGACGGGCATACCTAGAGCTTATTTTGATGGGGCGGCTCAAAATGGTAGATGTGCTTGCGGTGTCTTTATTATTACAATGGAGAACCAACATATTGACATTTTTTGGAATGGTGGGAAAGGATCAAACAACAAAGCAGAGTCAATGGCATTCGCTGGTCTCCTTATGTTTTGTGACTATCTAAACATTAAGGTTTTGCAAATTTACGGAGATTCCAAGGTCATTATTGACCATGTAAAGTCAATTCACTCCATAAAAAACCACAATCTTTCGGGGTGGCTAAACATAATTGACTCTATCTGGAAATCTCGAAAGGACTATACTATCAGCCATATTGACAGAGCAAAAAACAAAGAAGCTGATTCTCTGTCAAAAAAAGGACTTTCTTCACAAAACGAATACTGGAAGATGAGCATAATGGTGGGGGATGAATTGCACCAAATTCAGGATTTCATACTGCCGGGTACTTAATCCTCATTCATCTCTCTTCAATTCTGGTATGTATCAAGTACCCCGTTTTTCTCTTCTGGTTGCTCTTGAATTTTCTGATCTTGCATACTTTCGTTGATACTTTCTATGTCTCCATATTATCCTGCATATTTTGATGAGGTTTTGAGTTTATGGCTTCGATTTTGTATCTCACTGCATTGGCTTGGTTGCCTATTCGGGTTGCACCTATATGTTATCATATCCACCAGATGATGTACTGTTATCTCTTTTTGAAATAAATAGTAATCTAGCTTTTTTCATACTTAATTAAAAAAAAACAAAAAAAACAAAAAAACAAAAAAACAATCATGATGTCTGGATTCTTACTTATTTACTTTTTGGGCAATTTCAGTATTAGTTTCCATCATTAAAGTTTGGGATGACAATTTTTTCCCTTTTCTTTATTTTTTAATTACTCGTTTTGCAAATTTATATAGAAATTTGAATAGGTTTAATTTTTTACTATAAGATTTTTGCAATTAAAAAACAAATATATATTCCCTTTTCCCTCTTTCCATTTGATTTTATAATTATATGAATTTTCTATAATAACTTTTTCATTTTTCAATTTGATATGAATTTTCTATAATAACTTTTTCCTCTTTCAATTTGAATTTACCATTATATGAACTTTTGATAATAAACCAGTGTAAAAAAAATATTTTGCAATGTATAATACATCTACATTTAATTGGGAAGACTGCTTACACATTTTTTTATTTACTAGAATTTGAGTTTTTTTTTTAAATATTATAAAAATCTACATATATATAACCAGCAAAGACTGTCCAAGCCCAGGTAGTCACATTCCAATTATTTTGTAACTACAAGTTGTGGTATCGGGGACCTTTCTCATTCGGGTACTGATTCTCTTGGATTGAATGGTTATTGTGTGATGTGCACCCTAATTTGACAGTAATCAATAAAGGGCCTTGGATGACCAAATGATGGACCATGCTCATTTTATGCATTCTACATCTTCTGACTCTACGCGTCCTTTAAGGGTAGCTGGCCTATAAGATTAGCTACCCTCACTGGATGAGGGATGGACTAATTAATAGCTACCCGCACTGGATGACAGATGGACTAATTAATATCTTCATTGACTTGAGCCACCCACCAATCCCACTTATATTCTTGTGAAACATATCTATTGAAAATATATTTAGTAATTAATATTATTAAATTAATTGTTAAATTTAATTTATTGAAAATATTATTAAATTAAAATATAATTTAACAATTTATAAAATAAGTGATATGAATAATATTAAAAATTAATAATATAAAAAATAAAAAGTTAAATTAATTAAGTGATATGAATAATATTAAAAATTAATAATATAAAAAATAAAAAGTTAAATTAATTTAAATTTCACATGTATAAATATAATAATTTTCATTTTTAAAAATTTAAAATATTTTTAAAAAAATTATTTCATTTATCTTAACTATAATATTGAACAAAAATATTAATAATCAAATATTTTATTGAACAAAAATATTAATAATCAAATATTTTAATTTATTAGATTTAAATACTATAATTATAAGGAAAATAATATCATTAAAATGGAAATTATGTTACACCCTAAAACATAATTAGTTATCAAATTAATGTTACTAGTTTAGATGTTTACTAATACCTACTAACATGGGACTAACTTCTCATGAACTCAAAAGCATCCTTCAAATCACATTAACTAAAATGTAAACTAACTAAACTAATCACAGATCGATTTCCCTTAGTGTTTAGCATAACCACACCACACCTTCGACATAAACTCCATTGTCATACTTCATCATCGTTAACCATGGATAGCCCCGCTGCATCTTCCACGAACACTACAAGAATTGAAAGTTGATGCAATAACTATTAACTTGTCAAGCCAACCAATCGTCGAGCGGCTGGAAGGCCCCATGGGTACCTTTACCACTTAAGTATTTCCCCATGCAACTTCCAGCAACATTCCTCACAAAACGTTAAATTCACGGGAAAGAATTGAAAGTTGATACAATAACTATTAACTTGTTAAGCCAACCAATCGTCGAGCGGCTGGAAGGCCCATGGGTACCTTTACCACTAAGTGTTTCCCCATGCAACTTCCAGCAACATTCCTCACAAAACGTTAAATTCGCGGGAAAGAATTATTTGACATGAAGACAGGCGAATGAAATTTCGTAGAAGAATCCGAGAAGTTTCAACATATGGACAGACAGCAGACGCCAATGAATTTCCCAACAACTGGAAGGAACAGTATGAGAATACGAGTTAACCCTATTTATAGTATTTACATGAGATGTGCTGAGCAGCGGGGATTTGAGATATTCTGGTTCAAGTATTTCTTATAACAGTTGCGGCATTTTAATGGGAGTAATAGAGTGCTTTCACGCCGATGCTTGCTCCGAAAATAGGCGATCTTGTTTTGAATTTAGTGTAAAAGATTGAACGCCATGTTTTTTATGAACAATGGAGGCGGCCTGAAAATTTGTTATTCGGATAGTGCCATCTCTTCTGCGAGTGAAAAAGATCGCAATGAGCTCCGGCGATTCCAGAAACCCGAGGAGGTTTTCCCCGAGGCGATCCTCTTCGTGTCAGAATTACGAGCGATTCAACAACGAAGACTGAATGCAAAGGTAGGTTTTCAATTTGCAGCCGAAGAAAACCCCACGGGAGATTTTCAAGAACAGTGATAACTAAGACGAAATGCAAGGGACTTTTCCCTCATTGTATTTAGATAGTTTTAAGGTAAAGCCTTAAAATTATATAATATGTAACTGCCTATGATATCCATCCCCGCGCTCAAAAGCTATACAGATAATTTGTACAAGGATTTCCAAAATAAGGAATTTATGGTAATTATCGTTCTATTATATGTGCGCATTGTTTAGATGTAAATTTTATTGTATAATCTTTAAAGAATGGTATATGGTAGGCACGAAGGATAAGCGCTTTTTAATGTTCTAGAATTGTAGAGGGTTGAAAATAAGTGTATTTCAAAGTGTATTTCAATTGGGCTGTTTCTGTATTTTATTTTAATTCATATTTATTATTATATATTTTAATATTAAATGGGAAATTTTTAATTAAAAATAAATAATTTTTATTAATTTTTATCTAGGTAAGAAATACTTATAATCAGCTATCCAATTTTGAAATGGAGGAGGTTGAATGCATCCCTCTTGGCAGAGCTATTGGTTTATAATACCTTGATGGGAAATAATTGTTTACGCCAAACCCTAATAATCTCTTGATCCATATGAACATCATCAAAAGGTTTTTGAAGATGACAAAATCTTGTTTGCTTGAGTGTGATTGGGCTTTATTTCTAGTTTGACAGACTTTTATTTCTGGCCGTCTGATTCGGTTGGCACCCTCCTTTTTCTTAGAGGCTTCCCTCTGACAAACCATAATCAAATATCTATGTTTATATGATATTAATCTCGTTTAATATCACATCAAACCATTACAAGAATTGACATCCAAACTATTTTTCTTTAGAATCAGTAAACCTCAGATTTTCGTCTACCCTTTTAACCTAGGGTAACCTACCCGTGACATTTATGCACCATATAACCTCACATTTTACAGTCACAAGGTTTCCAATGCTTTTTATTTCACATTCACAGTACACCCTGATGTGGAAGGTGGATTAAAGATCCGCAAAGTTCTGCCTGTAACAGAAGAGGAAGCTCGTCGTTTCCTTAATCGTCTTGATGCTGAATGTTTGGACTAAACCGGAACAAGTCATTTCATATTTAACTCAATTTTAAGCATTTTATCTCCAATCTACATAAAAGTATAGCCAATTAGAAAATAAATGGATTGAAAATTAACCGATGATTCATAGGTTATGAGCCGGGTAGTCTCTTATTTCCACGAATTGAGATTACTTAATTGTCTCTGGGCAAAACCAAATGCAATGATGTTGTAGAGTTTGACTTCTGACAAAGAGATTAAGTCACAACAATTCGCAATCCGCAATCCAGTAATAAGCTTAATTTAATTTGTAATGATTTTTTCTATATTAAAGTACTTATTATGATTGAATATTTAGAGAAATTTTGGTATGTATTTATACATTTTATATACACATTTTGATTGAATATTTGAATATAGAAATTGAGATTGAAATTTTTCCATGAATAAGAAGAAGGTGTTTTGTGATTGTTAAGTTTTACGAGAACAAGTTATTTTCGCTGAGGTGTTGTTGTTTCCTCAGGTATCTATATTTTATTCAATTATCATTAAGAGATTCCCATGGAACTTGGAAAGATTAGTCAACTTGAACACATGTTGAAGGCACTAAGAGGTTGACATGTAAGAGAATACTAATTATTTTAGTGTGTGGTTATTTATTTTTTATTTTTCAATTTGCAATAAATATTTGATAAAATTCATCACCATTTCTTCTTTTTAATAATAATAATAATAATAATAATAATAGTTAATTAGGCCGATACCCTTTTTTTTTTTAATCACTTAACCTCATATTTTCGTCTACTATTTTAAGGTATGTGTCACATCTGTGCAACATATGACCCTACATTTTACATCTGTGCACCATATGACATCACATTTTATGGCTGACCTCACATTTTTACACTAAAAATCTCATTATGCAACTCCACAATCTCTAAGATCATTTAGGACTGAAACATACAAAATCTCTAAGATCACTCAGGATAGGAACATACAGAAATTTCATATATTGGTTAGAGAAAAAATTGTACACTATATTGTGAAAAAGGTCAATTTTTAAGTATATGTTAGGCAATATTGATTTTTGCATCACTAACTTTTACAAAATTAATGTTAGAAGCTTGCGCCTTGAAAATTTGTTGGGTGTTGTACACAAATTTTCTACTTATATCAGAAAAAACTAGGATGCATGTACTCATGTGATATTGATCACCAAACACCTGACCTATTTTCTAATTTTATTTTTTATGAAATAAAGTGAAATTTGTAATAACTTATGTTGAGTATTTGTATGTGGAAGCCCGTAAAATGTACATAACAAATGTTACTTTTTCATGTTATTATGAAATAGGTCTTTTTAGTAAAGAGTTTCTCTTTACTTCACTGTGGTATTTTTACCAAATATGTTATTTTCGCTTCACTGTGTTTTGTAATGTAAAAGATATTATTATTGACTTTCATATCTCATTTCAATTAATTTATTTACATTCTATGAATAAAGTCAATAATATAAATTAATAACTTAATAATAATAAAATTAAAATATTTAATTTAATAATAATAAATTTAATATTTTTAGTTAGGTTGATAGACATTTCTTTTGAATCAGTTCATCTCAGATTTTATTTTACCTTTTTAGTCTATGAGTGTCTTTTGAATCAATTCATCTCAATTTTTCTTCTACCTTTTTAGTCTACTCCTCACATCTGTGCAACATATGACTTCACATTTTAAGTTGATATGTGTGCACCATATGAACTCACATTTTAAGGCTAACCTCACACCTAATCTTTGACATCTGTGCACAATTAGTGTAATTTTTTTTTTGCAGATGACATAGTCTTTGTTACAATACCATGACTTATCAATACCATATGTCCCAAAAAACCATAACAATTGTTAATATGAAATATTTTTTAATTAATCAATTTAATTGTAAAAGAAAAAAAAACTATTTTGGAGTTAATCTCAACTTTTTATTTGTGCATATTACTAATAATATTCTACATTATTCTATGGAGTTTAAATTCCTATCATCCATCTAATAATTCTTGATAATTCTAAAAGTCCTATTAAAAATTATAAACTCCTATTAACATAATTATTAATAATTTTGAGTTTATTTAATGATTTATTTTCAAATAATTAATTGACTTAATTTGATTTACAATGTAACAATTCTATCTATTATATTTTTATATGTTTTTCTTGTCTAGAAATCAAAGTGATATCAAAGCTCTAAATAACCACCATGATTACACCATAAATTAAAATTTGAAAAATATAAATAATATTTTTCTTTTAATATTTTCAATAATTAGCAACTCTAAAATGCTCGGCCTTGCTCAAGGGATACCACACACATGAATAAGTATCACATCTATAAACTTCAATGGTTGTATTTGCCAACAACATAACAAGGTCACACATTGACATCATTGATTAAATAAAAAAAATTAATAAATGTTGATAAAACAACTTTGTCATAGCATTGATCAATTTAATTTATAATATTTAACATTGTAAAAATAAATATTTCAATATGGATAATTGCCTCATATATTTTATGTCATTATTTCTAGATATTGTTGCTATATTCATACATGATTTTTAAATAGGTGTAGTTATTTTTTATGCTTAAGCTCATTAAAAATTAAAAATTTTAAAAATATTTGATACTTAAGTAAATAATATATTTTCCATCAGTTACTTCCCATCATAATTAGTCCTTTCATAAGGACAGAAACAAGAGTAAGAGATAAATAAAATGATGTTGTCGGGTCTCAATCCTCAGACCTATGGAGAAAAGTATTTTCCATCAGTTACTTCACCTATGGAGAAAAGTATTTTCCATTAGTTACTTCCCATCATAATTAGTTCTTTCCTAAGGACAAAAACAAGAGTAAGAGATAAATAAAATGATGTTGTCGAGTCTCAATGCTCAGACCTATGGAGAAAAGTAATAGTGTGAATCATGAGCATAATAATCATAAAGGAAAAAATCAGAAGCTCTGTGTCCATGGATAATCATACCAGACCTAAGAGTTCTCGTACCTATGAGCATGGAAAATTTTAGGGGCTAATGTTCGCCCAGTGGGCTAATTTTCCAGGATTTTTCCAAAAAACGATTCGCCAATTTCCAATTTTTGTAAAAGATGATTCGCCCAAATTTTACAATATAAAATTATTTTATCTTAAAAATCGCCAACATTATATAGAGACTATATATAAAATCATTATAAATTTGAATAATTTTGCAAATATATCATTAAAAAATTTATAGTTTGCATATTAGGGATTAGTGAGATTCGCCAATGTTTTAAACTTCAAGAAAATTTTCCATCCTTAAAATTTTCCTTGCCTATGAGATGTGTAGAGGGATGTCAGAGTGGGGAAGTAGGTGAAGGATAAGTCACAAGAAGACCAAGTCCATGGCTTACAATTTGAGAGTGGGGAAGAGAACATGAAGGACAAGCCATCAGGTTACTCTTACAATTCACATGGACTTACTCATATGTTTTTATAAAAAAATATGATTTAATATTTTATTGTCTTGGGTAAAAATTGAAATGAAAAATGTTTGTAATGCGATACTTTTTTTTTTTCAAATTGTAAAAATTATTATTATAATATTGATTATATTTCTAATGAATTAAATGCTTTTCAAATCTCAACTCTAATAAAAAACACTCTTTGATTTGTGGTAAGGATCTTTCAAAAGTATTTAATTTGGACTAACAAAAATGGGTTACAGGCTAGATTATTTTGGTTGTATATATATATATATATATATATATATATATATATATATATATATATATATATATATATATATATATATATATATATATATATATATTGGGTCATGGGCAATTTTTTTTTTGTTTACCGAGATCAAACCTAGGTTGATGATTTTCAAATGATGCCCATGAGTGTTGCCTATTCATAATTGTAAACAATAAGGTTGTCTTTGCTTATGAGTGGAAATTTGTTCAATTTACCTTTTAAGTAGCAAATTAATTTTTTTGGTATTGTAAAACATTAGGTGAATACCATACTAGAGAGTTCATACAAAATATCCATGCATCTATGGGTCCATTAGATGACATAGAATAATAAAAGTTTCCATTGTTAGCAATATAAGAACCATTCCTTGAATAACTTCCATATCTTATATTGTAGGTGGCAATAAGATCTCGTTTCTCATTGCTAAGCAAAGTGTGCATATGGCACCACAACTCTTTGATATGTTTAGACAAAGTACAACTTTTCCAACTCAACAATTCCAATTTAACAATTCTATCAGCCTCTCTTTGCACCTTTTGGGGCAATTGCTAGTATATCTACAACCATAAAACTTATACTTGCCATGCACATGAGGGTGTCATAACATCACAATTCGCAAAGGGTTTTCTAGGCTTTCTAGAGTTTTCTGGGTCCCTTAATAAATTACTAGATTTGATCTACACAAGTTGGAGTGAAAATTCGAAGGCACAGGAAGTTCTTTGGAAGACTAGCGTGTAGGGTTCATTTGACATCATCATCTTTAAAATATCATAGATACATTGAATAATTTTTTGAAGGGACCATAGCCTTTTGAATGTGGTCTTAGCCTTAAACATTCATGGAGATGCATGGATTTGTGAATAAATAGAAAAATCTACCTCTTGGATACCTAAACCTACTAAGATAACTACAAATTTGATGGATTTGTTAGATTGAAAGCCTGGTGAGAAATCATGTGTGATCTAATCTTAAATGAATCTAATGGTGTCTCATATCCATTGTGTTAAGTAGCCTGTGTAAAGTAACCTGATATTGGTGCTAAGAGAACAAGATTTCTTCGATCGAGGAAGATGTGGGTCCAATGTGATAAAGAAATAATAAATAGCTTATGATTGTGCCCAACAGTTCCCCACCCAGCTGGAATGGAATCACTTAATCATCCATCATTCGAGTAATAGGAGGCAATATTGATGCTAGTGATCAAGGTATGAGCTCAATGTCTTTGATAAGTAGGACAATAATGATGGACACATGGGTGAGATATAGAGAAGATTATGCATGCCAACTATGTGAGATCTAGAGGTGTAACCATTTGCATACTCTGAAAGATTTTTAGTTTATCTCATTTCGGCTCAGATATGTTGGTCCTGCCTGGAGTATATCATAAAAGATCTAGAGTTGAGATTGATGATCTAATTCTTGAATCTGTATGGATGAGTGTGGTGTCAACCACATGAAAAATAGTGTAGGAAGAACCAAATGATAATTTCTCCATCCCATACTTCATTCCTAATATGATAAATGCATGTGTGAATTAATGCAATGATCTTATCAGGCCTTGTTGCATGTACCCAAGAATCATCTGTTGAATGATTCAAATGTTATACAGAAAATTCCCATTCAAAGTTTAACTATTACAAATCTTAGGATGCTATTAGTTATCAAATCACCATAGGATTTGATTTAAACATAAACACCATTTAATGGCCATCAATCTCAACCTAGTTCATTAAAGCACATGGGTAGAAATCTTGATTTATTGAATTGCCATCAATGTCAATTCTAGTTCATTAAAGCACTTGGGTATAAATTTGTTCCCTAAATAATAAACTCTCTTGATAAACAAACACCTCCCCCCTCCCAACAAAACAAAAAATACACTTAAAAGCATGGTCAAAATAGTAGTCTATGTAAAGGTTAAAAAGAAAACTTTAATACATTCTCTAAAGAGCAAACTGTAAATGCATCAATTTTCTTGTGCAAGAGTTAAATTAGATATTAAAGAAATTTATCATATGAATCTTTTGCCAAAAGCATATATATTATAATCTAGTCTTGATGTGCATGCAACGCAATGGGGTTTCCAAGGAACAAGGAGCTACAATGTGAAGATTTTCTACTCAAGACATTGTATCTCCAAAGGCTAGACAAGAAGATTGATTGTTTCACACTTAATGAAGGAGTCACGTCAAATTCATTCAAGGTCCTACATGAGCCATTACGTAGTGTGCGGACCCTCATTGCATAATTCGGAGAAAGCATGTTTAGGTGGATTATTCTTCTGAGGGCATATAGAAGCTCTATCGAGATACCATATGCATTGTTATTTATCCTCATTTGCATTATTAGTCCCTGCCATCTGGCAATGGCCAGGGACTATAGCAATCGAAAAGATGGAATTTAACATTAATTTCACCTGCTTACCATTACAAATGACAAGCGACTATTATGAATAACCAAACTTTTAAAGAAAAATTAGTTTGATAGTCTTATTTAGCCTCTTCCCGAGGCGGGAGGGGCTAAAACATAGGTTATATTCTTTTTTCCGTCGGCATTTGGAATTTTTGCGTAGCAGAGTAAACTAATGCCACGCATTAGTTTAAAACATTAAGTGTTATACTGAATTAAATTAAACCTATAGCAACTGAATTGAATTGACCCTAAGCTCATAAGCTTCACGGCAAGGTCGGCAAGGTCAGAGACTTGGCATGTCCATCTGCGAAGGCTTCTGTCTAGTGCGCCTGTCGCCTGCCACGTACCACCGCTTCAATCTAGGTGCCATTCCATAAACTGGAACAGTTGTCCCTTTCGCCAGATTGCATAAGAGAGTTTTCCATAAGCCAAAGTCCTTGAGTCTTCGGAGTTCCTGAGTCTTCTGCATCATAATGGAGTCCAGTCCCTGAGTCTTTTGAATGATAATGAAGATGAGCTATGATGAGCCAGTTCTTCTGCGTCAGTTCTTCTTCATGATAATGAAGATAAGCTATGATGAGCCAGTCTGCGGCTTGAAACTTGGAACAGTAGAGCAACAAGTAAGAAACAATTTTTCATTCTTTGCTGTCGTTTCATGCAAAATCAATTTCCATTATGAAACAAAAAAACTCACCTTTGTGCAGGTTGTGCAGGCTGGCTAGATTGATGGCTTGAAGAATAACCATGCCATGCAAAGACAAGCAATAATGTCGTGCAAAGATAAGCAATGAGAGAGCGATGTAACATTCAACTTCCAGTGATGCTCTACAAGAAAAAGTTGAGGCCTCCTGTAGAGCAACTTGCAATGGCGGTTTGTTTTTGGCTAACACTTATCTTTCTGTTTTGTATTCCACGTTGTTGGTAGTTGGCTTTGTTCTTGGCGGGTGCTTATCACAAAAGGAAGCGGTCCCAACCAATCCGGACTTGACGAAAGAAACCGACGAAGGAAGAAGCTTGGCACAGGATTAACAGTCTTTCTGGATTCACTAGCCGCAACAAGTTTCCCTCCTGTATTCAATCCATAAAGCAATGAGTGATTGTATCTATTAGAGACAACGATCCATTCAGCAGGAGAAAAGGGGGCGGTTGGGAGTGGAAATGCACTCGACCAAAGGTTAGGTTGCTATTTCTTGTCGATTGACTTAAAAAAAACATTTACTTAAATATTTTTAACACCATAAACCTCAAATATATAATATCATTTCAATTTACAGATAATTTAAACTCAATACAATTAACACAAAGCCTGATATACATGTTTCTGGAATAAAACTCTTTGCAATCTAAAATCGAATTTGCATTGCAGATTATACAATTTTAAACAAGTGAATACTGTAAGAATCGACCTGACTCGCTATTAATTAGTAAGGAGAAATGCAGGTCGAGAGAAATCGAATTGGAGTTGTTTTTACATATATAAGACTCATTTCAAAGACTCTATTCGTACGGTTCAATGCCGGAGAGAGATAAACGATCTGGCGAGGAAGCTTATAGCTCGAAGATCATACCAAGTCGCCGGTTGCTAATACTCTGATGAAGCGCTCCATCGTTTGGCTGTAATCCTGTGGGCTGTTGGAGCAATTGAGGCCACCAGCGCGTCTACTGACCTGCATTATGAAAGCATACAAAAACAAAGACCAAGAACGTTTCTTCCAACGGTAAAGGAGGTTTCAGAAGCATATGCCACTCCCATCTGGTTTTATTTTGACATTGCTGCAGCTGATGACACCTTCGGGGGCGTACTGAGCCTCCATGGGCGTGGCTGGTGCAGCAGACGACACCTTCGTTGCGGGTACTGAGGCTTCAAGGGTGTGGCTTTAGACAAGCATCTATCAACGTGTTTAGGGTCACCTTCCACACGTCTTCCTTCAGTACAAGCTGAGCGTCAGGAGCAAGCAAGACAACATCTGTCAAAATGCATGTAAGCAAAGTTGTTATTATAAATAATTGAAACTTACATTTATATTATATATTAAATTGTTTATAAAATTTTGTTTTCCCCTTTTTCATATATTTTCATTGTTTGAGCATTATAATGCTACTCCTTGCCTCCTTTCTCATAACAGGTTTACGCGCGATTTCTTCCCTTCTAAAAGGCCTCTTCCTCCTTTACTAAATCGGGTGTGGTTTCATCAATTTTCTCCACAAAATCCCTGAGGTTCTCTTAATTTTTTCGAGGGTTGGCTTTTTATAGTGTTATCTACAGTTAATATCAGCGAAGGGCCTTTAGATCCGAAGGTATTATGGGGCAGCAATCTCTGATATACAGTTTTGTCGCGAGGGTCACCGTGGTGCTTGCGGAGTACACGGATTTCAAAGGCAATTTTACAAGTATTGCTGCTCAGTGCCTGCAAAAGCTTCCCGCCAGCAACAAGAAGTTCACATACAATTGCGATAATCATACCTTCTTCCGACCTTCTGTTCTTTGGGAAAACTGAAGGAAATTGTCTCTAATGTATCCAAAATTCAAATACAAAGATTTATACTCTACTATCTTCCTTTTTCCTTTTCATCAGAAGAGATGGGTTTCTTAGTCATTAAGGCTTTCTTTGGATTATATTAAAAAAAGGGCAGTGGGAAAATCTCCAGAATTGTGTAACACCTTAGTCATGGATTTCCTGAACTTTGTTGGGTGACACCAAAGTCGAATGAAGGTCCCTGTGCAACCACAGATGGGCGATGGAAGCGTTGGCCAATTAATTCTTGTGTTCTTGATACAAATAATTGGGAACAAATTACTTATTTAATCTCAAGGTTTGTAAAACGTGAGTATGGACTAATAATAGAGGATTTTCTCCTTTTGCTTGCTCCAGGTTAAACTTAGTTCTGTCTGAGGTTATCGTTAAACGTAACATATTACTCCAACTGTATTTTAGGTACCTGGTTTTCTATTGAACTCCTTTCATTCTATTGTAGGGTATGTCCGACCTGGAGATGATATTCACTGGCCTATTACGTTCATAGCCAAAGTATGGAATAGCTTTATCTTTGTTTATATGTTAGTTCTTAGTTGATTCGGTCAACACTCAACTCCATTGATTTATACAGTAGTGTTTACGGTGTATTTTTTATATTCAATATATATATATATATATATAAATATATATATATATATATATATATATATATATATATATATATATATATATATATATATATATATATATATATATATATACTACCGGTGTTTAAATTCACATATAAACATTGTATAGGTATCTTCTTTATAGCCATATAAACCAAAACACCAAATTGGTATTTTCTGAGTTTTCTATCTCTTGAGTTCTGTAAGTAAAAATGTTTTAAATTCCTGCCAATAATGCAAATATACTTCTTTTAGCTACTTCTCAAACTTAAATCTCTCTTTCTAATATAGCTTCTCAGTCTTTTTCTCATACAAGTTACATAGTCATGGTTTTCAATGTATATGATTTTTTCTTCTATCTTTGCATGGTTACTTAGGAATATATTTCTTTTCTTTTCTACACAATCAAGGTATATTACAATAAAGTCCTGGACTGAGTCAACCAGACTTTGCTGGAGGTCCCAAGGATTCAATAGATGGCTGCACATACATTGAGCTCAGGATACCACGAGAAGCATTTGGTTCCCACATTGAATTACATACAACAAATTTTGCTTTATGCATATGTGTCTTTGAATTGCAAGTTGCATAATGACCGAATAAGAAACATGTTCAGAGCATGTGATTTATTATCATTTTCTGTACTGTAGAATTCACTGCCAACTGCATGATGAAACCCCTAAGAGCATGGGGTCAACTCTTTTTCAGATCTGGTTTTTAGAATTCTTTCATGATTTACATGCCAAGTCTTTTATATGGTCTGTATGTTTATGCTTTCCTTTTTACTGAGTCTGTATTGCGACAGAGAGCTTGCTCCTATGCTTGTGACACTTTCAAATCCAAGGGCTGCGTTGCAAAATCCTCGTTGTCTCGTTGCAAAGTTCTCTCATCTAATTAATCCATGGTTGATCCATGTATTCCAGTTTATTGGGTTCCACTTCAGTTTCAACTCTTTGCTCCAAGACTTTTCTATTGCGACAGAGAGCTTGCTCCTACGCTTGTGACACTTTCAAATCCAAGGGCTGCATTGCAAAATCCTCGTTGTCTCGTTGCAAAGTTCTCTCATCTAATTAATCCATGGTTGATCCATGTATTCCAGTTTATTGGGTTCCACTTCAGTTTCAACTCTTTGCTCCAAGTTTCAACTTGTGTTACATAATCAGTGCGAATTTCCTCTTGTATTCAACGTTTTCTTGATTCCTTGGTGACTTCTGCAATCAAGGTCAGTCATCGGACAAGCATGAGAAGGGAAGGGACTTAAATCTGCTCAGGAAGCAACTGTGGCACTTTCTCAGCATCTAGTTCGGGTAAACCAATTCAGTTTGACAGAATATATTATATTATTTTCATGACTTACCTACTCAATGCAAGTGCAGGTGCATTCTCAGGCTGAGCTTAATGCAGGGACTTGCTGCCGCACAGCTTCCCTTGTTTTTTTTATAATTCAACCATATTCTTGTTTTCGTTTTAGACTTTGGATAACAGTCTTCATGACTTTTATATTATCCTATTGTATATAATTCATCTTATATGTTGTATTTTTCTACAACTCTCCCCTTCAACGTAGAAGTTCCAATTGTAGCTCGTTGCTTTAGAAGTTCCAATTGTATCTCCTTGCTTAAAACAAAACAAGGTCTTAAGTTCAAAAAAGCACGAGGATTTGGAAAATGAATTAGTTAGGCAGTTCGACTCCCTTTTATAAGACCCCAAGGTGAATAGAGTTGGTGCTACTCAATCAATTTTGAAGACCATTCCACTTCTAATATGAGAAGAATATAAAAGTGATTTTGAAGGTTATTCCACTGAAGAATATAAAAGTAATCTCATGTAGTCAATATCAAAGTGGAATAGATACTCAAAGATATGGCCCCAAATAAATGTCCATGACCCTATGGATTTACAACAAATTTTTTCTAGACTTGCTTGCACATTATGAGAAAGGATATAAATGGAGGCAATCATGACCAATGTTCCAAGCCTTTAATTCAACATTATTGGCTCTTATCCTTAAGGATTAGGAAGCTAATACAATATATAATTTTAGGCAGTTCAACGTTACATTCCATTAAGGTTTGTGATAACTTTCCTTCTCTATTTTTGTAACATCCCCCAAATTTTTTTATCACATAGACTTTAAGTTGGTAATTTTTGTCATGCTAGGGCTTCTTATATTGCACATAACTTTGGCACAATAATTACACATGTATTTGGTACTATGATAGAACTTAATTGTTACCAGCTATTTTATATATTTGAATTCTTATGTAGTGTAAAATTATTATATTGTTTTTCCTAAAAATCCCCATATAGTATGAGTGGTGTGTTTCGTTACTTACAAGTAAATAGTCAACCGCCTAATCTTGCCTTCGGTTAATGTTTAATGTTGTTAAAAAGTCTTCCGAGAGTTCTTTTAGAGGTCAACAATCACACGTAAATTTGGAAGGTGACTCCACTTGAACTATACAATTAAATCTTATGTTTAGTTGTGAACCTATCGTCCTATTATGGATCTTTTAATTGTTCTACCATTTTCATAATGTTTGTCTAATTAGATTCTTTTAATTGTTCTACCTTTTTCATAATGTTTATCCAATTAGATTTAAACTATTTGACGGTAACCATTAATGTTTCAACTAATTCACTTTTGGTTTGGATTGACCATACTTTATTGGTAAAGTCAATATGATTAGAATGTATTAATCCGATGCAAATAGATACGACTTCATGTATAACAAGTTTGCAACCTTTGTCAAATTAACCTACCTTAAGGTCGACTCTAGATTGTTCGGAGATTACTTGACATCACTTGATGGTGACAAAGATCCACCGTTGGAGTTCTGGCGTAAGATCAGACGACTGGTATGTGTTGAGAGTTGGTTTAGGGTAACCGCTCTGCACCCCAGGCAACTCTCCCACCCTTTTGCAGCCCTTACTCCATTGGGTATGAGCTCTGCTGCCGACTTCAACCCTAATTGCGAGCAGGTAACTACTAAATTTTACGTTCGTTGTCTAGTTATTGAGCCAGTTTTCTTATTATTATGCTTTAGCTACCAACTGTGATTGTTCTAGCTGTAAGTTGAGGAGAAGTAGTCTGTTACAGTGCAATCATGCGTTGCCTTACTTTCGTACCCTGATGTGTTTCCTAGCTAGTAGGTAATAGTTCTTTCTTTTCCTCTAAATAATGTCGCTACCTAGGTAACTTCTTCTTCCTTGTTATACACATGCTAATCATTGCAGTTGTTGCTGAGGGTGTAGAGGGTTTGAGTTACAGTCGAGGAGATTCCAGGTAAGACTTGGTTAATACTAATTGGGCAGCGTGAGTGATCTATTAAATGATCCAGTCACTAGATTTCAGTTTGAGTAAGCTCCACAAGCACTCTTAGCTATGGATTCATGCATGCCCATGCACGTTTATATTATTTCAGTTTGAGGAAGTTCTACAAGCACTCTTAGCTATGGATCCATGCATGCCCATGCACGCTTATATTATGTTGCATGCATTTGATCCATAGAATTATGTAGAAATAGCTAGGCATCTTAAATGGGAATCAATTATGGATGAAGAATACAATTCTCTCATTGAGAACTTGATTTCCCGACTTGGGACCTAGTTCCACTACCTTTCAATCTTAAACTTCTGAGGTGCAAGTGGGTTTATTGGAACAAGAAAGTAGTAGATGGCCAAGTTAGTCAATATAAAACATGGTTGGTGGCCAAAGCTATTGAGCAGGTACATGGTGTTGACTATCATGAGACTTTTTCACCAATGGTAAAAATGGATTCGATTGGACTAGCTCTCTCCATTGTAGCAACAAGAATGTGGGAGGTCCATCATATGGATGTAAAGAATGTATTTCTTCATGTTGTTCTCAAGGAGGAAATATACATGGAGAAATATACATGGAGCAGCTGCAAGAATACATTTAAAATTTGTCTTTTGTATTCAAACTAAGAAGTCTTTCTATGGCCTCAAATAGACACCTAAATCATGGTATGCAAAGATGGACTGTTATTTGTTTCTCAAAATTTTGTACACTACAAATTTGATTGTAAAGTTTATTTGTTGAAGAAAAATGACTCCTTGTTGATCATAGTACTCTACCTAAATGATCTTTTGATAACATGTAGTTTAGTTTTTTCCATTGTTGAGATTAAAACTGTAGCATAAGTGATTTTCTATGATAGACACGGGCTTGCTAAATTTCTTTCTTGTACGAGAGATCAATCAGAATGGTTTTGGGATTACCATTTCTCAAACAAAGTATGCAAGAGATCTTTTGGCACGATTTCACATGAATAACTGCAAGCCAGCAACCACACCTTTCTTATCAAGGATAAATCTTGAAAATGACAAAGACACACCATTGGTTGGTTGCACATTGTACCATCATCGTGTGGGGATTTGTCTTTATCTCAATCACTGCCATCTTGATCTCTCATATGCCATAGGAGTAGTTTCCAAATACATGCATGAGCCACATTAGTTACACTGGAAAACTACAAAGTGTATCTTTAGATATGTCTAGGGGACAATCACCTATGAAATTCATTATGCCACAAATTTTTCTTTGGATCTCATTGGGTTTACAAATTCAAATTGGTTTGGCGGCAACCTTGTTCACAAGTACATCTTTGACTATGTACTTAGTTTGGGATCTAACCCCATCTGTTGGTTAAGAAAGAAGCATGCTACCATTTTTTTTTATCATCAACAAAGGTCGAGTACAAAGGAGTAGTGAATGCCACCAGTGAGGTCATTTGGTTGCAAAATTTCCTTTCCGAGCTTGGTATGATCGTCCATCATCTGACTGTCATATGGTGCGACAATAAGAGTACATTGATGATTTGTAGAGATGTAGTGCAACATCAACAAACCAAACATATCGAGATCCACATGCAGTACATCAAAGAATTGATTCATGGTGGGATCATCGATCTGCAGTACTATCCCAGTTCCAAGCAGATTCTTGACATCTTCACCAAGACTTTCACTGAGAAGAAGTTTTACTCTTTACGAGACCGTTTCGGGGTGAAGGACATGACTACCTAGCAATTGTATTTTCTTTTCTTTTTGCATTGTATTTTGAGAAGAAGTTTTACTCTCTACGAGACCGTCTCGCGGTGAAGGACATGACCACCTAGCAATTGCCTTTTCTTTTCTTTTTGCATTGTATTTTGAGGGGGCAGGTCTTTTCTTTTCTTTTTACATTGTATTTTGAGGGGGGTCGGGGGTTCTTCCCATATTTTCCCTCTTTACTCTTTCATGCATTGTACATAGGTACCTAAAATGGATTTGTTGCTAGAACTCATTCATCTTGCATCATACTCACCCAAGTTATGCTTAAAGGGCGACGATGGTGTACATGCACATTAGTTAACTTTAATTAGATTTGGTTAACTCTAATACTTGCATGTGACATGCACTTAATTAGTATTAGTTAAATCTATTACTTACATATGGGGTGCACTTATATTTAGTTAATCTTAGTGCTTGCATATAGTTAAACGTAATTTAATTTCTTTATGTATTTATTCTCTAATCAATATTGAAAAATTAAATTCAATCTCTTTTCTAATTTTTACAAATTTATACAATTATTCTTCACCTATATCTTTATATGTAATCTAATAATTTTACAACTCAAATGATACTCTGCAAATGAAAATAATTTTACAATTCAAATGATACTCTTCTGCAAGTGAAAAAGATCGCCCTTATCGCCATGAGCTGCAGCAATTCCAAAGGAAAAAAGGAAATTTTCCCCAAAGTGATCCCCTTCGTGTCAAAATTATGAGCGATTCAACCACGATGACCAAATGCAAAGTTTCGTTTTCAATATGCAGCACAAGAAAACACCACAGAAGATTTTCAAGAAAACCGATAACTAAGATGAATTCAGTGGACTTTTCCCTCTCTCTATGATATGTAATTGCCTGTGATCTCTATCCCTGCGCTTAAAAAGCTACACAAATATTTGTACATGGATTTCCGCGCTGAGAAATTTATGCTAATTATCATTCTATTATATTGATGTAAATTTTATTTTATAATCTCTTAAGAATGGTATGTGTTAGGCAGGAAGGAGAAGCGCCTTTCAAATGTTTTACTGTTTTAGATGTAAATTTTATTTTATAATATTTTAAGAATGGTATTCGGTAGCCAGGAAGCGTAAGTGCATTTTAATGTTCTAGGAATTGTGAAGCATTGAAAATAAGTGTATTTCAATTTGGATGTTTGTGTATTTTAGTTTAGTTATACTTTTTAATATTAAAAGTGGTAAAAATTAAAAATAGAAAATTTAATATATATATATAAAAGAGAAAGACATTAAAATTTTCGATCAGTTATCCCATCAGAGAAGAAAGGAAGTTGAATGCATCCCTCTTGGGAGGGCTACTGGTTTATAATACTTTGATTTGAAAGAATAGTTTACACTAAATCTCAATAATTTTCTGATCTATATGATCATCAAAAGGTCGCCGAAGATGAAAAAAAACTTGTTTGGTTGAGTGTGATTTGGCTTTATTGCTGGTTATACATACTTTTATCTCTTGGAGCTTATTAACTTGGCTCTCTCCTTTTTCTTAAGGGTTTCCCTCTTGCAAACCATAATCAAATATCTATGTTTATGTGATGTTACTCTCATTTGTTATCACATCAAACCATTATGAGAATTGACATCCAAACTAATATATCTACAACCATAAAACTTCATTCTTTCCACTCACATTACGCTGTAACATCAATTTTCAAAGGATTGTTTTCTAGGCTTTCTAGAGTATTCTAGGTCTCTTAATAGATTGCTAGATTTTGTGTCTGTATGTTGGAGTGAATGTTTGAGGATGCAGGAAGTTTTTTGGAAGCCTGGCCTATAGGATTTATCTGACATGGACATTTTCAAAATTTCATAGATACATCGACTAATTTTTGGAAGGGAGCATAGCCTAAAGAATGTGGTTTTAGCCTTAAACATGCACGGAGATGCTTCATTTGTGAATAAATAGACAGATCTACCTCTTGGATACCTAAAGCAATTAAGATAAATACAGATTTGATGGGTTCGTTAGATCGAAAGCGCGGTGATAGACCATGTGCAATCTGATCTGAAATGAATCTAATGTTGCCTAGAATCTGTTGTGTTAAGTAACCTGCGTAAAGTAGCTTTAGATTGGCGCTAAGGGAAAAAGTTTGCTTCGATCGAGGAAGATGTGATTCCAATGTGATAAAACAATAATAAATAGTTGATGATTGTACCCAATAGTTCCCTACTCGGATGGAGTGGAAGAAATTCAAGTTCCCAGTAATTGGATGCAATATTGATGTCAGTGATCAAAAGTATAAGCTCGGTGCCTTTGGTAAGTAGGACAGTAAAACTAATAAGGAGGGCAGTAAAATTAATATATTTGTTTTTAAAGTTAAACTAATATATTTGTTTTTTTTGCATGAGTGTGCCAATATTAAAGAAATTACAGAATATTAATGGGCCATGGGTGTGTACATGTATGGGGAGTGTCAATTTGTAAGTTTCAAATCTTAGTGTTCATTATTTATACGGAAGTGTATAATATGTAGGATCACATGGTACGACTAAAGACACAGACTAATGTTTTTGATAAGTCTAAAGGTTTATGATAAGTCCAAAGGTCCACTATTGATGAGACTATGTTTATCTTGAAGTCTTAATATTGTAAGTGTTGTATAGTGCTATAATTATATTGGAGTTTCAACCAAAAAAACCAATAATTTAATTTGTTTTCCGTAATTTTATTTGAAAAACTAGGTAATCACTTGCAGATTTTAAATTGTCAATATTTGATGGTTATAGAAGGAAAAAATACCTATAGAATTTGACCCCTTGTCCTTGCTCAAGCCACAAGTTAGGAGGTCCAATTATTCCAGGACTCTCATTACCTAATAAACAAAAAAATGAAAGGAAAAAAGGGCATTGTCTACGAGGCTTACAACATTGCAACTTTATCCATTTTTGTCAAAAAATTAGACCATAAGAGTGCTTGAATCATATTTTTTATAGTGAAAATGGATTCAACACCATTAATAACTCATACTCACCCAAAATCTTAAAGCCATTTCCAAAAATTTCCACTACATTTTATTGAAATCATGTGAAAACTCCATTATTTTTAAACAATAGAACATTTTGACTATTCAAATTATATGAACTTACAATTACAAAAGAATAAATAAATATTAAACAAGGTTAAATTTAATTATTTTTTTATTTTATCTTTTTCCTATAAATAAACATATTATTTGAAGTATGAATTTTATTTTCCATTATTTAAATAATTTTTAAAATTATCTCTCAAAATAAAAGTAAAAATTAATATTTATATATATATATCTATATAAATAAATAAATATAATTATAATTATAATTTTAAGTAAGAAATATCATTTTTCATGATTTAAAGTATTTTTTAAATTTATATTCATAAAAAATTAAATAAATAACCTGAGTCCATCAATTAGTTTGACGGGAATAAACAACAACGGAGATATTGTTGCCTGCCACATAAGAAGAAAGCATCAACGAATCGAATTGAATTGCAACTAATTATACGATTAAGGAAAGCATGAAAATCAACCAAAATGTATTTTTTATTTTAAAAATGACTCTGTAAACACAAATATATATATAAATTTTATAAAGTTTTATAATTTAAATATTTGTATTCAAGTTTTTGTGATTTACAATAAATTACGCAAAATTTTTTTAGTAAAAATTATATAAGAGAAATTTTTGGCGACCCATTTCAAACCAGTTAATTTGAAATACATAAACTAAATTTTTTTTTTATGTAATTCCTACCAAAAACAACTTTATTTAACTTAAAACATATTTAAATTTATAATTTTAGATAATTTTTTACTTAATAATTTGTTTGTTAACCATTGTGTGTACATCTGAGGTTTGAGGTTTTTTTTTACCTCTTTCCATATCTGTCAAATGTTTTTCAGCAGGTTTTCAATTAATTTGAATATCGACAATGTCTACGATTGAAGTTTTGGCAGGTATATAATTTTAATTATTTATTTACTTTTTATTGTAATTATAATTAAATAAAAAAATATATTTTTGATAATTAAAATTATAAAAAAATAATTAAATTATAAAAAATTATATAAAAAATAATTTTTAATTTTTATTAATATTTATTATTTTTTTCCAAAACCAAATATAAATTTAATTTAGAATTATTTATTTATTTATTTACACATTCAAAAAAAATTAAGAAAAATTGTTATAAATTTTCGCTTAGAAAACCAAATTCACGTCACTCAGTTTGCACACTCAAGTTCATTAGCAGAAATAACACCTTCAATCTGTAAAGCTAAGTGAAGCACACAATCATGAGGGTTTAGCATGATCATAAAATCATGATGTGTGGGTTCTCAGTTGTTTGCTTTTTGGGCAGTTTTAGCATTAGTTTCCATCATTAAAGTTTGGGATGATATATATTTTTTTCCCTTAGTTTTTAATTATTCTTATTTCAAATTTATATGGAAATTTGAATAAGTTTATTTTTCTATTATAAGATTTTTACAATTAAAAAAACAAATATATATTTCCTCTCTTTCAATTTGATTTTATCATTATATGAATTTTCTATAATAACTTTTTCCTATTTCAATTTGAATTTATTATTATATGAACTTTTGATAATAAAACATTGTAAAAAAAATATTTTGCAAAGTACTAATAAGTCTACATATAATTGGGAAGATTATTTACATATTTTTTTTACCAGAATTTTTGAATTTTTTTTTTTATTTTTATTATTTATTATTTTTTAATTATAAAAATCTACATATATAACAAGCAAAGAGTATCCAAGCCCAGAGGGTGATACCAGAGGGTGGGATAGACAAACAAAGAGGTGACAAGGTAGCGCATGGAACTGTAGCAGCACTATAGCAGGATTTACTAGACTGAGCACAAATTATAGAACCACTTAACTGGAGACTAAGCACAATGCAACAATAGAAAGCCTTGGTATTGAAACTTACTTCTGATCAAATCAAAGACTATTAAACAGCAGATCTGAAGTGGGTTACTTCTCCTCAACCAAACATGCACGCAACTATGACATCTCTCCACGGGTCTTCAAATGCCTTCGCCTTACAGTTCCATGTTCTTTTGGATGAACGAAACTGTCCTCAGACAGGCGGCCCAGTGGAATTCGATATTAATAAAGACAAGCAAAATACATAAGGCCTATTACAACATGAGATCTCAGAGTTCTCCTTCAAGCGATGTCCTGAACATCTGTTGATCTCTATTTTTTATAGACTCTCTAACTCTAAACCTCTAAACTATAATGAAAAAGCATAAATATTTAAGCGTCCTTTCGGCATATTTTCGCCGATGGTGTCTACTCAACTTTTCTGATACATATATACAAAAGATTCTGCCATGGTCCTTTTGGACTTCTATTTGAATCATAGTCATTATCAAAATCAAATTCTTCTGAAGAATCATGTGCTGGCCTGGACTCATTGAGCATCTTTTAGTAGTGATGTTCAATCAACTTAGGTTACTCTTCATCCCAATCTATATCTGCTGGGTCCTGGGCATCTGTATGCTTATCCTGTAAAGTAGATTCTTTTGCTATTCCTTTTCCTTTGGCATCTTCATCTAAAATTATTGTCCTTCTTGATGATGCTCTTGATGAATCTCCCCTTTCCGTATTTGTCTTTATTTGGTGGAGACCCTGTTGCTGAGGTGTGTACCTAGCCGATTGTTTTCCCCACTTGGTAAGGAAAGATAGAGGATTGATCTCGATATCTAGGAAAGAATCTTTAAAGACATTTTTTATCGTGGGTGACCTCTGTACTACAAATTCGATGCCATTTAAAAGTTCCCATTTAAAAATTTGAAACATATTAGTGGAACTTTCAATTGCATGCTGAACCCATTCTCTGCAATTATTACTCATAAAATCTTTGTTTTGCCAACCTAATTCAAAAATCATAGATGTACAGATTCTATTTGAAATCATCAGACTAATAATATGGATTACATTTTTATTCCAATTACTTGAAATAGCACTGATAGTTACCAAAGCCTTTTGATTAACTATAAATCTTAATGCTTTTGGCTCTCCTTATAAATCATCCATTTTTTGTAGAATCTGTATTTTTTCTGTTAACCTCAAATTTCTGAATTCATTGAACCATCCAGCATGTTGCTTAATCATTTCTTCATTATTGCTGGTCTAGATTTCCCCGATCCGCTCATGACTAAAAACCTGTGCAAAAGGATTAGGAGTAATACTTTCCCTTAGTCTGAGACTATGATAATCCCATGGAGATGAGAAAGTTCTGAAATATTGTAATGTCCTTTGAATGCATTGAGATATCCTAGTGGTTGGCTTTTTTTTGCAGAAACCATCTTTTATCTCCCAGTCAGCATATCCTTCAAAAATTTCATATTGATAAAAAGTGTCATTTGGTGTATAATTCTCGTCAAACTTTTGCAGAAAGGCTGCTTCTAATTCCTCAAAAATGTTTGGGATTTTTAGAGATAGAATGTATTTCTCTATTTCAGGCTTAAAAGGAATGGTTTCAAGATCTAAATTTTTGCTCCTATGAAAATGTTGAGACAAAAATAAATTCCTCCAATAAGTTGATAAAAGTTTAGAACCTTTAGGATCCATATCATTTTTTCAGTATATTCACTAGACCATAGATCTGAGAGACTTTTGAAAAATAACTTTACTTTCATGTTAGGCAAAGGATATACCTTTACCAGTTCAGCATCTAGGCCTAAAGACATACGCACATTCTTAGATTGCCAGGCTTGGCATTTTCTGATCCAAGTGTTTCTTCTCAGTCTCATTCCCACAACTTTCTTGATTTCTTCTGTAAGATGGCTTGCACGTCCTTCAAGTAATCTGAATCTGTCAACAAATGTATGAAAACTATCGTCCTGTGGTCCTTTTGCTGGAATTGTAAAACACAAACCTGAACAAGTGATGAATGCTTTATTCATATCCCTGGTTAATGAATCTATCAAATAATTTGAATTACCTAGGATCCATTTGATCCAGGTGGATATTGGTGGCCACCTGCCAAGTCCACCTGGACCCCCACCATTGTCTTTCTCTGCATTTTCAGTTTCCTTAATTGTAGCACAACTTACTATTTTTAGCAGTTTTTCGGGTCCTGAACTTCCGGAGCCGTTTTGAGGCCCTAAACGACGTTTTTTGGGGAATCCGGGGGCAACATGGGTCCATGAAATGGACCGATGTTGCCCGTTCCAACAATGATAGTGCTCGGATAGATCTTTCTAATGAGCTATTGTACGCGTCAAATGGAGATCATATGCCAAAGTTACGACCCCGAGAAGTTGATGTACCAATTTACCCCAAACGGGGCCCATAGTTTGGCGTTTCATTGGAATGTTAAGGGTTTTTCCATTGTTTCTCAACAATAAATAGGCCTTCGAGCCTCATTGTAATACAGTTCAGAGGCATGTAGCCATCACATCTCTTCTCAGAGATAAGCTACCATCGCCCTAGCTGGTTTATTTTCCATTTCTGGTTGTAAGCATATTTCAATATTTTCCATTAATGAAATGAAGTATTATTTCCGCTGCATCTTTGTGTATATGGTTATCTCTGTAATTTGTTGCGTTCCTGTTTAAATCCGGATCAGTGGTATCAGAGCGGTCTGCTTTTTCTCTGTTTTTCTTTGCATGTCCCCAACAAGGTCGGGATATAAGGAGTTAGGGCTTGAACTGGTTGAACCTTTGCAAGACCAGCCTCGCAAATCCCGACGGCCTCCCATGGCGAACGAAAAGAAAGACGAGGGGGCAGGAGATCCCATCAAAATCTTGCTCGAAGAAGCCCTCGAGCGACAACGGAACGCGATGATGGACAGCTTTGCCCAGATCCTTCAGCGGCTACCCAGAAGCGGCGCATCGGCTTCCAGCAGCTCCTCTGGAAACGCCACACCCTTTAAGGTACAAGTTAATTTTGAAATCCCCATATTCGAGGGTCAGATAGACGTCGATGCCGTAGATAAATGGTTAAATCTGCTAGAGGGTTATTTTTCTGTTCATGAATTTTCGAGTCGGGAAAAGATTGTTTTTGCTCTTCTCAAAGCAGCCCCCCGCATCAAGGACTGGTGGGAAACCTACTGCGAGCAGAAGGATGAAAGTACTGGCTCACTATTTTCAGCCGCACCCACCTGGGATTCGTTCCGGGATGCCATCAAGGAGCAGTACTACCCTGTCGGAAGCTATGAGGATGAATACATAAAGTGGACCACGCTGCGGCAGGGAAGGGACCAAGACGTGCCGGAGTTCACCAATCTTTTCCATACCCTTCGCACAAAGTTGGGTATCAAGGATTCGGAGCAACATTTGATACTCAAATACCGTGGCTGCCTGCACAAGTACATCCAGGAAGAAATACAATTCCTAAACATCCCCTCGCTCGGCGCAACATACCGATATGCCGTCAAGGTCGAGCAGAAGTTTAAACAAAAGAAGCGAGACTTTGGATCTGCGAATCCAAAGCAGGGGAAAGGTGCCCCTAAACCACAGAACAAAGGACAAAGCCAAGGCGGGACAGCCCAAGACAACCAGCCGAAGCTGCAAGCAAAGAACAACGCCGCGAAGCCGAGAAAGGACACTGGAAAATGGTGCGAGTTCCATAAGAGCTCCACTCACAACACAAGTGAGTGTCGGGCCAAGCAGTCACTGGTGGCTGAGCTAAAGGTTTCAGAATCAGATGCATGTTCCGACTCTGAGTCAGAACCCGATAAGGGGTATGAAAAAGGGAAGCAGATCATTGATGCGGATCCCAGCGCCACTGTTGCTACCGCAAAGATCCAGAAAAATGAACCCGAAGATCCAGAGGAGGAGGAGCGTCTCTTCCACTCCCAGATGTGGGTAAAGGGCTCCCCGATACAGTTCATTGTTGATAGCGGGAGTCAAAAGAACCTCATTTCGGCAGAGGTCGTGAAGCGGTTGGGCTTACCGACCACAGCACATCCACAACCATACACCATTGGGTGGCTTCACCAAGGGCGAGATCTTCGCGTGAGCCAGCAGTGTCGCCTTCCATACAACATCAAGCCCTTCACGGATGAGGTATTGTGTGACATTGCTCCCCTTGAAGTTTGTGATGTATTACTAGGACAACCATACTTGTGGAAGCGACATGCTGTGTATGAATCAAGGCCCCGTGCTGTTATTATTACATTGGGAAAAAGTTGTTCAGGATACCAGAGGTAGCACCACCTGCCGCCATCTCTTTGATTACTGCAAAACAATGCAGTAAGATCATTTCCAAAACCAGGAAATTTGTTTTCCTGATGATACGCCCTCAAGGGAAGAAGAAGACAGTGGCCGCGGCCTCCAAACGGGGTCCCTCTGCACGACAACTACAGATGGACAAGATTGTGGAGGAGTACGAAGACATCTTCACCTCCCCGGCAGGGGTTCCTCTGCACTGTCAAGTCAAGCACTCCATCGATCTGACCCCAGGTGCGCCGCTACCCAATGGACCAATTTATCGGCGCTCCGTTCTGGAGAACAATGAAATCAAGAGGCAGATTCAGGAGCTCCTGCAGAAAGGTCACATCCGTCCGAGTTCATCGCCCTGTGGGAGCCCGATCGTGTTGGTACAGAAGAAGGATGGGACGTGGAGACTCTGTATTGACTATCGGGCGCTGAACAAGATCACTGTCCGTAATAGGTACCCGATCCCGCGGATTGATGACCTCCTAGACCAACTAAAGGGGGCGAAATATTTCAGCAAGATCGATCTGAAGTCAGGATATCACCAGGTACCAATCGAACCCTCAGATGTGTGGAAGACTGCCTTCAAATCCAAGGAGGGCCTCTTCGAATGGTTGGTCATGCCTTTCGGATTGACGAATGCTCCTGCAACCTTTATGAGGCTAATGGATGACATCTTGCGGCCATTCACCAACTCCTTTGTAGTAGTATACTTGGATGACATTCTGATCTTCAGCCAGAGTTGGGAAGAGCACCTCCACCACATCCGACAGGTTCTCCAAACACTGCGGCAACACAAGCTATGTGCCAATTTGGAGAAATGCACTTTTGGCATGACCGAGGTTCAGTATCTGGGATACATCATTGATGAACAGGGGGTGCATGTCGATCCAGCCAAGGTCCAAGTCATTCGGGATTGGCCCTCTCCAACCACTCTAACAGAGCTCCGCAGCTTTCTAGGTCTTGCCAACTTCTACCGCAGGTTTGTGTTGGGGTTTTCTCATATTTCTTGGCCCTTGAGTCAAGTCACCAAGGGAGGGGCGAAAGCAAAATTCTTTTGGTCTGAATCTCAACAGAAGGCATTCAGGGAGTTGAAGGATCGCCTCTGCACGGCACCAGTGCTCGCGTTACCAGATTTACAACAACCATTTGAGGTCGAGACAGATGCCTCTGACTATGCTATTGGGGCAGTCCTTACTCAACATGGACATCCAGTGGCATATCACAGTGAAACACTTTCAGACACAGTCCGGAAGTACCCCACTTATGATAAAGAGATGTATTCCATTGTACAGGCCTGCCGACAATGGAAGCATTACATTTTGGGGAAGGAAACGGTCATCCACACAGACCACCGACCCCTGCAGTTCATACAGACCCAAGGGAAATTGCAGAATGATCGCCATCAGAAGTGGTCTACATACCTGCAACAGTTTCACTTGAATATCAAGTATAAAAAGGGCAGCACCAATAATGTTGCAGATTGCCTCAGTCGACCACCGATCATGGCGCTAACCACCGTGCTCAACTCTTGTGGGCACGAGACTTCTGATTGGCCACTTCTCTACAAAAGCGACCCAGAATTCGGCCACACATACCAGACACTCTTGGAGGGTCGGCATGTTGCAGATTTTCACCTCCAGGATGCCCTATTATGCCACCTCGGTCACCTTTGTGTTCCTTCAAGCGAGCGTGCCAAGATGATTTGGGAAGCACACTACAGTCGGGCTGCTGGGCATTTCGGGGTCGAGAAAACAGTGGCAGTACTGCAAAATTATTTCTATTGGCCGAATCTTCGACAGGATGTTGGGAAGTACATTCGATCATGTACTGCCTGTGCCATTGCCAAACCGACCATTAAGAAGCAAGGCCTCTATACCCCGTTGCCTACCCCTAGTCGACCTTGGGAATCCATCTCCATGGATTACATGTCAGGCCTTCCTTCCACTAAGCATGGAAATGACTGTGTTTTTGTGGTCGTCGACAGGTTCTCGAAGATGGCCATTATGGTGGCCTGCAAGAAGAATATCACAGCAGAAGCCACTGCTAAACTCTTCTTTGAACGAGTGTGGGTGCACTTTGGGATCCCACAGTCTATCATCTCAGATCGGGACAGTCGGTTTCTCAGCACATTTTGGTCCAGTCTCTGGTCAATGCTGGACACCAAACTCACGAAGTCCACAGCCTTCCATCCTCAAACTGATGGCCAGACAGAGGTTGTCAATAGGATGATTGTGCACATTCTGCGCATGTATAACTCAAAGCATCCACGCACATGGGACGAGAGCCTCCCCTATGTTCAGCACAGCTACAACCGAGCTCTTCACAGCTCCACTGGCCATAGCCCTTTTCAGGTGGGTTTGGGATTCCAGCCACTATGCCCCATTGATGTGGCCATGCCACTTGCAGCTACTCACATGAATTCAGCTCATGTCCAGTCCGAAACAGATAAGGCCACCAGCTTCATTGAGCGCATCCAACATATTCGCCAGCAGGTCCATGACATTCTTGAGAAATCAAATGCCAAGTACAAGCAGCGACATGATCAACATCGGGTGCCACACAAGTTTCAGGTGGGCGACAAAGTCTGGTTGCATTTGCAAAAGGAACGCCTTACTGGAGCCTATCGGAAATTGAGACCACTCCGATATGGTCCTTACACCATTACTAAGGCTATGGGAGACAATGCATTTGAGCTCAGCATTCCCCCATTCCTTGGCCTGCACCCAGTGTTCAATGTGGACCGCCTTCGGCCATACTTTCCACCATTGCTAGACACATCCGACATTGCAGAACAGCTCAAACCCACAGAATTAAATCCAGATTGCATGGAACAAGCTGCAACTGATCGAATCATGGACACACAGATCAAGAACACTCGCCAACAGAATATCCAACTGTATCGAGTTGTCAAAGCAGGCCAACTCCTTCAGCAGGGCAAGTGGCTCACCAGGGAACAAGTTCAGCAGAAGTTTCCTCATCTCATGGAGGAGCTCAACGCAATGGGGACCATTGCTTCCTAAGGGGGGAGGAATGATCCAGGTGGATATTGGTGGCCACCTGCCAAGTCCACCTGGACCCCCACCATTGTCTTTCTCAGCATTTTCAGTTTCCTTAATTGTAGCACAACTTACTATTTTTAGCAGTTTTTTGGGTCCTGAACTTCCGGAGCCGTTTTGAGGCCCTAAACGACGTTTTTTGGGGAATCTAGGGGCAACATGGGTCCATGGAATGGACCCATGTTGCCCGTTCCAACAATGATAGTGCTCGGATAGATCTTTCTAATGAGCTATTGTACGCGTCAAACAGAGATCATATGCCAAAGTTACGACCCCGGGAAGTTGATGTACCAATTTACCCCAAACGGGGCCCACAGTTTGGCGTTTCATCTCCTAGGGTTAGGTTTTGGAATGTTAAGGGTTTTTTCATTGTTTCTCAACAATAAATAGGCCTTCGAGCCTCATTGTAATACAGTTCAGAGGCATGTAGCCATCACATCTCTTCTCAGAGATAAGCTACCATCGCCCTAGCTGGTTTATTTCCATTTCTGGTTGTAAGCATATTTCAGTATTTTCTATTAATGAAATGAAGTATTATTTCCGCTGCATCTTTGTGTATATGGTTATCTCTGTAATTTGTTGCGTTCCTGTTTAAATCCGAATCACCATTCAACTTCAAAATCAAACAGTTGGAACCAATTCTGCCATGTAAGAATTCTTCCTTTTACAATTTGTCTTGATATCTTGGCAGATAAAAGATATTTGAAATTCTTGGAGTTTGTTCTTATTAAGAATTTCACAGGTGTAAGGTATAACTCAACCTTTGTATCCCATTGAATATAGCAAGTGTTTCTTTTTCTGCTATGAAATAATTCTTCTGGCTAGGTGTGAATTCACCTGATGCATAGGCACAAAGTCTTTCTTCACCTTTCTCCCTTTGTTAAAAAAGAATGGTTGCCAAAAAATTCAAAGAAGCATCAGTTTCGAGTATAAGCAGACCATCACCTGGTGGTTGGAGTTTTGGCAGTTGCTGACATTCTGCTTTCAGCTGTTTAACTGCTACTGTTGCTTCTGGTGACCATCCCTCTTTGAGATGTTTTCTGATTGGAGTTGTTTTCTCTGTCAATCTTGGGATGTACTTGTGAATGTAATTCAGGACTCCTAAGAACCTCTGAATTGTTTTTGTATCTTTCAATTCATCTGGAAATTGGGTTAATTTAGTCAACACATGTGGTTGCATCTAAATTGCACCATTGACTACATGAATTCCCAGAAAATCTATACTGTCTTGAAATAAAGACATTTTTCTTTCTGATAAAACTATGCCATGCTGTTGAACTTCTTTTAGAAAAATTTCTAAATTCTCTAGATGGGTTTTTACATCTGGACTATGAATAAGAATGTCATCAATATATTTAACAATAAAATCATACTTGGAAAAAATGAAATCCATTCTTCGTTGGAAGAATGCAGGGGCGTTTTTCAAACCAAACGAAACAACCTTCCATTGGTAAAATCCAGCAGGACAAATAAAAGCAGTTTTATGCCAGTCCTCTTTCTGTATTTGAATTTGATGGTATCTAGACTTCATATCAAATTTGCTGAATACTTTGTTGTGTTGTATTTTCTGCATTATGGTTTCTAGTCTTGGCAGTGGATAATTAAAACTCTGAGTGATTGCATTTAGAGGTTTGTAATTTATCACCATTCTAGGTTTACCTCTAACTATCTCAAAATGATTTCTTACAAGAAACACTGAACAAGAATAATGAGACTGACTTGGCTCAATGAGCTGCATTTGTAACAATTCTTTAATTTGTCTCTTTATTTCTTGCGTGTCTGAAGGAGTGCAAGGAATCAGTTTCCCTTTGACTCCATTATCATGCAAGGTCACAATCTCTTGCATTGGACTTTCTACTACCCAAAATTGTTGTGGATTTTCTCAACAACTTTTTATAAGTCTGTTATGGATAGAAGTTTGTTTTGTAGACCAATTGGGATCTATGCATGCCATTTGTTTTGATTTAGATTTTTCTCTTGATTCATAGATTTGCAGAACTTCCTGCCAATCATCAGAATCTTTTAATGGTTTTCTGGCTCCTACTCTTTTCTGGCTACTTTCATATCTTGCTTCTGAATTTGCAATGAACAATCTAGGTACAACAATAGCCTTCTTCTTCATATTTATAATCAGCTTATCTTGGCTGATTGTTACTGGAAGCACAAAGTTTAAGAATGGCATTCCCAACATTAAACTAGCTGAGGGATCAAAATGCTGTATTGCAGAAATCTTAACTATACTCCCCCCAACATTTAATGGAATATTGTCTACATAATGAGTTAAACTCACAGATCCTCCTATGGTTTCAGACACCAATATATTTTGCGATGGTTTCCACAGAGATTTAAATAGAGATGGTCTAGCCAAATTGTTCGATCCACCGGTCTTGACTATCTTTTTTAACAAAGTATTTTATTCTATTCTATTGATCTCTGGTTTTGGAAGACTGGTCGAGGCTGTGGTTATTTTCTGAAATGGACAGAAAGAATTTACTTCTGGAAAAGGTAAAACATATTGCTTACCTTGCTGCTCTGATCGTGAACTTTCGGATTCGTCTTCTGAAACATCTTTTGTCTTGCTAGTGACTTCAATGTCACTTTCTTCTTCTTGTTCACTGTAATGGAGCTCTTATGAAAAATCATCATCTGAATAGGATAAACAGATATTCATCTTCTAGACACACTCTTCTTCTTTTGCATATGATATTTCACTCAAAATGTATACATCTGAAATATCATCTTCCGATTCTACTATAGACCAATCATCTTGAAATTCTTCTATATCTATATAAGCTTTAAGTTTACTTGATGAATTTTGCAGGCACTTTCGTCCGAAATGTCCTTCCTTTTTACAAATGAAACAACAATTATTGTTTCTTGGTTTTGATATTTTCTTCAAAATTTTATACTTTCGGAACGACTTTCTTGGATTTGAGACTCTCTTGGGTTTAAATCTACCATACCTCTTTGTTTTCTTTTTCTTTTTGAATGGTGTCCATGTTAGAATGATTTTGCAGACATCTGAACTAGGTGTGATGTCATGTGCTTTCTTTTGCCAGCATAAGTATTTAACTTTCTCTATGATTCTGAAAAGAAGGTCAACCCAATAAACTTGATCTAGTCTTTTGTTCTGAACATCTAGATCTTTCATAATGAGGTCTCCTATGTTGCCTGGTAATTTTGACAAAAAAGAATTTTTTTGAGCCACATCATTTGAAAGATTAGCTTTGAAAACCTTAGCCATGAAATCTTTACTGAATTGATCAAAGTACTTCAAATCTTTTAATTCCATTCGACTAAGATCTGTTATCAATTGCTTTTTCTCATCAACTGGTTCTGGCACGAACTGTGTCTTTAGCAATATTTCTAATGTAGACAGTCCGGCTTCCACGATGGCTCTTCTCTCTTCTTCTGATGGTCCCATCCACCAATCATAGACTATACCAGTCATGCACTTTTCTGCTAGGACTATAATGGATACATTATCCAATTTTGTTGTAGCCTGCGTCTGATACAGAGTACCTATCCAAATTCGGTTTGATTCTCCAGGGTTTGAAGAATTATCCAAATCTAGGATATAGCCACTTGTATTGGCAGCATACAGATTTTCTTCAACACGTGGATATTTATTTACTTCTTTCAGGATATGAGCCTTGTTCTGGTTATTTATGGATGGCAAGATAAAAGAAGGAAACTTGGAGGTAGCTTGATCAAGTGATCCAGGTGGATATTGGTGGCCACCTGCCAAGTCCACCTGGACCCCCACCATTGTTTATTTCAGCATTTTCAGTTTCCTTAATTGTAGCACAACTTACTATTTTTAGTAGTTTTTTCGGGTCCTGAACTTCCGGAGCCGTTTTGAGGCCCTAAACGACGTTTTTTGGGAAATATGGGGCAACATGGGTCCACAGACCGATGTTGCCTCCCAAAGTGGTAGTACTCGGATAGATCTTTCTAACGAGCTATCGTACGCATCAAATGAAGATCGTATGCCAAAGTTACGACCCCGGGAAATTGATATACCAATTTACCCAAACGGGGCCCACAATTTGGCGTTTCATCTTCTAGGGTTAGGTTTTGGGATGTGAAGGGTTTTCCATTGTTTCTCAACAATAAATAGTCCTTCGAGCCTCATTGTAACCGAATTGAGAACAGTTCAGAGGCATGTAGCCACACATCTCTTCTTAGAGATAAGCTAACATCGCCCTAGCTGGTTTATTTCTATTTCCGGTTGTAAGCATATTTCAGTATTTTCCATTAATGAATTGAAGCATTATTTCCGCTGCATATCTATGTTTATGGTTATCTCTGTAATTTGTTGCGTTCCTGTTTAAATCCGGATCAGTGGCATCAGAGGGTTTGCTTTTTCTCTGTTTTTCTTTGCATGTACCAAACGAGGTCAGGATATAAGGAGTTAGGGCTTGAACTGGTCGAACCTTTGCAAGACTAGCCTCGCAAATCCCGACAGCCTCCCATGGCGGATGAGAAGAAAGATGAGGGGGCAGGAGATCCTATCAAAATCTTGCTCGAAGAAGCGCTCGAGTGGCAAAGGAATGCGATGATGGATAGCTTTGTGCAGATCCTTCAGCGGCTACCCAGAGGCGATGCATCGGCTTCCAACAGCGACTCTGGAAACACCACATCGTTTAAGGTACAAGTTAATTTTGAAATCCCCATCTTCGAGGGTCAAATAGACGCAGATGCCGTAGATAAATGGTTAAATCTGCTAGATGGGTATTTTTCTCTTCACGAATTTTCAAGTCGGGAAAAGATTGTTTTCGCTCTTCTCAAAGCAGCCCCCCACGTCAAGGACTGGTGGGAAACCTACTGCAAGCAGAAGGATGAAAGTACAGGCTCACTATTTTCAGCCGCACCCACTTGGAATGACTTTCGGGATGCCATCAAGGAGCAGTACTACCCTGTCGGAAGATATGAGGACAAATACATCAAATGGACCACACTGCGGCAGGGACGAGACCAAGATGTGCCGGAGTTCAGAAACATTTTTCATACCCTTCGCACACAGTTGGGTATCAAAGATTCTGAGCTGCATCTGGTACTCAAATACCGCGACTGCCTACACAGATACATCCAGGAAGAGATGGGGTTCTTGAACATCTCCTCACTCGGCACAGCATACCGATATGCTGTCAAAATCAAGCAAAAGTTCAAACAGAAGAAGCGAGACTTTGGATCTGCAAATCCGAAGCCCAAAGGACAAAGCCAAGGTGGGGTGAACCAAGGCAACCCGTCGAAGCCGCAAGAAAAGAACAACACCACGAAGCCGAAGAAGGACACAGGAAAGTAGTGTGAGTTCCACAAGAGTCCCACTCATAACACAAGTGAGTGTCAGACCAAGCAGTCACTAGTGGCCGAGTTGAAGGCTTCCGAATCAGATGCATATTCTGACCCTGAGCCAGAACCTGACAAGGGGAATGGCAAAGGGAAGCAGATCATTGATGCGGATCCCAACGCCACTGTTGCCACTGCCAAGATCCTGAAGAATGAACCTGCAGATCCAGAAGAGGGGGAGCGTCTTTTCCACTCACAGATGTGGGTGAAGGGTTCGCCGCTGCAATTCATTATCGACAGTGGCAGCCAAAAGAACCTCATTTCAGTAGAGGTCGTGAAGCGGTTGGGCCTACCGACTACACCGCACCCGCAACCATACAGTATCGGGTGGCTTCACGAAGGATGAGATCTCAAAGTTCGCCAGCAGTGCCGCCTTACCTACAGCATCAAGCCCTTCAAAGACGAGGTATTGTGTGATGTTACACCTCTGGATGTTTGTGATGTATTACTAGGCCAACCATACTTGTGGAGGCGACATGCTGTGTATGAGTCAAGGCCTCGTGCTGTCATTATTTCTTCGAATAATTCATTATACGGGATACCAGAGGTAGCCCCACCTACTGCCACCTCTTTGATCACTACTAAGAAAGGCAGCAAGCTCATCTCCCAGACTAGGAAATTCATCTATCTGGTTCACTCCCAAAGTAAGGGAAAGATCGTTGCTGCATCCATGATGCTTGCAAAGGGTTCCTCCATGCAGCAGCAACAGCAAAGGGATACGGTCATGACAGAACACAGGAACAACTTCTCCTCACCCACAGGGGTACCACACAAGTTTCAGGTGGGCAACAAATTTTGGTTACATCTGCAGAGAGAACGCCTTACCAGGACCCATCAGAAACTCAGACCACTCCGACATGGTCCTTACACCATTAATAAGGCTATGGGAGACAATGCATTTGAGCTCAGCATTCCCCCATTCCTTGGCCTGCACCCAGTGTTCAATGTGGTTCGCCTTCAGCCATACTTTCCACCAGTGCTAGACACATCCGACATTGCAGAACAGCTCACACCCACAGAATTAAATCCAGATTTCATGGAACAAGCTGAAACTTATCAGATCATGGACACACAGATCAAGAACACTCGCCAACAGAATATCCAATTGTATCGAGTTGTCAAAGCAGGCCAACTCCTTCACCAGGCAAGTGGCTCACCAGGGAACAAGTTTAGCAAAAGTTTCCTCATCTCATGGAGGAAATCAACGTAATGGGGACCATTGCTTCCTAAGGGGGGAGGAATGATCCAGGTGGATATTGGTGGCCACCTGCCAAGTCCACCTGGACCCCCACCATTGTTTATCTCAGCATTTTCAGTTTCCTTAATTGTAGCACAACTTACTATTTTTAGCAGTTTTTCGGGTCCTGAACTTCGAGAGCCATTTTGAGGCCCTAAACGACGTTTTTTGGGAAATTTGGGGCAACATGCGTCCATGGACTGATGTTGCCTCCAAAAGTGGTAGTACTCAGATAGATCTTTCTAACGAGCTATCGTACGCGTCAAATGAAGATCGTATGCCAAAGTTACGACCCCGGGAAATTGATGTACCAATTTACCCAAACGGGGCCCACAATTTGGCGTTTCATCTTCTAGGGTTAGGTTTTGGGATGTGAAGGGTTTTCCATTGTTTCTCAACAATAAATAGGCCTTCGAGCCTCATTGTAACATAGTTTAGAACAGTTCAGAGGCATGTAGCCACACATCTCTTCTCAGAGATAAGCTACCATCGCCCTAGCTGGTTTATTTCTATTTCCGGTTGTAAGCATATTTCAATATTTTCCATTAATGAAATGAAGCATTATCTCCGTTGCATATCTGTGTTTATGGTTATCTCTGTAATTTGTTGCGTTCCTGTTTAAATCCGGATCATCAAGGGTCATCACTTCTTTCTTTGAAACAAAAGGTTTATCTGTTTTATATGCTTCCTTTTTTTCACTGGTTAGTTTTCCAGTGTTCCTTGAAGTGGACTCTTCTGGACTAGTCACAGTTACTGCTTCTTCTGATTCTTCTTCTTCCTGATCCCAAAAATTGGGTGCACTCATATCTATTTGAAACTTAGGGATTTCTTTGGCCTTTTTCTTCTGTCTCCTTCTTCTTCTTTCTTCCTTTTCTATCTTTTCTGATTGTTGCTCATCATAGAGCAATTTCATATTAGCATTTATCAAATCTTCTTGTTTGCCTAAGTCATCTAGAACATCTTCAGCGTGTGGACACCAAGTGGTTAGATAGTTTCCTATTTGGTATAACTGGTCCATCTCATTTGGAATTTGTGAATTTTGTTCTAGTAAAGGAGCGTAGTCAGCTCTTGTTGCTGGCTGTCTAGTATTGGATGAAGAAGTACTGAATTTTGTTTTAGGTGGCCATTTACCTCCTTTTACAAATCTACGATTTGCAAACTGGAATTCATCAACAGGTGGAGTATTATTAACATATGTTCGAAACATCTTATTTACAACAAAGAAAGGTTTTTCTTCTAGTATGTACAATTGATTTGTAGGCAACGGTATACTAGTGGAAGAACTGGCTTCATCTAGTGAAGGAATATGATGATAAAAAGATTTTCTACCACTGAGAGGAGGTTGTTCATTTTCTTGAATTGCTGGTAACACATGTTTTTCTTACATGACTATAGGCCAAGGTACTTTTGGTTGGTCTAGAAGAATTCTAACACGACCATTTGATACAGACATTCTTTTAATATTGCTCTTTGAACTGTTTGCCGATGCCATAGATTTATATTGGATATACCAATTGTTGGTCAGGTAAATCCCCTCTGCGGACAGAGGTGATCCCACTAGCCTAAAACAGAACTAGCCACAATCAAACCACGCTGCTACGCAAGTTCCTAGTTGTGCATCAAAGATGAATTTAGAAGACCAACCTGGAGTCCAACACTATGATTGAAGCAGAGTTGATATCCCCGCTCCCTCGCTCCAGCAGATCATAAATGAACACCTGCACATGCAAAGGAAGAGACAGATACCAACATAACATCTACCAAGGCACAACTATATTTCAGTTAGAAAGGAAATAAATCAACACATCACCATAATAGACAATGAGATTGGAACTATAATAGCAGTCGCTCATTAATTAATAATAAACAGGAAAAGTTACAACCATGGTTCTGACGTCGAACCTCTCCTGGCTGGGCGAGTAACTATATGTGTCTTGCAATGCATCTCCTCTCCGGCAGCATAACCTCTCTAGCATTCACTAGCATTCCTCCAAGAACTCAAGAACTCAACATCTAACACTCCATGACTAACGATTATCACTACTATCACTACTATCCCTAGCTTGTCCAATGCATAATGACAAGCTTATATAGATGAAGAAGGGAGGAGGATACGATGAACCGGGACACCTTTTGTGGATTAACATTATCCCCAAAAGCCATTAAAGATGGAGATAGGATAGAGCTCGACATAAGACTGATTTTTTATCCTCAAAAAGCTCCATGTAATGAAGGAAACAACAGTCGGGCGTGCGTTAAGGCAAAAAGCATGACCAAACTTGGTTGGCGCGAATGTTGCTCTAAGACAGAGCGCCAATGGTCGCGCCCTCTTTTGAGGATCTCCATGATTGGCGCGGGTAAGACACTGTGGACTTGCGCCAATGGAAAAAGAGCACTTTTCAGGGATAATCTGTAGGAGGTGTCTTCAGGGAACATGAATTACATACTCAGGGGAACATAATGCAAGTGTTTTTAGACTTTGTCACTTCTTATAACTCCCGGGATGAGTCCTCCAAGGTACGACAAGAGGAGTAACAGGGATGGTGACAAGTTACTGTGTAACACCAATCATTAGGCAAAGCTTCTTTGTCATAATGAACACCTTCTACTTGAGCATTGCTCACACCTACAACAACACAATCTTTTAAAACTAGTTGTCTTAGTTTAGGATGTACAGTATTGGTTAGCTGGAAAGAGGTTTGGATGTACACAGATAAATATTCACTATCTTGAACCATTTCTAGACCTTGTACTCCAACTAATGCTTTCCAACAATCTTTTAAATGAACATCAGACAAACTAATTGCACAATCTGGATAGATAGTGCCATTTTGACATCCCGAGGATAGATTTCCAAGTATTGTTCCGATTCGGGCATGATCATATATATTATGTTTGGTGTCGAAGACTTCTGCTATACCAGGAGTATTGAGACCATGACGGAATAATGGAGCTAATACAATTCTAATTCCCCCAAAATGCAAATAGGAGAATTTCTTTTCAGCAACATATTTTTGGAATTTTTTAATTTCATCTTCAGAAAACAAATTGAGACCAACAATTTGTACAAAGAGACTTGATATTTTTATCTTTAGTTCATACTAGAGGGTGGGATATACAAACGAAGAGGTGACAGGGTAGCGCGCGGAGCATGCGGAACTGTAGCAGCATTGTAGCAGGATTTACTAGACTGAGAAAAAATTATAGAACCACTTAACTGGAGACTAAGCACAATGCAACAATAGAAAGCCTTGGCATTGAAACTTACTTTTGATCAAATCGAAGACTATTAAACAACAGATCTGAAGTGGGTTACTTCTCCTCAACCGAACATGCGCGCAACTATGACCTCTCTCCACAGGTCTTCAAATGCCTTTGCTTTACAGTTCCAAGTTCTTTTGGATGAACAAAACTGTCCTCAGACAAGCGACCCAGTAGGCTTCGATATTACTAAAGACAAGCAAAATACATAAGGCTTATTACAACATGAGATCTCAAAGTTCTCCTTCAAGCGATGTCTTGAACATTTGTTGATCTCTCTTTTTTATAGACTCTCTAACGCTAAACCTATAAACTATAATGAAAAAGAAAATAATTGAGGGTCCTTTTGGCATATTTTCGCTGATGGTGTCTACTCAACGTTTCTGGTACATATATACAAAAGATTCTACCATGCTCCTTTCAGACTTCTATTTGAATCATAGTCATTATCAAAATCAAATTCTTCTAAAGAATCATGTCCTAGCCTGGACTCATCGAGCATCTTTTGGTAGTGATGTTCAATCAACTTAGAGTATTCTTCGTCCTAATCTATATCTGCTGGGTCCTCGCCATCCGGATGCTCGTCCTCTAAAGTAGATTCTTTTGCTATTCCTTTTCCTTTGGAATCTTCATCTAAAATTATTGTCCTTCTTGATGATGCTCTTGATGACTCTCCCCTTTCTGTATTTGTCTTTATTTGGTGGAGACCCTGTTGCTGAGGTGTGTACCTAGCCGATTGTTTTCCCCACTTGGTAAGGAAAGATAGAGGATTGATCTTGATATCTAGGAAAGAATCTTTAAAGACATTTCTGATCGTGGGTGACCTTTGTACTACCAGTTCGATGCCGTTTAAAAGTTCCCATTTAAAAATTTGAAACATATTAGTGGAACTTTCAATTGCATGCTGAACCCATTCTCTACAATTATTACTCATAAAATCTTTGTTTTGCCAACCTAATTCAAAAATCATAGATGTACAGATTCTATTTGAAATCATCAAACTAATAATATGGATTAAATTGTTATTCCAATTACTTGAAATAAAACTAATAGTTACCAAAGCCTTTTGATTAATTATAAATCTTAATGCTTTTGGCTCTCTTTGTAAATCATCCATTTTTTGTAGAATCTGTATTTTTTCTATTAACCTCAGATTTCCGAATTCATTGAACCATCCAGCATGTTGCTTAATCATTTCTTCATTATTGCTGATCTAGATTTCCCCGATCTGCTCATGACTAAAAACCTATGCAACATGCTGAGACTATGATAATCCCATGGAGATGAGAAAGTTCTGAGATATTGTAACATCCTTTCAATGCATTGAGATATCCTAGTGGTTGGATTTTTTCTGCAGAAACCATCTTTTATCTCCCAGTCAGCAAATCCTTCAAAAATTTCATATTAAGGAAAAGTGTCATTTGGTGTATAATTCTCGTCAAACCTTTGTAGAAAGGCTGCTTCTAATTCCTCAAAAATGTATGGGATTTTTAGAGATAGAATGTATTTCTCTATTTCAGGCTTAAAAGGAATGGTTTCAAGATCTAAAATTTTTGCTCCTGTGAAAATGCTGAGACAAAAATCAATTCCTACAATAAGTTGATAAAAGTTTAGAACCTTTAGGATCCATATCATTTTTTCAGTATATTCACTAGACCATAGATCTGAGAGACTTCTGAAAAATAACTTTACTTTCATGTTAGGCAAAGGATATACCTTTACCAGTTCAGCATCTAGGCCTAAAGACATACCCACATTCTTGGATTGCCAGGCTTGGAATTTTCTGATCCAAGTGTTTCTTCTCAGTCTCATTCCCACAACTTTCTTGATTTCTTCTGCAAGATGGCTTGCATGTCCTTCAAGTAATCTGAATCTGTCAACAAATGTATGAAAACTATCGTCCTGTGGTCCTTTTCCTGGAATGGTAAAACACGAACCTGAACAAGTAATGAATGCTTTATTCATATCCCTGGTTAATGAATCTGTCAAATAATTTGAATTACCTGGGATCCATTCAACTTCAAAATCAAACTGTTGGAACCAAATCTACCATGCAAGAATTCTTCCTTTTACAATTTGTCTTGATATCTTGGCAGATAAAAAATATTTGAAATTCTTGGAGTCTGTTCTTATTAAGAATTTCACAGGTGTAAGGTATAACTCAAACCTTTGTATCCCATTGAATATAGCCAATGTTTCTTTTTCTGCTATGAAATAATTCTTCTGGCTGGGTGTGAATTCACCTGATGCATAGGCACAGAGTCTTTCTTCACCTTTCTCCCTTCGTTCAAAAAGAATGGCTGCCCAAAAATTTAAAGAAGCATCAGTTTGGAGTATAAGCAGACCATCACCTGGTGGTTGGAGTTTTGGCAGTTGCTGACATTCTGCTTTCAGCTGTTTAACTACTGTTGTTGCTTCTTGTGACCATCCCTCTTTGAGATGTTTTCTGATTGGAGCTGTTTTCTCTGTCAATCTTGGGATGTACTTGTGAATGTAATTCAGGACTCCTAAGAACCTCTAAATTGTTTTTGTATCTTTCAATTCATCTGGAAATTAGATTAATTTAGTCAACACATGTGGTTGCATCTGAATTGCACCATTGAATACATGAATTCCCAGAAAATCTATACTGTCTTGAAATAAAGACATTTTTATTTCTGATAAAACTATGCCATGCTGCTGAACTTCTTTTAGAAAAATTTCTAAATGCTCTAGATGGGTTTTTACATCTGGACTATGAATAAGAATGTCATCAATATATGTAACAATAAAATCATACTTTGCAAAAATGAAATCTATTCTTCGTTGGAAGAATGCAGGGGCCTTTTCAAACCAAATGGAACAACCTTCCATTGGTAAAATCCAGTAGGACAAATAAAAGCAGTTTTATGCCAATCCTCTTTCTATATTTGAATCTGATAGTATCCAGACTTCATATCAAATTTGCTGAATACTTTGCTGTGCTATATTTTCTACATTATGGTTTCTGGTCTTGGCAGTGGATAATTAAAACTCTGAGTGATTGCATTTAGAGGTTTGTAATTTATCACCATTCTAGGTTTACCTCTGACTATCTCAGAATGATTTCTTACCAGAAACGTTGAACAAGAATAATGAGACTCACTTGGCTCGATGAGCTGCATTTCTAACAATTCTTTAATTTGTCTCTTTATTTCTTGCTCGTCTGAAGGAGTGCAAGGAATCAGTTTCCCTTTGACTCCATTATCATGCAAGGTCACAATCTCTTGCATTGGACTTTCTACTACCCAAAACTGTTGTGGATTTTTTGAACAACTTTTTATAAGTCTGTTATGGATAGTAGTTTGTTCTATATACCAATTGGGATCTATGCATGCCATTTGTTTTGATTTAGATTCTTCTCTTGATTCATAGATTTGCATAACTTCCTACCAATCATCAGAATCTTTTAATGGTTTTCTGGCTCCTGTTAGAAAATTATATATTACGGAGCAATGGAACACATAAAATATTGCAGAAATATAAACACAGAAAACGCACAAAACAAGAGAGACACAGATATACGTGGTTCACCCAGTTTGGGCTACGTCCACCCCGAACAGCCAGTCCTTCCTTTCTATTATCCAGCAAAATGAAGAGACACAACCTACAACAAATCCGCTGTAATATCCTCTGTTTTCTCTCACAGTCTCACCTCTCTGTTTCTCGCTCACAGAATACACATCTATATCTCAGCCTCAAATACAATGCCCTCATACAAAGAGAGGGGGTTGCCTTCTAGGGCAAAAAACCCTAAACTAAACATAAGTTCTACCGTCAGATCATCTGCCTAATGAATGGCCCAGATTGACTAGAAATTACTATACTTTTACAAGGCAATTTTACATTTGTTTTTAGCTTCGGGGGCGCTGCCCCCGAGCCCCCGCCAGGGGACCGCTGGCCCCTGGACCCCCCAGCCGAGGGAGATCACCCGCCCTGGACCCCCACGGGGGGGACAAGTCCCCCCCGCACCCCCCCGCGTGGAGGGGTGTACAAACTTCCTGGGGTATACATCCGGCTGAAACAAAGACCTCTGAACAATCATGCTCCACACACAACAATCTCCCACTTGGAGAATGATTGTAGAAACTCCACCGCTGCTTCATTTGCTGGACAATGACTCCTCTTTGGACCTGGTTGTTTCTCATCTTCATCGTCATCCTTGAAGACCAATTGAAACTGAGCATATTCTCAGTTTCTCCCTGGTTACAACTTTTGTTAGCATATCTGCAGGATTCTGGCTAGTGTGTATATTTTCCAGCTTCAACTCTCCATCTTCCAACACTGATCGTATGAAATGGTACTTGAGCTGTATGTGTTTAGTCCTAGAATGAAATGTTGAGTTCTTTGCAAGATGAATGGCACTTTGGCTATCACTGTATAACGTGCCCATATCATGCTCCTTACCCAATTCACCCATAAACCTTTGTAACCAAATCATTTCTTTACTAGCCTCTGTAGCAGCAACATACTCTGCTTCTGTTGTTGAAAGTACAACAACACTTTGGATTTTTGAAACCCAACTGACAGTTGTTCCTCCAATAGTAAATACATATCTTGTAGTGCTCCTCCTGTTATCTCTGTCACCTACCATATCTGCATCAACATATCCCTGTAGAGAAATGTTTGAACCACCAAAGCATAATGCTTGATTTGTGGTACCTTTCAAAAATCTGAGAATCCATTTCACTTCCATCCAATGTTCCTTTCCTGGATTTTTCATGTACCTGCTTACAACTCCCACTGCATGTGCAATATCAGACCTTGTGCAGACCATTGCATACATTAAGCTTCCAACTGCTGATGCATATGGAACTTTAGACATATAATCCATGTCTTCTTGGGTCTTTGGGCACATTTCCTTGCTAAGTTTGAAAGGTGTACTAACTGGTTTTGCATTTTTCATATTAAATCTTTTCAACACCTTTTGTATGTACTCATTCCGAGACAATGTTAATTTGCTATTTTTCCTGTCTCTAGTTATTCTCATACCAAGGATTTGTTTTGCAGCTCTCAAATCCTTCATTGAAAATGAATTTGCCAATTTTCTTTTGAGTACATTTATTTCCTGCATGTTAGATCCTACAACAAGCATGTCATCCACATACAATAACAATATAATATAGCTGACATCATTTTGTTTTTTCAGATAAACACAATGATTAGAGTGACATCTAGTATAACTTTGTTTAGACATAAACTTGTCAAATTTTAGATACCACTGCCTTGCAGCCTGTTTTAAGCCATACAAGCTCTTCTTCAACCTGCACACTAGTTTCTCCTTCCCTTTCACCTCATATCGTTGTGGCTGCTGCATATATATCTCTTCCTCCAAATCCCCATGGAGAAAGGTTGTCTTTACATCTGACTGCTCAAGATGCAAATCTTCAGCTGCTACAAGACTTAAAATAGTTCTGATTGAAGTCATTTTAACAACAGGAGAAAATATTTCATCAAAATCAATACCTTTCTTCTGTGCAAACCCCTTTACCACAAGTCTAGCTTTGTACCTCTGTTTTCCTCCATCTTCTTTCTTCAGCCTGTAAACCCATTTATTCTTCAATGTAGTTTTTCCTGCAGGCAACCTGACTAAATCCCAAGTCTGGTTATGCATTAAGGAGTCCATCTCTTCTTCCATGGCTACCTCCCACTTCTTCCTGCTTTCAACCTGCATTGTTTCTTCATAACATTCGGGTTCACCAGAATCAGTCAACAATAAATAATATAATGAAGGAGAGTATCGCTCAGGGGGTCTACTTATCCTGGTAGATCTTCTAACACCACTTTTAGGTGTTTCGGGTGCCTATTGCTGTTGTGGTGGTTGCTATTGTTGATTATTATTATTTTCAGGCACCTTTACCTTTTCAGTGATGTCATTAAGAACTGCGTATTCCTTGTTTTCGTTTTCTTTCCTCTTTTCCTGCAACTGATTCTTATACAAGACCATTTCATTGAATATTACATCTCTGCTCCTAATGATTTTGTGATTTTCATAATCATATAAGCGATAACCAAAATCATTAACACCATATCCAATAAAGGTACATTTCTTTGACTTTGCCTCAAGCTTTGTTCTATTTTATTAATCAATATGAACAAAGGCCTCACAACCAAAAGGATTTAAAAAAGAGTAGTTTACCTTTTTACTTGTCCATGCTTCCTCCGGAACACCACCATCCAAGGAACTTGAAGGCCCTCTGTTTATTAGATAAACAGCAGTATCTATAGCATCTGCCCAAAACTGTAAAGGCAATCCTGCATGCAATCTCATGCACCTTGCACGCTCCATGATTGTTCTGTTCATCCTTTTTGACAAACCATTTTCTTGTGGTGTTCTTGGAACTGTCTTCTCTCTGCGAATTCCATGTTTTGAACAATACCTATCAAACTCTTTGCTGCAATATTCACCTCCATTGTCTGATCTAAGACACTTCAATTTCTTTCCTGTCTCATTCTCAACCAAAGCTTTCCATTTCTTGAAAGTATCAAATACATCAGATTTATTCTTAATACAATAAATCCAAGTTTTTCTAGTTGCATCATCAATAAAGGTAACATAATAATGAGAGCCACCGAGAGATGATACCTGAGTAGGTCCCCATATGTCTGTATGCACAAGCTCTAGTTTTTCGTTCTTCTTTTCTTTCCCAACTATGAGAAATATGACTCTCTTCTGTTTTCCATAAATGTAGTTCTCACAGAAGTCCAAATCAACATTCTTCAAACCCGGCAACAAATTCCTTGAGTGAAGAATCTTCATCCCCTTTTCACTCATGTGTCCAAGCTTATGATGCCATAATGCTGCATCTGCTCCTTTGGAAGTTAAAGCATTAACATAGTTAGAAATACCATTGCATAAATACAATGTACGAACCTTTTCGCCTTTTGCTATTACCAGGGCTCCTTTGGTGACCTTCCAAGCTTTATCTGTGAAAGTTGTCACACAACCTTCACCGCCTAACTGCCCTGTTGAAATCAGATTTTTCTTTAGATCTGGAACATGCATTACCTCCTTTAATAGCCATTGGTTTCCATTCTGCTATTTTACAAGAACCTTACCCATTCCAACGATTTTACAGGGTTTATCATCACCCAGACGAACTTGTCCAAAATCTCCTTGAACATAGTCATGAAAGTATTTCTTATCAGGTGTGGCATGGAATGAAGCCCCTGAATCTACCACCCAGGAATCAATAATATTTTCGAAAGAAAGAATCAAAGCATCTTGTAACACCTCACCTGTCACATTTGCTTCATGATTGTTTTCTTGTTGTGTATCTCCTTCTTTTCCCTTCCGAGATCTATAGTCTTTCTTTAGGTGTCCTTTCTTTCCACATTTCCAGCACACTATCCCCGATCTGGACTTGGATCTGCCTTTCCTTGATTTATTGCGATATCCTGAGCTCTTTCCTCTTTCCATTTTTCTTCCTCTAGACTCTGCACTCAAAGCATTTCCCGATGTCTCATCGAAGCTTTTCCGTCACATTTCCTCACTAAGGATAGCATTGACAGCATCATCAAAATTTAAAGTACTAGATCCAGAAACAGAGTTACTAATGGCCATTACCAAACCATTCCAACTTTCTGGTAATGAGCACAAGAATAACAGAGCTCTAACTTCATCATCAAAGTTTACCCTTACAAAACTTAACTAACTTGTAACTGTATTAAAATCATTTAAACGGTTTGCAACAGATCCACCTTCCGACATATTCATATTAAATAACCGTTTCATAAGAAATACCTTGTTTGAGGCCGAGGGTTTTTCATATAGTTTCGACAACGTCTGCATCAAAACCTCTGTCGTGGTTTCCTTCGAAATGTTGAAGGCGACTGACGCAGCAAGGCACAACCGTATTGTTCCGAGTGCCTTTCTATCGAGAAGGTTCCATTCTTCGTCTTTCATACCCGTCAACATCTTTGTTTTTCCGCCCAATGGTAGGTATAGATCTTTCTGATACAGATAATCTTCCATCTGCATCTTCCACAACGAGAAGTCTTGGCCGTTAAATTTCTCGACCCCAAACTTACCATCTTCCGCCATTGCTCCCACTCGAACCAGGAACCCTTCTTTCCTATGCATTTATCAGCCAAATAGACCTTCGTCTTTGATACCAGTTGTTAGAAAATTATATATTACGGAGCAATGGAACACATAGAATATTGCAGAAATATAAACAAAAAAAACGCACAAAATAAGAGAGACACAGATATACGTGGTTCACCCAGTTTGGGCTACGTCCACCCCGAACAACCAGTCCTTCCTTTCTATTATCCAGCAAAATGAAGAGACACAACCTACAACAAATCCAATGTAATATCCTCTATTTACTCTCACAGTCTCACCTCTCTGTTTCTCGCTCACAGAATACACATCTATATCTTAGCCTCAAATATAATGCCCTCATACAAAGAGAGGGGGTTGCCTTCTAGGGCAAAAAACCATAAACTAAACATAAGTTCTACCGTCAGATCATCTGCCTAATGAACGGCCCAGATTGACTAGAAATTACTATACTTTTGCAAGGCAATTTTACATTTTTTTTTAGCTTCGGGGGTGCTGCCCCCGAGCCCCCACCGGGGGACTGCTGGCCCTCGGACCCCCCAGCTGAGGGGGATCGGCCCCCCCCGGACCCTTGCGGGGGGGACAAGTCCCCCCCGCACCCCCCCGCGTGGAGGGGTGTACAAACTTCCTGGGGTATACATCCGGCTGAAACAAAGACCTCTGAACAATCATGCTCCACACACAACAACTCCTACTCTTTTCTGGCTATTTTCATGCCTTCTGAATTTGCAATGAACAATCTAGGTACAGAAATAACCTTCCTCTTCAGATTTATAATCAGCTTATCTTAGCTGATTGTTACTAGAAGCACAGAGTTTAAGAATGGAATTCCCAACACTAAACTAGCTGAGGGATCAAAATGCTGTATTGCAGAAATCTTAACTATACTCCCCCCAACTTTTAATGGAACATTGTCTACATAATGAGTTAAACTCACAGATCCTCCTATGGTTTCAGACACCAGTATATTTTGCAATGGTTTCCATAGAGATTTAAATAGATATGGTCTAGCCAAATTGTTCGATCCACTGGTATCTATGAATGAATCAACAGATATCCATTCAGTTTTTACTTGAACTTGAACTGGGATATAAATAAGGCTATTAGTCTTGACTATCTTTTTTAACAAAGTATTTTCTTCTATTCTATTGATCTTTGGTTTTGGAAGACTGGTCGAGGCTATGGTTCTTTTCTGAAATGGACAGAAAGAATTTACTTCTGGAAAAGGTAAAACAGATTGCTTACCTTGCTGCTCTGATCGTGAACTTTCATATTCGTCTTCTGAAACATCTGTTGTTTCGCTAGTGACTTCAATGTCACTTTCTTCTTCTTGTTCACTGTAATGGAGCTCTTCTGAAAAATCATCATTTGAATAGGATAAACAGATATTCATCTTCTGGACACACTCTTCTTCTTCTGCATCTGATATTTCACTCAAAATATATACATCTGAAATATCATCTTCTGATTCTACTATAGACCAATCATCTTGAAATTCTTCTATATCTATACAAGCTTTAAGTTTACTTGATGAATTTTGTGGGCACTTTCATGCGAAATGTCCTTCCTTTTTACAAATGAAACAACAATTATTGTTTCTTGGTTTTGATCTTTTCTTCAAAAATTTATACTTTCGGAACGACTTTCTTGGATTTGAGACTCTCTTGGGTTTAAATCTACCGTACCTCTTTGTCTTCTTTTTCTTTTTGAATGGTGTCCATGGTAGCATGATTTTGCAGACATCTGAACTAGGTGTGATGTCATGTGCCTTCTTTTGCCAGCATAAATATTTAACTTTCTCTGTGATTTTGAAAAGAAGGTTAACCCAATAAACTTGATCTAGTCTTTTGTTCTGTACATCTAGATCTTTCATAATGAGGTCTTCTAGATTGCCTGGTAATTTTGACAAAAAAGAAATTTTTTGAGCCACATCGTTTGAGAGATTAGCTTTGAAAACCTTAGCCATGAAATCTTTACTAAATTGATCAAAGTACTTCAAATCTTTTAATTCCATTCGATTAAGATCTGTTATCAATTGCTTTTCTCATCAACTAGTTCTGGCCCGAACTGTGTCTTAAGCAATAATTCTAATGTAAACAATTCGACTTCCATGATAGCTCTTCTCTCTTCTTCTAATGGTCCCATCCACCAATCATAGACTATACCAGTCATGCGATTTTATGCTAGGACCATAATGGATACATTATCCAATTTTGTTGTAACCTGCATTTGATATAGAGCACCTATCCAAATTCGAATTGATTCTCCAGGTTTTGGGGAATTATCCAAATCTAGGATATAGCCACTTGTATTGGCAGCATACAGATCTTCTTCAACACGTGGATATTTATTTACTTCTTTCAGGATATGAGCCTTGTTCTGGTTATTTATGGAAGGCAAGATAAAATAAGGAAACTTGGAGGCAGCTTGATCAAGGGTCATCACTTCTTTCTTTGAAACAAAAAGTTTATCTGTTTTATATGCTTCCTTTTTTCCACTAGTTAGTTTTCCAGTGTTCCTTGAAGTGTACTCTTCTGGACTAGTTGCAGTTACTGCTTCTTCTGATTCTTCTTCTTCTCGATCCCAAAAATTGGGTGCACTCATATCTATTTGAAACTTAGGGATTTCTTTGGCCTTTTTCTTCTATCTCCTTCTTCTTCTTTCTTCCTTTTCTATCTTTTCTGATTGTTGCTCATCATAGAGCAATTTCAAATTAGCATTTATCAAATCTGCTTGTTTGCCTAAGTCATCTAGAACATCTTCAGCGTGTGAACACCAAGTGGTTAGATAGTTTCCTATCTGGTATACCTGGTCCATATCATTTGGATTTTGTGAATTTTGTTCTAGTAAAGGAGCACAGTCAGCTCTTGTTGTTGGCTGTCTAGTATTGGATGAAGAAGTACTGAATTTTGTTTTAGGCGGCCATTTACCTCTTTTTACAAATCTACGATTTGCAAACTAGAATTCATCAACAGGTGGAGTATTACTAACATATATTCGAAACATCTTATTTATAGCAAAGAAAGGTTTTTCTTCTGGTATGTACAATTGATTTGTAGGCAGCATTATACTAGTGGAAGAACTGGCTTCATCTAGTGGAGGAATATGATGATAAAAAGATTTTCTACCACTGACAGGAGGTTGTTCATTTTCTTGAATTGTTGGTAACACATGTTTTTCTGACATGACTATAGGCCGAGGAACTTTTGGTCGGTCTAGAAGAATTCTAACAAGACTATCTGATATAGACATTCTTTTAATATTTCTCTTTGAATTTTCTGCAGATGCCAGAGATTTATATTGGATATACCAATCATTAGGCAAAGCTTCTTTGTCATAATGAACACCTTCTACTTGAGCATTGCTCACACCTACAGCAACACAATCTTTTAAAACTAGCTGTCTTAGTTTAGGATGTACAGTATTGGTCAGCTGGAAAGAGGTTTGGATGTACATAGATATATATTCACTGTCTTGAACCATTTCTAGACCATGTACTCCAACTAATTCTTTCCAACAATATTTTAAGTGAACATTAGACAAACTAATGGCATAATATGGATAGATAGTGCCATATTGACATCCCAAAGATAGATTTCCAAGTATTGTTCCGATCCGGGCATGATCATATATATTATGTCTGGTGTCGAAGACTTCTGCTATACAAGGAGTATTGAGACCATGACGGAATAATGGAGCTAATCCAATTCTAATTCCCCCAAAATGAAAATAGGAGAATTTCTTTTCAGCAACATATTTTCAGAATTTTTTAATTTCATCTTCAGAAAAAAAATTGAGACCAACAATTTTTACAGAGGGACCTGATATTTTTATCTTTAGTTCAACCTCTTTTAGCCAAACGTTTTTGGATAGACTAAACAAAGATGGAACATGATAATCCTCTTTAGAGCTCAAAACTGGTGGGTTCCAACTTTCTGGGTCTTCAACCTTTTCATGTTCTAGTCTACTTCAGATATAGATCGTCTATGGATGTTTGAGAATGATCTTAAGAAATTGGCCATGTTGAACTTTTACAATCTATTTTAGAGATTGACTGAAGCAACTTTTATCCACACAGCACTTGTATTACAAATGCTTTTCAAAGGATTCCTGGCTAACTTCAGACTCTGTCTATGGAATGTTTCGTGTCCAAGGAGCGAGCTATGACTCTATTCCAATTCTTTCGTATCAAGTTGTGGTATGGGAGACCTTTCTCATTCGAGTACTGATTCTCATGGATTGAACAGTTATTGTGTGATGTGCACCCCAATGTGAGAGTAATAATTAAAGGGCATTGAATGACCAATAATGAATGATGGAACATGCTCATTTTATGCATTCTACATCTTCTGATTCTACGCATCCTTTAAGGGTAGTTGGCCTATAAGATTAGCGAACTCTCACTAGATCATGGATAAACTAATTAATATATTTATTGACTTGACCCACCCACCACCAAACCCACTTATATTCTTGTGAAACATATCCATGAAAAATAAATTTAATAATTAATATTATTAAATTAATTGTTAAATTTAATTTATTAAAAATATTATTAAATTAAAAAATAATTTAACAATTTATAACTTATAAATTATATGAATAATATTAAAAACTAATAATATAAAAATAAAAATAAAAATTTAAATTTAAATTTCACATATATAAATATAATAATTTTCATTTTTAGAAACTTTTAAATATTATAAAAATAATATTCCATTTATTTTAACTATAATATTGAACAAAAATATTAATAATCAAATATTTTAATTTATTAAATTTAAATACCATAATTATAAAGAAAATATTATCATTAAAATGCAAATTATATTACCAGCTTAAAACATGATTAGTTATCAAATTAACATGATTAATTATCAAATTATTTTCACTCGTTTAGATTTTACTAATACCTAGTAACATGGGACTAACTTCTCATGAACTGAAAAGCATCCTTCAAATCACATTAACTAAAATTTAAACTAACCACTACATATCTGGATTTCCCTTAGTGTTTAGCCGGGTAGTCTCTTATTTCCACGAATTGAGATTGCAACTTTAATTGTCTCTGGGCAAAACCAAATGCAATGATGGTGTAGAGTTTGACTTCTGACAAGGGATTAAATCACAACAGCTCGCAATCTAGTAATAAGCTTAATTTAATTGGTAAGGATTTTTTCTATATTAAAATACTTATTATGATTGAATATTTGGAGAAACTTTGGCATGTATTTATACATTTTATATATACATTTTGATTGAATATTTGAATATAAAAATTGAGGTTTAAATTTTTCCATGAATAAGAGGAAGGTGATGTGTGATTGTTAAGTTTTTTGAAAACAAGTTATTTTGGCTGAGGTGTTGTTGTTTCCCTACGTATCTATATTTTATTCCATTACCACTAAGAGATTTCCATGGAACTTGGAAAGATTAGTTAACTTGAACACATGTTGAAGGGCATTAAGAGGTTACGTGAGAATACTAATTATTTTAGTGTGTTGGTTATTTATTTTTTATTTTTTTCAATTTGCAATAAATATTTGATAAAATTCATCACCATTTTTTCTTTTTAATAATAATAATAATACTTAATTAAATTGATAGGATTTTTCTTTTGAATCATTTAACCTGATATTTTCGTCTACTTTTTTAACCGTGCCACATCTATGCAACATATGACTTTACATTTTACATCTGTGTACCATATGACATCACATTTTATGGCTAACCTCACATTTTTACTCCAAGAATCTCATTATGGAACTCCACAATCTCTAAGATCGTTGAGGACTGGAACTTGCAGAGATTTTGTATATTGTTTAAAGAAAAATTTGTACACCATATTGTCAAAAAGTCAAATTTTAAGTATATGTAAGACAATATTAATTTGTGAATTACTCGATTTTACAAAATTCCCCTTGAAAATTTGTTGGGTTCTGTACACAAACATTCTACTTGTATCAAAAAAAACTAAGACGCATGTGCCCTTGTGATATTGAACACCAAACACGACCTATTTTCTATTTTTATTTTTTTTATGAAATAAAGTGAAATCTCTAATAACTTCGGATGAGTATTTGTCTGTGGAAGACCTTAAAATGTACCTAACAAATGTTACTTTTTGATGTTATTATGAAATAGATCTTCTTAGTAAACATTTCCTTTTTACTTTTACTTTACTAAATGCAGTGTTTTTGTTAAATATGTTATTTTAGTTTCACTGTGTTTTGTAATCTAAAAGATATTATTATTGACTTTTCATCAACCCAACTTTTCTTTTTGTTACAGATTTCATTTCAACTAATTTATTTACATTCTATGAATAAAGTCAATAATAGAAATTAATAACTTAATAATAATAAAATTAAAATTTTTAATTTAATAATAATAAAATTAATATTTTTTGTTAGGTTGATACACATTTCTTTTGAATCAGTTCATCTCAAATTTTCTTCTACCTTTTTAGTCTATGTATGTCTTTTGAATCAATTCATCTCAAATTTTCCTCTACATTTTTAGTCTACTCCTCACATTTCTGCACCATATGACCTCACATTTCTGCACCATATGAACTCACATTTTACGACTGACCTCACACCTGATCTTTGACATCTGTGCACAATTAGTGTAATTTTTTTTTTTTTTGCAGATGATAGTATTTGTTACAATACCATATGTCCCAAAAAACCATGACACCTGTTAATATGAAATCCTTTTTAATTAATCAATTTAATTGAAAAGGAAAAAAACATAGCTATATTGGAGGTAAATCTCAACTTTTTATTTGTGCATCTTACTAATAATATTTTACATTATTATATGGAGTTTAAATTCCTATCATCCACCTAATAATTCTTGATAATTCTAAAAGCCCTATTAAAAATTATAAACGCCTATTAACATAATTATTAATAATTTTGAGTTTATTTAATGATCAAAAAATTAATTGACTTAATTTGATTTACAATGTAACAATTTTATCTATTATATTTTTATATGGTTTTTTGTCTAGCCATCAAAGTGATATCAAAGCTCTAGATAACCACCATGATTACACCATAAATTCAAATTTGAAAAATATACATAATATTTTTCTTTTAATATTTTCAATAATTAGCAACTCTTTTTTTTTTTTTTTTCCACAAGGCCAAAATGCTCAGCCTTGCTCAAGGGATACAAGACACATGAATAAGTATCACATTTAGAAACTTCAATGCTTTTTGTATTTGCCAACAACATAACAAGGTCATATATTGACATTATTGATTAAATAAAAAAATTTAATAAATGTTGATAAAACAACTTTGTCATAGCATTGATAAATTTAATTTATAATATTTAACATTGTAAAAATAAATATTTCAATATGGATAAGTGCCTCATATATTTTATGTCATTATTTCTAGATTTGTTGCTATATTCGCACATGATTTTTAAATAACTCTAGTTATTTTTTATTCTTAAGCTCATTAAAAATAAAAAATTTTAAAATTATTTGATACTTAAGTAAATAATATACTTTCCATCAGTTACTTTTCATCATAATTAGTCCATTCATAAGGACAAAAGCAAGAGTAAGAGACAAATAAAATGATGTTGTTAGGTCTCAATTCTCACACCTATGGAGAAAAGTAATAGCGTGAATCACGAACATAATAATCATAAAGGGGAAAGAATCAGAAGCTTTGTGTCCATGGATAGTCATAGGAGACTTATGAGTTCTCGTACGTGCGAGATCTCTAGAGGGATGTCAGAGTGGGGAAGTAGGTGAAGGATAAGTCACAAGAGGACCAAGTCCATGGCTTACAATGTGAGAGTGGGGAAGAGAACATGAAGGACAAGCCATCAGGTTACTCTTGCAATTCACATAGATTTACTCATATGCTTTTATATAAAAATATGATTTAATATTTTATTGTATTGGGTAAAAATTAAAAGGAAAAATGTTTGTAATGAGATATATTTTTTTTTTCAAATTGTAAAAATTATTATTATAATATTAATTATATTTCTAATGAATTAAATGTTTTTCAAATCTCAACTCTAATAAAAAACACTCTTTGATTTGTGGTAAGGATCTTTCAAAAGTATTTAATTTGGACTAAAAAAATGGGTTATGTGGTAGATTATTTTGGTTGAATATATATATATATATATATATATATATATATATATATATAGATATATATATATATATATATATATATATATATATATATATATATATATATATATATATATCTATATATATATATATATATACATGTATATATATATGTGTGTGTGTGTGTGTGTGTGTGTGTGTGTGTGGTCACGGTTTTTTTTTTTGTTTACTAATAAATAATGATGAAAAGATCAAACCTAGGTAGATGATTTTCAAATGATGCCCATTAGTGTTCCCTATTCATAATTGTAAACAATAAGGTTGTCTTTGCTTATGAGTGGAAATCTGTTCAGTTTACCTTTTAAGTATATTTTTTTGGTATTGTACAACATTAGGTGAATACCATATTAGAGAGTTCATACAAAATATCCATGCATCTACGGGTCCATTAGATGACATAGAATAATAAAAGTTTCCATTGTTAGAAATATAAGAACCATTATTTGAATAACTTCCATATCTTATATTGTAGGTGGCAATAAGATCTCATTTTTCATTGCTAAGAGAAGTGTGCGTATGGCACCACAACTCTCTTTGATATGTATAGACAAAGTAGAACTTTTCCAACTCAACAATTCCAATTTAACAATTCTATCAGCCTCTCTTTTCTCCTTTCGAGGCAATTGCTAGTATATCTACAACCATAAAATTTATACTTTCCATGCACATGAGGATGTCGTAACATCACAATTCTGAAAGGGTTGTTTTCTGGGCTTTCTAGAGTTTTCTGGGTCCCTTAATAAATTACTATATTTTATCTCTACAAGTTGGAGTGAAAATTGGAAGGCATGGGAAGTTCTTTGGAAGAATGGCATGTAGGGTTCATCTGACATCATCATCTTTTAAATATCATAGATACATGGAATAATTTTTTATGGGAACATAGCCTTATGAATGTGGTCTTAGCCTTAAACATGCATGGAGATGCATGGATTTGTGAATAAATAGATAGATCTACCTCTTGGATACCTAAACCTACTAAGATAACTACAAATTTGATGGATTTGTTAGATTCAAAGTCCGGTGACAGATCATATGCGATATAATCTTAAATGAATCTAATGGTGTCTTAGATCCATTGTGTTAAATAGCCTGTGTAAAGTAACCTGAGATTGGTGCTAAGAGAACAAGTTTTCTTCGATCGAGGAAGATGTGGATCCAATGTGATAAAGAAATAATAAATAGCTTATGATTGTGCCCAATAGTACCCCACCCGGCTGGAGTGGAATCACTTAATGATCCATCATCCAAGTAATAGGAGGAAATATTGATGCTAGTGATCAAGGTATGAGCTCAATGTCTTTGGTAAGTAGGACAGTAATTATGGACACATGGGTGAGATCTAGAGCAGATTATGCAGGTCAACTATGTGAGATCTAGAGGTGTAATCATTTGCATACTCTGAAAGATTTTTAGTTTATCTCATTTCGGCTTGGATATGTTGGTCCTACCTAGAGTATATCATAGAAGATCTAGCGTTGATACTGATGATCTAATTCTTGAAACTATATGGATGAGTGTGGTGTCAACCACATGAAAAATAATGGAGGAAGAACCAAACAATAATTTCTCCATCCCATACTTTATTCCTAATATGATAAATTCATGTGTGAATTAATGCAATGATCTTATCAGGCCTTGTTGCATGTACGCAAGGATCATTTGTTGAATGATTCATATGTTATAGAGAAAATTCCCATTCAAAGTTTAACTATTACAAATATTAGGATGCTATTAGTTATTAAATCACCATAGGATTTGATTTAAACAGAAACACCATTTAATGGCCATCAATCTCAATTCTAGTTCATTAAAGCACATGGGTAGAAATCCTGATTTATTTAATTTCCATTAATGTCAATTCTAGTTCATTAAAGCACTTGGGTATAAATTTGTTCCCTAAATAATAAACTATCTGAATAAACAAACACGTCCTCCCTCCCAAAAAAAAACAAAAAATACACTTAAAATCATGGTCAAAATAGTAGTCTATGTAAAGGTTAAAAAGAAAACTTTAATACATTCTCTAAGGAGCAAACTATCCAAGGAAGACTTCCCTCTATGCAAAATTTAAAATGCATCAATTTTCTTCTACAACAATTAAATTAAATATTAAAGAAATTTATCATATGAATCCTTTTCCCAAAAGCATATATATTATGATCTAGGCTTGATGTGTATGTAGCACAATAGGGTTTCTAAGGAACAAGGAGCTACAATGTGAATATTTTCTACTCGAGACATTGTATCTCCAAAGGCGAGACAAGAAGATTGATTGTTTCATGCTTAATGGAAGAGTCATGTCAAATTCATTCAAGATCCTACATGAGCCATTGTGTAGTGTGTGGACCCTCGTTGCATACTTCGGAGAAAGAATGTTTAGGTGGATAATTCTTCTGAGGGCATATAGAAGCTCTATCGAGATACTATAGGCATTGCTATTTATCCTCATTTGCATTATTTTTTTGATAATTCAACCATATTCTTTTTTTCCTTTTAGACTTTGGATAACAGTCTTCATGACTTTTATATAATCTTATTGTATATAATTCATCTTATATGTTTTTTCTACAACTCTCCCCTTCAACGTAGAAGTTCCAATTGTAGCTCTTTGCTTTAGAAGTTCCAATTGTATCTCCTTGCTTAAAACAAAACAAGGTCTTAAGTTCAAAAAAACACGAGGATTTGGAAAATGAATTAGTTAGGCAGTTCGAATCCCTTTTATAAGACCCCAAGATGAATAAAATTGGCGCTACTCAATGAATTTTGAAGACCATTCCACTTCTAATATTAGAAGAATATAAAAGTGATTTTGAAGGTTATTCCACTGAAGAATATCAAAGTAATCTCATGTAGTCAATATATTTCAGAAAAGTGGAATAGATAGTCAAAGATATGGCCCCAAATAAATGTCCATGACCCTATGGATTTACAACAATTTTTTTCTAGACTTGCTTGCACATTATGAGAAAGGATATAAATTGAGGCAATCATGACCAATGTTCCAAGCCTTTAATTCAAAATTATTGGCTCTCATCCTTGAGGATTAGAAAGCTAATACAATATATATGTTTCTACTTATCTCTTTATGTAATGATTTTACAAAACGATAACAAATATTATTTCTAACTTCCCTTATTTCACACCATTGTACCTAAGGAATATGGAGGTTTGTGGAAGGCTGCCAAATCAATTATGGTATTATCCTTTCCCATGAATTCATACACTCTCTAAGAAATCATATATTCCTTGGGATGCTTATCAAACTTGACATGTCCAAAGCCTATGATTAGAAAGGCTAGAAATTTCTCTCCCAAATACTTCAAGCCTTTGGGTTTCATAGGAAAATGGGTCTCTTGGATTATGAGCTTAATATCCTCTACCTTCCTCACTCACTTTCCAAAACCTTCAACCCCTCTAGGGTAATCCAGCAAAGGTATCCACTCTCTCCATTCCTCAGAATCATTATTGTTGAAAGTCTTGGTTGATTTATTAAATGTGAAGTTGATGTGAGACATATTCGAGTACTCTTGCCACTAATTTGATATGTGAGTTTGGAAGTGGAATGTACTGGGACCAACCAATATTAGGAGATGATAGGGGATACAATTAGGGATATGTAAATGTCTCCCTAGAAAGAGATGACCCATTTAATGGAGGAATCAAGATCACCAACAAATTGAAAGAATTCCTCATTTCCATGTCATTAATATTACCGTAGAAGAAGATATTATAAGATGGGGTGGAGAGGAGATAGGTAATTCAAAGCTAAAGTAGAATAATATTTTTTAGTAGCTTGATATCCCTAAGTGAGTTCTTCTAGAAAATGGGACCAATATGGAACACATAATTGTGGCCAAAATATCAACATTTCTATTGATTCTCAAGATTAGCAAAACTCTATCTTAGGAAAATCTTATCCAATAAGGTTTTATGGGTCCATTGAGATATCCTTGGCATCTAGCCATGGAATAAATTCAAAACCATCTCTGTATAACGTGCAAGGTTTGAAACTATCTATGGGATGAAGGGCCAATACTTTTCCATCAATCAAATATATATTTTATAGAGGTTCATGAGGCATTATATTAGTGGAGAAAATATTCCTTCAATAGTAATGTACTTAATATAGCATGGCATACTTCCCAAAATTTTTACTTTGGAATATTTGGAAGGAAAGAAATTAGTGAATTTTCAATTAAAAATCCCTTAAGGAAGAAAATGTCTAGTTTCTTTCTGTATATGATTTACGATTGTGGACAAAAGTATCTCCCCTAGGTCGGTGGCTAACCTATAACAATAGAGAGACAAGGAACACAATGTTTTTACTTAAAGTAAATAGATTATGGAGTGAGGCCTACCTGGAACCCTTCACATGCTTCACTCCTTCTTTAGCTTGGAAGCTCCAATCCCAGCTCCGATTGCCAAAATTAGAACTTACAAAGTCAGATAAAACAAGCCAAGAAACTACAAGATCTATGCAATATCATCTAAGTACTTCAATAAATAGATCAACATGGTATTGAAATAAGTAAAATAACAACATAACATATAGGAAAACAATGAATTCTTTGCATTAATATAAATGGAAGGAGATTACAAGCATAAATAGCAGTTGACCTTGTAGAAGAGCTCCTCCAAGTTGTTAACTTGTCCTTTCCTTGTCACAATATGCACCTCCAATCACCCTAAATCCATGAGATGATGACCACTCACTACAACATCATAAGGGCAGAATCACTCTCCAAAAGCCAACCCCCAACCACATGGAAGGCCGGGAATATATGGATAAGTATGGTAAGTTGGGAGTTCTTATCCAATTACCAATATAGGGTAAGAGATCCACCTTTGATGGAGGGATAGGATAAAAGGATAAGTGGTCAAAACTCCAATGTAGGGAAGGATATGATCCGAATGTTTTATCCAAGGTAAGTAGTTAAAACAACTTTTGGAAACTCCTAGAAGAGGAAGCTTTTTGAATCTCGATCATTCTCCTAGATTTCTAGAACCAACATGGGTGCAAAGGGGAGAAACCTGCTAGTGACCAACGTAGGCCATAACGGAGAAACCTATTGGTGAACGTACTGTAGTAGGACTATAGGGAGCATTGGTCCTCAAACTAGCTCAAATGAAGTAGTTTAGGGTTCAAATTATGGGAAAAAAAAGGTACATGTATAGGGATTTGTTCAAGATGGTGACGAGGGGGAATAGGATGTTGATTGATCCCATTAGGAGGTTCACGGATTAGATGTCACAAAATGACCTATAACATAATGCCCCCTAAAGCTCAAAGTCAAAGATGATGACTGATGACTGAAGTGATTTACCTTGTGACAGGTAGGGATCAAGGAAAACCAGTGAGCTTCATCTGTTACAATATATTTATAACATGAAATCTTTGTTTTCTGAGGGAGACATAACCATCCTCAACTCATAAGCTAACATAACATGTGTAATGATCAAAAGACGTGTCGACATATACAACTGGTGGACCCATGACTGGATGACTATCTATATGATCATGACCATCATACATTGTGATCTTTGTATAATCTTGCAATCGCAGCCCGGATGGTGGAAACTAGATCCAAGGTCTTCTATCTCATTCACATGACCAACTAATGTATGATTCTAACCATGTGAATCAATGAGCTAGAGTCAAACATGGTAGACACCATCTGATTACTGGCCAATGATATAAGTCATTAAAATATGTGAGAGAAACAACTGATGGTGTTAATGGGTTTCAAGGTACTACAGTACAATCTGTATGGTGTGAATGAATGAGTTGATGTCGAACAACACACCCAATATTTCGGTCGACGACCATTGATGTAAAATTGTCACCAAGAGCGAGGAAACTTGTCATTGCTGTATGCAAGCACCAAGGTACCAAATGGTGTTTTTAAATCAACTTCCTGGATGATGTGCTGATGTCGATAGGAAGCGACCCATTGCAGGAGGGCCTTGATATATCCCCCATCAACGATACGAAACAAGTATCATGATTGAGACAAAATGATCAGAATGATGCTGACATGGAACTAGATCAAGAAAGGAAGACATGAAATGAAGGCTCAAGAGTATTGTAACAAACATCAACTGAATGACTTCTCTTGAACACACTGAAGACGCTGAATGGAGTTGGCAACATTGATTTAAAACCGAAATGGAGGCTCTAAAAACGTTATGATAACCAAAAGAAAAGAAGATTACCCAACTCAACAAACATGAAGATGAAGTGGAAGAGTGTCGTGTTCAAGAGCAACTCACTGCCATTAGCAAAATTAAATCCCTTGTTTTCTAAATTTCTCCAAACATACTGGTCAATACCTCTTTAATTTTTGACAAGCTTAAGGAGGTTAACATATGCTTGATCTATAAGTTCATCCTTTGGATGAATTCATCAAATTATATTTAATGAAACCTAAGGAGTGGTTTGACCCCAACACGATCAACGAGTCCATCGTTGTTTGATGTTTTTATGATTCCAGTGAAGGTAAAACTCAACATCTTTTTCATGTCTAGAGCACTTGAAAAATAAGAGAAAAAGAAAACTCCAAATGTCCCTTTTCGTAGGTAGTCCCTTAGGTCCAAAAAGGTAGAAAACAATACCCAAGAGAACCTCTTAGCCATGTTTGACTAAGGTTTTCCTTTTTCGTAGTCAGTCTATCTTAGTCTAGAAAAGGGTTAAACTTACATTGAGTAGACGTCTTTTCATTTAATTTTACGAGTTTGAAAATCCAAGTGCTCGACAATATTTTCATATTTTGGGAGTCTGAAAAGAGCTGAAAGAGGACTCCACGGGGGTTCCTTTTTCGTAGGTTTGAAGATCTTGAAAAAGAGATAAAATTATACTCTATGGTCAAAGTAACCTATTCAGAACATAATGAAGACCTGCTAACAATGATTGACCTACTCAAAACACCACAAGAAAGATTAAATATACCTATTTCATAGTAAAACTGAAACATATCTAGGTCAAAACACTAAAAATGAATAAAATAATAATAATTTGAATATCATTTTGATCATAATAAATAACTTCACAATTCTCAATAGGTATATTTCTTAAAATGTGATAATTATTTTTTTTGGCTTATATTTGATTTTGTGTTTTTTCATATAGCTTGTTAATTACAAGTTTTTTATATTCTATTTATTTTTCACAAATATCAAGGGACATATTAAAAAAAAAACTTTCAGTTACTTTAAATTTCATGCAAATACAAACATATTTGTAATTAGAAGATTGGAAATCAATTGTAAAATCATATTTGCAATTAAGAAGATGTCTAACAATTTTGGTTTCATTTTAAATCAAATGACAATTTCCACTAATTGAAAGGAGTTACCAAACTTTTGAAAAATGGCTATAAGGAATATAGATATAAACAACAAAACAATACAAATAAGGGAGGCTGCAAAGCAACAAGTCCCTGCTACTGAGTGAAGAGAAAAAACGAGAGCCAAAGAGTATGAAGTCGGTAGCCGGTATGTCTGCTGAGTGAAGAGAAAACACAGGAGGCAGAGACTATGAAGCCGATAACACAATGTTAGAATCATTGAAGTCGATATGTTATAAGGCATATCTTATTATTACTCATATGCATTGTATGACAACCATAGACTCATTGCAGCCACCACCAATGCTTAATAGAAGTAAAATAAAATATCAACTTGATGATGGTTAATATTTAAACATGTAATGAGGCCATCATAATGTTGTATGTTATAAGGTGTAGCTGATTATTATTCATATGCACTGTAAGACAACTGTAGACTCATTGCAGCAGCCGTTAGTGTTTAATAGAAATAAAATATAATATTAACTGTTAAAGAATTTCTATTTAACTGTTAAAGAATTCAAAATTCTATTCCATTATTACAAACTTTCTATTCACATACTCTTTTGAGATGGATTAAGAAAACATTACAAAATTTCTATTCACAAATGCAGTGGATCAAGTAGAACCATGTAAAATAACTGAATGACGTGGAAAAAGTATTACCATGTAAGATTACTGAATGACATGGAAAAAGAGACAAGATCACTACGAATGCTGGATTTTAAAATAAGAGAGATATATAATAGTCATTGTATATAGTCGACATCAATGCTATAAGTAAAATATTATATGGAAGATTTAAAATTAATGGACATTTAAATAAGGAGATGATGTTCACTACTTTTTTATGTCTCCTGTGTAGAGTGTGTCCCTTGTGCTGGAAACTCATAAAAGTGACAACTGCATTCTAGGCTTTGAAAAAATAGGCGCTGGTTGATAAAAAAAGCACAATTCATAAAAGTGACATCTACATTCTAGGCTTAGGAAAGATAGGGCTAGTTGATAACAAAGCATGCTAAGCTGGCAATCTATAGTCATATTTACACATGCATTTGGACAAATATTTGCACCAAAGTCACACATTTTCTTTCATACCTATAATTTATTAGGTTTCTTGCAGACCAAACCTTTTGGACCAGATCTAGATTCCTCTTTGATGAGATCATCGGATTCGATGCTGCGAGTTTCTGACTTGTGTAATTAGGGAAGAAAAAAACCACACAAAATGTGCAAGTTCTGATTTCTTTCTCAGATCCATTGAAGAGGAGGAGGAAGCAAGCGAGCCCTCACGTTTGTTCAAGATTCAGTGAGTTTATCTGATAACCAACTAAAAAGCTAGGTTTCGATTGCAACTAGTAAGTGCGTCATTTCATTCTTGGACTAGTCATTGTTACTTGTACCATCATCCAACGAGTAACTCTTGAAGCAAGTAATGATCGACCATCTACCTACACAAAAACTCAAAGAAAGTCGTGTCAATTTCAGCATCTCCAGTTCTCAATAAGAGAGAGACAAGAACAAAGCTCAACAACCCGAACAGGGGAAGGTCGTCCAGCTAGAATGAATTCTCCTTTTGACGCGAATCCTCATTCCCACCCGATAACTAATGAAAACCATTATGGAAAAATGTTATTTCATCTCAAGGAATGATGAATGAACTGGTGGCTTAGGAAGCCAAATACATGAATGAAACAACCAAATACATGAATGAAATATATATTCATGTAATAAAATCAACCTATGAAGCCATTATACAAATAGCTTTTTCCATCTTATATTTTTCCTGCAAGAATAAAAAGAACCTCTGTACAAGGATAATTGGACTTACCATTATTGCATATGAGGAACAATGAGATACATCACACTCCACTATACATACATTAGGTAAGGCATTCCAAAAATGGATTTTATTACAATTTTTTGAAAATGCATTCTTTGTTAACCATTCTATAAATAATATTTTAGGATAAAAAAAAAGTATAACAGGAAACATACCTCTATATTATTCCATCTAGCAAGCAGTCTAGGATCGTAGCTCTTTATCATATATTATTCCAACCCATATATGACTGGCGATTTTTTGTATGACTATGACAACAATATAAGGTAGCTATGATTTTCTATATGGCTATGACAATAGGCTAAGGTAGTTAAGATTGGAAATGATTGGAAATGACCGGAAGTACTGGTGTTTGGTAGTGACTGTTGTATGACCCTAAACAGGTGGAAAGCATGTCCCTAAGACTCTTACTTGGCTAACTGGTATGGCTCAGTGTTCTGTCAGCGAAGACATAAATTCATGAGGAACTCCATGTGTTTCTGATAGCACGAGCTAGAACAGGTAACACAACCAGATAAATATGCTTTTTGTGCCACTATTATCTGGGTAATTTCACTGCTATTTCTATTGGTATTTTTAGTTATACTCGAACTATGTCTATACCTAATATGCATCAGAGTCTACGGTTGTACCTGGAATTAGAATTGTAGGATATGCAACAAAGTCTGTACCTCACCAACTACAGAACAAAAAACCAAGTTGCAATAAATGTGATGCACCTGCCTGGGACCAGGTATGTATCTTTATCATAAACCTCATTAATTTTAGAACCCATTGTTCAAAAAACTCCATAATCCACTTCATTAACAGAATGAATTATAGAACCCACTACTGAACAAACTCCATAATCCACTTCATTCATTAACAAAATGAACTAGAAGGGGAACAAGCCCTATGTGCTCGCCACCGAGGTGTTACAAAGGACCAGATGACAGTGTCACAAAGCCCAAATGGTAGTGTCACAAAGATCAGAGGGCAGCCAAATGGAAGTGTCACAAATACTGAGCATTCAATCAACCAATTTACTTTGACATTTCATTCTCGTACCTCGAATAGCATAGCATTTAATGTGTAAAATTAATACTAGAATTAGTTCAACACTTTCAAAATGTTTCAGAAACATATGAATATGGATGAATATAGTATATGGTTTAGCTTCCCCACCTCGAGAAGAGGCCAAATAAGATGGAAAATAACATTACATCCAAAAAATGTATAAAAAGTTTGGTTACTTCCAAAATCATTAGTTTAAGCAGCTTAAACTAATAACGATGCAGCCATTTTCAATTGCTATAGTCCCAACTGTGCCTGCAGCCAGGACTAATAAGATATAAGTTAAAAGAACAACTTTAACACAATAGAAGAACAAACACTTATATTCAATTTTCGAGACAAATAATATATAAAATATTACCTATAGTCACATTTAAAAATAAATAAATAAAACTATATATCTTATATGCATTGCCAATGACATTATCATTCTAAAATTCATTAAATAAATTACAATTCATTTGCATATTTGGCATAACCATTAGATACAAAAGACGAAATTAAAATGCTACATTCAACTATATAAAAATATAAATATCAATTGATAAGGTTCAAGTTACTTTATCTAATAACTTTGGGTGGTGCTTTAAAACAATGTAAACAATTATATACTAAGCAAATGGAAATTCTGACATTGTTGAGAATTTATATTCAAACTCATTAAAAGATGAGAATTTACTCAATATCTAAAGTTTCATTTCATTGTTGATGACTTATTTATTATAATTTGATAAGAATTTATTTTAAATCACTTTAATAACGTAATAAAGCAAATTACAAGAAATTTTGTGTAGTGGTATTCAACACACAACAATAAATAAATAAAAATTATATAATACATTTTGTAACATGATGCAGGTCTACCCTGCAAAACCCAGAATCTTTCCCATGTCATGCATATATAAAATGCATCTCCATATTCAAAATCCCATTTATGACTCGAAGTCTGGCAATCTCATCATTATCGTATGCGGAAGCTTCTTTTTAAATCCCTCATTATGGTTATACAACCATTGCACAACAAAATCACATATCTAACTCTCAATCAAATCAACATTCATATATGGCTTTTAATATCGTATTTTTCAATCAAAATTCTATAATAAATCGATTCCATTAACATTCTGCCTTTAACGTTGTAACTCCTCATGTATGCTACAACTCAGTGCTCTTCCTCTGCATCGATCTTTAAATAAGTTCTTCTGCATTTCAATTGAACTGCGCCAACCTTGAAATCGACTTCCAAAGCCGACATATCAATTCGATCCAGTCCTCCTATAGGATGATCGATCTGCGTCCTTTTCACAATTGCAGATTTAGTTCACTTAAAAACATGAATCGATGTTAATTCAAATCGATTCTCTCTTCAATAATAAATCAACTACATTAAATTTCATTACTCCAGCAACAAAGATTTAACCTCTATTCAAGCATTGATTGCAAAACTCGCTTCGTACAGAGAACTTGCAGTTTTCAAAACCAGAATTATATCACTCCTCAGTAATATGAAATATGAATTGATCTTATTCAAAATAGACAGAGCTTAAAAACAACTCTGTGCCCTTTTAATTCCATCAATTTGGAAAACAAAGGCTTAAATTAACAATTTATCCATCTCTCTTTGATCTCTCATTCGTTCACATAGGTTTACCATTCAAGCCCCAATTACAAAAATTAAATACACAATTTCTAAATCAACCAATGTAGTTCTAAAAACAAACTTTTCATATTAACAATGAAAATACTTACAAACTTTGTCTTTGGCCAGATATTCAACGGTCATGGCCCTTCCAATTACCCGGAGGCTTACAAACTTTTTGGCTGTCCAAGCCTCACCTCTCCTCTCTCTATTCTATTCTACCCAAGAAGAAGTTATACATCAGTCATACCTAACTACTTCTTCCCACACATGAAGGAATTAGTTATATAGTTATAATTCATTCTTTATCTTCATTTAACTAAACCAGACCACTTTTAACTACTTTCCCTTATTGAAATTAACACTAATTTAACAACTACGTCTTCCTCAAGTCTTGCATTTAGCCACAACATGTGACCAACCTGTCACATTGCTGGCCCGGTCTAGATGCTCCTGCATCAGACTCTCATGCTTGAAAACATTCATGATCTCCCGATCATGTGCTTTCAAAAAGGAACGAAGGGAAATAAAATTCCTCCTGGATCCCAGACTTTGTCCTGGAGTTGTCCATATGCTCTGCTCCTCCGTTTAGGCTGCATGTCAGCTACTTCCTGCTTCATCTTCCCTCTCTGGTCACAATAGTTTGGAGCTGAAATAAGTTTTCCATCATGTTCAATCTCATAATCTTCTTCTTTAACTTCATGAGTCCTGACCACCTGTGCAAGATTGTTTTCTTGCAGAAATATTTTGGTCACATCTTCTCCAAAAGACAAACCAACCTCTCGTTTGCTGGGTCCACGCCCTTTATGGAGCTGTGGATTGCTACAAAGTATTCCACACATCAAACCCTCTTCAGGGGGCTCGCGGAATCGAACAATTTCTTTGATATCATCCAGTCTTATACCATCAACACTAAAAAGACTATTACGGACAACAAAAATCTTGTCATTGAGGACATGAGCCAAAAGCAAACAACAAAACACTTCAGCGAAAAGCTCAACCATACTTCCGCTGTACTTGGACTTGACTTCGCCCTCAAAACTATAAATCTGGTTCTTACTCCTGCTTCCATGATTTCCTCTTGCAAGACAGAGTTCAGTTGGACACATATACTTGAATACGAATAGCACAAGTACGACTTCAACTGAAAATGATCCTCGATCAACAAAATCACCATTAAAAAGATAAGGATTGTCCTCCGAAGGAATCCTACTGACCTCAAATATGTTAGAAAGGTCATAATATTGACCATGGATGTCATCAAAAATAGTGTTCATTGCTTTCCATTCAGAATGTTGATGTCAACCAGCGATGGCATCGCCTCTAGCAAATCTTTTACTTGCAATAATATTTGAGATGCACACCTTCCGCGCATATTTTCCTGATTCTTGAAGTCATCAATCACTGTTATATTTTCTCCTTCTATTCCATGTTGTCGCTCCACCTTTATTAAATAAAAATCATTGGGTTCAACAACAAAATGATTCACAAGATCATTCCCTAAGATGGTCTCAATATATCTAATTTTTGTGACTGCCATTTCGGTCTCTTCAAGCTTTTTGGTGGCATCAGGATCATTTGGACAAATTCTCTTACCCTGCTGAAATTTTTTTTGTACTTCACTGATCGCTTTTTCTGATGCTGCCAACCTTTGCCTTCTGGTCTACTTCAACATCAGTTTCTTTATGTTCTCAATCTTTGTTTCCAGTCGATCTTCTTGCTGGTCTTCTTCATTAACTCTCCCTTCCTGCTTTAGCTGGTTGCTGCTGTCCAGCTGCATCTTCCTCTGTTTCACACATTCAGACTGCGTGTCTCCTTTCAACAGTATTCCAATTGGTGGTTCTGGACCTTCTTCTTTCATCAACACTTGAGTGTGTTGATTTAACTCCAAAGAGTTTTCAAGTTTTTCCCCTGCATCATCTATTCTAATAAGGCTTCCTTGCCCTGGTTCACAGTTGTGAACTTCCTCCCCTGCTTCTGCTTCTTTTACTGCAAACCTCTTGCAGTCTTCATCAGGTACTGGTGCTTTTAGCCATTTCTCCAGTAACTCTAGCTCCTTCTCCCATACATTAGATTCTTGATGAGCGCTTCTTTTTTTTTCTCCTTGGTCCTGTTGTTGACTTTTTATCACTGTTAGCTCTTCTTCCTTTTCTTCACCTTTTGCTAGGTGAATTTCCACTTCCTGCCGTCTTCCTTGAGATACATTTTTTAGGTTGATCAACTCAAAATCTCCCACGGCTGACTCAATCGTGCCTATCATCATGACAACATGATGATCTTCTGCTAAGTTTTCAAAAATCATGGTCTCTTTTTCATGAACTTCATTGACAATCTTCATTGGTTGTCCCTTTTCACCTTTATATGTTGCTTTCATTAATATTTTTGGGCTCCCGTCTTCTATGCAGTTTTCGCTCCCAGGACTGTCAACTACATTCCACATGGGTGACACTAAATCGCTGGAAAACAATGTTGAGGAGCCATTGGGCGGAGAGGAACAATATCTTGGACCACATGCTCCCTGCCAAGAAATGTCGCTACCAACTATGGGCAACCCTCTATCACCGTGAAGACAAGATTTCGGCAACTTAACCCTTACTCCAATTGAATTTATGTCTCCACTTGCTAAATTTTGAAGGGAACTGACCTGATATGCATCCCAAACCATGGGAGCAGAACAGGGTTGATACCTACCTTTGATGGCATTTCCGCCAGGTTTCCGTTGACCAACAAATGGAATATTAAACGATGATTTGTCTTCTCCTGCCTGTCGAACTGATACTTCCACATCATTTAAACCCTCTTTGACCTCTTCTGTCTCACTCAGACTGCTCTTGGAAAGTTGCACATCCTCTACATAATATTTTTAGTTGTTACATCTTGAATTAACAAATTCTTTTCTACTGATAAAACGCTCTTCCTGACGCTCATCTGGCCTTCTTGCATACCTGAACTTCCTTTGAGCGGCAACAGCGTAGCCAAGATTGCTGACAAGGGCGTATGCAACAAACAGTCATCAAGCTGTTGTGGAACATCAATTGTTTTATTTGCGTCTTTCCCATCAGTTTTACCTTCTGTCACCTGTTTCTCTGAATTTCCTTCTAGTCTTCCTGTCAACATTTCAGTATGCTGATGCAAGTTCTCTTCTGGACTTTTGAGACCTTCATACGATCTCACCACTTCCTCATCATCATCCAGAGATATTCCTTCCTCTGGCTTGCAGATAACTTCGTCTGCTTCTCTTGCTTCTTCAAGCATTTTCCTCTGAACAAATTTTCCTGCGGCATCTTCCATTATCTTTGTCTTCATCCTCTCTTCTTGAGCTCCTCTCTCTACTGCAACAGCTTCAAGTACAAACGCATCGCTGCTTTCTTCTTCCGAGTATTTATCTCCTGAAAGATTCTTCCCCATACTTGTGACAGCTTCACAAGATTGCGCATCCTCCTCAGTAAAACCTGTAATCACATCACAATTGTCAGCTATAAAAACACAAGATTTTACATCATCCAGTTGATCTGGATCTGCCCAATAACCCAAGAAATCATCAATGATCTCCTCCTCTGTTTCACCAATGGAAACCTCCACTTTCAACTCAGCTGCTCTGAGTTTTTCATGTCTCAATTGTATACTCATCATCTGCTCGAGCTTCCTCAGCTCTTCTCTTAACTGCATGTTTATCTGTTGATCTCTTTTCTGTTGTAGCCTCTGCCACTTCACTCTCTTCCTCATGAGCCAACCCACTCTCTGGTCCTTCATATTTTCTTGTAGCAATTCCATCAATAACTCAAGATGAACTGCTATCTCATCTTTCTCTCTCTCATACTCTTCATCAGTCAACTGCTGTCTTATGCCATTTGCCTTGGCATTTTCTTTCTCCCCCTTTCTACTGTGGCCTCTTTCTGAACCTCTGCTCTCTCCTTTATGACTTTCAATAGTCATCTCCTTCGCCATGAGTTTCTCACCCATGAGTTGAACCAAGCCTCTGCAACAACAAACTCTTTTGCTGCCCCTTACCACACCAATCCCTTCCTCCGGATCTGGTCTTTTGGTAATCACCCGGTCCTCTACTAGAACCTTTCGAGCATTTCTCCACTACTCCTTCAGGCTTCACTCATCTGCAACTTTATTCAACCTCCGTTGAATCTTCAGGTTCTGCCACATTCACTTAGAATCCTTTGTTGGACTCCTCTATCACTGCTCTACAACTATGATCTGCTTTATCCCACTGAGACTTTCTTCACTATGCCTGTAAACCAATTTATTCAAGCATACTCTTCAAACTAGAGTTAAATAATACTTTGTCAGCTCACCTTCAAGATTCGTTTGATCTTGCTTCCTTCCTCAACTGCACTGCATCCCTGTGCTGCAATCTTCATTAGTTTCAAAATCTGACATTCATTCATCACATGCAATTAACTCAATTAAAAAAAAAACTTGATTCTTCACACAGAGCTATTCCTGCTCTGATACCACTTGATGCAGGTCTACCCTGCAAAACCCAGAATCTTTCCCATCTCATGCATATATAAAATGCATCTCCATATTCAAAATCCCATTTATGACTCGAAGTCTGGCAATCTCATCATTATCATATGCGGAAGCTTCTTTTTAAATCCCTCATTATGGTTATAAAACCATTGCACAACAAAATCATATATCTAACTCTCAATCAAATCAACATTCATATATGGCTTTTAATATCGTATTTTTCAATCAAAATTCTATAATAAATCGATTCCATTAACATTCTGCCTTTAACGCTGTAACTCCTCATGTATGCTACAACTCAGTGCTCTTCCTCTGCATCGATCTTTAAATAAGTTCTTCTGCATTTCAATTGAACTGCGCCAACCTTGAAATCGACTTCCAAAGCTGACATATCAATTCGATCCAGTCCTCCTATAGGATGATCGATCTGCGTCCTTTTCACAATTGCATATTTAATTCACTTCAAAACATGAATCGATGTTAATTCAAATCGATTCTCTCTTCAATAATAAATCAACTACATTCAATTTCATTACTCCAGCAATAGAGATTTAACCTCTATTCAAGCATCGATTGCAAAACTCTCTTCCTACAGAGAACTTGCACTTTTCAAAACCAGAATTATATCACTGCTCAGTAATATGAAATATGAATTGATCTTATTCAAAATAGACAGAGCTTAAAAACAACTCTGCGCCCTTTTAATTCCATCAATTCGGAAAACAGAGGTTTAAATTAACAATTTATCCATCGCTCTTTGATCTCTCATTCGTTCACATAGGTTTACCATTCAAGCCCCAGTTACAGAAATTAAATACACAATTTGTAAATCAACCAATGTAGTTCTAAAAATAAACTTTTCATATTAACAATGAAAATACTTACAAACTTTGTCTTTGGCCAGATATTCAATGGTCATGGCCCTTGCAATTACCCAGAGGCTTACAAACTTTTTGGCTCTCCAAGCCTCACCTCTCCTCTCTCTATTCTATTCTACCCAAGAAGAAGTTATACATCAGTCATACCTAACTACTTCTTCCCACACATGAAGGAATTAGTTATACAGTTATAATTCATTCTTTATCTTCATTTAACTAAACTAGACCACTTTTAACTACTTGCCCTTACTGAAATTAACACAAATTTAACAACTACGTCTTCCTCAAGTCTTGCATTTAGCCACATCATGTGACCACCCTGTCACATTGCTGGCCCGGTCTAAATGCTCCTGCATCATAACATTTTTCATATCTTAGTAAGGAATGCAAATTCTTTGTCCTCGCTAATATGACAATACACAATAAGCAAAGAAAAGCAAAATTAATGTGTTAGTATGGCAAGAAAGCCCTTGTATTACCATCACCACTAGATGAGGATGGAGAGTGACGTTGTAGATTATATTGAAACTTTTAATGATTTGACCTTGACTTGCACCGAAGAAGCCCTCAAAACTATAGAAGAGTATGCTAAGGTTGATGGTGCATACAATTATGATGAGATGGTTTTTGGGTCAATTAGATGGTGGATACATACATTGTTGATGTTGGTTACAATTATACATGGAATACACAATTTTTTGTGGTCAATTAAGTTGTTTTAGAAAAGAAAGACCATCATAGCACATGTTCTTATCATAAAGGATTTGAATCGTTAAAACTACCCTTCATAGAAATGGTCATAGATGAATGATTTACTTAATGCAATTAGATCCCAAAAAAATGATAACTAATAAAATTAAAAAATAATTTATTAATTTAAAGAAATATAATTAGCTTCTAATAATTTATTTCTCTTAGTTAATCCATAAAAATGACGGGTATCATCTACTCTAATAGGTGCATTGAAGAACACCCCTATCATGGTTCACTTAGCCAAGGAAGCTACTACTACTATGAATGCTCAATATTAACTCTAGGTTTTTTAGTCATAATTTTTATTTAGATACAATTCTCCACAATATATCATTATGTCATGCCGAGTCAAATTTCAACGTGTGCCTATTTACTTTTCCCTTCAATCTATAACCTTCCTTCTATATGGTTTAGCATGGCTTGGTTTTGCTATAGGTAGGTTAGATTAATATATTTTTGTGCGCTCTTACAGAAAAGCCTTTTGGGCTTATCTTTTAGTACTCTGAAAATAATTTTTTTCCCTTATGAAAACTAATTTTGAGGCTTCTTTAGTTTTATTGTAATTATGTATATTGTGTTTCAAATATAATATAATATGTTTATTTATAAGAAAATAATGTGTTATCAGGGAATATTTTGTATATAATTTCTTCGCCACTAAAATATGTAGTGGCATTTTTGTATTATAATGATGAATACATAAATATTTTGTTCCACCATGATATAGAAATTATGTGAAATGACTGATCTTTTTAGAGGGCAAAATATGTATTGATAATAAGATAAATAATAACAATGCGAAAGATAAAATTTATAAAAATGCTACCATAAGTATTTGAGGCACTAAAATTAATTTTTTTTATTAATAATTATAAATTGCATTGATCACACATTATTAATAATTATAAATTGCATTGATCACACATATCAATTGATTAATCCACACTAAACAATTGCTACAACCATAAAATAAAAATAATTCTATTACACTTTACGAAAGAAATCACAATTTATAATATTGTAAATTCCTAGGCATTTGATATTTAAAATATTGTTTGTAATTTCAAATTGTATTATTTTTCTTGATCATATTTTCATATTTATTTATCAATCATTGAGCACTAAGATAACTGGAAAAAAGATAAAAAAGTGCAACTATAATACTAAAATTTCCTTTTGTCTCTATGTATTTGATATTTTAGAATATCGTATGCATTTCCATCTTCTATATTTTTTCATTTCATATTTTTTAATCAATTACTAAAAAAAATACTCTAATTAGATAAAAAATGAAATGAGTGAAGAGGGAAACTTTGTCTACATACTTCGTAAAGAAGTTGATATACTCTAGATTCATACATTATAGTTTGAGATTTTTTCTTCTTTAACGAGGAAGTCATTGACAAGCATTCAAGATTATATAGTGGCTTAGAAACATATGGGCCTAAAAGTTAAGAGCATGTGTTTCCTCTTTAGAGGTCATAAGTTCAAAACCAGAGAGAGGTAGAGTATGTATGCCTTCCTAGTATTAGCCGTTAAATCGCTGCATGGAGACAAGTCCGTTGTCCCACAAACAAGGAAGCCTTATACAACAATTTGGTGTATGTCTTAGCCGTGACCTTAAAATTAAATAATAATAATAATAGAAAATATATTTTTTCCATTAATATATTTATAATGAATGTAAAAATAATATTTTTTTATTATACTTATAATTATTTAAAAAATTATCAAATACTTCACTGGGCAAGGTTGGTTAATTGTTTCTAATGAATTTTGCAAAGTGACCTTTTTTTGAAACCTACTATCTGGTTAATTGTGACAAAACGAGTCATTTTTTCTTCCTTGAAATCAATTACAAATGAAACAATCCATTTATTAGATTGAAAGTATAGCATATTGGTGCATGTATCTTATGAAAGTGTAAATATAACAAGAAAAAACTAGAATGCCAATAAGGTATATGTTATTGGTGCATGTGCCTTATGAAAGTGGTGCATGTGCCTTATGAAAGTGTAGATAAGAAAAAACTAGAATGCCCAGAAGGTATAGCTTATTGGTGCCTGTGTCTTATGAAAGTGTAGATATAATAAAATGATTTGACGACCTTACACATATAATAAAATGATTTGACGTTATAGGAAGAGTAAGAAAGTAAATCCATTGCACTTGCCGTCTTATGATTATAGTGTCAATTTATAAGTGGATTATTATGTAATACATTTATTGGTGAAACTTATTTTCAAATGACCGGAACTACTTGACTTGTTGGAACCAACTTTCCAAGAACTCACTAAAGATTGAAATAGATTCTCTCAGGGTTACGAACCAAGCCTCCATTGGATCCATGGAACCCGAGCTAGATGCACATTCTACGTATATAGTCACTCAACTGACCAGGGAGAGGACTAAAACCTCTACTAACCTTACGAGGAAGCCACGGATGAACAGCATGATCTGTCATGTACAAAGTGAAAACTTCATTTTCAATTATACCCTGAGATTGTTTGAAGGAGTTTTATTTGCATAACAAATGTTTTGCCTGAAACCTATCATGACAGATAATTTTCGTCCGTGAAAAAGGTTTTTCATCTTGAAAAGATGTGGATCATACGATGAGAAATGGACACCCGAGCCTTCTTTCTTCGTGAGAAACATGAGCCCTTTATCGGACTTGAATCGATGAATTACGCCTTACCATGGCATTACTCTACCGCTGAGTTAAAAGGGCCCCCTCGTCCCGGAGGGGCTTGTGCTTCCTAGTGCAAGGACCCGACAGGGGGCTCAACTGATAAGGACCTTTAGGTGCTCGACTGTTAAGAGCTAAGTCCGCTTCTCCTCAGCCCCAGCATTCCCACATATCTTGCCGAAGAATATTACCAATCAGTGAACGCATGTTGGAGAAGGGTAAAATAAAGTAAATAAAAGTAAGCAATCGCCAACGTCAATCAACATTGAACATCAACATCGAATTCATATCCACCTTGGTGGGTGCTGCACAAGGGAAGAGAGAAACCTCTCTGGTAAAGCTTGTGTACGGAGGAGGTTATCTCGCATATAGGAACCACTCACTCTACCTGCCAGAACTAGACCTCCCTGTTGCTTGGGGATTTGTACTCTTTTTTTTGGGACTTGGCTCTATCTAATCAGTGGTTGGGTAGCTTATAAAAGCAAAGGCTCCCCTAGGATGACACAATCATTTTATTCGGGTACTCCCAAGGGTGGTCGTATGAAAAGGACACGGTCATTAATTAGTTCCACTAGAGTACTTTCTAATTCAATAATAACAATTTTCTAATCCAATATTATATATATCTATATATATATCTAATAAAATGAATTCAAATATTATAATAAATGATAATTGACTTTTCCAACATTATCCGTTTAGACACCACTTTCTACATCTATTTTGAATAATTCTATCATTGTATCCAATTATAATAACCCTGAAGACTCATGGAGTAGAAGCACTCAGAAATTAAGCAATATTTCAAGAAATACAAACATATTCATACTATCTAATATTAAGGAAGTTTGTCATAAGAAAATTAAAATGGACATTAAGAAAGGTAAGGATATTCACAGTTAATTTCTAATACTCAAATAGAGAGGAAGTTAAAAACTATTTAGGAAGGTAACACAGCTTCATGAGCGTGAAGAAATTATCGACCAATATCCATGTTTAAATGGAGTACATTTGAGGAATTATTTAAGCAGAAGACCCTATTAAGTAGATCAGGGAGGGTTGATCAAAGATGTAATTAGTCAAAGAGGAAATATATTTGCAAAGAGATTTGTTCTCTTAAGTAATTCGGTACCAAGAATTATGAAATGCTCAATGCAAAGAGATTTGTTCTCTTAAGTAATACGGTACCAATAATTATGAAATGCTAAATGGATTATTAAAAATAATATAATTTATTTTTCTAATAATTTGTTTATTTACGATGCTACGACTAACTCCTCTTTTCTTTTTTCCTTTTTAATACGTAATAACTCTGAAGAGGCTCAAGTTATCAAATAATTGGAGCTTCTTGGGGAGTATATGAAGAAGTAGGACATGAATAGAGTATTAATTTAAACGAATAAATTAAAATATAATAATATAGTTATAATTAATTTTTAAAATTTTATTAATTAAATAATTTAATTTTAATATTAAAAAATATTTCAATAATAAACTCCATCACCATTAATTTATTAACCTTAATTAATATTAAGAAATTGATGACGGATTATATGTTGCAACACAAGTATATTCACAACATTAGCACCTTAGATTTGTAAAGAGGAATGTAGCACTCAATCATGAAGTTTTGGCATGATCATCTGGTTTCTTTTTGGGAGGTCAGCATTAGATTCCATTAAGTATTGCAATGACTTTCTTGAATTATTTGTTCACTATCTTTTATTATTATTATTATTAGTCTTCTAAACATATGGTCAATGTGGACAGGTCACGGAAGAAATTGCTCGAGTACCAAATCAGAGTATGTATTTTCATTTTCCCTTACGGAGGAAGGTACGATCCATAACCATGGACAGCCCTTTTTGCAAGCAAGATGCGCTCACCTCAGCATTACAACTGAATTCTCCCTGAATCTCCGCTGCACCTTCCACGAGCCCTTGACAAAATTAAAATTTGCAAATATTATTATTAACATTCCAAGGCAAGGGATCATCGAATGGCTGCAAGTGTTTGGATCATGGCAAGGCCGTAGGTGCCTTTACAACTAAATCTCTTCCGCTGCAACTTCTAGCAGCCTTCCTTCACAGACGCTAAATTCGGGGATGGGCCCCCGAGAAATTTCGTGGGAAAGTTCGGAGAAGATTCTAAACATGGACAGACAGCACACGCCGTCGACTTGCCCACAAACTGTCAGGAAGGATACGCGAATATGAGTTAACCCACACTCAATAGCTACATATAGTAGTTACATGAGATGTGCTGAGCAGAGGGGAATTTGAGATATTCTGGTTGAGTGTTTCGGAAAACCGTTACAGCACTTTACGGTGAGTAACACCTTGCTTTAACTTGAATTTTAAGGGAAAAGGTTAGAAGTTCTTGTTGTAGTGAACACTGGAGTTGGTCCTGTATTTGTGCTATTCTGACGGTGTCATCGTTATGAGCTCCAGCAATCCCAGAAACATGAGGAGATTCTCCCCAAGGCGTTCTGCTTGGTGTGAGAATTACGAGCGATTCAATAACGAGGACGAAATACAGAACGATGTTTTCAATAAGCAGCCCAAGAAAATCCCACCGGATATTTTCAATAACAGCGATGATGAAGACGAAATGCTGGGAGGTCTTTTTTCCTGTTTGTAATCAGAGATAAATGCCCTCACTTATTTCTCGATATGTAACGACCTATTTAGCTTTATCCCTCATTAAAAAAAACCATATAGATTCATTTGCATATGGATTTCCACAATGAGAACTTCATGGTAATTATCATTCTGTTATATTTGAGTATCATTTTGGATTTGTGGTTTTTTAATATGTGGGTTGCAAAATTGCAGCCGAGTTTCGAATTGTATTTCAAATTGAGCACATAATGCTTATGGAATCTATCTTGAGATATCAACCTTAACACTGTAACATAGATCTATGGAATCTATCTTGAGATATCAACCTTAACACTGTAACATAGATCTATTTTAATCTGAAACAATGAGTAAATTAGGTTAATCTTAAATTTAAACTAAATTAAAAAATAGAAGGCAATTTCAAATAGCCAGAAAAGTTTATTATCAAAGAGAAAATGATTTAGTTTGGAGTATGTTTTAAAATAGTTTCTGTTTGGTAACTAATTTGTCTTTTTTGGGGGTAAGGAAATAGGTTAACGACCCAAGACCTAGAGTGTCACGCCCCCAGGCCTACGGTAGTCTTCCAACCGTGCCGGCGAGGTGCGGCACCACCGAACACTTTCTTTTTAACAATACTCGTGCACATGGACTATGCCTACTTCACATTAACATACTTAGTTTGTGTTTCGCAACCAAGTAAAATGCATTAGCCTTTATACTTAGTGAAGCCCATACTCATTCATTATCCAATATGCAATTAACCAAGACAATAACAATTGCACACAAGTATAAAGGGAGGGGCAACTCCCGAACAAGTCTGCCCGATAATAATATATTATGACAATTCTTCAATAATACATCATACAAGTGTGCTTGACAGAATTCAAGCCAACACTTAGAAATATTTACAATCAAGGCAAAGACAGCGTTTTACAACCATGTGCCAACTTCTTACGGTAGGAGGGTGCTCACCCGAGACACCAAGAACTCCTCCTCTCGGTTCTGCACAAAATCCCAACTCAAACCGTATCTCTGCACCTAAGCTCGATCTCCGGTAAAGACTGCGCACTCCACAGTAGAGCGCATGAGTTATGCGCACTCTACTTCTGCGCCTTCCCTTTTGCCCCTTATCGAACTGTAGAAGAGATGCGAAGTGCGTCGATTCCAAATGAGGCTCTGCACCTTTGTATATATACGCATGCCTGTCCATTTGTGAAGGGGTGTCAACTTTTAAAGCCGACCCCACAAATATGTTATAATGCCCACACTTTATCCTTTTTGCAAGTCGGCCTTTGCCATATGCAAAGCCTCTCCACGCCAAGTATAAAGCTTTCGGCATTTTCTTCATTTTCGCACTGTGTTAAGTGCTCCAAGGATCGTCGCATTCTTTCGTCGCAAGTGGCTCGGATGTTCGTCGCATTGCTGCGCTCGCCCTTCGCATAACCGCGCCCGCTCGTCGCACAACCGCGCCCGCTCGTCGCACAACCGCGCCCATTCGTCGCATAACCGCGCCCGCTCGTCGCACAACCGCGCCCGCTCATCGCATGACCGCGCCCGCTCGTCGCATCGCCCGTCGGCTCGTCGTGCACGGGGCGCCCTCCCGTCGTGCATGGGGTACCCACCCGTCGTGCGTGCCTACCCGGGTCGCGTTCACCGTCCGCCCTTCGTGCGTGCCTGCCCGAGTCGCGGAGGCCTTACATCCTCCTCCATTTGAAATCATTGTCGTCCTCGACAGCACACCATCTCGGTAGCTCTCCACCAAGATCAATATCAACCATGATGTAGACTCCTCCATATAAGGCAAACATCTCTGCAACATATATAAAGCTCCATCTCCATCATGTAGCACCTTAGTGACTGACTGTCACCAAGACAACCATACCAAGGTATACACCTCATCATCTTGATCCATATGTCACCATGTGAACTTCTGTCATGATACTCCAACATAATGTCAACACATCTCTGTACACTTCGCGACCCCATGTCTGAACTAGTTGGGTAGCTAATCCAACCATCACGCCCAATCCATGAGAGTGAACATCCTCATGTCCCCATCAACTGTTTCTCAAACATCAGCCACATCCTTGACTCATCAAGAATCTACAATCCATGCTCAGGTCCATGGAAACTCCATCCATCTGCAACATGTCATGATGCTTGATGCCAAGCCATCCCTGCACCATCAATCATACCTGCTCAAACATGCTTAAGGGCTCACTGCCATGAGCAGCTAACAATGAGCCCCATCTTCTATGTCATCTAAGAAGATGTAGAGGGAGTAGAGCCTGAAGGCTCTTCCTCACTAATCAACTCAATCCATCTATCAGGATCCTCAATTTCCATCCTTTGTAGATATGCCTCCCGATCTTCCTTCTGGATATTTGGCCTCACATATACCTCATCAACATCATCATCATCGTCCCCCACTAGCTCTAGCCTTCTTGACAAGTCCAAGATGCTATCTAAAAGTGATCTAATGACCAATGACTGCTCCACAAGCTTTGCCTCAACAGTGGACAACCGCTTGTTCACCTTCTCTTTATCTTCCATTTGCATTCCCCCTAATTTATGATCAGGTTTTGTCACACCAATGGTTGGAACACCAATGGGTACATCTTCCCTTCCATCATAAATGAAGAGTTTCCTCAAATGTGGTACAACCATAGCCTCAAACTGTTTCATGAATTCCATCCCTAATACAGCTTCATAGTCATCAATCCGCACTATAGTGAAGTCCACCTTTCCGGTCCATTCACCAAGTGTAGTGTCCACCTTTTCAGCTATACCAAGAATTCCCATAGGAGGAGAATTCACTGTCTTCATTTGTGCCTTCACCAGTACAAATTTCAGCCCAATCCTTCTCGCAGTATCTTCACTCATGAAGTTGTGTGAAGCCCCACTATCGACCATAGTGAGTACATCAGCACCTCCAACCTTCATCTGAACATACTCCAACCTGTTTCTTTCTGGATCTCTTTTCTCACAATCCTCATCAATCACTTCCTTTGAAGTAGCACTCGGGCTTTCTTCACTTGTAGCTCCATTGCGAAGATCATCAGTAGAAGAGATTTCTATCAAGTGTGCTTGTGTTCGTGAGGTCCCTTCCCCACTTTCTTCTTTTTGATTTTCATTAGATTCAACTTTTTCCTTCAAGGCCTTGAGATGTCTCACCTCAAGGGCTAAGCACTCCCACTTTTTTTTTATTCAATGCATGTCTTATCTCTAGCCCCTTGAGTTCTACTTCGAGTAAGATCCCCTCCTTTGCAAGTCGAAAGGCCTCTTCCTCATTCAGGTCCGAAGCCCCCTTTTCTATCAAGGCACGAAGAGCACTTCTTGTTTCAGACAACCTTTTACCACAATCTGTAAATCCTTGTTTTATTTTCCTCGACTCTTCAACTAGGTATTCTTCAAATTCTTTAAAGGTAGCATAACCCAATTTCTCTAAGATAGACATCTTCACCAAGTTACCTGCAACTTGAACCAACCCTTGTTCCACTTCGTGTGAAACGGTTTCCTTCACCTGCAAGAACCTGTCACGAGCAACCCTGCTCACCAGCTCTAGACCGAGCTCTGATACCAACTGTCATGCCCCTAGGCCTACGGTAGTCTTCCAACCGTGCCGGCGAGGTGCGGCACCACCGAACACTTTCTTTTTAACAATACTCGTGCACATGGACTACACCTACTTCACATTAACATACTTAGTTTGTGTTTCGCAACCAAGTAAAATGCATTAGCCTTTATACTTAATGAAGCCCATACTCATTCATTATCCAATATGCAATTAACCAAGACAATAACAATTGCACACAAGTATAAAGGGAGGGGCAACTCCCGAACAAGTCTGCCCGATAATAATATATTATGACAATTCTTCAATAATACATCATACAAGTGTGCTTGACAGAATTCAAGCCAACACTTAGAAATATTTACAATCAAGGCAAAGACAGCCTTTTACAACCATGTGCCAACCTCTTACGGTAGGAGGGTGCTCACCCGAGACACCAAGAACTCCTCCTCTCGGTTCTGCACAAAATCCCAACTCAAACCGTATCTCTGCACCTAAGCTCGACCTCCGGTAAAGACTGCGCACTCCACGGTAGAGCGCATGAGTTATGCGCACTCTACTTCTGCGCCTTCCCTTTTACCCCTTATCGAACTGTAGAAGAGATGCGAAGTGCGTTGATTCCAAATGAGGCTCTGCGCCTTTGTATATATACGCATGCCTGTCCATTTGTGAAGGGGTGTCAACTTTTAAAGCCGACCCCACAAATATGTTATAACGCCCACACTTTATCCTTTTTGCAAGTCGGCCTTTGCCATATGCAAAGCCTCTCCATGCCAAGTATAAAGCTTTCGGCCTTTTCTCATTTTCGCACTAAGTGTTAAGTGCTCCAAGGATCGTCGCATTCTTTCGTCGCAAGTGGCTCGGATGTTCGTCGCATTGCTGCGCCCGCCCTTCGCATAACCGCGCCCGCTCGTCGCACAACCGCGCCCGCTCGTCGCATAACCGCGCCCGCTCGTCGCACAACCGCGCCCGCTCGTCGCATAACCGCGCCCGCTTGTCGCATCGCCCGACAGCTCGTCGTGCACGGGGCGCCCGCCCGTCGTGCAAAAGGGCGCCCACCCGTCGTGCGTGCCTACTCGGGTCGCGTTCACCGTCCGCCCATCGTGCGTGCCTGCCCGAGTCGCGGAGGCCTTACATAGAGGCATTTGAGGCATCTGGTAGGAGTGAAACCCTAGCTCAAAGAAATAAGCTAGGGACCCAAGACCCAGGGACATTGGTAGGAGTGAAACCCTACCTCTTTATTGATAAATTTTCTCACCCTAAAAATAAAAATAAAAAATAAACACAATTTATAATACTTGTACTTGTGATTATTCAATATCTAAAAATTATAATATAATTATTAACAATAAATATAAAAAATTAACATTGTGCACGTTATACATCTATTGAAAGACGAGTTTGACCATGCATAACTTCAATGACATTTTCATCATTATTTAAAGAAATTAATATACTCATTTCTAATATTTACCAATAATGAATAGACTTATTAGAGATAAGGGGAGCTTTTAATCCCTTTCCTTAATTATTTTTTTGTATGACACGTGAAAGAAAATGAAAATAATTTTAAAGATTTTATATAATTTTAAATCTTAATATCATTAATTTTTATCGATTTTTATTAAATAAAATATATTGAAATTTAATATAAAATACAAAATTATAAAAAAATTAAATAACATTGATTAAAAATAATAAATTAAAAGAAAAACAATCTGAAAAGTTATAATCACCTTTAACACCTTCATAATAACATCTCTTACACCACATAATAACATCTCTTACACCATTTTTTAAATAAATATATTGGTGTAATCTTGAATGCTCGCGGTGGTTGCACTTGCTCCCCGTTCCCCACCCCCAAAAAAATTTATCATTCACTTGTATATATGATACACTTGAAGGGGGTATACATTTATTATTGTAAAATTATACAAATATAAAATTCCTAAAATTTATAGCAGGTAAAATTTAATAAAATATAATTAATAGATATTAAGAAATAAATTGGAAAAATATATTTGAGAAAATTTATTATTAATATTTTATTAAATAATATATAGATATTAAAGTTAGGTTCATAATGCATAATTTTTTATTTTTATTTTTTAAAATTAGATAAACTTTCTTATTAATAAAAAAAGTTAGATATAGTTTGAATTTTTAAAGGAAGACTAAAATCTAAGGGATATTTTAGACTAACAAGCTATCTACCCAAAATAAAAAAATCAGAAAACAATAATATAGAAATATTTTAGATTTCAAGGGGAGAATTCTTCTAACATTTGCATGATTTTTTTTGGTTAAATAATTGTTTTTGGATCCGTGCTTTATTTCTTTTAAAGCCTATTTTTTTTTTAACTTTTTTGGTTTCTCTAAAGACTACTTGAAATCTATCATCTAAACCACAAAACTAAACCATGAAGAACTCCAACCCAAAAATAAGCCTTACACAAAATCCAAAATCCTACCTCATGAGTTAACATGACCTTCAAGTCTTTTCCATCCCATTCTTTGCAAAAAAAAATTAATTATGGACATATGTTTTGGTTCAAGTTCTTCAAGTATTCATAACATTAATACTTTATGTAAAGAGCAATGAAGCACGCAATCATGAAATTTTGGCGTGTCCATGAAATCATGTCTGGATTCCCAATTGGTTTACTTTCAGGCAGTTCAACGTTACATTCCATTAAGGTTTGTGATTACTTTCCTTCTCTATTTTTGTAACATTCCCCAATTTTTTTTTATCACGTAGACTTTAAGTTGGTAATTTTTAGCTTCTTATATTGCACATAACTTGGGCACAATAGTTACACATGTATTTGGTACTATGATAGAACTTAAATGTTACCATCTATTTTATATATTCAAAGTCTTATGTAGTGTAAAATTATTGTATTGTTTTTACTTAAAAAGTTTATTAAAAATCCCCATATAATATGAGTGGTGTGTTTTGTTACTTATAGATAAATATTCACCCGCCTAATCTAGCTTTGGGTTAATGTTTAATGTTGTTAAAAAGTCTTCTAAGAGTTCTTTTAGAGGTCAACAGTCACGCATAAATTTGGAAGGTGACTCCACTTGAACTATACAATTAAATCTTATGTTTAGTTGTGAAGCTATAGTCCCATTATGGATCTTTTAATTGTTCTACCATTATTATGGATCTTTTAATTGTTCTACCATTTTCATAATGTTTATCCAATTAGATTTAAGCTATCTGACGGTAACCATTAATGTTTCAACTAATTCACTTTTGGTTTGGATTGACCATATTTTATTGGTAAAGTCAATATGATTAGAATGTATTAATCCGATGCAAATAGATACTTCTTGATGTATAACAAGTTTGCAACCTTTGTTAAATTAAACCACCTTAAGGCCGACTCTAGATTGTTCGGAGATTAGTTGACATCACTTGATGGTGACACACGTCCTCAGATCCACCGTTGGAGTCCTGGGGTAAGATCAGACGACTGGTACGTGTTAAGAGTTGGTTTAGGGTAACCGCTCTGCACCCTAGGCAACTCTCCCACCCTTTTGCAGCCCTTACTCCATTGGGTGTCATCTCTGCTGCCGACTTCAACCCTAATTCCGAGCAGGTAACTACTAAATCTTACGTTCGTTGTCTAATTATTGAGCCAATTTTCTTATTATTATGCTTTAGCTACCAACTGTGATTGTTCTAGCTGTAAGTTGAGGAGAATTAGCCTGTTACAGTGCAATCATACCTTGCTTTACTTTCGTACCCTGATGTGTTTCCTAGCTAGCAGGTAATAGTTCTTTCTTTTCCTCAAAATATTGCCGCTACCTATGTAACTTCTTCTTCCTTGTTGTTATACACATGATAATAATTGCAATTGTTGTAGAGGGTGTAGAGGGTTTAAGTCACAGTCGACGAGATTCCAGGTAAGAGACTTGGTACCTTAGTTTAGCTAAGAGTTTATTATTATTATTATTATTATCTTTCCCTTCTCATGGCGGTTACCCTGAAATTCTCGCTGCTCTCTATAATGAATTTATTATCATTGCAGGTATGGTCTTTCGAGGGTGGGAGTTTGTGAATTCATAGCTAATGAGATATGGTTTTTCTTGTTGCAACTCGGCTCATACCTTGGCCTTTTATTCTTGCAGGTTATTCATTTTCTAAGTAGGGTTTTGTAATGATATTTTTACATTTGTCTGACTGATTATACTAGTCGCGAATGACTTAGGGTCCGTATATTGAATTTGTGAGGGGTTTTTATTTTTTTTTAAGTTTTTTAAGGGCTTGTAATTTCTTTTTCTAGTTTCCAACAATTTTTTTATCATTTATTATTATACGTGATGAACCAAGTCGATGTAATTTTCACCTAAATGATTAAGAATGAAGGAATTCAGTTAGTTAGTTAGTTTAAATTATGTTGTCGATGTAAACTATGCCACCACTGAAGGGTTATTCGATATACAAACCTGCTTATGGTTTATCCGACATTTATTTCTTTGTACAAGGATTGCAGTTATGTTCCATCTCTAAGATCTTAATCAAGATTAAGGCACGGGTTCATTGCATTCGTAAATAATAATATCATTAATTTCTTATTTAACATTGTGTGAGTTTGCCCAAATAATTATTTAAAAAGTCTTTTGTAACTTATACGGCTCTTATTAACAGACTGTACCACCTATAATAACTTTAAGATTAGTTTATATATATATATATATATATATATATATTTTTTGTTTTCTCAATACTAATCACAATCGATGGTTAAGGTCCCCACAATATTATTGTTCATTATTAAGTTTTAACTTGGACCCAAGACTGCATATCAAGCTACAGGCTATAGGGAAATTGACTCAGCCTTTGTGGCTAACCCGGGTTCCAACAATACATGATTTTATCACTTGTTCTTGTATATCTAAACTCTTCACTTAAAAGTGTAATCTATTTCCTTTTATATAGCTATATTTACTAATTGTTCGTTGAAACCCTAACCATTAGTGAAACCCTAACAATTAATTCTACAGAATATCGTTCTTTTCTTACTTTCTTTATTACTAGTTCTAATACCAACAATTCAAGAGGCAATAGAATCAAACCCCTTTGGAATTTTCTAACACCTCTAGGATGCTTAGGTCCATTTATGTACCCATACAGAGATAAGGACTATCTCCCTATTAGTCTTCTTCCAGATGAATGGAATCTAACCATATATCTACAAGGACGATGTGTATACTATTTATAAACTTGGAGGGAATATTGAAGCTTTTATCTATGTTATTTTAGAAATATACTTTACACATCACATCTCATCCTGTATCATTACTTGGCACTTGGCACTGTAATCTAACAAAACCTTCACAACCTTCACACATATTCACAATCCACTAGATTTACAAGAATTCCATCAATTCATTTCATAAATGATTCACGACATAAACTTTTCTTTACAAATTCTATACACTACTTCCATTAAACAACATTTATGTTCTCGAGGAAAATTTATCAACAAAAAATGTTATCAGAGAAAATTTATGAACAAAAAATAGTTATCTGTTAGTTTAGGTTTCCAACAAAATACATAGAAGAAAAAGGTCACTCCTCCCAACCAATGAGAATGGCAGTCATGTCCAATTCTCCCCCTGTGCCATTTATCATTCCATAAAAGACGATGAACAATGACCTAGAAAAGTATCTTCTTAGGCATCAAGACCACACAATACCAACCTAAAACTTATAGACTTTTATCGCTCTTAGATTTTTCCACTGGTTCAAGTCCAATTCAAGAAAAACTCAACCTAGAAAGGTATCTTCTTAGGCATCAAGACCACAATTGAACAACCTAAAACTTATAGACTTTTGTTGCTCTTAGATTTTTCCACTGGTTCAAGTCCAGCTCAAGGAAAGCTCCTCAAGTAGCATCCTGCCCTTCCTCAACAACATCTTGTTCAAGGAATCAAATAGTTTCTAGCCTCCCCTCTTAAATCCCTCAGGTATTTTCCTCTCATCCTCTCTTTGCCTATGTTCCCCAACTAAGATGATTTATATCTAGGGGTGGGAGTAACTGTCCTCTAACTATCTAGTAAATGAAACTTTCACTTAGTGACTTTTTCCCATAAATTCCCTTGCTAGCCATAACCAACTTTTAAATAAAATCAAAATAAACTTTAAACATTAGATTTCCCACCGGGCTTCCACACAATCCACACTTTATTGAGTTACTATAGTAAAAGTATATTAAATATTTACTTTTCATTGAGGGGTGTTACAATTTTTTTTTACTATTATGTCGTTTAAATATATGGTCACATTGGACAGGCCTAATTTTCCTTACAACAAATAAATTTTATCAGGAGAGGTGTGATTGATAACCATGGATAACCTGTGATTGATAACCATGGATAACCTTGAGCGTAATGGCCACTCAGAAAATTAGTTTTTTCTTTTTTAAATGAATTGTGAGGCACTGAAGACAACTCTACAATAGATTGTGGATGAGAAGGAGCGATCACTGGTAAGAGCTAGGGTTTACAGAAATTAATTAGGCGTTGAACGCCATGGAGGGACGTAAAGGGGGGAGATCCACTCCCTCCTATAGTTAGGTAGTCTCCAACCATGACAAGAAACCGCTGGAGGCTGAAAAAGGTCTTTCAGGAGGAGGGAAGCGAGACAATGATGACACACAGAAGCAGAATAATAGGAGGGAGGAAGACAAAAGAAGGGAAAAGGAAGAAGAGGACAAGAACAGAAAGTAGAAAACAAAAAACAAAATGGTCCATGTAAGCCTAAGACCACTGTCACACCAAGAGTGGTATTGAGTGATCCAGCACTGCAGGCGCATGGGGATCACATGAGGACTTATGCTATCATTTGTAAATTCATGGGGTTATGGCCCATAGAGAAGGTGCTATAGCCGTGGATTAAATATCACTGGAAACCTAAAGGGGATATAAACCTACATCTTGGGTCAAAGGGTTTCTTTATTGTAGTCTTTACCAACATAGAGGATAAAGACAGAGTGTTTGAAGAAGGGCCTTACTTCTATGCAGTTGCAGGCCTCTGCATGCTGCCTTGGATGATGAATCTTGTCCTGGAGTGCGAGACTTTCACTTTGGTCCCGGTTTGGGTAAGACTCTACTCCTTAGCACTTGATTACTGTCAACTATAATCTTTATTAGCAATAGGAAATAAATTAGGGAATTTTGTTAAAATATTTGAGGCTACTAGAATAGGAAAGTACACCTCCTTTGCCTGTATATGTGTGGATATGGATCTCTCTAGAGCTCTACCGGATGAGGTAATCCTGGAAGTTTTTGATGAAGAATGGGTGAAAACAGTGGATTATGAACATGTTCCCTTTAGATGTCGTAAATGCCATGAACATGGGCATCTATTCAGAGACTGCTCTCTCAACATTACAGAGAGCAGAAGTAAAGGTCCACTAGGGAAAGAAACTTAGAGCTTTCATAAAGTGGGAAATAGAGGAAAAGGAGGGAAGAGGTTACAAAAAAAAACCACACAAAGGAGAAACAGACAAGTCAGAACAGATACAAGATTCTAGAAGAAGAGGAAGAGGTAACAAAGGCAACTCAGGCTATGGAGGACAACCCAGGGGAGAAGGAAGAGGAAGAAAATAATGGGAAGGCACAGGACATTAACCTGCAAAATGAGACTATGATGAGCAACATGGAACTTGAAATGGACCAAGAAATGACCTAGAGTGAGCTGGAAATGGAGGATCATAAGCTACGGGATATTCTTGAAAGAGAACATCTAGATCTGGAAAGATTCCTAAAATAGGTGACCACGGAAGGCATGGATTCACTACCTCAAGAGGAGTTTAACAAAGTGCAGCAACTGTTTCTGTGGAGAACTCAGGCTAAAGGGATGGGAGGGAAAAGAAACCTTGAAAGACAGGACAATGAAGGGGTGAAAACCTTGAAAACCACATCAAGACTCACTCCTAGAAACCCAGGAAGGAAAAGGGGCAGAAAGAAACAAAATGAGTTACTGATAGAGTGTGGAAAACTGATGATAGATTCAAGTAAGATGAAAGATCTAACCAGTTACTCCTTTACAAATCTTTCTTAATGAAGCTCAAATCTTGGAATATTAGAGGTATAGGAAGTAAAAGGAAGCAAAGGAATATTAACAATAGAATGAAACAAGAAACTCTAGATATGATTTTAACCCAGGAAACTAAATTTTCAATTCAAAAAATAAGAGAAATGAATAGAAAATGGCTCAATAAATATGAATTTCTAGAAGTCAAGGTAGACAAAAGAACAGGTGGCATTCCCACACTTTGGAACCCCCAAAAGATTGGCATAGTGGATGTTGAGGCATCTAGAAATTATTTATCAGTGGTTGTTCACCCTGTGGGAGATAAGGAGATTTATTTAATCACAAACGTTTATGGCCCTCAGAAACTCGATGACAAACTCAGACTTTTTACTTCATTAGAGGATCCGAGAGATAGAAATTTAGGAATACCTTGGATTCTGGGCGGGGACATTAACATGATTAAATCCTTGTCAGAAAAAAAGGAGGGACTAGAATACTAAGCAAAGACTCTACAACATTTCAGAATTTTATAGACAACATGAAGCTAGTTGATACAGATACAAGTAATGGTCTCTATACCTGGAACAAAAAAAGAGGAGGAGAATATCAAGTAGCCTCTAAGTTAGACAGATTCATTATCTTAGAGGACCTCATGCTCACAGGCCTTGATATGACAGTGAGAATTCTCCCCTTTGGTGGCTCAGACCATTGGACTGTTCAATTTGAGGCGACTGGCGTTAGAACCCTAAATAACAGACCTTTTAGGTTTGAAAATATCTAGCTTACCCATCCTGAATTTATTAGCAACATTGAAAAATGGTGGAAAGAAGATCTTCAGATCCAGGGAACAAGAATGTTTCTTTTACATAAAAGATTGAAACATATCAAACTCAGGCTCAAAGATTGGAATAATAATGAGTTTGGCAATATTTTTGAAGCGAAAGAAGTTGTTGAAAGAAAAATGCAAGAAATTAACCAAACCCTTACCACAGATGGCTTTGATGGGGAAAGAAATATACAAGCCAACAAGCATCAACAGGATTGGGAGTTTTTATGCAAACAAGAGGAAATATTTTGGAGACAAAAATCAAGAGTACAATGGCTAAAAGAATGGGAGAGAAACACAAGGTCTTTCCACAGATCTACAATGCAACATAGGTCTCACAACAGGATCTCAATGATCAAGGACTCTTGAGTTCAACATCTCAATTCCCATAAAGAAATAGAGCTGTGTTGGTTCAACATTTTCAAAGCATAGCAGAGGAACCTCTCTTGGATAGATCACAATTTATCAAGGACTTCACAAAGCACATTCCTAAGCTAGTAACAAGAGAAGATAATTATAATATTAATAGGCTGGTGAATGAAGAGGAGGTTAGTGAAGCCATCAGAGAAATTCAGAATGGAAAAGCGCCAGGCCCGGATGGTTTCAATGTAGATTTATTTAAAGCATGCTGGAGTATTGTCAAGCAAGATATTCTGAATGTGGTGGAGGACTCTAGGAATAATAGGACTGTATTGAAGGCGCTCAATACATCCTTCATCTCCTTGATTCCGAAATAGGAAAATGCTATGACACTGGACAAATTCATACCTATAGCTTTATGTAATGTGGTGTACAAGATAATATCCAAAATAATTGCCAACAGACTTAAACCCCTTCTTCCTACTCTAGTTTCTGTGGAGCAAACGGGATATGTGGAGGCCAGACAAATTCTCAACAATATCATTCAAGTGCATGAGGTGGTTTGTTCATTGATGAGTACAAGGCAGGCAGGAATGATTATGCAATTGGACGTAGAAAAGGCTTATGATAAGTTAAATTGGACCTACATCAGGAAGGTCCTTCTAGCTTTTGGATTTGACCACAACTGGGTAAGATGGATGATGGCCCTGGTGACTTCCTCTAGTTTTTCAATTCTGGTAAATGGTTCTCCATCTAAGACCTTTAAACCTTCAAGAGGCCTCAGGCAGGGAGATCCTCTCTCCCCCTTTCTCTTTATTCTTATGATGGAAGGACTAGGATGAGCCATCACATCAGCTAAAGAAACATGTAAGATCCAGGGTCTCAAACTTTCTGGGAACGGGTAGGCTTTGACCCATCAACAATTTGTAGATGATACCATGATACAGGGAATTCCCATGGTCAAAGAAACACTAGCTTACAAACAGATCTTGAGTGACTTTGCTATGGCGACAGGTACAAAGGTAAGCCTCTCCAAATCAAAAATTTTCTTTTTCAATACTAACATTGCTATTCAACAAAATACCTCCAAAATTCACGGCTTTCAAAGGGATATGCTACCATCCAAATATTTGGGAGTACCACTCACAGACAAACCTCTGAACAAGGCTATTTGGGAGCCTGTGATTAATAAGCTACATGACAAGACTCGAATATGGACTAATAGATCTTTAAACTTGGTGAGCTGATTGGTGCTTACAAAAGCTATCCTACAAACAATCCCCATCTTAATGTTTTCAACCCTTCCAGCTCCAAAAGGAGTTATGCAACAATGCAGAAACATCCAAAGAGATTTTCTTTGGGGTAAAGGGGAGGAAAAGAAGAAATGAGCCTTGGTAGCCTGGGAAAAAAATTGTGAACCCAAAAACCACGGAGGTTTAGGACTAGATGATCCTGAAGTTCTAAGTAAACTTTTAGGGGAAAAATTATGGTGTAGATGGATAAAAGATGCAAATGCTCCTTGGGCTCAAATTTGGAAACATAAATATGCAAGTAATTGGCAAAACAAGGACCACATAAGAATGTCTGGCATCATAAAAGGCTCCCACATCTAGAATAAATCTTGGGAGAATAGAGGCATAGTTCAACAGAATAGCTTATGGGAAATCAGAGCAGGAGACCTGGCATGGTTTTGGGAGGATAAATGGCAACAGGAACCCAAGTTGTTAAGAGAGGGCTTTCTGGATCTCAAGAATGATACTGATACCAAAGGGTTACTCCACGTAAATGATTTTCGGGATCAGACAAATAGTGAAGGAAAATGAAGAACCTAGAAGAAAATGAATACAGGGCTAACAACCCATTGAAAGTAGAGGTTGATTCTCTAAATTCTAGATCAAAGAAAGATACTGATTTCAGATGATCCTGACCAACTAAGATGGGGAAATAATAATGAAGGCACCTTTAATCTTAAAGAGGCAAACCACATAGCCCTTGAGCTTGGTTATACAAAACCGGACTGGGTATGGAGGAATCTCTGGAAGAACCAAGGATGCATGAAAGCCAAATTGTTCATGTGGCTAGTACATCATAAGAAAATTATGACATGGGAGAATATCCGGAAAAGGGGCGTTTTGGGCCCATCTAGATGCCAGCTATGTGAATCATAAGAGGAGACAATGGAACACCTTCTCAACACCTGCATATTCACCTCCACGTTATGGGATGGTATTGCCTTAATATTCAGGCAAACACACAGGGACAGAGGAAGCATTACCAATACCCTCAGCGATTGGAGGAGAAACTTCTCTGATTATGAAACGATTAACAAAGCTTGGGCTTTAACTCCAAGCTTCCTAATATGGGACGTCTGGAAAGAACGTAGCAATATAATTTTCAAAAGCAAAAAAACTTCTTCCCAGAGCATCATGGAACAAATTTTAAGACAGCTCAAGGAGAAGGTTGGAACTTTAATGCAAACCCCCCTTGAAAATCTTTCTTCAAATGAGGATGTGCAGATATTTCTGCAGTTGGGAATGTAGGGGCTTATACTTCAGGGAAAGAACAGGTTGGTAAATCAACCGGTCATGGATAAAGATTTCTAGCATTGTCCCCCTTAGGGATTTATGAAACGTAACATAGATGGGGCCTCTAAAGGAAATCCGAGTATGGCTGGTTATGGTGGTGTGATAAGGGATGAGATGGGATGCATACAATACATTTTTCATTTCAATTTGGGGAGAGCCACAAACAATATGGTAGAGCTAATGGCTCTAGAGAAATGTTTAGAAATACTAAAGAATGACAATCTTCAGAATATTATAATTGAAGCAGATTCTGAGCTAATCATCAATTTGGTCAAGAAAATTTGTTGTGGTTCAGCTTCGAAAAAGGTCTCGAGACACTGGAGTTTAATTCAAGTCTATCAAAGAATCCATCTCCACCTTCAGAATATGAGAACATTAAGTTTCACACATGTATGCAGGACGACCAATACATTGGCGGACTTACTTGCCAATAAAGGTGCTCTTTGCACTAAAAGCAGTAATAAGAAGAGATGGCAAGAGGTTCCACAGGGTAGATTGAGGGATGAATGTCTCAAACAATTGAATGAGGACCGAGAGATACATCAGAATAGAGCATGTTAGCAGTAGCAGAGGTTGGGTTTTGTAGACACACAATCAACATGAAGTGGTTCTCCAAAAGTAATTTTGTAAGTGGCACGCAGGTCTTTTCTAGCTTTATCAGTCCAAAACAACATAGAAACAGAGTTCTTGGGTGGGAGATGATCCACAGCTTGAGGATTTTTTCAAAAAAATTTCCTCACACAGATCAACTCAGTTTTGGTCGAGGGGAAGAGGGGGTGAAGAGTCTTCAGTTAGAAGGAACAACACATTCCCACCATAGATATAGAACTGTTGGCTATGGTTAGAGTGAACCAACGTGGTTGGTCTACAGGTTTCAGGATCTTGGACGATGGGTATCCCTCCTACTTTTCTTCAAATGGAGATTACTCTCATCCATTTGATTAACGAGTTGAGGATCAAGGGAGGAGATTCAAATTGCAGATTGATGGGTTCAGGTCAGAGTCAATACTACCCTCACAGTGGTTTCGACTTATTGGAGGCTCTCAAAACCGGAAGTGGTTTCATAGATTTGAGCCTAATGCCACTGAACATGCAACATGTGGCTCTAGTTGGAGAGAGAATACTGCCCTTATCGGGCGGGTATTCTCTGGGCTTATTTTCCATCTGATATGTTTATCAATCGTTGGATCTTGCGACACGTATCAACGACACAAGATTTATTCATGTTGGTGGCTCTGGGTCAGAGTCGTGCTTCATTATTATCATCTGTGCTTGTTTAGCTACGTGGCGGGTATCAATGATTCTCGGGTGGACCTATTACGTAATGTTTATTCCCCTTTTCGGACCTGAAATCTGAGTAGTTTGGTTGATAATTTATTTTCGGGTCCGTTCTTTTCGCTTCGTTGTAACGGATCAAATTTCATCTATTTTTTGAATGAATTTTAGTCTTTGGCTCACTGCCCCGTACCCTGGGAGGGATAAGCAATTCTTTGTCCCCGGTTTCCTCTGGGTGGATGTATTATATGTAATTAATCCTTTTTGTTTAATTTGAATAGAAGGTATGACTCTTGCTTCAGCAAAAAAATATAACCATGGATAACTTTTTTCACAAGAAATATGCACCCACTTTAGCTTTACAACTAAGTTATACTTGAATCTCTATTGCATCTTCCATGAACCCAAGTAAAATATAAAATTGCAAAAATACTTATTAACATTCCAAGCCAAGGATCATCAAATGATTGCAAGTTTTTGGATACTAGAAAGTTCATTGGTTCCTTTACAACTAAATCTCTTCCCCTTTTTCTTCCAACAACTTTTTTTCGTAGAGTCTAAATTCGAAGATGGAACCCAAAGACATTTCATAGAAGAATCTAAGAAGATTCTAGATATAAACAGACGGTGGATGTAGGCAATTTTCCCATAAAATAATAGGAAGGATATGAGAAAATCATTTAACTGACATTCAATATCTATATATAGAATTTACATGAGATGTGCTGAATGGAGTGGAATTTAAAATATTCTGGTTTGAGTATTTATTAAAAACATTGCAACACTTTAATATGAGAAATATCTCGCTTTAATGACATGAGTTGTTCCAAAAGTAGGCGATATGAGTTTGAATTTAGGATACAAGATTGAAGTCCATGTTATTGTGAATACTGGAGTTGGCTTGTGTTTGTGTTATTATGACGATGTCATCTCTTATCCACGTTAAAAGAATCATTATGAGATCCAATAGTTTCATAGCCATGAGGATACTTAACTCGAGGCCGTCTGCTTAGTTTGAGAATTATGAGTGATTCAACAACGATGACGAATACGAAATGAAGAACTATGTTCTCAATATGCAACCCAAGAAAACCTCACCGAATATTTTTCGATATGTGATGACCTATGAACTTTATCCTTCATTAAAAAGAACCTTGTAGAATCATTTGGACATAGATTTCTACAATGAGAATTGTTGGAAAGGCAGAGGAGGTAAGGCATAGAATAACAAAAAAAAATTAGAAACATAATGACACATGTTGCGACTCTTCCATTTATCACACAAAAAATTGATTATTACAATGAACCTGATGAGTGGTATTTAACCTTGATCAACTAGTGACTCACTTAAAATAACTTTGACATACAACCACACACTAAATTTGACTTTACCCAAAATATGACTTAACTTGACTTGAATCAACTTGACTTAGTTAATTGACTCTATAATTTTAGATAACTCCATGTGGAAGTAATTAGCTATCTTTAACGCTCCCTCTTAATTACGACTGCTAAACTAAGACATGACTCATGACAACTCAACCATGCCTACTGGTCTAAGTTTTAGTTATGCATACAACACCCAAGTTTCCTCTATGAAACTCAAATATATATTTTTCTAATGGCTTAGTGATAATATTAGCCAAATGTTCACTCAATTTATAAAGATTCAAGTAGAATTCTCCATTTCTTGCAAGTTCTCTCATTAAATGATACGTTATATCAATATGCTCGCTCTTTTGATGAAACATACTATTATTGGATAGTACAATCGCTGATGTGTTCTCACAATATATCATTGTTGATCTTTGTTGTTTCTACTTGAAAGCATCCAATACTGTTCTTAACCACACTACTTTACATGTTGTCGATGTTTCTGCTACATATTATGCTTATACTGATGAAAGTGTCACAATAGGTTACTTCTTAGATTCCCATGAAATCACACCTTAAATAGGATGGAACACATAACTAGAAGTGCTCGTCTTATCATCCAAACTGCCTACAAAATCATTGTCGGTGTACCCAATAAAATACTTCTTCTTTTTTCTTTCATACATTATTCCACAATTTGTGGTTCCTGCTATGTATCTCATAATTCATTTTCCTGCTCTCTAATGTGTCTTTTGGAGATGCCATAAATCTAGAAATCAAACTCATTCGTTGCATAATATCCGGTCTTGTAGTTGTGAGATACATGAGGCTGCCAAAAAATCTTTTGAATAGAATTGTATTGACATCTAATCCTTCATCATCCTTAATTAACTTTGTACCTATTGCAACTAGTGTAGGGGCAAGTTTACAATTTTCCATCCTGAATCTTTTCAACAAATCTTTAACATATTTATTTTTACAAATAAAAATTCCCTTCTCGGATTTCCCAACTTTTATACCCAGAAAATATTTCATGAGGCCACGATCTGCCTTCTTAAATTATTTCTTCATGGCTACTTTAAATTCATCTAACTCAATATCATCATTATAAATCATGTCATCCACATACAAGAAAACAATTAAAATTTTTGCATGCTCATTTACCTTTTTGTACAAGGTAGGCTCAATGCGGCTTCTACAAAATCAACTCTTGACCTTTTAGCTATCAATTATGTTATACCAAGCTCTAGTGGCTTGCTTGAGTCCATAGAGCACTTTCTTCAACCTGTAAACTTTATCTTCTTGTCCTTAAACTTCATATCCTTGAGGCTGGTGCACATAGATCTATTCTTCTAGAACTCCATTCAATAAGGTTGATTTCACATCCATCTGATATGATTTCCACTTGTTATGAGATTTTGTGGTGAAGACTACTCTTACTGTATCGAATTTAGCTATTGGATCAAATATTTCTCCAAATTCTATTTCTAGTTGCTGCAAGAATCCTTTTGCTGCAAGTCTTGCTTTAAATATGTAAATTTCACATTTCTCATTCAACTATGTCTTGTACACCCACTTCAAACCAATGATATTTTTGTCTTCTGGCAAATCAACCAAATACCATGTATTATTCTTTTCAATAGCATCAATTACTTCATCCATGGATTGCACCCAAGTTTCATCTATGATTGCTTATTCAAACAAGGAAGGCTGGAATAACAACAATGAAAATTTTGAACTAACATCCAAGTCATCAAAAATATATTTCAGACTTCTCATTTTTCTCTTATCATTTCTTGATTCATCACCTGATTGATTACTGGGAGAATTTTGATCTATTTATGTACTTGAATATCCATGTTGTTCAATATATCTTGAAGTCCTTACTGGCGTGACTCTGGTTGGTGTCTTCTCCTGTGATTCTTGTTTCTATTTCTCTGCTACATCCTATTCTTCTATTAATTCTATTCTTGCATCAACTGTCTTGTTTATACTACCATTCCATGAATCTTGTTCTTTGAACACAACATCTTTGTTGATTATGTTCTTCTTGGTGACAGGGTTATACAATTTTTAATCTTTTGATTGCTCACTATAACTAGTAAATATGCATTTTCACTCTTATCATCCAATTTTCCTCTTAACTCCTTTGGCACATGAGGATATGATACACATCCAAATACTCTAAGATGAGATACACTGCAAGGCAAACCTGACCATGCTTCTTTCGATACTCTATTCATCATGCTCGTTGTAGGAGATCTGTTTATCACATAAACAACACATGCAATTGCTTCTTCCCAATGCTCATTACACAAGTTTCTTCCTTTCAACATGCTCCTTGCCATGTTCATAATTGTCATGTTCTTCCTTTCTGCTACACCATTTTGCTGCGGTGTGTATCTGGTTGTAAACTGCCTTCTAATTCCATGTTGTTTGTAGTAATCATGGAATGACTTTGAATCATATTCTCCACCATGATCTCATCTCATTACCATGATTTATCGATCAGTTTGGTTCTCTGGTAAGGCTTTGAATTCTTTTAAATTTTCAAAATAATTAGAATTCTTCTTCAAGAAGTAAACCCAAGTCTTTCTGCTATAATCATCAATGAAAGTGAGGAAGTAGCAACTTCCACCAATCGACTATGTCCTAATAGTTCCACACAAGTTTATATGAACCAACTATAGTGGCTAATTTACTCTATATGCAACTCTCTTTGGAAAAATTTCATGGTGTTTCCTTCCCAAGATGTAACATTCACAAGTACTAGAAGGTTCTTTGATGGGAGGTAATCCTCTAACCATTTATGTTGCAACAATATTAAACCAGAGAAGTGCAAGTGTCCAAACCGAAAGTCCCATAAAAAGTAATAATTAGAACATGAAAATGTAAAAAAACTGACCTGATCATTGTGATTCATGATTAGAGGAAAGAGTTTATTCATCGTCATCTTCACATTTGCTATCAGTTGCTTGTTTGGGTTCTTTTCATATATAACACACTCTTGTCCTTGAAAAATAACTATGTATCCCTTATGCATCAATTGACCAAAACTTATCAAATTATTTTTGATACCAAGGACATAATGTACCTCTAAGGTTGTCCTTGGATCCCCCTCCATAGTCAGAATGTTTACCACTCCTTTTCCATCTACATCCATAGTCTTGTTAGTGCTCATATTCACCTCTTCCTTCACAAATTAATCCAATTTTCAACAAAATTCTTGTTTCCTTTCATGTGGTTACTGCAACCACTGTTTAAGAGCCATATATTATCAGAAGGTTCTGTGGTTTGGAAATTTAGGAACATGGAGTCAGTGTTCTTTTAGTGACATCACCTCTTTGCTTTCCTTGATCGGTTATATTCTTCCTATAATAATGGTCATAGTGACCAAATTCATCACAATAATAACATCTCACCTTTGATTTGTCAACTCTTCAATTGTTGTTCAAGCTTCTATTGTTGCTTTCACTTTCTTGTTCCTACTCTTCTATGCCATCTCTTTAAGCACCATGTCTTTTGCCTCGTCCTTTGCCTCTCGATCTACCTCTTCCTCAACCTCTTTCTTTCGAAATAGAAACTTGACTTTTGAAAATGATTTCTAAAGTGGAATCCTTATTTCTATCTATCCTTTCCTCATGGGATGGAAGTGATCCCATCAACTCACCGATTGTTAGTGTTTCCAAACCCTTGGTTTCTTCTATGGCTGCTACTACAACATCAAATTTGGTAGAAAAAGATCTAAGGACCATCTCAACCACCTATTTATCGTCTATGTCATCACCATAAAATTTTAACACTTTATGATAGTCAAGAACCAATTCATGAATGAATCGATACCCTCTATTTCCTTCATCTGCAAACTTTGAAAATACCTTCTAATATTCTACAACTTAAAAGTATTGACTTTGGTCATACTTTATAGCTTGTTGCTAAAGTCTCCCATGATTTCTTTGATGAAGACGTGATCATAATTTTTTGGAACACTACTCGGTCCACTCCTTGTTTGATAAGTTGCAATGCTTATGCATTCTTATTTTTGTCTTTCCTCCTTTGTCGCCTCTCTACATTACTAAGGGCTCATACGTCTGCTTCATTCTTAGGTTTAGGAAAACCATTCATGACATATTCTCAAACATCATGAACCTTTAATGTGATCTCCATATTAATGGCGCACAGATCATAATCCTTCCCGGTAAATGGTGGCAACTGCAGCTGGAAATTGGATGAAGCCATCTTTCTTCAAAAAAATACTCTTCAAATAAAACCCCTTTTTTGTTTTATAAAAACCTTAAAAAAAAATATTATAACCCTCAAAAAAAATTCCACCACGCTTTATAAATAAACTCCTTTTAATAAGCCCCAAGGTTTTTTCTCTTATAAAAAAAACTTTAACAAATCCCACATAACACTTTTTTTAAAATTTGTTAAAAAACAAACTTTATAAATCTCATAAAATGACTTTAATTATCTCCACAACTTTTAATAAAAATGAATCGACCCCAAATCAATCGTCCTTTTTACACATCTAACATGCGCTTGTCACAACTTAACTATGCAACAATTTTGTAACGCTATTTTTTTTTAAAATCGTCAACCTTCCTCACTTGGCCCTATTCTCACTGGCTCTGCAGGCTCCACAGATCTTGTATTCTTTTTTCAGGTTTGATACCAATGTTTTGGAAAGGTAGAGGAGGTAAGGCAGAAAATAACACAAACAATTCACACACACAATGACACAAGTTGCAACTCTTCTATTGATCACAAAAAAACTTTGATTACAATGAACCCGGTGAGGGGTATTTAACCTTTCTCATCTAGCAACTCACCTAAAATAACTTTGACATGCAACCACATGCTAAATTCGACTTTACCCAAAATATGACTTAACTCAACTTAACTCAAATTGATTCAGTTAACTGACTCTCTAGTTTTAGATAACTCTATATGTGAGTGATTAGCTATCCTTAACAAAAACTTCATAGTAATTATCATTATGTTATCTTTTAGTATTATTTTGGATATGTGGATTTTTAATCTTTGAAGAATGGTATGTGGTTGCAAAATTGCAAGTTGGGTTCCAATTGTACATCAATTTGGGAGGATAAATTTTATGGAATTTATTTCCCATATTAACCTTTAACAATATAACATATTTACGTTAGTTTTAAATTTATTAAACCATGAGAAAAATTATTTTAATTCTAAATTTATTAAACAGAAGTAAATTTAAAAAGAAAAATGAAATTTCTATCCAATCTAAATTTTAAATTTATTGTAAAAATGTGTGTATATATATATAATTTTTTTTTTCATTTTCATAATTTTATTTATAGAAATACCAGAATCTATGTGACATATGCGACTTGGAAGATTCATGCTTCTATGTTTTAACTATTTGTATGATAAAATATGTTTCATATATTTGTATATATAAAAGTTGAGAGGAAAATATAAAATTTAGAATCAAAATTAAGAATATTATTAAAAAATATTTAAAAAAAAAATTGTAATTTTTTTTATTTTTTCCGTTCAAAAAATTTTGATTAAATTTTCAGGCAAACAATATTACAAAAATATGTCTCAATGGTTCTTTTTCTCTCATTTTGACCAGACTTGTTAAGATTGGGTATCAGAGGATGCCACAGATGAGTCTTTACAATCTTTATTTCCGACAGGCTTTGTAGCCATACCATACTAAGGAAAAACAAAAATGGCACCAAAAATAACATCAACATATCAAGAAGGGGGGTGAGGAGGGAGAATATCATTTATATAAGCCACTAACGCATTGTAGTCATCATACCTGTGTTTCCGAAGAATATCCATGTTAATTTGAATGTTTTGAAGCTGCTCTACTATGGATTCCATGGTTTCTAGAGCCACAATATGCCCTGGGGTTCCAAGCTAGATGAGTTACTGGAGGACGAGTTGTGGCTCGAAGCTGGACGACCCACATTGTTTTAATGATCCCCCCCCCTGGTGAAGACTAGCTCATTGGAGAGGCATTACATGCACTGTCGAATGGCTAGCTGGCGAGGTCATGCAATAACCTTCTGAGAAACTGCAAGGACAAGGAAATTCACCAAAACCAAGATACTAAGAAACATACTTGAGTCACGTTGTAATCCAAACACGGCGGACTCTAGACCCAGAAGAGAAAGCTTCACTTGAGGCCAAAGAACTGTCTAGGATAGATAAAACCCACAAACCCATAGTCTCTTTGATAAAACCGACAAATCTTGAGGTGGGTTGAGAGGATGACCCTTTAAGACCAAACCTTAATTGACACCAGTACATACACAACAATTGCTAGGATGCAAAATACAACAACCCATAAGTAAATAAACACTAGAGGCAACTTTCAGCAAGAAACCAGTGGTGGGACACCCGCAAGAACCCAATAACTCAGAATTCCAAAGAAAGTTAGGAGTAGGGAAAAAGAAAGGATATATGGAAACTTTGATACGGAAGATAGCTAATTCACAATAATTCTCAGCCCAAAACCACCAGAACCAGCTAGGGTGGTTGAAGAAATCACACTTCGCTAAGAGTAAACAATAGGACACAGTTACCTTTTCCCTCTCGTTGGAAGAGAACTCCAGGATCTTGTTTTTCCAAATTGAATGTTGGTGGAGAAGCTTCGAGACAAAGGCATGGGGCCAACTCCAAACTTCGGCCAAGGACGTTCCCAGATCCCAAATCTAGGATTATAGGCCAAATTCAAAGCATACCATGGAAGAGTGGGCTTCCACTTCACATCTCATGCAAGGCCATGACCCTAGCGAGTTTCTATGGACCCTATCACGCTGCAATACTCCTCCCTACCCAAATTCATTGCCCAAAATTCCGAACTAGAACGAAACGCTCGCTTTCTTTTTAACAAAACCGATACACTAGTTGGAAGGATCATTGCATGAGTGGAGTGAAAGAATGCACAAATCATTAACTCATACATAATTACCGAGTGTACGAGGGGGAGCCCCAAGGCCTTCTCATATGAAAAGTGGTCACCCCCATCAGGGAAAATTTATTTATCAATTTATTAGATAATATATATATATATATATATATATATATATATAGATTTATTTATTTATTTATTGAAGTCAGTCTACAAATCATCCTAGTTACAACTTAAACCTATATTGACAATGATTTTATCAATAAATTGCTATATTATTTTTAGTCCTTTTGTCTTTTTATTGGCAGAACCCAATTTCACAAATTAAGGTTTAAAAATTGAGGTATAAAACTTTCTAGGAGCATTTTTAGGCATCAAATAATGTTTTCTTGGTAGTAAATACATTATGCTTTAACACAACACCTTTGTTCTATACTCTACATAAAGAGAGCTTTCCAACAATGTTAGAGTCACCTCAATGAGAGTCCATATACAAAAATCATGCCACTCGGAGGTTGAATTTTCTATCTTGGCCACCATAATCCGAGAGGATGCCTCATCAACCACCATTATTCATGGAAAAGGGGCTACCCATGTGATTATGATGAAGAAGACTCTAGACAACTCTATATTATAACTCTGGTTAGGAGTTGAGGTAATCAAACCTAGCCACTAGAAGGCTACTATGTTGTGTTCTAATCGGGCTACTAGGAGGAAAATGGGTTCCATTTATTTCAAGTGCACTTGTTCCATATATGAGAAAAATAACCGGGATGGATAGGGAAAGATAACAAATAGAGGATTTGTGCATTGTAATATCGCACGAGCCAATGTCTTACTTCTTTGTACTCAACCATTTTCTATTCAAAGAAATAGAGCAAAGCAGGTTCATGTTCCAATTCGATTTTCTCCTAAAAGGATTTCCCATGTTATATCTTGTGTTAAATTGTGGTTTGTGATTTTTTATTTTATTGTTCACTATTTTTTTTTAATTTTAATTTGCATGCATATACAATCAATAGTAATATAAATATCCATAAATATAAAGAGAAATAAATCATTAATAATGTAGAATTATGATTTTTAAATTAAATTTTATTAAATATATTGAGATAAACTATTTAATGAAATATTCACAACAATAAATCTGTTATAAATCAAAATATATGAAATTCATATAAAATATAATTAAAAGATTGAAATAAAATTTATGAATTTTAAATACTTAAAATAATATATATCTAATTTTTCTTTTTCCTTTTAACTCTTTTGATATTTTTCTAAAATTATAATAAAATATTTTCCATAAAATTATATTAATTATTTCAAAATAAATAAATATAAAAAACACCAGGAAAACTATTAAAATATTCTAAATTTATTAAATAAAATAAGTTAAATTTATTAAATATAATAACATAAATTGAAATGCATGTGTTAAATTTATAATGTTCTGCAACTTCACCATTCTCAATAAGCATATTTCTTAAAATGCGATAATAGTTTTTTTTGTTATTTTAGTTTATATTTGATTCTTTTATTTCATATAGGTTGTTAACTACAAATTTTGTATATTCTATTTTATTTTCACACATATTATATAACATATTTAAAAAAAAAACGTTAATTTAAATTGAATGTAAACACAAACATATTTGTAATTTGAAGGTTGGAAAATAAATGTAAAATCATATTTGTAATTAAGAAGTTCTTTAACGGTAACATTGTAAGGAATATAGAACAAGTTAACATCTGGCCGCCTTAGTGTCTCCTGACGTGGTCACCCTCCTACGTGGTGTTCTCTTTTGGATCCCTCCCCGAGCTACTCCCCTTTGCCCGGTGCCACCCTTCTCTGGGCTGGATCGTGGACTATGTGAGTCGAAGCCAGGGCAAGCTTGCCCATCCGAGCTAAGCCAGCGGTAACATGGATCTGTCAATGCCTCAAGGTTCTGTTGCAGAGGTGTTCATTAAACTGTTGGAATCTCTCCCAAAGAAGAAAGCAGTTGAAGCTGCGAAATTTGTTAAGCGATTAGATGATATCCCTGAGATCGAGCTCTCTCCTGAGGGGTCGATTCAGGTTGCACTCTCATTGTCAGAGAGAGCTTTGGTCGGGCAGTTCACTGGACTCTGGCCCTCCCCCAAAACCACGGAGAGCTGGGTAGCAAGGAATTGGGCACCGCTGATCAGCCACAGAGTCACCTCATACTTCCTAGGGAAGGGCTTCTTCCTCTTCGAATTTGCTAAAAAGGAGGATAAGGAGCTGATATTCTGCAATGGACCCTATTTCATGGGCCCTCAAGGGCTGTATCTCAATAAGTGGATGCCTGGCTTTGACCCATCAGTCGACGTCCCCACAGCCGTCCCAGTGTGGGTTAGACTCCCCAACCTGCCCATGCACTGCTGGAACTGGGAATCTCTCAAGCACATTGGGAATACATTGGGCAAGTTCATAGACAGAGCTAACAACAAAGATTAATTTGATTGTGCTCGTATCTGTGTCGAAGTGGATCTTGAGGTTGGTCTTCCTGAGGCAATAAAAATAAAGGTTGGAAACTGGGTGCACCTCCAAAAGTTGGATAATGAGCAGCTACTGTTTAAGTGTAGAAAGTGCCATGTCTATGGTCACTTTGCTCGTAACCTCCCAAAGATTAGTGAAGGGGAAAAAAACAAGGAGGAAGGATGGACACGGGTCAAAAGGAGCAAAAAATGCTCATAAAAACCCTAGATCAGGAAGCAAGAATGACAAGGTCCCCCAGCAAGGCCCTGTGACTCAAGGTTCCCCCATGGAAGATCAAGGTAACAAATTCACGCCGATAAGCTCAGCACCAGAAGATCCTAAAGGAATAGAGAGCCAGAAGGAAGCATCGCCCCACTTGGAGGCCCCTTCGGGATCAAAGCAAGCTGATCCTAGCCCAGACAAGCAAAACGACATACCCACAGAAGATGCCGAGGAAGAGCAAGGATCGGAGGATTCAGAAGAGGAAGGTGAAATAGGGGATCCACACTCCTCGCCTAGAAGATCATTGAGAGGCCGCAAATCAGCTCGCGAGAAAAGAGAACATGAGACTTATAAAGATAAACTACAAGGAAGCCAACCAACCCTTGAGAAACTCTTGGCAAAAACTCCGAAGATGACTAGAAATCAGCACCAGAGCTCTAAAGGAGCTCCCCACTCAAAAACCAAGTGATGAAGATCGTCTCCTGGAACTGTAGGGGTATGGGGAGCAGAACAAAAGAAGAAGTCGTCAGAAGCCTGATAAGAATTGAATATCCTAATATACTCCTCATCCAGGAGACTAAAATGGAGGATAAGTCCTTCCTCCACTCAGTCAAAAAACTGTGGAAAAGAAGTGAAGGGCAAGCTGTTTCAGCTCGCGGTGCGTTAGGAGGACTGGGTACCCTTTGGAACGCAAATAAAGTTTCAAAAATCAAAGAAGTCGCCAACACCCACTGGCTGTTCACCAAACTACAGCACATGGATTTAAATGAGACCTTCTACCTCTTCAATGTGTATGTTCCAACCAGTGCAGGTGAGAAAAAGAGCTGCTGGGAATCCATCAGAAATATGGCAGACTCGGAAGACTTAAAGAATGTCATCATCGCAGGGGATCTCAATCTAACCCTCTCTCTAGCTGAAAAGCGTGGAGGAAGTATTGTAAGAGATCCGGCGCGAGAATGGGTTGAGGACCTGCTTCAGGATTGGGACCTGATTGACATAAAACCCTCGTCGGGCAAATACTCCTGGTCCAACAAAAGACTCGGCCCGGGGCACATCGCTGCAAGGTTAGATCGTTTTTTTGTTCAAAGTTCTTTTCTTCTCCTTGGATTAGACTCTAGAATGCATATTCTCCCATGCAGTGTTTCAGATCACAGACCCATCAAGCTCGATCTGCTGGCACACATGAATCAAGGCCCCATTCCTTTCAAATTCAGCCCCCTCTGGGTTAAAGAACAGACCTTCATGCAGCTGGTAAAAGATACTTGGAAGCAATCAGTCAATGGTTCTGCCTTCTATGTATGGGAGGAAAAGCTCAGGAGAGTGAAAGCTGCCTTGAAATCCTGGGCCAAATCCCTTCCTAACCCAGCAGTGGAAAGGAAACAGATCCAAGAATGCCTTGAGATCCATCATATGAAGTTGGAAAATGAAGAAATTACAAAAGAAATTTTAGATAAGGAAGCTGAGCTACAAGGAAAATTTCTCAAGGCAAGTTTGGCTGAGGAAGAGTACTGGAGGGTCAAATCCCGTAGGCTTTGGCTTAAGGCTGGAGACAGAAACTCCTCCTTCTTCCATAAGCAAGTTCAAGCCTGGAAAAGTTTCAACTCCATCTCAGAAATCAAGGAAGAGAATACAAGCCATAAAGACATCCAAAGTATAAAAAAGGCAGCATATCATCACTTCAAGAAGCTGTATAATGAAGAAGAGGGATAGGGGCTTGCACTAAATACTGTGAACGAGGTTCCCTTGTTGATCACTTCCAATAAGAAACAATATTTAGAAGCAAAAGTCAACAATAACGAAATTAAAACAGCCCTCTTCGCAATGGAGCCAGATAAGGCTCCGGGGCCGGATGGCTTCACAGCTAGATTCTTGCAGAGCTGTTGGTAGATAGTGGAAAAAGACTTGTGCAGAATGGTGAGGAAGTCTCAAACATGCCAGAAAATTGGGGGAAGCACCAACTCAGCTTTCTTGGCCCTTATTCCTAAGGAAAAAGGAGCTAGCTCCTTCTCCAGATTTCGCCCTATTTCCCTCTGCAATATAGGCTACAAGTTGATAACAAAAGTTATTGCAAACAGATTAAAAACAATTCTTCCTGATATCATCCCCGAGAATCAGGGAGGCTTCATCCAGGGAAGGCAGATTGTTGATAATTTTATTCTGGTCCAAGAGGCGATTCATTCAAGTCTGACTCGGAAAGAGAAAGGTATGGTCATTAAACTAGACCTGGAAAGTGCCTTTGACAGGGTAAGACACAGATTCTTGTTTGAGGTCCTCCACAAATTTGGCTTCGGACTCAAATTCATCAATTGGATCAAAGCTTGTATCAGCGATCCCTGGATTGCCCCTTTGGTAAATGGGAGGGCAACTGACTTTTTTAAAGCCACTAGAGGGCTGAGACAAGGATGCCCTCTTTCCCCCTTGCTCTTTGTCCTTCAAGCTTCTGTCCTAAGCTTCCTTTTAATAAAAAAGCAGAATGACCAAGAGATAACTGGTCTGAGCATTGCAAGAGGTGTAAAAAATATAAACCATGCCCTTTTTGCGGATGACTCTCTCCTGCTGGGCACTGCCTCTTTGTCCACGGCTAATCATTTCAAAGAAGTGCTGGATGCTTACTGTGAAGACTCAGGAAGCAAAATTAACAAAGGCAAATGTCACTTTTACTGCTGGAACTCTCCCCCCAGATTCCTCCAAGCTATTTCCAACTGCTTTGGATTTGCATTCTCCTCAGCCTGGAATTCCTTCAAATACTTTGGGCTCCCTGTTTTCCAAAAAAGGGCCCTCAGCAAAGATTGGATGCCGTTATTGGAAAAATTCAAGCTCAAAATCCACTCCTGGGGATTCAACTGGCTCAATCTGGCTGGAAAGACAGTGCTGGTCAAAGCTGTCTTGAACAGCCTTCCTACCTACCAAGCTGCAGTCATGATGGCACCTACAGGTATTATGAGAAAAATGGAGGAATACATCAGGACTTTCTTCTGGAAAGGTGGCAAAGATAACGAGAAAAAAATTCCCCTTATTAACTGGGACACACTCACACTGCCCAGAATGGAAGGAGGTCTCAACTTCAAGAACCTCAGCAAGCAAAACATTGCCTTGGGTGCAAAACTCCTGTGGAGGATTATATCTCCAAAGCCGGGTTGGGCTTAGGTTGCGATGTGGAGGAAATATTTTAGGGGACAGAGATCCCACTGCCTGGACAAACCCAAACCAAAAATTGGAACGCTAGTCCACAAACTGTGCATCAAAGCAGCTCCCTTGATCAACCTCCACGCGCACTGGATTTCTGGAAATGGTAAGCGTATCAGCATTTGGGATGACCGAATCATGGACAGTGAGCCCCTCTCTGAAGACCGCTCACTGCTGTTGTTGAGAGAATGGATGGACATAGCGATCCTAAAAACGCTTTGGGATATCTCTGAATGGGAAAACAACAACTGGAAGAACTGGATCGACATAGAGGTACCCCACAAACTCTCCAGTGATTTCGCCTCCCTCCAGTCTCTCTTAGCAGGCAAAGCTCCTTTAAAATCCAGGAAACCTGACACCAGGGGATGGGGGCCCTCATCTGGTCGATACACTGTGGCGCTTGGTTATAAAGTTCTCTCCCTTCGACCTCACGTTCCCCCTGATCCAAAGTCATGGCAACGGATCTGGTCGCGGATCTCAATTCCTAAAATTGATGTCTTCAGCTGGATTTTATGCCATCAAAAGATACTGATGGACGACAGGTTACGCAGAAGAGGTTACAGCGGGCCTTCCCGTTGTTCGTTATGTGGAACTGACGAGGAAAATGCCCCCCACCTTATGCTCCGCTGCAATTTCTCTGCTGATCTCTAGATCGAGGCCTTAAAACCATGGAACGCTGGCTTCGCCTTGCCAAATCGATGCGCTGACCTATTTTCTAATTGGCAATCAAGGTTTCCTGGAGGTTCCCTCAAGAACGCCCACATAAAAGACGCCTGGCTCATCCTCCCTAAACTCATTTGCTGGCATATATGGCTGGAAAGAAACCAGCGTATCTTCAGAGACAAAAAAAGCGACTTTAAAATCATTTGGGAAAAAATCAAATGCCACTTAAGAGACTGTTTGGGCGATCAGCTGGACAGAGCAGACTTAAGTGACCAAGAAGCTGCATGGGGCGATCATCTTCAACTCAATTTCACTGATACTATCAGATCCCCTCCTCTCCACAAAAATTGGCAAATCCGAATGGATGCTGCAGATTTTACTGAGTTTTGCAGCAAGAAGGCAAGATACATTCTCTTTTTTGACGGGGCAGCGAAAGGCAACCCTGGCAGATCCGGTGCAGGTGGAGTAATCAAAAATGCTGAAAACAAAACTGATCTAAGGTTTGCCTGGGGCGCGGGCTTCAACACAAGCATTCAAGCCGAAGCTCTGGCTCTCTTTCAGGGCCTTAAACAGCTCATATCCTTGGGTATCAAAGATGCAATTGTTTTTGGGGACTCCCAATCCATCATCAAGATCATTGTTGACAGCTCCCGTCCTACTGATCTAAGGCTCTCAAGATTGATGAACAGAATCAGAACTCTTATAAATTCCTTTCAGAACCTGGAATTCTTCCATGTAAAGAGAGATAACAATAAAGAAGCCGATGTTGAAGCCAACAAAGCGGCTCCCCTCTCTCCAGGAGTCCTGCTAAGAAATGACGATGAAGGCTGGGATCCCATACCTTGACTATTAGTTTAATATGTTTTACTGTTTCTTATTGGAGCAGTTTGTCTGTTTATGGAAATCAGGAAAGATAGAGAAGACCAATCGTATGATAGCCCAAAAAATTTGCAGACTCACTAGGGGGAAAACATCTGGTTCCTATCTGAAGAGAAATCTGAATTCTGTCTATTTTTTTTTTTTTGTAATTTGCAATGAGGCACTTTCCGCTGGAAATTAATACATCATCTAACCGTTTCTGTCAAAAAAGAAAAAAAAGAAGTTCTTTAACAATTTTGATTGCATTTTAAATCAAATCACAATTTTCACTAATGAAAACCACTTATCCAACTTTTTTAAAAATCAAATCACAATTTTCACCCATCAAAAAGACTTATCCAACTTTTGATTAATGAAAAATGGCTATAATGCATATAGATATAGACGATGAAACTTGAAAAATACGATTTAAATTAAAAGAACGATTTTAACATAATAAAAAAACAAACACTTATTTTAAATTTTCCATACAAATAATATATCAAATATTACGTGTGGTCACACTTAAAAAAAATAAAGAACCCATGTAGCTTATATGCATTGTCAATGACATTAAAATTCTAATATTCAATAAAGAAATTTCAATTCATTTGCATATTTGGCATAGATGCACAAGACAACATTAAAATTCTACATTCAACGATATAGAAATATAAATAACAATGGATATGGTTCAATTTAATAACTTTCATTGGTGCTTTAAAACAATGTAAATAATATATACTAAGTAAATGGAAATGTTGACATTATTGAGATTTGAAAACCATAGTATTGCATATGAAAAGATGAGAATTTATTAAAGAAATTACCCAATAACTAAAGCTTCATTGTTCATGACTTACTTGTTATAATATAAACTAGTTTGATTAGAATTCATTCTAAACCACTACAAAATAATGAAATAATTAGTTATATATTTATGAAACATATATGTTTGTGGTTAAAGTTATGATTAAAAAAAAATATAATAAAATTGGAAATTATAACAATAAGTAAATAAAAACTATCCAACTATATTTTGTAACACTTTTCAATATTAGGATTAGTATGAAACATATATGTTCGTGGTTAAAGTTATGATAAAAAAAAATATAATAAAATTGGAAATTATAACCATAAGTAAATAAAATTTATCCAATACATTTTGTAACATTTTTCAAAAATAATATTAGTATTAGTAGGGAATGAGAATTGTTTGTTCTCGCCAATATGAATAAGAATATAATACACAATAGGCAAAGAAAAGTGAATTTAATGTGTTAGCATGGCAAGAAGGCCCTTGTATTACCATCACCACTAGATGAAGGTGGAGAGTGACATTGTAGATTTTGTTGCAACTTTCAATTATTTGAAATTGATTTGCACTCAAGAAGCCCTCGAAACCATAGAAGAGGATGTCAAGGTTGATGGTGCATATAATGATGGTGAGATGGCTTCCTAGGTCAATTAGATGGTGGATGAATACACTGTTTACGTGGGTTACAATCATATATAGAATACAAAATTATTTAGGACAACTAAGTTGTATTAGTAAAGAAATACTTTCATAGCATATGCTCTAATATGAATCATTAAGAAATTCAAAAATAATTTGCTGATCTAGAGAAATATGATTAGCTTCTAATGACTTCTTTCTCTTGGTTAATCTATAAAAATGGTAGGGTATCATCTACTCTAATGGATGCATTGAAGAACACCCCAATCATGGTTCACTTAGTCAAGGAAGCCACTACTACGAATGCTCAATATTAACTTTAGGTTTTTTATTCATGATTTTTATTTGGATACAATTCTCCATAATATATCATTATGTCATGTTGATTCAATTTTCCTTGAATGTAGGCTTGTCTAATTTTCCTTTTATTCTATAACCTTGATTCTATATGGTTTGGCATGGCTTAGTTTTTTCTTTTATTCTATAACCTTGCCTCTATATTGTTTGACATGGCTTGGTTTTTCTATAGGTAAATTATATTAATCTATTTTTGTAGGCTCTTATAGAGAAGCGTTTTGGGCTTATCCTTTAGTACTCTTAATTTGTTTCCCTTAGGCAAACTAGTTTTGAAGCTTCTTTGGTTTTGTTGTAACTATGTATATTGTATTTCAAATATAATAGAGTATAATGTGTTTATTTATAAGAAAAGAATGTGTTATGAAGGCATATTTTGTATATAGTTTCTTTTCCACTAAAATATGTAGTGACATTTTTATATTATAATGATGAATACATAAATACCTTCTTCCACCATGATATAGAAGTTATGTGAAATCAGTGAGCTTTTTAGATGTACTTGGAAGAAGTATAAAATACGAAATAGTTATATAGTAAATAACAACAATGTGAAACTTAAAATTTATGAAAATGCTACAATGAATATTTGAGACACTAAAACTAATTTGTTTCATTAATAATTATAAATTGCATTGATGGCACATATCAATTGACTAATCCACACTAATCAATTAACTAATCCACACTAATCAATTAACTAATCCACACTAATCAATTGCTACAGTCACAAAATAAAAATAAATTTATTACACTTGGCTAAAGAAATCAAAAATAAATTTTTTATAAGTTCCTAAGCATTTGATATTTAGCCGATTGTTTTTAATTCCAAATTTTATTATTTTTCTTAATCATATTTTCATATTTATTTATTAATCATTAAAAATTAAAATAACTAAAAAAAATGATAATACAACTATAATATTATAATCCACACTAATCAATTACTACAATCATAAAATAAAAATAAATTTATTACACTTGGTTAAAGAAATCAAAATTAAATTTTTTATACCTGTTTCAAATAACGGTTTCAAAATTAAATTAAAATCAAGATTAAATATACATGTTTCATAGTAAAAATGAAACATATCTAGGTCAAAGCACTAAAAATGAATAAAATAATAATAATTTGAATATCATTTTGATCATAATAAATAACTTCACAATTCTCAATAGGTATATTTCTTAAAATGTGATAATAATTTTTTTTGGCTTCTATTTGATTTTGTTTTTTTTTTCATATATCTTGTTAATTACAAGTTTTTTATATTCTATTTATTTTTCACAAATATTAAGGAACATATTAAAAAAAAAACTTTCATTTACTTTAAATTTCATGCAAATACAAACATATTTGTAATTAGAAGATTGGAAATCAATTGTAAAATCATATTTGCAATTAAGAAGCTGTCTAACCATTTTGATTTCATTTTAAATCAAACGACAATTTCCACTAATTGAAAGGAGTTATCAAACTTTTGAAAAATGGCTATAATGAATATAGATATAAACAACAAAACATAACAAATAAGGGAGGCTGCGAAGCAACAAGTCTCTGCTGCGGAGTGAAAAGAAAACACTAGAGCCAAAGACTATGAAGCCAGTATGTCTGCTGAGTGAAGAGAAAACATGGGAGGCAGAGACTATGAAGCCGATAACACAATGTTAGAATCATTGAAGTCGATATGTTATAAGGCATATCTGATTATTATTCATATGCATTGTAAGACAACCATAGACTCATTGCAGCCACCACCAATGCTTAATAGAAATAAAATAAAATATCAACTTGATGATGGTCAATCTTTAAACATGTAATGAGGCCATCATAATGTTGTAATGAGGCCATCATAATGTTGTATGCTATAAGGTATAGCTGATTATTATTCATATGCACTGTAAGACAACTGTAGACTCATTGCAGCAGCCGTTAGTGTTTAATAGAAATAAAATATAATATTAACTGTTAAAGAATTTCTATTTAACTGTTAAAGAATTCAAAATTCTATTCAATTGTTACAAACTTTCTATTCACATACTCTTTTGAGATGGATTAAGAAAACATTACAAAATTTCTATTCACAAATGCAGTGGATCAAGTAGAACCATGTAAAATTACTGAATGACGTTGAAAAAGTATTACCATGTAAGATTACTGAATAACATCGAAAAAGAGACAAGATCACTACGAAGGCCGGATTTTAAAATAAGAGAGATATACAATAATCATTGTATATAGTCAACATCAATGCTATAAGTAAAATATTATATGGAAGATTTAAAATTAATGGACATTTAAATAAGGAGATGATGTTCACTACTTTTTTATGTCTCTTGTGTAGAGTGTTTCCCTTGTTCTGGAAACTCATAAAAGTGACAACTGCATTCTAGGCTTCGAAAAAATAGGCGCTGGTTGATAAAAAAAAGCACAATTCATAAAAGTGACGTCTACATTCTAGGCTTAGGAAAGATAGCGCTGGTTGATAACAAAGCATGATAAGCTGGCAATCTATAATCATATTTACACATGCATTTGGACAAATGTTTGCACCAAAGTCACACGTTTTCTTTCATACCTATAATTTATTAGGTTTCACTTAGACCAAACCTTTTGGACCAGATCCAGATTCCTCTTTGATGAGATCATCGGATTCGATGCTGTGAGTTTCTGACTTGTGTAATCAAGAAAGAACAAAACCACAAAAAATGTGCAAGTTCTGATTTCTTTCTCAGATCCATTGAAGAGGAGGAGGAAGCAAGCGAGCCCTCACGTTCGTTCGAGAGTCAGTGAGTTTATCTGATAACCAACTAAAAAGCTAGGTTTCGATTGCAACTAGTAAGCGCATCGTTTCATTCTTGGACTAGTCATTGTTACTTGTACCATCATCCAACGAGTAACTCTTAAGCAAGTAATGATCGACCATCTGCCTACACGAAAACTCAAAGAAAGTCGTGTCAATTTCAGCATCTCTAGTTCTCAAGAAGAGAGAGACAAGAACAAAGCTCAACAACCCGAATAGGGAAGGTCGTCCAGCTAGAATGAATTCTCCTTTTGACGCGAATCTTCATTCCCACCCGATAACTAATGAGAACCATTATGGAAAAATGTTATTTCATCTCAAGGAAGGATGAATGAACTGGTGGCTTAGGGAGCCAAATACATGAATGAAACAACCAAATACATGAATGAAAGATATATTCATGTCATAAAATCAACCTATGAAGCCATTATACAAATAGTTTTTTCCATCTCATATTTTTCCTGCAAGAATAAAAAGAAATTCCGTACAAGGATAATTGGACTTACCATTATTGCATATGAGGAACAATGAGATACATCACACTCCACTATACATACATTAGGTAAGGCATTCCAAAATGGATTTTATCAGAATTTTTTGAAAATGCATTCTTTGTTAACCATTCTATAAATAATATTTTAGGATAAAAAAGAAGTATAACAAGGAAACATACCTCTATATTATTCCAGCCAGCAAGCAGTCTAGGATCGTAGCCCTTTCATATATTATTCCAACCCATATATGACTGGTGATTTTTTGTATGACTATGACAACAATATAAGGTAGCTATGATTTTCTATATGGCTATGACAATAGGCTAAGGTAGTTATGATTGGAAATGATCGGAAATGACGGGAAGTACTGGTGTTTGGCAATGACTGTTGTATGACCCTAAATGGGTGGAAAGTGTTGAGATTTTCTGTTTGGAACAAAATAGGAAAAATCTCAGCTGATGACAACAATAGGGATTCAGTTCCTAGATTAGCTCCAGGTTGTTGGGAGGGAGTTAATGCCTCCTATATTTGATGTGAGGGAGTTATGAGGCTGTTAGATTCTCTATGCTATTTAACAGGCAATCATTCGGATGGTTTGCTAAGAGAGTGTGAGGATTTCATGATGTAATCTCCTAATTTGATTAATATATTCCTGATGCCTATGTTTGGTGGACGTAGCCCAGATTGATTGGGTGAACCACGTTAATTCTTGTGTTTATGTGCTTGATAATTGCTGTGTGTATTTATGTTTGCTGTGCACCTGATCCAACAATTGGTATCGGAGCATGTTGGAGGTGCTGGTGTGTGTCTGACTGCTGGAGGGAGCGCTGCCTGTGGAAGCTTACGGTTCAAACAGCCTGGAAAACGCCTGTCCGCCTGCGTGCTGGCTGAAAGGCGTAGACAGCCTGCGTACTGCCTGGAGGTGTTGTATACTTGTGTGTGGAGCGTGAACGTCGCTGAGGTGAATGCTGGTGTGTTTGCTGGGCAGCCCTGGCGCGGATCGGAGCAGTGGAGCGCTGCTATACCTGGTATTTTAATTGCTGTTGCTGGTGCATGTTTATTATATGGCTGCTGCGTAATATTATTGAATGTTGAGTGGATAAACCAATCTCCGTGAGATGGGATTGAACCGATTTAGTTCTGGAAATTGCGGTGCAGTGTGATTTGTTAAAAACGCAGGGGCAGTCTACGAATTTTACATGACAGTCAGTCAGTTTTTTGTTTTAAAAACGCAGTGTGATTTGGATACAACCCGCAGTCATTGATTTAAAAAAAAAAAAGCAGTTTAAAGTGACAGCATTCCATTTTTTTTAAAAAAGCGCAGTTTAATAGAAGCACAGAGGAATACGTATTTATTTTTAAAGCCATTAAAAGGAGGAGTACGTATTTACTTTTAAAGCCATTAAACAAAGAGTACGTCCTTATTTTCATAGGAGTTATAAGGGATATGTAACATGGTTTTTCAAAATTAAATGGCTTTAAAAATGTAATGGGGTTTTAATATTATTTGTTTTTTGTTTTATTTAAAGACAAAGACAGATAGGCATAGGCAGATTTTTTTGTGTAAAATCAAAGGCATAGGCAATTTTTTTAGTGCTGGTTGGATATTGGAGATTATTGTGTTTTTTGTTGATACAAATGGCGAAAACTCAAAGTGCCCATTTTGAAATTGAGAAATTTAATGGCAAGAATAATTTTGAGATCTGGAAGGTGAAGATGCACGATCTGCTGGTTCAACAAGGTGTGGCAAAAGCACTGTTGGGGAAAAACAAAAGGCCTCCTTCCATGACGGAGGATGAATGGGATGAGATGGACGATAGAGCTCTGAGCGCAATTCGGTTATGTCTGGCGGACGATGTTCTGTTCAACATTGTGTCAGAGAAAACCGCCGCAGGCTTGTGGTCGAAGCTTGAGAAGCTCTATATGACGAAATCTTTGACAAATCAGATTCTCCTGAAACGGCAGCTTTATGGTTTGCGGATGAAAGAAGGTACCTCAATTGCTGATCACCTGAATGTTTTTAATACCTTATTGGTGCAATTAGACAGTCTAGATGTGAAATTTGATTCAGAGGATAAGGCGATAACTTTATTATGTTCATTGCCCGAATCCTGGGATCACTTTGTTACTTCCATAAGCTTTAGTACATCAGATATCCTTGAATTTGACGATGTTGTTGGAGCCTTGTTGGCTGAGGAGACGAGGAAGAGGTCGAATGCAGACACCTCTACATCAGAGGTAATGATGGCCAGAGGTCGCTCACGAGAGAGACACTCCGGGGGAAAGCATAGTGATTCTCGCTCAAAATCCAAAGGAAAGAAGCCAAAGGTGAAGTGCTGGCATTGTGGCAAGGCTGGACATCTGAAAAAGGATTGCTGGAAGCGAAAGCAGACTGCTAAAGAAGGCTCTTCAACAGAAAAGAAGGAAGCCAACACCACAGATACAGGTTCAGTATCCGGTTCAGGTATGAGTGATGAAGTATTGTCAGTTAATATTTCAAAACATGATCAACATTGGTTGTTAGATTCCGGGGCATCTAACCACATGTGTATTCATAGAGATTGGTTTAAAACATATAGATCAATTGATGATGGTGTTGTGTACATGGGTAATGATGTAACATGTAATATTGTTGGGATTGGAAGCATACAATTACAAATGTTTGATGGCACAACCAAAATATTAACTGATGTAAGGCATGTACCAGATCTAAGGAAAAATTTGATTTCATTAGGAGCACTTGATTCAAATGGATATAAAACTGTAATTCAAGGTGGAGTTATGAAAATTTACAAAGGTATCTTACTAGTGATGAAGGCTAAGAAAGTAGGAAATCTATTTCAGTTAGAAGGTAGAACTGGGTCAGATCATGTGTCTGTGCCTAAACATCAGCGAACTAAATTAGATCCGAAATCGAAAAGGTATATCTTTGTTGGGTATGGTGATGGAACAAAGGGATTTAGATTGTGGGATCCTACTACCCGCAAAATCATCATCAACAGAGATGTAAGGTTTAATGAATCCTCTCTTGTACAGTTAGATGTAGATAGAAGATTGAAATAGGATGATGTATCTGATTTCCAACATATTCAGTTTGACAACATTTCTAATGATAGTCATAACGACCATAGTTCAGATTCTAGTCATGAACAGGTTTCAGAATCAGATTATGAACAGGGTTCAGATGGAGGACATGAACAGGTCTCAGATGGCGATCATGAAGAAGTTCCTACAGTTGATAGACAGCCAATTGTGGAAGCACCAGAAACATTCTTAAGGAGGTCTACAAGGATCAAACGCCGTCCGAGAAGGTATGATGATTCATATGCTTTGATCGCTAATGATGATGAACCTTTGTGTTATCAGGAAGCTGTAGAAGGTTCAAATAGTGACAAATGGAAAGCAGCCATGAAGGAAGAAATGATGGCCTTAGGTAAGAATGGTACGTGGGATCTGGTTGAACTTCCCAAAGGCAGGAAAACTGTGGGATGCAAGTGGGTCTTCAAGCTGAAACGGGGTGTGAATGATACGGAAGACAGGTACAAAGCTCGGCTGGTTGCAAAAGGGTTTTCTCAGAAAGCTGGCATAGACTTTCATGAGATATTTTCACCAGTGGTTAAAATTGTTTCAATTAGAGTTGTGTTAGCATTAGTGGCTTTGTTTGATTTGGAGTTGCAGCAGTTAGATGTTAAGACTGCATTTCTACATGGTGATTTAGATGAGGAAATATATATGGAACAACCGAAAGGGTTTGTTCAGCATCGCAATGCGAAATTTGTCTGTAGGCTCAAGAAGTCATTATATGGCCTGAAGTAGTCGCCTTGGCAGTGGTATAAGAAGTTTGATTCTTTCATGTTGAGTCAGAAATATGTAAGAAGTGAATATGATCATTGTGTTTATTTTAAGCAGTTAAATAATGGCATGTTCATTATCTTAGTGTTGTATGTTGATGATATTCTTTTAGCAAGCAAAAGCATTGAAGAAATCAACAGGTTGAAGACTCAGATGGCAAGGACGTTTGATATGAAAGATCTAGGAGCCGCAAGACAGATTTTAGGCATGGAGATTTTCAGAGACAGGGGCAATGGTAAGCTGTGGCTATCACAACAGAAGTATGTTGAGAAAATACTTTTGAGGTTTGGTATGAACAATGTGAAGCCTGTGTCAGTCCCTTTAGCTTCCCATTTTAAGCTTTCTTCGAGTTTATGTCCTAATACCGATGAAGAAAAGGATTATATGTCTTGAATTCCTTATGCCAATGTAGTAGGATGTTTGATGTATGCGATGGTGTGTACGCGACCAGATATTTCTCATGCAGTTGGGGTTGTCAGCAGGTACATGGAAAATCCGGGTAAAGAACACTGGTCAGCAGTGAAATGGGTGCTTCGGTATTTGAGAGGCAAAAGTAGTTATTGTATTTCTTACAATAAGAGTAGTGAATTTGTTTGCGGATATGTTGATTCCGATTTTGCAGGTGACTTGGATAAGAGAAGGTCAACTTCAGGGTACGTCTTTACTCTTGCAGTTGGAGCTATTAGCTGGATGTCAAAGCTACAGAACATTGTTGCTTTGTCTACTACTGAAGCAGAATACATTGCTGCTTCTCATGCTTGCAAAGAGGCGGTTTGGTTGAAAGGTTTGCTTGGTGAGTTTGGTAGGTTACAGGATAACATCAGGTTACTTTGTGACAGTCAAAGTGCAATACATTTGGCTAAGAATCCGGCCTATCATAGTAAATCAAAGCATATTCCAATCAAGTACCATTTTGTAAGACAGGTTATCACTGAAAGGGGAGTATCTCTTGAAAAGGTGCATAAAAAGGAGAACTGTGCAGACATGTTCACGAAACCAGTTTTGTTGGAGAAGCTACGCTGGTGTTTGGCTTCTCTTGGCTTGCAGAAAAGATAAAATAATAATAACAGGGCATCAAGGGAATTGTTTTCAAGGTGGAGATTGTTGAGATTTTCTGTTTGGAACAAAATAGGAAAAATCTCAACTGATGACAACAATAGGGATTCAGTTCCTAGATTAGCTCCAGGTTGTTGGGAGGGAGTTAATGCCTCCTATATTTGATGTGAGGGAGTTATGAGGCTGTTAGATTCTCTATGCTATTTAACAGGCAATCATTCGGATGGTTTGCTAAGAGAGTGTGAGGATTTCATGATGTAATCTCCTAATTTGATTAATATATTCCTGATGCCTATGTTTGGTGGACGTAGCCCAGATTGGTTGGGTGAACCACGTTAATTCTTGTGTTTATGTGCTTGATAATTGCTGTGTGTATTTATGTTTGCTGTGCACCTGATCCAACAGAAAGCATGTCCCCAAGACTCTTACTTGGCTGACTGGTATGGCTCAATGTTCTGTGAGTGAAGACAAAAATTCATGAGGAACTCCATGTGTTTTCGATTGCACAAACTAGAACGGGGTAATACAACAAGATAAATATTCTTTTGTGCCACTGCTATCTGCGTAATTTCACTGCTATTTGTATTCGTATTTTTAGTTATACTCGAAGTATGGCTATACCTGATATGCAGCAGAGTCTACGGTTGTACCTAGAATTAGAATGGTAGGATATGCAACAAAGTCTGTACCTCACCAACAGCAGAACAAAAAACCAAGTTGCAATAGATGTGATGTGCCTGCCTAGGACCGGGTATGTATCTTTATCATAAACCTCATTAATTGTAGAACCCATTGTTCAAAAAAATTCATAATCCACTTCATTAACAGAATGAATTGCAGAACCCACTACTGAACAAACTCCATAATCCACTTCATTCATTAACAGAATGAACTAGAAGAGGAACAAGTCCTATGTGCTCGCCACCGAGGTTTTACAAAGGACCAGATGATAGTGTCACAAAGCCCAAATGGTAGTGTCACAAAGATTAGAGGGCAGACAAATGGAAGTGTCACAAAGACTGAGCGTTCGATCAACCAATTTACTTTGACATTTCATTCTCGTACCTCGAATAGCATAGCATTTAATGTGTAGAATTAATACTAGAATTAGTTCAACACTTTCAAAATGTTTCAAAAACATATGAATATGGATGAATATAGTATATGGTTTAGCTTCCCTACCTTGAGAAGAGGCCAAATAAGATGGAAAATAATCCAAAAACTATATAAAAAGTTTGGTTACTTCTGAAATTTTCAATTGCTATAATCCCAACTGTGCCTGCAGCCAAGACTAATAAGATATAAGTTAAAAGCACAACTTTAACACAATATAAGAACAAACACTTATATTCAATGTTCGAAACAAATAATATATAAAATATTACCTATAGTGACATTTAAAAATAAATAAATAAAACTATATATCTTATATGCATTGTCAATGACATTATCATTCTAAAATTCATTAAATAAATTATAATTCATTTGCATATTTGGCATAACCATTAGATACAAAAGACGAAATTAAAATGCTACGTTCAACTATATAAAAATATAAATATCAATTGATAAGGTTCAAGTTACTTTATCTAATAACTTGAGTGGTGCTTTAAAACAATGTAAACAATTATATACTAAGTAAATGGAAATTCCGACATTATTGAGAATTTATATTCAAACTCATTAAAAGATGAGAATTTACTCAATATCTAAAGTTTCATTTCATTGTTGATGACTTATTTATTATAATTTGATAAGAATTTATTTTAAATCACTTTGATAACGTAATAAAGCAAATTACAAGCAATTTTGTGTAGTGGTATTCAACACACAACAATAAATAAATAAAAATTATATAATACATTTTGTAACATTTTTCATATGTTAGTAAGGAATGCAAATTCTTTGTCCTAAATGTGTTAGTATGGCAAGAAAGCCCTTGTATTACCATCACCACTAGATGAGGATGGAGAGTGACGTTGTAGATTATATTGAAATTTTTAATGATTTGACCTTGACTTGCACCCAACAAGCCCTCAAAACTATAGAAGAAGATGTTAAGGTTGATGGTGCATACAATTATGATGAGATGGTTTTTGGGTCAATTAGATGGTGGATACATACATTGTTGATGTTGGTTACAATTATACATGGAATACAATTTTTTTTGTGGTCAATTAAGTTGTTTTAGAAAAGAAAGACCATCATAGCACATGTTTTTATCATAAAGGATTTGAATCGTTAAGACTACCTTTTATAGAAATGGTCATAAATGAATGATTTACTTAATGTAATTAGATCACAAAAAAAATAGCTAATAAAATTAAAAAATAATTTATTAATTTAAAAAAATATGATTAACTTTTAATAATTTATTTCTCTTAGTTAATCCATAAAAATGACGAAGTATCATCTACTCTAATGAATGCATGGAAGAACACCCCTATCATGGTTCACTTAGCCAAGGAAGCTGCTACTACTACGAATGCTCAATATTAACTCTAGGTTTTTTAGTCATAATTTTTATTTAGATACAATTCTCCACAATATATCATTATGTCATGCCGAGTCAAATTTCAACGTGTGCCTGTTTACTTTTCCCTTCAATCTATAACATTTCTTCTATATGATTTAGCATGGCTTGGTTTTGCTATAGGTAGGTTAGATTAATATATTTTTGTGCGCTCTTACAGAAAAGCCTTTTGGGCTGATCTTTCAGTACTCTGAAAATAATTTTTTTCCCTGATGAAAACTAATTTTGAGGCTTCTTTAGTTTCGTTGTAATTATGTATATTGTGTTTCAAATATAATATAATATAATGTCTTTATTTATAAGAAAAGAATGTGTTATTATGGAATATTTTGTATATAATTTCTTGGCCACTAAAATATGTAGTGGCATTTTTGTATTATAATAACTAATTTTGAGGGGTTCTTTAGTTTCGTTGTAACTATGTATATTGTATTCAAATATAATATAATATAATGTGTTTATTTATAAGAAAAGAATGTGTTATCATGGAATATTTTGTATATAATTTCTTCGCCACTAAAATATGTAGTGGTATCTTTGTACTATAATGATGAATACATAAATATTTTATTCCACCATGGTATAGAAGTTATGTGAAATGAGTGAGCTTTTTAGATGTACTTGGAAGAAGGGTAAAATATGTATTGATAATAAGATAAATAACAATAATGCGAAAGATAAAATTTATAAAAATGCTACAATAAGTATTTGAGACACTAAAATTATTTTTTTTATTAATAATTATAAATTGTATTGATCACACATATCAATTGATTAATCCACACTAAACAATTGCTACAACTATAAAATAAAAATAATTCTATTACACTTTGCAAAAGAAGTCACAATTTATAATATTATAAATTCCTTGGCATTTGATATTTAAAATATTGTTTGTAATTTCAAATTGTATTATTTTTCTGGATCATATTTTCATATTTATTTATCAATCATTAAGCACTAAGATAACTGGAAAAAAGATAAAACAAAAGTGCAACTATAATATTAAAATTTCCTTTTGTCTCTATGTATTTGATATTTTAGGATATCGTATGCATTTCCATCTTCTATATTTTTTTTTCATTTCATATTTTTTAATCAATTACTGAAAAAAATACTCTAATTAGATAAAAAATGAAATGAGTGAAGAGGGAAAATTTGTCTACATACTTCATAAAGAAGTTGATATACTCTAGATTCATACATTATAGTTTGAGATTTTTTTTTTAATGAGGAAGTCATTGAGAAGCATTCAAGATTATATAGTGACTTAGAAACATATGGGCCTAATAGTTAAGAGCATGTGTTTCCTCTTAAAAGGTCATAAGTTCAAAACCAGAGAGAGGTAGAGTATGTATGCCTTCCTAGTATTAGCCGTTAAATCACTGCATGGAGATAAATCCGTTGTCCCACAAACAAGGAAGCCTCATACAACAATTTGGTGTATGTCTTAGTCGTGACCTTAAAATTAAATAATAATAATAATAAATATATTTTTTCCATTAATATATTTATAATGTATGTAAAAATAACGTTTTTTTTATGATACTTATAATTATTTAAAAAATTATCAAATACTTCACAAAGCAAGGTTGGTTAATTGTTTCTAATGAATTTTGCAGAGTGACCTTTTTTGAAGCCTATTATTTGGTTAATTGTGAAAAAACAAGTCATTTTTTTTTCCTTGAAATCAATTACAAATGAAACAATCAATTTATAAACATGAAAGTATAACATATTGGTGCATGTATCTTATGAAAGTGTAAATATACCAAGAAAAAACTAGAATACCAATAAGGTATAGCTTATTGGTGCATGTGCCTTATGAAAGTGTAGATAAGAAAAAACTAGAATGCCCAGAAGGTATAGCCATTGCTCTTGCGGTCTTATGATTATAGTGTCAATTTATAAGTGGATTATTATGTAATACATTTATTGGTGAAACTTATTTTCAAGCATGGTTATTAGTTAAATTTAATTCAATAATAACAATTTTCTAATCCAATATTATCTTAATTTATATTTAATTTTTTAATTTTTTTTTTTTTTTAAATGAGTTCATGTCATATAAAACATTATAATAAATGATAATTGACTTTTCTAACATTATCCATTTAGACACCACTTTCTATATCTATTTTGAATAATTCTATCCTTGTATCCAATTATCATAACCCTGAAGACTCATGGAGTAGAAGCACTTAGAAATTAAGCAATATTTCAAGAAATACAAACATATTCATACTATCTAATATTAAGGAAGTTTGTCATAAGAAAATTAAAATGGACATTAAGGAAGTTTGTCATAAGAAAATTGAAATGAACATTAAGAAAGGTAAGGATATAAGGATATTCACAGTTAATTTCTAATACTCAAATAGAGAGGAAGTTAAAGCTATTAAGGAAGGTAACACACCTTGATGAGCGTGAAAAAATTATCGACCAATATCCATGTTTAAATGGAGTACATTTGAGGAATTATTTAACAAGAAGACCCCTATTAAGTAGATCAAGTAGATCAGGGAGGGTTGATCAAAGATGTAATTAGATAAAGAGGAAATATATTTGCAAAGAGATTTGTTCTCTTAAGTAATTCGGTACCAAGAATTATGAAAGGCTCAATGCAAAGAGATTTGTTCTCTTAAGTAATACGGTACCAATAATTATGAAATGCTAAATGGATTATTAAAAATAATATAATTTACTTTCCCAATAATTTGTTTATTTGCGATGTTACGACTAACTCTTTTCTTTTTTCCTTTTTAATACGTAATAACTCTCAAGAGGCTCAAGTTATCAAATAATTGGAGCTTCTTGGGGAGAATATCAAGAAGTAGGACATGAATAGAGCATTAATTTAAACGAAAAATATAAAATATAATAATATAATTATTATTAATTTTTAAAATTTTATTAATTTTAATTAATTAATTAATTAATTTATTTTTAATATTAAAAAAATATTTCAATAATAAACTCCATCACCATTAATTTATTAACCTTAATTAATATTAAGAAATTGATGATTAAGAAATGGATGACGGATTATATGTTGCAACACAAGTATATTCACAACATCAGCACCTTAGATTTGTAAAGAGGAATGTAGCACTCAATCATGAAGTTTTGGCATGATCATCTGGTTTCTTTTTGGGCAGGTCAGCATTAGATTCCATTAAGGATTGCAATGACTTTCTTGAATTATTTGTTCACTATCTTTTATTATTATTATTATTCGTCTTTTTAACATATGGTCAATGTGGACAGGTCACGGAAGAAATTGCTCGAGTACCAAATCAGAGTATGTAGTTTCATTTTCCCTTACTGAGGAAGGTGCGATCCAGAACTATGGACAGCCCTTTTTGCAAGCAAGATGCGCTCACCTCAGCATTACAATTGAATTCTCCCTGAATCTCCGCTGCACCTTCCACGAGCCCTTGACAAAATTTTAAATTTGCAAATATTATTATTAACATTCCAAGGCAAGGAATCATCGAATGGCTGCAAGTGTTTGGATCATGGCAAAGGCCGTAGATGCCTTTACAACTAAATGTCTTCCCCTGCATCTTCTAGCAGCCTTCCTTCGCAGACGCTAAATTCGGGGATGGGCCCCCTAGAAATTTCTTGGAAAAATCCGGAGAAGATTCTAAACATAGAGAGACAGCAGATGCCGTCGACTTGCGCACAAACTGTCAGGAAGGATACGCGAATATCAGTTAACCCACGGGCCACACTCAATAGCTATATATAGTAGTTACATGAGATGTGCTGAGCAGAGGGGAATTTGAGATATTCTGGTTTGAGTGTTTCGGAAAACCGTTACAGCACTTTAATGTAAGTAACACCTTGGTTTAACTTGAATTTTAAGGGAAAAAGTTAGAAGTTCTTGTTGTAGTGAACACTGGAGTTGGTCCTGTATTTGTGCTATTCTGACGGTGTCATCGTTATGAGCTCCAGCAATCCCAGAAACATGAGGAGATTCTCCCCAAGGCGTTCTGCTTGGTGTGAGAATTACGAGCAATTCAATAACGATGACGAGGACGAAATACAGAACGATGTTTTCAATAAGCAGCCCAAGAAAATCCCACCGGATATTTTCAATAACAGCGATGATGAAGACGAAATGCTGGGAGGTCCTTTTTCCTGTTTGTAATCAGAGATAAATGCCCTCACTTATTTCTCGATATGCAACGACCTATTTAGCTTTATCCCGCATTAAAAAGAACCATATAGATTCATTTGCAGATGGATTTTCACAATGAGAACTTCATGGTAATTATCATTCTGTTGTATTTGAGTATCATTTTGGATTTGTGGTTTTTTAATATGCGGGTTGCAAAATTGCAGGCGAGTTTCGAATTGTATTTCAAATTGAGCACATAATGCTTATGGAATCTATCTTGAGATATCAACCTTAACACTGTAACATAGATCCGAAACAATGAGTAAATTAGGTTAATCTTAAATTTAAATTAAATTGAAAAATAAAAGGAAATTTCAAATAGACAGAAAAGTTTATTATCAAAGAGAGAATGATTTAGTTTGATTTAGTTTGGAGTATGTTTTAAAAAAGTTTTCCTTTCGTTAAAAATTTGTCTTTTTCTGGATAAGGAAATAGGTTCACCACCCAAGACTCACAGGCTGAAATAGGTTCACCACCCAAGACTCAGAGGTATTGGTAGGAGTGAAACCTTGCCTCCTTGTTGACCACCAGCGCCTTGTTCCAGGTGGTCTGGTATTCAAGGTGATGAGTGAGCCTGCATTGATAGATAACAGCCAAAAATGCTTATCTTCAAAATTGACTTAAAAACTGAGTTATGATAAATTTTCCCTCCCCTAAAAAATAAAAACAATTTATATTAATTTATATATGAGAAAAATTCATGAATAAAAACAGTAAGCTTGTCCATGAAATAACCTTAACCAACTGCCATTGATATGCACTCTGTAATTACTTTTCATAATTTTATTGTTTGCGTTCTTGTACTTGTGATTATTCAATATCTAAAAAATTATGATATAATTATTAACAATAAATATAAAAAATTACCATTCTGCACATTATACATCTATTTATCGCAGAATGAAAGACGAGTTTGACCATGCATAACTTCACTGACATTTTCATCACTATTTAAACAAATTAATATACTCATTTCTAATATTTACCAATAATGAATAGACTTACTAGAGATAAGTGGAACTTTTAATCCCTTTCGTTAATTTTTTTTTAATGACCAGGGAAAGAAAATGAAAATAATTTTAAAGATTTTATATAATTTTAAATGTTAATATCATTAATTTTTATCGATTTTTAATAAATAAAATATATTAAAATTTAATATAAAATAATAAAATAATATTTATTAAAGCTCTGCAGCCTTCGGCTCTGAACCCTGAGGCCCGCACTTTGCGCGACCTGCAAGCAGCGAGCTCGCCTGCCCTTTGCCGATCTGACCCCTGCGGACTTCTGCATGCTGAGGTTGGGCCGTTTCATGGATCGATCTGCTGGCTTTTCACAGTCCCGCTCCTGGGGATTGAAACTATGGAGGGGTTGGGCACTCCTCAAGCGGCTCCCCCGCCTCCTCCGCCGATCTCGCCTTCGGAGGCCTTCATCCAACTCTTGGCTAGTCTCCCAAAGAAGAAAAACGCTAAAGCTACGAAGTTTGTTAAAAAACTGGATGATATTCCGGTGATCTCCCTTCCTCCAGAAACCCCGATCCAAGTTGCTCTGTTGTTAGCTGAACGGGCTCTCATAGCCAGTGCATTGGGCTATGGCCGTCTCCAAAATCCACAGAGAGCTGGGTCATCAGAAACTGGGTGCCGCTAATCAAAGAAAATGTCACCTCATACTTTCTGGGGGGAGGATACTTCCTCTTCGAATTCACATCAAAGGACGACAAAGATATGATCTTCCAAAACGACCACTACTTCATGGGCCCTCAGGGTTTTTATCTGAACAATTGGACCCCAGATTTCGATCCGACAGTAGATGTGCCCAAAGCAGTCCCGGTGTGGGTCAGACTTCCAAATGTACCAGTACATTGTTGGAATTGGGACTCACTGAGACACATTGGAAATGCCCTGGGGAAATTCATAGACTGAGCAAATAATAAAGACCAATATGACTGTGCCAGGATCTGTGTAGAAGTTGATCTGAAGGTGGGTCTACCAGAGGCCATCACAATAAAGGTTGGAAGTTGGACGCATTTACAGAAATTGGATTATGAGCAGCTGCCCTTCAAATGCTGGAAATGCCATGTTAATGGACACTTCGCCAGAGATTGCCCAACCAACAATGAGATTGTGCAGGGGAAGGAGGATGGATGGAACCAAGTCAAGCGATCCAAATCGCACCCCAAGAATTAGAAACCGGGAGGCCCTAATGGCGAAGGGCCTCATCAAACCACTGCTCACCAGATCCCGACCAAGATTACACCAGAAAACAAGTTCGACCCTTTGAGCTCGCAAACAGAGGGCACCCAGGAGCTCGTGGTACAAAAGGAGACAAGCGACTCAGGAGACTGAGGTCCACAAAACAGCTCCTTCAGGCAAAGGTACTCCCTCAGCCTCCCCCAAAGGAGTCAATGCTGAAGATCCCAAAGGTAAGATTTTAGAAGAGGAGGAAGAAGAACAGGAATCTGAAGAATCAGAAGAGGAAGGGGAAATAGGAGAGTCCCAAACCTCGGTAAGAAGATCTACAAGAGGCTGGAAAACTGACAGGGAAAAAAGGGAGCAGGAGACTTACAAAGAAAAACTTCAGGGCAGCCAACCAACTTTAGAAAAACTGCTAGCTCCAAAGTCAAAGATGTCGAAAAATCAGACCCAAGGCTCCAAGGGAGCCCACCAGAAACACAAATAATGAAGATCATCTCTTGGAATTGTAGAGGTATGGGGAGTAAAGCTAAGGAAGAAGCCATCAGAAGCTTAATCAGAACAGAGACTCCAGACATACTTCTCGTCCAGGAGACAAAGTTGGAAGACATAGTCTTCCTTCAAACAAGCAAGAAACTTTGGTTCAAAAGTGAAGCAAGAGCAATCTCTGCCCGGGGAGCCTCGGGAGGAATTGGAAATTTATGGAACATTAGAAAATTTTTAGTCCTATTTGAGGCTAGAAACACCCACTGGTTGCTGCTGAAAATGCAGAATCTAGACACCAAGGAAATTTTTTGTCTTTTTAATGTTTACTCTCCTGTCAATGTCGGGGAAAAAAAGGACTGTTGGGATTCCATAAGGCAACAAGCAGATTTGACAAACATGGAAAATATAATTATTGCCGGAGACCTCAATCTCACTCTCCATCCATCCGAAAAAAGGGGAGGCAGCATAGTACGTGATCCAGCAAGGGAATGGGTGGAGGACATTTTGCAGGACTGGGACTTGCTGGATATCAAACCCTCTTCCGGTAAGTACTCTTGGTCTAATAAAAGAATAGGCCCCGGCCATATTGCTGCCAGGCTAGATAGATTTTTTATTCAAAGTTCCTAATTGCTACTAGGCCTAGAACCAAGAATGCATATTCTTGCTAACAGCATCTCAGACCATAAGCCCATAAAACTAGAGCTCCTAGCTCATCTTGATTTGGGACCTATCCCCTTTAGATTTAGCCCTCTCTGGACAAAGGAGCCAAACTTCATGCAAATTGTCAAGGATTGCTGGAATCAGCCTGTCAAAGGTTCGCCTTTCTATATCTAGGAAGAAAAGCTTAGAAGGGTAAAAGGAGCTCTTAAAATATGGGTTAAAACTCTGTCCAATCCGGCTATAGAAAGAAAATCCACTAAATCCTCTCTTGCCTCCCACCAAAAGCGTATGGAGAATGATACAATCACTAAGGAGTTATTAGATCAGGAATCTCATCTGCAACAGTGCTTCCACAAGGCTAGCTTAGCTGAAGAAGAATATTGGAGATTAAAATCCCACAATCTCTGGCTCAAAGCAGGGGATAGGAACACTGCATTTTTTCACAAACAATCCTAGGCAAGGAAATGCTTCAACACTATCTCTAAGATTAAAGAGGATAATGACATTCATAAGGATTTTGAATATATAAAGAAAGCAACCTTTTTGCACTTTCAAAATTTGTATAGTGAGGACAAGGATCTGAATCAATATTCAGATCTGCTAGACGTTATACCTTCTGTAATCTCTCAGCGTACAAAGGAAACTCTTGAGGCCAAAGTTACTAAAGATGAAGTGAAAAAAGCCCTCTTTGATATGGATCCGGATAAGACCCCTGGGTCGGATGGCTTCTCTGCCAGATTTCTCCAAGCTTGCTAGCTGATTATTGAAAAGTACCTGCTCAAAATCGTGCAAAAGTCTCAAAACACTCAGAAAATAGGAGGCGGCACAATTCTGCTTTCTTAGCCCTTATACCCAAGGAAAAAGGCGCCAACATCTTCAATAGATTTTGCCTGATTTCCCTATGTAACACTAGATACAAATTAATCACCAAAGTAATTGCAAACAGATTGAAGCTCATTCTTCCCAAAATAATCCCTGAGAACCAAGGAGGCTTCATCCAAGGAAGGCAAATTGTGGACAACTTCATTCTCGTCCAAGAGGCAATTCATTCAAGTCTTCTCTTAAAAGAGCAAGGTATGGTAATTAAACTTGATTTAGCCAATCCATTTGATCGAGTAAATCATAGCTTTCTTTTAAATGTTATGAGCAAATTTGGTTTTGGAGAAAATTTCATTAAATGGATCCGGGCATGATCTCGGAGCCATGGATCGCCCCACTAGTGAATGGAAGAGCCACTAATTTTTTCAAAGCTTCAAGAGAACTCAGACAGGGGTGTCCTCTATCCCCTCTTCTTTTCGTCATCCAAGCTTCTGTCCTCAGCTTCCTGTTAGACAAAAAGATGCAAGATCAATATATCAATGGATTCTGTATTGAAAGAGGGGTAAAAAACATAAATCACGCCTTGTTTGCGGATGACACTTTGTTACTGGGACTTGCCACTCTCTCCTCTGCATCAAAATTCAAAGCGGTTTTGGATGAATTCAGTAAGGCCTCAGGCAGCACTGTAAATAAGTCAAATGCCACATTTACAGCTGGAATACTACGCCCAGATTGCTATCTGACATTTGTAGATGTTTGGGCTTTGCAGCCTCTTCCTCTTGGTCATCTTTCAAATATTTTGGTCTCCCTGTATATCATAAGAGACCTGCAAGCAAAGATTGGCTCCCACAGCTGGAAAAATTTAAGTCAAAGATACAAGCCTGGGGCCACTCCTGGCTCAATATTGCTGGAAAATCAGTTTTAATTAAATCTGTGCTTACCAGCCTCCCTTTATTCCAATTCACTGGGCTTCTTGCTCCTGCAACCATCATAAAAAAAAATGGAAGAATACATACGGAGGTTCTTTTGGAAGGGAGGAAAACAAAATGAAAACAAGATTCCTCTTATTAGTTGGGAAACAATTACCAAACCACTGTGGGAGGGTGGCTTAAATTTTAAAAATCTCTGCCAGCAGAATGTGGCAATGGCAGCAAAGATTATATGGAAAATCATTGCACCCAATCCTGGCTCGGCTCAAGTGGCTCTCTAGAAAAATATTTCAGAGGACCCCGCACGAAATGTTTAGACAACGTTATTCAAAGGCCTAACTCAGCATTCTTGAAGTTGTACGCTAAAGCTACCCCTCTAATTACAACACACTCCTATTGGATCCCAGGTAATGGCAAAAAGGTCAGCATTTGGACTGACAAAATCATGAACAAAGAACCAATAGAAAACAGAGCCTCCATTACCACGCTGTGTTGCAGGATGGACAGAGAGGGACTGCGCACTCTGTGGGATATTTCTCTATGGAACAATTTTACTTGGGCAGGATGGAAACGCATCGAGGTGCCAGATCAATTGACCAATGAATGGGCCACGTTACTTGATTGCTTGCATGGATTGGCACCCATGCACATGAGGAAGAGAGACCTGAAAGGTTGGGGGCCGAACACCAGAGGTTACACAGTCTCACTGGGGTATGTCAAATTGAATGAGAGACCATATGTCCCCCCTAATCCAGCTCCTTGGCAAGGTGTCTGGTGCACTCCTTCATGGCCCAAAATTGACTTCTTTGCCTGGCTTCTCTGCCACGGTAAAATATTAACGTATGACATCTTACAGAGGAAAGGATTCTATGGTCCCTCCATCTGCTCATTGTGCAGTGAAAATGCAGAGACAACAGTTCATTTGATTCTAGAGTGTAGCTTCTCCAAGCAGGTATGGATTTCCTTTATTCATAATTTGGAACCTAATATCATGCTCCCTTGCACCATGGCGGATCTCTTTTCAAACTGGGCAACCAGATACCCTGGCTCAGCTCTTAAAAATCGGATCATTAAAACTGCGTGGGCAGTCCTCCCAAAGATCATAAGTTGGCAGATATGGCTAGAACGTAACAGAATAATCTTCATAAATACAAAGCAGAATCACGAGATCTTAGAAAACAAAATCAAAAGCCACATTAAGGAGTGCTTGACTAATATAAAAGATGACTCCAACCTCAGTCAACAGGACATCATTTGGGGATCGATTCTAGAACTTCAATTCCAACCAGCAGTTAGAAACGCCCCTATGCTTAAAGATTGGCAAATAAGGAAGTCTGAAAGTGACTTTCAAGACTGGATTAAAACACAAGCAAAACACTCCCTATTTTTTGACGGAGCAGCAAAGGGCAATTCGGTCAAAGCTGGAGCAGGAGGTGTTGCTGTAAATCCAATTGGGGAAAAAATCCATTCCTATGCTTGGGGACTTGGATATTCTTCCAGCATTCAAGCGGAGGCCTTAACCATCTTTCAAGGTCTCAAGATCCTCAAAGATTTAAACATAAAAGAAACTAATGTTATAGGTGACTCCCAGATCATCATAAACACAATGGCTTCCAAATCCTCAGTTCTAGATCTTAAACTAGCAAGACTGATCATCAGAATCAAAGGCTTGGAAAACAACTTTCAGGACTTGAATTATTATCATATGTTGAGAACCCATAATAAAGAGGCGGACATTGAAGCCAACAAAGCTGCCCTACTCACTGCCGGAATCAAGATGAAAGACGGGAAAGAATCATGGGAACCCATTCCATAATCTGATCGCTGCCATGTTCTATTGCTTGCTATTAAATAAATTTGTATGTATCATCAAGTGGGGGAAAATTTCTGAAATTGATTCCATGGAATCCTTAGTAAGGAAAAATTCTGCAAGCTCCAGCTGCATACTTAGTCACTGCAGTGAGAGGCAACAGGACAAAGAAACCTCCAATGTAATCATATTTTCGGCATTCAGGCCAAGATGAATACAAACACTCCATGTTAAAAAAAAATAATAATATTTTTAAGAATAATAAATTAAAAGAAAAACCATCTAAAAAATTATGATCACTTTTAACACCTTAATAATAACATCTCATACACCATTTTTTAAATAAATATATTGGTGTAATCTTGAATGCTAGCGGTGGTTGCACTTGCTCCCCATTCCCCACCCCAAAAAAATTTATCATTCACTTGTATATATGATACACTTGAAGTGGGTATACATTTATTATTGCAAAATTATACAAATATAAAATTCCTAAAACTTATAGGAGGTAAAATTTAATAAAATATAATTAATAGATATAAAAAAATAAATGGGACAAAAATATATTTAAGAAAATTTATTATCAATATTTTATTAAATAAATATGTAGATATTATAGTTAGGTTCATAATGCATAATTTTTTATTTTTATTTTTTGAATTTGATCAATCTTCTTATTAATAAAAAAAGTTAGATATAGTTTGAATTTTTAAAGGAAGAAAAAAATCCAAGGGATATTTTATACTAACAAGCTATTTACCTAGAATAAAAAATCAGAAAACAATAACATTGAAAACTTTTAAGATTCTAGATTTCACAGAAAATAAGAAAACGACAAAATAGAAAACTCTTTCCAGATTTTAGATTTCAAGGGGGGAATTCCTGTAACATTTGTATGATTTTCTTTGGTTGAGTAATTGTTCATAGTCTTTTTGGATCAGTGCTTTATTTTTTTTTTTTGACTTTAACGGTTAATTCCATTTCTTGCAAGCTCTCTAATTAAATGATACGTTATATCAATATGCTTGCTCTTTTGATGAAACATACTATTATTGGATAGTACAATCGCTGATGTGTTCTCACAATATATTATTGTTGATCTTTGTTGTTTCTGCTTGAAAGCATCCAATACTCTTCATAACCACACTACTTTACATGTTGTCGATGTTTCTGTTACATATTATGCGTCTACTGATGAAAGTGTCACAAATAGGTTACTTCTTAGATTCACATGAAATCACACCTTAAATAGGATGGAATACATAACCATAAGTGCTCGTCTTATCATCCAAACTGCCTACAAAATAATTGTCGGTGTACCTAATCAAATACTTCTTCCTTTTTCTTTCATACATTATGCCACAATATGTAGTTTCGGCTATGTATCTCATAATTCATTTTCTTGCTCTCCAATGTGTCTTTTGGAGACGCCATAAATCTAGAAATCAAACTCACTCGTTGCATAATATCCAGTCTTGTAGCTGTGAGATACATGAGGCTGCCAACAAATCTTTTGAATAAAATTTTACTAACATCTGATCCTTCATCATCCTTAATTAACTTTGTACCTATTGCAACTGGTGTAGGGGCAGGTTTACAATTTTCCATCCTAAATCTTTTTAGCAAATATTTAGCATATTTATTCTTACAAATAAAAATTTCCTTCTCAGATTTCTCAACTTCTATACCTAGAAAATATTTCATAAGGCCAAGATCTGTCATCTTAAATTATTTCTTCATGGATACTTAAAATTCATCTAACTCAATATCATCATTATAAATCATGTCATCCACATACAAGAAAACAATTAAAATTTTTGCATGCTCATTTACCTTTTTGTACAAGGTAGGCTCAATGCGGCTTCTACGAAATCAATTCTTGACCTTTTAGCTATCAATTATGTTATACCAAGCTCTAGGGGCTTGCTTGAGTCCATAGAGCACTTTCTTCAACCTGTAAACTTTATCTTCTTGTCCTTAAACTTCATATCCTTGAGGCTGGTGCACATAGATCTCTTGTTCTACAACTCCATTCAGTAAGGTTGATTTCACATCCATCTAATATAATTTCCACCTGTTATGAAATTTTGTGGCGAAGATTTCTCTTACTGTATCCAATTTAGCTACTGGATCAAATCTTTCTCCAAATTCTATTTCCAGTTGCTGTGAGAATCCTTTTGCTACAAGTCTTGCTTTAAATATGTAAGTTTCACATTTCTCATTCAAGTTTGACTTGTACATTGACTTAACACCAATGATATTTTTGTCTTTTAGCAAATCAACCAAATACCTTGTATCATTCTTTTCAATAGCATCAATTACTTCATCCATGGATTGCACCCAAGTTTCATCTCTGATTTCTCTTATCATTACTTGATTCATCACTTGATTAATTACTGGGAGAATTTTTATCTGTTTATCTACTTGAATATCCATGTTGTTCAATATATCTTGAAGTCCTTGTTGGCGTGACTCTGATTGGTGTCTTCTCCTGTGATTCTTGTTTCTCTTTCTCTGCTACATCCTCTTCTTCTATTAATTCCACTCTTGCATCAATTGTCTTGTCTATACTACCATTCCATGACTCTTGTTCTTTGAACACAACATCTCTGTTGATTATGTTCTTCTTGGTGACAGGGTTATACAATTTGTAATCTTTTGATTGCTCACTATAACTAGTAAATATGCATTTTCACTCTTATCATCCAATTTTCCTTTTAACTCCTTTGGCACATGAGGATATGATACACATCCAAATACTCTAAGATGAGATACACTGCAAGAAAAACCTGACCATGCTTCTTTTGGTACTCTGTTCATCATGCTCTTTGTAGGAGATTTGTTTCTCACATAAACAACACATGCAACTGCTTCTGCCCAATACTCATTACTCAAGTTTCTTCCTTTCAACATGCTCCTTCCATGTTCATAATTGTCATGTTCTTCCTTTCTGCTACACCATTCTGTTGTGGTGTGTATCTGGTTGTAAATTGCTTTCTAATTCCATGTTGTTTGTAGTAATCATGGAATGCCTTTGAATCATATTCTCCACCACGATATCATCTCATTACCATGATTTATCAATCACTTTGGTTCTCTGCTAAGGCTTTGAATTCTTTTAACTTTGTAGAATAATTAGAATTCTTCTTCAAGAAGTAAACCCAAGTCTTTCTGCTATAATCATCAATGAAAGTGAGGAAGTAGCAACTTCCACCAATCCACTGTGTCCTAATAGTTCCGCACAAGTCTATATGAACCGACTATGGTGGCTAATTTACTCTATATGCAACTCTCTTTGGAAAAATTTCATGGTGTTTCTTTCCCAAGATGTAACATTAACAAGTACTAGAAGGTTCTTTGATGGGAGGTAATCCTCTAACCATTTATGTTGTAACAATATTAAACCAGAGAAGTGAAAGTGTCCAAACCGAGAGTCCCATAACTAGTAATAATTAGAACATGCAAATGTAAAATAATTGACCTCATCATTGTAATTCATGATTAGAGGAAAGAGTTTATTCATCGTCATCTTCACCTTTGCTATCAATTGCTTGTTTGGGTTTTTTTCATATATAACACACTCTTGTCCTTGAAAAATAACTATGTATCCCTTATGCATCAATTGACCAAAACTTATTAAATTATTTTTGATACCAACGACATAATATACCTCTAAGGTTGTCTTTGGATCCCCGTCCTTAGTCATAATGTTGACCACTCCTTTTCCATCTACATCCATAGTCTTGTTAGTGCTCATATTCACCTCTTCCTTCACAAATTAATCCAAATTTTCAACAAAATTCTTGTTTCCTTTCATGTGGTTACTACAACCACTGTTTAATAGCCATACATTGTCAGAAGGTTCCGTGGTATGGAAATTTAGGAACATGGAGTCAGTGTTCTCTGTAGTGACATCACCTCTTTGTTTTCCTTGATCGGTTATATTCTTCCTATAATAACGGTCATAGTGACCAAATTCATCACAATAATAACATCTCACCTTCGATTTGTCAACTCTTTGAGTGTTGTTGAAGCTTCTATTGTTGCTTTCACTTTCTTGTTCCTACTCTTCTATGCCATATCTTTAAGCACCATGTCTTTTGCCTCATCCTCTGCCTCTCAATCTACTTCTGCCTCAACCTCTATCTTTTGAAAGTGATTTCTAAAGTGGAATCCTTATTTCTATCTATCATTTCCTCATGGGATGGAAATGATCCCATCAACTCATCAATTGTTAGCGTTTCCAAATCCTTGGTTTCTTCTATGGCTGCTACTACAACATCAAATTTGGTAGAAAAAGATCTAAGGACCTTCTCAACCACCTCTTTATCTTCTATGTCATCACCACAAATTTTTAACACTTTACGATAGTCAAGAACCAATTCATGAATGAATCAATACCCTCTATTTCCTTCATCTACAAACTTTAAAAATATCTTCTAGTATTCTGCAACTTAACAATATTGACTTTGGCCATACTTTTATAGCTTGTTGCTAAAGTCTCCCATGATTTCTTTGATGAAGACGTGATCATAATTTTTTGGAACACTGCTTGGTCCACTCCTTATTTGCTAAGCTGCAACGCTTATACATTCTTATTTGTCTTTCCTCCTTTGTCCCCTCTTTGCACTACTGAGGGCTCATACTTTTGCTTCATTCTTAGGTTTAGGAAATCCATTCGTGACATAGTCGCAAACATCATGAACCTTTAATGTGGTCTCCATATTAATGACACACACATCATAATCCTTCCCGGTAAATGGTGGCAACTGCAGCTGGAAACTGGATGAAGCCATCTTTCTTCAAAAAAATACTCTTCAAATAAAAACACTTTTTTGTTTTATAAAAACCTTTTAAAAAAATATTATAACCATCCTTAAAAAAAATTCCACCATGCTTTATAAATAAACTGCTTTTAATAAGCCCCCAGGTTTTTTCTCTTATAAAAAAAACTTAAACAAATCCTAGATAACACTATTTTTAAAATTCGTTAGAAAACAAACTTTATAAATCTCATAAAAAGACTTTAATTATCTCCACAACTTTTAATAAAAATGAATCGACCCCAAATCAATGCTCCTTTTTACACTTCTAACATGCACTCGTCGCATCTTAACTATGCAACAATTTTGTAACGCGATTTTTTTTTTTTAAATTGTCGACCTTCTTCACTTGGTCTTTTCCTCACTGGCTCTGCAGGCTCCATGGATCTTGTATTTCTTCTTTGGGTTTGATACCAATTTTTTGGAAAGGCAGAGGAGGTAAGGCAAAAAATAACAAACAATTCACACACACAATGGCACAAGTTGCAACTCTTCTATTGATCACAAAAAAACTTTGATTACAATGAACCCGGTGAGGGGTATTTAACCTTTCCCAACTAGCGACTCACCTAAAATAACTTTGACATGCAACCACACGCTAAATTCGACTTTACCCAAAATATGACTTGACTCAACTTGACTCAAATTGACTCAGTTAACTGACTCTCTAGTTTTAGATAACTCCATCTGTGAGTGATTAGCTATCTTTAACCAAAATTTCATAGTAATTACCATTATGTTATATTTTAGTGTTATTTTGAATATGTGGATTTTTAATCTTTGAAGAATGGTACGTGGTTGCAAAATTGCAAGATGGGTTCCAATTGTATGTCAATTTGGGAGGATAAATTTTATGGAATTTATTTTCCATGTTAACCTTTAACAATATAACATATTTATGTTAGTTTTAAATTTATTAAACCATTAGAAAAATTATTTTAATTCTAAATATATTAAACACGAAGTAAAGAAGTAAATTTAAAAAGAAAAATGAAATTTCTATCCGATCAAAATTTAAATTTATTGTAAAAACATGTATATATATATATATATGGTTATATATTTTTTCTCATAATTTTATTTATAGACATACCAGAATCTATGTGACATATGCGACTTGGAAGATTCATGCTTCTATGTTTTAACTATTTTTATGATAAATTATGTTTCATATATTTGTATATATAAAAGTTGAGATGAAAATATAAAATTTATAATCAAAATTAAGAATATTATTAAAAAATATGAAAAATATTGTTTTAGTAAATTTATTTATTATTATTATTATTATTTTTCAAAAAATATCAATTAAATTTTTAGGGAAACAATGTTTACAAAAATATGTCTCAATGGTTCTCTTTCTCGCATTCCAATCAGACTTGTTGAGATTGGGTATCAGAGGGGGCCACAGATGAGTCTTTACAATCTTTATTTCCAACAAGCTTTGTAGCCATACCATACTAAGGAAAAACAAAAATGGCACCAAAAATAACATCAACATATCAAGAAGGGGGGCAAGGAGGGAAAATAGGGGGCGTTGAAAAGTATCAAACACAATCATGTATATGAAAATCAATGTGTTCCACTTGCGCTTCTAGATTGCAGAGGTGGTTATTTGTGCATCGATGGTTGCGGCGAAGGCTATCCAGCTTTTCCAATATTTCATTTTTATTATATTGAATATCATTTATATAAGCCACTAACACATTGTAGTCATCATACCTGTGTTCCCGAAGAATATCCATGTTAATTTGGATTTTTCGAAGCTGCTCTACTATGGATTCCATGGTTTCTAGAGCCACAATACGCCCTAGGGTTCCAGGCTAAATGAGTTCCTGGAGGACGAGTTGTGGCTCAAAGCTGGATGACCCACATTATTTTTATGATCCCCACCCTCCCAGGAGAAGAATAGCTCATTGGAGAGGCATTGCATGCACTGTCAAATGACTGGCTGGCGGGGTCATGCAATAACCTTCCGAGAACCTACAAGGACAAGGAAATTCACCAAAACCAAGATACCAAGAAACATACTTGAGACACGATGTAATCCAAACATGGTGGACTCTAGACCTAGAAGAGAAAGCTTCCCCCGAGGCCAAAGAACTATCTAGGATAGATAAAGCCCACCAACCCATAGTTTCTCTGATAAAACCAACAAATCCTGAGGTGGGTTGAGAGCCTGACCCTTTAAGACCAAACCTTAATTGACACCAGTACAGACACAACAATTGCTAGGATGCAGAATACGACAACCCATAAGTAAATAAACACCAGAGGCAACTTTTAGCAAGAACGAGTGGTGGAACATCCGCAAGAACCCAACAACTCAGACCTCCAACTAAAGCTAGGAGTAGGGAAAAAGAAAGGACATATGGAAACTTTGATATAGAAGATAGCTAATTCACAATAATTCTCAGCCCAAAACCACCAGAAGTAGCTAGGGTGGCTGAAGAGATCACACTTTGCTAAGAGTAAACAATAGGACATAGTTACCTTTTCCCTCTCGGTGGAAGAGAACTCCAGGATCTTGTTGTTCCAAATTGAATGCTGGTGGTGAAGCTTCGAGACAGAGGCATGGGGCCGACTCCAAACTCCAGCCAAGGACGTTCTTGGATCCCAAATCCAGGATTGTAGGCCAAATTCGAAGCATACCAAGGAAGAGTGGGCTTCCACTTCACATCTCATGCAAGGCCATGACCCTACCGAGTTTCTATGGACCCTATCACTCAAATTGCAATACTCCTCCCTACCCAAATTCATTGCCCAAAATTCCAAACTAGAATGAAATGCTTGCTTTATTTTTAATAAAATTGATACATTAGTTGGATGGATCATTGCATGAGTAGAGTGAATGAATGCACAAATCATTAACTCATTCATAATTACCGAGTGGACGAGGGGAGCCCCGAGGCCCTCTCATATGAAAAGTGGTCACCCCCATCAAGGGAAATTTATTTATCAATTTATTAAATAATATATATATATATATATATATATTGAAGTCAACGTACAAATCATCCTAGTTACAACTTAAACCTATATTGACAATGCTTTGATCAATAAATTGATATATTATTTTTAGTCATTTTTTCTTTTAATTGGCAAAACCCAATTTCGCAAATTGAGGTTTAAAAATTGAGGTATAAAACTTTCTAGGAGCATTTTTAGGCATCAAATGATGTTTTCTTGGTAGTAAATATCTTATGCTTTAAGACAACACCTTCGTTCCATATTCTACATACAGAGAGCTTTCTAACGATGCTAGAGTCTCCTCAATGAGAGTCCATATACAAAAATCATGCCACTCGGAGGTTGAATTTTCTATTTTGGCCACCATAATTCAAGAGGATGCCTCGTCAACCACCATTGTTCATGGAAAAGGGGCTACCCATGTGATTATGATGAGGAAGACTCTAGACAACTCTATATTATAACTCTGGTTAGGAGTTGAGGTAATCAAACCTAGCTACTAGCAGTTCACTATGTTGCATTCTAATTAAGCTACTAGGAGGAAAATGGGTTCCATTTATTTCAAGTGCACTTGTTCCATATATGAGAAAAATAGTCGAGATGGATAGGGAAAGATAAAAAATAGAGGATTTGTGCATTGTAATATCGCACGAGCCACATGTCTTACTTCTTTGTACTCAACCATTTTCTATTCAAAAAAATAGAGCAAAGCGGGCTCACGTTCCAATTGGGTTTTCTCCTAAAAGGATTTCCCATGTTATATCTTGTGTTAAATTGTGGTTTGTGATTTTTTTATTTTAGTGTTCTCTATTTTTTTTTAATTTTAATTTGCGTGTAAATACAATTAATAGTGATATAAATATCCATAAATATAAAGACAAATAAAACCTTAGTAATGTAGATTTATGATTTTTAAATTGAATTTTATTAAATATATTGAGATGAACTATCTAGTGAAATATTCACATCAATAAATTTGTTACTTGTAATAGTATAAATCAAACTATATGTAAAATTCATATAAAATATAATTAAAATATTGAAATAAAATTTATGAATTTTAGATACTTAAGAATAATATATATCTAATTTTTCTTTTTCCTTTTAACTCTTTTGATATCTTTCTTATATTTTTTTAAAATTATAATAAACTATTTTCCATAAAATTATATTAATTATTTCAAAATAAATAAATATAAAAAACACAATGAGAACTATTAAAATATTCTAAATTTATTAAATAACATAAATTAAATTTATTAAATATAATAACATAAATTGAAATGCATGCGTTAAATTTACAATTTTATGCAACTTCACCATTCTCAATAAGCATATTTCTTAAAATGTGATAATCGTTTTTTTTGTTATTTTAGTTTATCTTTGATTCTTTTATTTCATACAGGTTGTTAATTACAAATTTTGTATATTCTATTTATTTTTCACACATATTTTAAAAAAATCATTAATTTAAATTTAATGTAAATACAAAAATATTTGTAATTAGAAGGTTGGAAATAATTGTAAAATCATATTTGTAATTAAGAAGTTCTTTAACAATTTTGATTGCATTTTAAATCAAATCACAATTTCCACTAATGAAAACCAGTTATCCAAATTTTTTTAAAACAAATCACAATTTTCACGGATCAAAAAGACTTATCCAACTTTTGATTAATGAAAATGGCTATAATGCATATAGATATAGACGATGAAACTTGACAAATAAGATTTAGATTAAAAGAACAATTTTAACATAATAGAAAAACAAACCCTTCTTTTAAATTTTCTATACAAATAATATATCAAATATCACGTATGGTCGCACTTAAAAAAAATTAAAGAACCCATATAGCTTATGTGCATTGTCAATAACATTAACATTCTAATATTCAATAAATAAATTACAATCCATTTTCATATTTTGCATAGATACACAAGACAAAATTAAAATTCTACTTGAACTACATAGGAATATAAATAACAGTGGTGCTTTAAAACAATGTAAATAATTATATACTAAGTAAATGGAAATGTTGACATTATTGAGATTTGAAAACCATAGTATTGCATATTAAAAGATGAAAATTTATTAAAGAAATTACCCCATACCTAAAGCTTCATTGTTCATGACTTACTTGTTAATATAAACTAGTTTGATTAGAATTCGTTCTAATACACTACAAAATAATTAAATAATGAAATAATTAGTTTTATATTTATGAAACATATATGTTTGTAGTTAAAGTTATGATAAAATCTAAATATAATAAAATTGGAAATTATAACAATAAGTAAATAAAAATTATCCAATACATTTTGTGACATTTTTCATACATAATATTAGTTATATATTTATGAAACATATATGTTCATGGTTAAAGTTATGATAAAAAATATATAATAAAAATGGAAATTATAACAATAAGTAAATAAAATTTATCCAATACATTTTGTAACATTTTTCAAACATAATATTAGTAGGGAATGAGAATTGTTTGTTCTCGTCAATATGAATTAGAATAGAATACACAATAAGCAAAGAAAAGTGAATTTAATGTGTTAGCATGGCAAGAAGGCCCTTGTATTACCATCCGCACTAGATGAGGGTGGAGAGTGACGTTGTAGATTTTGTTGCAATTTTCAATTATTTGACATTGACTTGCACTCAAGAAGCCCTCGAAACCATAAAAGAGGATGTCAAGGTTGATGGTGCATACAATGATGTTCAGATGGCTTCCTGGGTCAATTAGATGGTGGATGAATGCACAATTTATGTGGGTTACATTCATGTATGGAATACAAAATTATTTAGAACAACTGAGTTGTATTAGTAAAGAAATACCTTCCTAGCACATGCTCTAATATGAATTATTAAGAAATTCAAAAATAGTTTGCTGATCTAGAGAAATATGATTAACTTCTAATGACTTCTTTCTCTTGGTTAATCCATAAAAATGGTGGGGTCTCATCTACTCTAATGGGTGCCAAGGAAGCCACCACTACAAATGCTCAATATTAACTCTAAGTTTTTTATTTATGATTTTTATTTGCATACAATTCTCCACAATATATCATTATGTCATGTTGATTCAATTTTCCTTCAATGTAGCCTTGTCTAATTTTCCTTCTATTCTATAACCTTGATTCTATATGGTTTGGCATGGCTTAGATTTTTCTTTTATTCTATAACCTTTCCTCTATATGGTTTGACATGGCTTGGTTTTTCTATAGGTAAATTATATTAATCTATTTTTGTGGGCTCTTACATAGAAGCGTTTTGGTCTTATCCTTTAGTACTCTTAAGTTAATTTGTTTCCCTTAGACAAACTAGTTTTGAAGCTTCTTTGGTTTTGTTGTAACTATGTATATTGTATTTCAAATATAATAGAGTATAATGTGTTTATTTATAAGAAAAGAATGTGTTATCATGGCATATTTTGTATATAGTTTCTTTTCCACTAAAATATGTAGTGACATTTTTGTATTATAATGATGAATATATAAATACCTTCTTCCACCATGATATAGAAGTTATGTGAAATCAGGGTGCTTTTTAGATGTACTTGGAAGAAGTATAAAATGCGAAATAATTATATGGTAAATAACAACAATGTGAAAAGTAAAATTTACGAAAATGCTACAATGAATATTTGAGACACTAAAACTAATTTGTTTCATTAATAATTATAAATTGCATTGATGGCACATATCAATTGACTAATCCACAATAACCAATTAACTAATCCACACTAATCAATTGCTACAATCATAAGATAAAAATAAATTTATTACACTTGGGTAAAGAAATCAAAATTAATTTTTTTATAAATTCCTAAGCATTTGATATTTAGCCTATTTTTTGTAATTCCAAATTTTATTATTTTTCTTAATCATATTTTCATATTTATTTATTAATCATTAGTCATTAAAATAACTAAAAGAATAATACAACTATAATATTATAATTTCCTTTTGTCTTTATATATTTAATATTTTAAAATATCATATACATCTGAATATTCTATATTTTTTTACTATCATATTTTCATATTTCTTTATCATTTTTTTTTTGCAAACTTGGTGGTGCTTCCTCTATTAATATTAACTATTCAAAAGTTAGAACTTCCATTTGTTCCAGGTGGCTTACCTACCCGAAGGAAACCAAATAGCCACCTGCCTGCATTAAACCTTGTCCAAAATTTGAAAAGATCTTTCTCTACCCATATAGCAACATTGTCTTTAGTATCTATGCTACTGTTAAAATTAAACAAGTAAAAGATGTTCACCAAATTTTTATCAAAATGTACTGGATCTCTACTTCAATCCTTGTCCAAGGATATTACTAGGGCTGGTGCTTTGGCACTAGAGCTGAGCACCTCGCTCCTCTTCATGTCTTGAAGTGTTTGTTCAATTCTTCTCAATGCCAAGTTGTTTCTGTAAGTTTGTATCTGGACTATTGCAATCTCCCTGAGGGGTTCTGCCCTGACAAGATCCTTTTCGTTGTTTTCCTCCTTTACCTCTGGTCCTCTGCTTGCTGCTTGTTCCCAATTAAGAGTCATGGCCCATGCCACCACGTTCTTCATGACCCAATATTGTTGTATTGTCTGTCTAAAGAGGGAGTGCCATCCTCGAGAGTTCCCTGGGTCTGGAACCATACTCTCCCACTCCTCCATGGGGATGTCTTGGTTCCTTATGTTGTCGTTTAGTTCTCGCTCCCATCCAGCAATTTGGGATTTGATGTCCGGTGGGTTCCCTACCATGTAGGTGTCAATGAGGGTTTTCATATGTTCACATCCTCACTTTCTCCCTTTCTTTCTTTTCTCTTTGTTTGAGCCGCTCGCTCCCTCTGCCATCTTTTTGTCTCTCTTGCCCTTCCTAGTCGCCATGTTGTCTGCGTGCCTACTATTGGGTGCTTCTTTTTATTCATTGTCCTCCTCATTGTGCTAGGCGTGGTGTGGGGTGAGACCTATCACATAACCATTAAAATTATCAATTTGATAATAATGAAACATCCAAACAATCTCCCTTCACTACAACAAAACCAGCGATTAGCGTCCCTTTTTACTTCTTTTTTTGCATCTAGAGCCCATTTTTGGTGCTATTTGCATCCATTTATCAAATATGGTGCAAAACTTGACACAAAATTTGCATCAAGTTTTGCACCAAATCTTACACCAAGTTTAGCACCAGGTATTGCAATAGGTTTTGCACCAAATTTTATGCCAAGTTTTGTGTCATCCTTTACACCAGGTTTTGTTCCAGGTTTTGCATCAAGTTTGGCACCTAATTTTGTTTGACATACTTTTGCATCCTCATTTGCATCCACTTTTTGCACCTACACTTGCATCAACTTTTGCATCGACTTTTGCATCCTTTTTTAAATCATTTTTTGCATCCATTTTTTCATCCATTTGTGCATCCCTTTTGTGCCAAGTTTTACATCGTGTTTTGTGTCTAGTTTTGCATAAAATTTTGCATCTACTTTTGTTGCATCCACTTTTCCCTCTTGTTTGGCATCCATATTTCCATCCTCTTTTGCATCTATTATTGTACCCACTATTGCATCTAATATTTTTGTGCCACAATTAGAGCCTAGTTTGGCACCTCCTTTTGCACCCACTTTTGATTATAATTTTGCATCCACGTTTGCATCCTCATTTGCGTCTAGGTTTTCATCAACTACTACATCTATTTTTGCATCCCTTTTTGTATCCAATTTTGGACCGGGATTTGCATCGGGTTTTGTGTCTCGTTTTGCATCTACTTTTGCATCGACTTCTATTGCATCCACTTTTGCACACAATTTTGCATCCACTATTGCACCCATTTTAAATTTCACTTTTTGCATCCCTTTTTACATCTTCATTTGCATCATACTTTGATTCTTTTTTTGCATCTATCATTACATCCACTTTTGTTATGCCACAATTTGCACCATGTTTTGCACTCACTGTTGTATCCACGTTTGCTTCCAATTTGCATCCATGTTCACATCCTCTTTTGCATCAAATATTGCATCTATTTTTGCATCCACTTTTATGTCAGGTTTATGCATTGGGTTTTGCATCTCGTTTTGTATCTACTTTTGCATCTACTTACATTATATCCATTTTTTGCATCCAATTTTGTTTTGCCTGTTGCATCAATGTTTGCTTCCACTTTTACATCCATTTTTGCATCTTATTTTGCATATTTTTTGTCTATTGTTACATCCACTTTTGTTGCACCATATCTTGCGCCTACCATTGCAACCACATTTGCTTCCACGTTTGCATCCCCTATTGCATCCACTTATGTTTCATCCATTTTTGCATATACTTTTGTTTCCGTTGTTGCATCCACATTTGTTTGACCACAATTTGTGCCAAGTTTTACACCTACCATTGGACCCATGTTTGCTTCCACTTTTGCCTTCATGTTTGCATCCAAGTTTGCATTGACAACTGCATCTACTTTTGCATCCACTTTTGTGTCAGGTTTTTCATGTTGTTGTGCATCTACTTATGTTGTATCCACTTTTCATCCAATTTTACTTCTATTGTTGCCCCCATTTCTATGTTCGCTTTTGCATCCCTTTTCCAACACTCATCATATTTTCTGCATTGATGATATTCCTTATGGCATTGACAATTATGAACAATTGATGACAATGTCAATAATATTGACAATGATGAAAATGAAGATGATGGCGATGACATGAATTGTGATTATGATGATAAAGACGATAGTGGTTACAATGACAATGATGATGATGGCAATGATTATGATGATGACGATGCTAATGACTTTGGCGAATCTTCCCAATTTTAGATGTTGTCATTGTCATAATCATAAGCATTATCTTTGGTGTCATGATCATCATTTTCATCTAGGTCATCATCAAAAACAATAATGGCATGAATGATGATGATGCATGATTACAACAATGTCGATAGAAATTACATTAATGATGATGATGGGGATGATAAAAATGACAATGACGATGATAATGGTGGTGATGATGATGATCATCGATCATCTGTCAAAAATAGAGTTGTTATTTCTCTTACGTATATCAATGTGTCCTAAACAACCCTTTTCTAGCACTGATCACATTTTTTGGGTTAATGATATTTCTTACAACATCTACAATTATGAACAATTGCAAACAATGTCCATAATGATGATGATGATGGCATGAATGGTGATTATGATGATAATGTAATGATGGCAATAACAATGACAAGGATGATGGTGATGATGATGACAATGATTATGATAATGAGAATGACCTTACAATCTTATGGATTCGTGAACAATTACTAGTTTCAATACCATCTTCTGGATAAGTATTACTATCATACTTTTTAAATTTTCTGTCTCTCTTGAGGTATCTTACTATAATGGTGTTGTCAACACTAGAAAGATATCTTGTTGTAATGGTGGTTCTAATGTTAGCACTAGCAAAGTTTAGTAGGGAGGATGCTACTACAAGAGGAATTCCTTCTAAGTGACTATGGCATTCAAAATGAGGCTTTATGGGCTACTTGTTAACACATGTTCTCATGCTCATATAAAATTAATGTGAAAAGTTGCTTTAATTGGTTCCCATGCATAATTGATATTGATAATGGGGTGGTATAAAATTGTAATGGGCATATCCGTTAGTTAGTTATGATGGGTCAACAACATTGAAACCATCCAAGTGACATTTCACCTTGGAACAATCGTCGCTCGTGCGAAAACACGAAGTTTATGTAAATGAAAGTTGTTATTGTAGTGGAATTAAAACCATTGAGAAATATCAAAGAAGACGCTGCCTACCAGTTTTGAAAGACACCCAAGGCATTGAACAACTATTTGCGTTAGGATGTAGTGAGGGAATCGAAGGAAATTTGGCAGCCCTAAGTTGCCATTACTATTGCCAATCACACATTCAATAGTAACCATAAAAGGTAGCCACATATAAACAGAACCTCGAGGTGTTGACAGTCAGAATCTATTGTAATAGCTTTGACGTATATATAGTTTTGTGTTTAGATGAGAATGAAGTGGGCTTCATCCAGGGTTCGGCTCAATCCTCGTCCATTCCATGCAGTGGTGTTTAATTCGCCAAGCAAGAGAATATTACGTGAGTGTTCAGAGTTAAATCAACAGAAATCAAGGACGTGTGATTGTCAAATTATTGCTCCTCCCTTATGATTGAGCGCTTGATGCGATGGTCATTATCCTTGGGTGATACTTTTATTCCCCATTTTCTATTGAAAAAGTAGCGTTTTTCTGTTCGATTATGATAGGATTGGATGAACGCCGGTTTGGGTGGATCTAGACCCATGTTTTTTTGTGGTGATCTTCAAATGTCTTGAGGATAAGAAAAAGATCCTTGACCAAGGTCCATGGTTTTGGGGATGAGTTGGTCTTCTAGTGAAGCCATGGTTTCCCAACTTCAATCCTCTCACTATGTTGCCGATGACTACTCTAGTATGGGTAAGATTCCCAGTTTTCCCATTCACTTTACCCATCTAGATCTCTTAGAAAAAGTGGGCAATTTCTTAACACAGGGTTCAAAATTATTACAACAATATACTCATTAATCACTAAATATGTCATTTGTAGGAATTGCAGTTAGGTGGGGAGGATAACACTCCTATCCATTTTTAAAGCTACACCCAATTAATAAGTTCTCCATGTGCCACAATAAATGAAATTTTTATGGCTATAGTGACACATCCCTCGAGATTTCCTTCCACACCAACACTTTTATCCATGAACTAAAGAGTGACTATTTCATTATTATATTATACATACATGTTAATATAAGAATTAAAATTTGTATTCCTTTGTAAAAAATGCTAGTCCAAGAGATACATTTGATCACCTTGTCTTGTATCCAATATCCAATGTTGACCCCTATATCCTTAGATCTAGAGTGAAGGTTTCATTTCTAATGTTGTGTTTGAGCTTAAATTCTAATTAAATATTTGGGTTAGGCAAGGTCATTACTTAACTTAATGGCTTTGCAATATACAATGTATCATATTTTTTTTAAGTTCAATTGGTGAGATATGTCTGGGGGATTGAACTTTCGATCACTTGGATACACAAGGGCTTGCCAACATGCTTTTTTTCCAATTGTGCTACTACCCTAAGAAAATATACAATGTATCATATTAACATCCACTTAAACCAAATTGACTTTTGGGACACATTTCTCTTTGATGATGAAGGGAATCCAATTATGTGATGTCAAACACATTCCCTCACAAACACTCACAAAGACCCTACACTTTTTAGGGTTCGAACCTAGGTTGTCTGTTATGAAACCAACTCACAAAAAGATAGAAAAGATAGATCAACAAATTAGAAATCAGCCTCTTCGAGGGGGCAACCTCCTTTACATTACACACAAGAACAATTATTGGATGATACAAATGAAAAAGCCTCATTTCTATATATAGGAGTCTAAGGGGTCACAATATAATCAAAGTCAACATAAAAATAATAATATAAGGGCACAAAAATAACAATAGTGGGCTTCTATGGAGCACAATAATAACAATATGGGGAAAATAAGGGCACAACAATAACAATAAGGGCCACAATGACACTAGTAATGGGGGAATCACTAGTGTTATAGGGACCTAACATTGCCTATATGGAAACACTGTATAGTTTTGAATTTATTTATTGTAGATTTGTACATAGATGGATATTCCTTTCTTTGCATTTATCTTTTAGACTTCTTGCTTTCACCAATTGATTTAGAGCTTATGGAGTCTCAAGTAGCACCAATCCACTTGCTTCTATTGGATTGAATAACATGATTTCTCTTTTGAAATCCATAATATCTCATTCACATGCTTCCTATTTCTCCCATAAGACTTTAGCACAGACTCCATGATCATGTTTGTGTCCCTCTTAATAACGCACTCCTTGGAAGGGGCCATAAAATCTTTTATTAGGACTAAACTTGGATGTCTCTTCTTTCTTGCCCTTTGATTCTTCATTCAATCATACCACCCATCAACTTGTTATTTTTCGATTTTTCTTATAATGACCTTTGTTGTTGGGAAGGTTCCTTTCAAGTATTTTGTCTTTGCATATAGATACACATAAAGTATCATTATTTTAATCTAATGGACGTGGTTGTTAAAATCACCAATATTTAATTAAATATGCATTGTTATACCTTTGCTCAAGTCAACTTCAATTCAAATTCTAACACATGTGTGTATACCCTTCCTTGCTTAGTTTGTATATTGTTGTAAGTCCCCAATATATTTATGTTGGCGTTTGAAAGATCATCTCATCCCAAAATAAGTAGGGGGGATTCAATATTCAAATCCGGCAGAGTGGGGTTGAAGAAATGGATATTGAAAATGGATTCAATTATAGAAACTATCTTTTGAAAAAAGGTTAGTTTTGCCCCAAAAAGAAAGTCCCTCCTTTGAGACCTTGCCACAACTTCCATAGTTGTGAAATTTTACAATAATAGAACCTCTAGAGTAGAGGTTTACCATATGGTCGTCGATGACATCAGTACAACAGGTCAAAATATGTTGTTAAGGAACAAGTTGTACATAATGAGGAAATCAAAGGATTAGGATGTGGCATCCTTCCTCATGACAATCTCTCAACTAAGAGGCCATCTGTAAGGACTTGGGGAACCAATCATTGATTCTGAAGTAGCCATCTGTATACTAAATGCATTGCCACCATAATGGAGCAACTTTGCAACAAGCATCTACTCCAAGAAGGATTCAACTCCCTTTGATAAGTTGTGGGTGCAATGCATATTGGAAGAATCAAGGATCAAGGTCAAGGATGATATTGGATCAGATGGGCAATCTCAAGCCTTTCTAGCCCGAGTTAAGAAGTTGAAGAAGGGAAAGTTTGGCAAGGCCAAGAAGAAAGACATATCCAAAGCGCAATGTTTTGGATGTAACGAACTTGGACACTCTAGGAGGGACTTTCCAAACTAGCATAACAATAAGATAAAGGAAAGGAATGAAGCTCATGTGGCCGAAGCAATGGGAGAACCTGAGAAGAAGGCAAAGAAGGAAGAAGTGAAGGATCTTTACTACTAAAGAAGGTTCACTGACTGTCCGGCTCTCTGTGAAGTTTAATATTTATTTTAGGATAATATTTTTTGTTTAACATCTTAGAAAGAAGCATATGATAGTAGCATGTATAGAATTTACATGATTAAGTTTCTTTGTAGAGATCATCTAGATAGATGGATAGATAAACCATTTTGCATATTGACCATCCAAGCATTATCTAACATTATCTTAGAAGATATCATCCTGCTTAGTTGAATCATCATGATTCAGGAAAGACCATCGTTTTTTGAAGGTCTTTGGAAAAATCATCATGGCAAGGTTAAGTAGATATTCCATGTAATGTGGAACCAATACTAGTAAAGGGATGAAAGAATGCAATGGTCAGGATGTAGGCTCTTTGCGAGATATATAAATATCTAAATGATTGGATGAAAGCATAGGAATGCATGTTGGATCTAAAACTCTAGATAATATTCTTGTGTATAGAATCTTGTGAAAGAAAGTTGGTCATAAAATATGCTTATGTATATGGATATATGATGCTTGAAAGGAATATGATTTGGCTTACTTAAGGATGTGTAAATAATTTAAGACTTTCTCTAAAATATATGTATAACGATGATTAACATCTAGTCTAGTCCCTAGAAGAAAAATTGTAACTTGGTAATAAAGTTCGATCCTTCGGCACTTTGATGCATGAAGGAAGATTCATATGGAGATGGATCATGAGGATGTTGATGGAATGAGAAGGTCATCATAACGAGGCAAGTCTAATTTTCATTATTGTTGGTTATTTGGTTAACATATTATTTTGCTACCTGGAAGAATGTCGCAGGAATATATGATGGCAGTTGAGGCAAGTGCAATTGTATGGATGAAGAATATTGAGGGAAGCTCAATATTTGGTACTGGAAAGCTGTAAGTTCAAGAAATGTTAATTTGGAAAGGGATGGTAGAAGTATGATAAGATAACCTGAAGGTTAAATAATATCACATTTATAAGGAAGCCATGATCAAGCTTCAAGTTTGGGAAAGCTCAATGCAATGCCTTCATGTTGAATATGAAAGTGATAAGCAAGAAAGGTACCCTGAAACTTGTCACAAGATTGAAGAGAGAAGGTGGCTCCATGATATCTTGAAAGAAAGAAAGCTCGATGATGTAGAGGAAAGAGGGAGCCAGAAAACTATGAAGAACTGGTAGCTAATACTCTTATAAAGGCAAATTGTAAGGCTTGTGATGATGACTTCTCAAATAAAAGGGAAGTCTAGATCTCCTCTATTTTTTAGAGGGGGTTATTCTCAAGATTAAAGGAGAATAGGGATGTTGTCTTTGGTTGAGAGGGAGTGATGTGGGACATCACTTGTACATTATCCTCTTCAAGTGATGAAGAGAGAATGGCAAAGAATTGGATAAGAATTTGCGGTTTCCTTGATGATATTACATTCAAGAAAGGAAAGGGACCAACACTGTTTGAGGATGTGATAAGTATCCAAGTGAAGAGTGGTCGAAGAGGACTGATATTCTTTGAGGACTCAAGATTCGAGATCCAAGATAAGAATAGTCCTAATAGGACATATCTTATAGACATCCAGATGGGGTATGTGCCTTGTAGAGGTAGTGCGGTATCACACATAAAGCCTCCCAACATAATGCTCTTGATTAAAGAAGAGATTGTCTAGTTAGGCCTAAGAGACAATGCTGGTCATGATGATGATGCTTACAATATGGCTTATCAATCCGACTCTTTTTGTGATAACTCTTCAATTTGAGATATGATGTTGTACTGAGTGTACAATTATGAATACCTCCCTAGTTAAGAGGGATTATTGAAAATGTAACTAGTTTCGGTCTTCATAATTGTTGTACTCATTTCAATATGTATCCTATGTAACAAACAAGAAAAGAAAAGAAAATATATTATTATTAAAGCATGGGTTTCATGCTCATTATTGATTGTGTTTTAGGTAAAACATGTTCTTCATGCTTATAGGGTTTTTTAGGTCTTAGGATTTACTGTCTCGAGTCAAAGGAGTCAACATCATGTTTATAAGACCCTTATGGGCAAAAATATATTTGTAAAAATAATTATTTTTGAGTTTAGAAAATCCTGGAAGCTCCTAAAGTACAAGTCGACCCTGGGAAAATCAAGTCGGCCTAAAGGAGAGAATTCGACCCCTTGAGAAGGATATAAAAGGAAGCAATTCAACCTCATTTGGAAAAACTCACTCAACAAGTTCAATCTACAAGAAAGAGTTCGATCTATAGCTGGGAAGAGCAGGAAAAGAAGAGTGAAGGCCAAGAAAGCACAAGAAGGACATAAATATTTTGTTTTGGGTTCTATCTCTCTCACACGTGCGAAATTCTAGGGTTTCTTGGCTGCAGGAAGAAGTGAAGTTACAGGTCTGAGTTGTAGGAAGATGAAGTGCAACATCTTGTAACTAGAAGGAAGGATACTTGATCTAGAACTCATAAGGAGTTGTCTTGCTATTAGGAAGGTCCCAAGAGGAGGCTGCTCTAGGGTTTCCTTGGAAGCTTTAAGGTCGAAATTGCAGGGTCGAAGTTGCAGGTTGGGTAGCAGTATTGAAGCTGGCAGGTCAAAGTTGCAGTGTCTAACATTTTGGTGTAGAATCAAGGAAGGATTTAAGGAAGGGATGACTTTGTACTAGGAGAAGGATTGGTCTAGGGTTTGGGTCTTTGTATATCATTTGAAGCATATTTTAAGAAGAAAGCCAATATATGTGTCTATTGTTGTTATTATTGTTCTTGACATTGTTTGATGAATAGATCTAACTAAAGAACACAAAGAAGATAAATAAGATTCACAAGCAAATATCAAGTTAAAGGAAAATAAGTACAATAAGTTGCCATTATCGATTTTCTAACAATTTCATCCTGGACTTCTCGTGGGAAGGCGGGGGGGGGGGGGGTGGTAGTTGCATTGAAGAGGTAAACAACAATTAGGGCTTGCAACTGAGCACAGGGTTTGCCAAAAGGGCCTTAACCATCAGAGCCACGTCTCGACCACATCCATTGTTGAGGCACGGTGATAATGAGGCGAGTGAACCTAGTTGGTGAAGTCTCGAAAGACAAAAGGATTTTAGGGGATTGAAAACCAAAGTGAGGCCAATGCACAATGTACAAAATGAAGGATTTTAGGGATAAAGGTGGAAGGTAAACCAAAGCCTAAAGGAGTTGCAAAGGAATGGTAAAACCAAGACACAATGTGAGGAAGATTGTCGTAGGCAGGAGGAGCACAAGGCTACCTTACCCCTAGATAACACGTTGAACCTTCCCCAAAGAATCCTAAACCAAGCAAACCAAAGTAATATAAATGTAGCTGACCCAGTGGAAAAAATTAAGAGCAAAGACAATACTAGTATACTTGTTGGAGTTGAGCTCCCATAAACCTAGAAGAGTTTAAGTGCAGGTACTCCCACCAGTGAGTATGCGGGCCACATGCAACCTTGCCAATACTTGGAAAGTGTAGATAGTCTAGCTCATGAAATGGAGTGAAGGATGGAAGGCCAAACCAACATGGAAGAACAACTTGGACCTTCCACATTGCTTAAGGAACTACTATAGAAGCTGCAAAGGAAATATCCCATAGATAACCCGACAACACGACATTGACACCAAATATCATCAATTTGACCCCAACAATTGTAGGAAATTGAGGAAGTTTCAAAGATTTCCAAATTAAAACAGTGCATTATCATTAAATGTGGGTGACACTATCCCTCTCTTTAATGTTTGGGGTGACAACGGAATAACAAATCTGCTCAGTAACCTAACACACATCTCAACACCCCATCAAATTTTTATTTATTTTTATATAATTTATTATTATATTTAAATTTTTAATCCCCTATCCTTATCACTAATGTAAGTAATTCATAAGAGAGTATCAATAATCATATTAATCCATAAGAGATAAGATATCCCTGCAAGAACTTAAGATTACCGCCTCGCTTGCCCGGATGGTCACATAAAGAGTGGCCCTGTCCCCACAAACCAAAAAACTCCTCAAAAACAACATAATTTCCCCACCCCACACTAACGTCTTTCAAGGGAAATGGCAAAAGTTGAAAAGCTACTTAAGGCGGTGAAAATATTTTGAAATAAAGGGAAGAGTATCCCCACCTTCGAATGCTTATAATACTAGATCAGTGAGTGCTGCGATCCGATGTAGTGTAGGGTTTAGTGGTTCTGCATGAGGGTTCAGGAAGATTCAAGGGGTTTATCTCGGGATTTAAGCCTCCGACCGGATCAGTAGAGAGACTGTAAAATTGAGGTGCAATGGTTGTGTCTTCTTCACCTTCGACAGATTTCTCTTTCGAAGCCCAAGAATTAAGTTCGCTGTTATTGAATGCTTCCTCATCATCGTCTGATATTTTGAATTCATGTCGGGTCGTGGAATCCTTCATCGATAGGCACAGCTGGGATCAGACCAGGAATTTTTAAATAACATGCTTCCCCGTTCTGCTCCGCAAGATCTTCGGCTTCGAGGAGGTCTTACAGCCGTCCGGCATTGGCGGATGGATCGCGCAGACCTCTGAGCATTCCGCGAATGCGGTCGTAAATCTTCTCTCGCCGTCTGGAGCTTTGTTTTCGTCAATCTTTGCCGCAGACGAGGAAAATGTGGTTCGCTATGTGTTTCCATCCGAGCGCCTTCCGGCGTGGATTCGTCACATGCTTCAGTCGGAGAGGGGTTTGTATATCTTATCTGAAGTCTGCCCTGCTTTATTTAAAGACCGATTGAAGGAGGACGGCCATGGAGGAGGATTTCAGGTGCAGTTGAATGCATTTGAGTATTTTATGTTTTGGTTTGCTTATTACGTTGTATGCAAAGATAATGATATTATGCATCGTTTGAATTCGGATGAAATGAAATTGGGGTTTAAGAAGGCTTCCCGGTCTCGTTTCGAGAAATGGGCGTCTTCTCTGCATAGTTTGCACGGTAGCCATGACAATGGAAGGCTTGTGAAGTTCAATTCTAGCCCTTATTTGCATCTTCTGAATTTGTATCTACACAAATTTGTTCCTATATCTGATTTTTGTGCTCCCAGTGTGTCTGTACATCATTTTTTCGAGGAGAATCCATCGATATTTTCTCGCGCCAAGTTTGTTGTTCATACCTTTGTACAGTTTTGGTTAGTGAATGGATTTTTCGCCCTTACCTTCAAGGGTTTGCCAGTCTTTTGGTATTTTGTTACCTGTTAATAATCGATTTCATAGGTATGGTCTCCCCAGTGTAGAAATCACAGAGGCTGTGAAAATACTGGTCAATTATGTAAGCAGTACTTTGTGTTGGCCTCAAGAAGAGTTGAATTCTGGATGGAGAGCTGCATCACAAATGGATACCTTGAGATTGAGGTCATTTTCCTTGCCACGGAGTAGTTTGGTTGTGCCTGCTACATGGTCCCTTCTGTTACAGAGGCCTTTGTACATGTTTATATTACGAGCTTTCAGTTATTGGCCAGTAGGTGCTTGTCTGAAGAAGGCTACACACATTATTGATCTATGGTTGGATTATTTACAGCTTTGGAATATTGGTGAAGAAGGCGAAATGATGCCCGCTCTCGAAGAGGATCATTATTTGGAGGCAGAGAATAAGATGCTTAGGGATAGGGATCAACGATTGTCTCCACTTTCAGGTAGCTTGCTTCAAAAGCAAAAGACTGGTACTGATTCTGTGGGATCATTAGTAAAAAGAAGCACGAAAGAAAGTTGTTATGGATATAATGATCATTGGCAAAAGTATGTTCTGGCTAATTATCCTTTTTATAGCTCTAAAGATCCAATGGTGGATTAAAGGTACTTATTTCAAGGTAGGATCAACAATTAGGATTATTATACCTAGGTTTTGTATCTAGAAAATTCAGACATGAGGAATTTACTTTTGGAAGTGTGAAAATCAATTAGTTGGAACTTCCTCTTGCATGGGAATAATCACGTAGCAGGAAAGGAGAAAAAGTGTTGTCCTCCTTTTAAATATTGAATTTGCCTTGGTGTCAGTGCTATATTAACAGAAAAATTCAACATTAACAACAAATGATCCATTCCTGATAGATTAAGTTATGAGCAGTCTTCATGCATGTAAATGTAGGCTTGAATTTGATATAATTGTTTATTAGTTTAACAAACAAAAAATGTCCTTGGTTTATTTTATAGGCGTTTAAACTATCTTTCTTATTTTGCACTCAAATGCTTTGTATATGAAAATTACGTCGTGTTATTGAAACTTAATTTGGTTGTTAATTCAACAAACAAATAATTGTCTGTGGTTTAAATTAGAGACATTTAGATTAGCGTCTATTTTTGGATCTCAAATGCTTTGTGTCTGAAAAATACCTATCCAACTTATTATTTTATGTTGACAAATTCATTGTAGTTTAAATAGTTGTAGACAAGATTTCCAATCAAATAGCTAAGCACACCATCTATTTACAGTCTTTTGTGGAGGGTCATTTCCATAAATTATCATGTCTATTGCTTGAGAAACAATGGGTAAATTCAGCCTGATGTCATTGCACTGAAGTTACTTCTATTTGATAATTCAGCGAGCAATTTATATGCTTCATGTTTTGGACGAGTTCTGCAAAGAAGGATTGAGTTTTGCATTTTACATCTGATAGGTACTTCGCTAACTTTGTATAATGGGCATAGATATTGAATGGATATGGACAAACTTGTGATCCCAACCCAAACCTGGTTTGACTATGCAATTTTGAAGAAAATGTTTTTTGGTATATTCTTATGCACTGTCAAGGGTTCTCAACACAAATTGGGAGTGATCATGTTTGCTGTCTTTATAGTATAATTGGGCTAGGAGGCTCATTTTACAGCCCAATGTGAACGTGATGTGTAAGTATGCCCGTGCTGAACTTGGACTCTAGAGTTGACATGTGTCCCTCTTAAAATAAAAATAAAATATTCTCTAAATAGAAAAGTAATGTTGGCTATAATAAAAAAGAAAAAAAGAATATGCTATACATGTTTAATTAGTTATCCATTTGACCTATAATATAATTTCATGTAAAGTAATTAGAAGTAAAAAAAATTATGCGAGTAAGATGTTTAAACCTTATACTTTTCAAAAAATAAGTTAACACTTTATATAAATAAATTACTTGAAGATCTATATTAATAACTTGTGTGAATATCAACTTATGTGAATCTGTGCTTAAGATGGATCCATGCCGGTAAATCATAATGCTTTTCTGACCAAAAAATGTCCTGAATGTGTGTAGTAAGACTTGAAGATCTATATCAATAACTTATGTGAATATCAACTTATGTGAATCCGTGCTTAAGATGGATCCATGCTGGTAAATCATAATGATTTTCTGACCAAAAAATGTCCTGAATGTGTGTAGTAAGTCTGTTGCTTTCAAAGAAAATTGAAGTCCTAAGTTTCTCAAATCTTTCCCTATAACTGTCTGGATAATGTTGATATGCCAATAGTCGGCATTCGTAATCCATTCTCAAGTCACATAAGAAGTGAGTGCAACTCAATGTTACTTAGGTGGATCATGGTTGGGTGGGCAGTGGTCTTGCCTGAAACCTTGCGTTTCCTGCCAAGTTTGATGATTGTTTTTTAATGTCTTATTGAAAATGTTCCTGGATTTCAATATTTCACTGTTTTAGCTTGATCTTCTAACAAGTTCACTTCTTTGATAACGGTAGCAGTTGGTGGTTATTATTTCTAATTTGTTTCTTTTATCCAGATAGAAACAATACTTGAAATCCAATTTACATTCGTGCATTTTCGTTGTATATTCATGATCACTTTAATTTTCAACAGGTTTGGTATTTGGCTGAGATTTATGTCAGTTTATACTGGAGTTCATAGTACATGTATAATTTTGTTTGTTAATGTATTTTCTGACAAGTATATCAAATGGGATTCAAAAGGGTGGACTGTGGTTATTCACAGTTGAATTTCCATGCGTATTTCATTGTATCATTAGAACTGAGATATGTAATGGCAATAACATCTTTTTCTGAACGTGTCCTTTGCAGTGTTACCTCTATTCTTTGCTTTTCCAGAAAATCGGTTTTATAATTTGTTAAAGTCTGTTGTATTCTAATGTAATATTTTGTTTTCATCTGTAGGTATTAAGTGTTTTGGTATCTTCAAAAGAGCTACTGTGTCTTATTCGAAGCATAGATTCGACATACAATGATGTGAAGTCGGGAAGTGCGCCATGCTGTTTTGACAGTTTGCATAAGGTTGTGCCTGCCATCCGAGAGCAGCTACAGGTCTTCCCTCTATGACCTATATAGTGTTCTGACGTAGGCTACCTTATCCAATGCACCATTTTTAAAAAGGTTTTGTTTGGAAAATGCCTCATTATATTAAGATGTTTCTTTGTGACTACTACAGGACTGGGAGGGTGATTTATCAAATTTTGAGAAAGGCAGTGAAATTACTCACTCTCCTTCGCAAAAAGAAACACCGATGTTGCAACTTTTCAGCACCAGTGATAGTGGAGGCCATCAAATGCTAAAGGTAAGTTTTTTGAATAGTTTCTCTTTATCTCTTTCTTTTTGCAAGACTCATTTGGTTGATGGATAGGTTTATAATTTATTCTGCCCGTACATCAAAATTGGAACGTTACAAAGATAATTCCTTACAAACATTAATTCAACAAAATTTTTATTTATGCCATTATAAGGAGGTAACTGCATCAGTAATTGTTTATATTAATTTTCCCAGAGAAAGATGTTCCCTTAACTTGCCCACATATTAACTGTTCCAAGTGAGGAAGTTGGTACATTGTCAGAGTGATGGAATCCCCCTTTCTCCCTCCTTTCCCTGCATTTTTTTTTCTGGGTGAGGAATGGAATTGACTTCTAGTTGAAATACCAGCTGGTAACTGGACAGAACTACTTGGGAATAGATCCTGTAACCTCCCTGGGTATTATGCCTTCTGTAGAAAGGGTTGGGCAAACTGAGCTATACTATTGTGCTAAGTTGGGCAAACTGAGCTATACTATTGTGCTAGGGTTGGGCAAACTGAGCTATACTATTGTGCTAAGTTGGGCAAACTGAGCTATACTATTGTGCTAAGTGTTCATTACATATGTACAAACATGAAATCAATCACTATCTTTATTGGGATTTTCTATAACTAAAATGGAAATGAATTCTATAAATCTTCCATACAAAAGGTTAGAATGACTTTAAAGCTGAGGTAGCTGGACATTATTTTATTCAAGAGGAGAGCTGTGTTGGAGTAGATTATTCCCCAATTTTTTGACCACACTGCAGAGCTCATCTTCAGGGTATAATTGAAGTTTGATTAAATTTGGGCTTGATAAGAACATACTTTTAAAAAATTGATTTCTGATTAATCTTAGCTGGATAATAACCTAGTTGTGATTTAATTTTGCTAGTTGGAAAATAATCTGCCATGGTCTGGATCTTCAACTTGTCCTGACGATGAACCACACTTGTTGGTTTGGAACGCGTCGACAAATGATTTATGATGTGATTTATGCCGAAAAATCTTCTCAATAATTGAGTTTTTAAACTTTATAGATGATTTTTATTTTTTATTTTTGGGAGGGGGTGGGGAGGTAATTTAAAGGCCTTTTATTAACTGTTGATGATCACATATGATCCAACCTTCTGTATGCCTCTGGTCTGCCACTAGGGAAACCAGACCATTGGCAATACAGGAGGTCTGCTGTCCAAAAATATACATTTTAAAAAAATATACTGAGTTCTAAAAAAGCCTACAGTGCCTTGGCTTAACAGCCACAAAATATAACACATAATCCTACTATAATAGTAAAGATAGAAAACATAAATTTTCATGAGGAGACTAGGAGGTGGAAACCTCCACATCTATGGGTGCTTGATCACCTAGATTGTCTAGATGAGTTGGGCCTTTGCCATGCGGTAAGACTGCTTTTATCCTTGTCAAATGCTTGTCCATGGCTTTAAATTCCAACTGCATCATGTTCATCATCATCAGAATTTTGTTTTTAGTGTCATTTTTGGAAAGGGGTACCCTTCCCTGCAGCTGTCTAGTTGTAATGGGACTGGTACATCTACTCTTGATAGATGACCTTTCAGCAATGAAGCAGTGATACCTCTCAAATTTCCATTTCCATTTTCCCACCCTCAAATGCTAGTTCCAACTCACACGGCAATTGATGAGCTTTCGGGGTTATGTATGCCCTGAGGAGGCCCTGCTGCAGATAGAATCCACCTCAGAAGTGCGTGCCCCGGCCAACTGAGGAGTAAGGACTTGACGGGAGGAAGAAAATAAAGAGACCTGAGTAGGAGCTGATCCCAAGAGGAGGGTAGCCCAAGATGGTCTGGTCCCTCTCTCACACCACACCTCGACAAAGCCTCACACCACCATAAACAAAACTAGAAAAACCATAAAGCAGTAAGGAATAACAGAGGATGCCCTGGATTCAGCATAATCAGATAGAAATTTCCATTCATGAATAACATTTACCATCATGAAACAACAAAATGTGCCTTTGCAAAGCTTCCCAAATCTGAACTAAGACCTTGCAAAGATTTCTTTTCTCATGCGAGGAGTTTGGTGGAGAGTAAAAGCATCATCTGAGATAATGAAGGGACGTACAACTGTGTACACATTCTCATGAAGTGGTGTGGTGGGCACATCTACCTTGTTGGGGGTTAGATGAAGTTAATTTGATGTAAAGCATCAAAGAGGAAACATGACATCAATGACTAGTTAAATGTGTTGTTTAGAAATTAGACAAGGTTAGAGAAGGTTATATTGAAATTTCACATTAGGTTGGCCTATACTTCTACCCCTTTTTTGGTTTCTTCTCTTTTTTCAGCTTTTATTTTTTTACGCAAAGGAGAATTTGCATGTTTGCAAAATGATGCTTTCAAAAACATCTTCATCCATCTGACAAATCTATAATTTCTCCATAAGTATACAAAAATGGTGAGGAGTGCAGAGTTCCTAAACTACTGGTCTGTCTGATCTTCTGCTGTTAAAACTTAAAGTTAGCTCTAAGAGTCTAAACAAAACAATTTGATAATTAATTTTGTATGAATTGAAACTTCTGTGTCTACCTTAGATAAAATTTTACTTTGAAGCACATCGCTGTAGATTATACAACCTTTAGGCATACATATTTTCTTGATTATCTCTTCTATTTTTTGCCTCACACCAGATACTTCTAATTGATTTATTCCAAAGTGTGTTTCCATCAATAGTATCAATAGATTTTCGTATAGGGGACCTTGCTAAAAAGATCTTGCATTCTGTCCCTCGTACCTTATTTAAGAAATGCCACCCATTTCCAATGGAGTAGAGGCCACTTGTTTTCATTTTTATCTCTCCAAAGGATGTTTCTAATGATGCTCTCTAGATATTGTATAATTGTAGTAGGGGCCATTAGAATGTTGCTTTGATAGAGGGATATCTGATAGGATTGGCCAGTGTCCAGTCTCTTGCCGTATGTTTCAAACTTGACAGGTAAATAGGATAGGCCAATGGGATTGCTAACTTCATCAGTGTTGATGAGGTAGGGATGTAAAGATTGCCCTATCTCTTTTATTTAAGAAAAGCCCCATCTCTTGTCCGTCATGCCCATGGGGGAAGTTCAGTTTAGGTTTTAGCTTATTGTATAATACCAGTGTCCAGTCACTTGCCTTATGCTTCAAACTTGACAGATAAATAGGATGGGCCAATGGGATTGCTAACTTCGTCAGTGTTGATATAAGGTAGAGGCGTGAAGGTTGCCCCTGATAGAGGATATTACAAGTAGAGGAAGGTTCTCAACATGGCATTACTAAGTGATTGCATCCATCTAGAATTTGAAGAATTATATATTTTTGCTTGTCTCTGCATTAGATATGTCTACTAAATGCTTCCAGTTAATGGGGCATTGATTTGAGCATTCAATATATTTTTATTCTTTATCAAAGTATTCTTTCGTTGTATTTGTATTTTTCAATTTATGCCTTATGGCGTTTCCTTTGCAACATCTGGTGCAAATGCTAGTATATCTTACCTCATTTTATGGTTAACATTGTATAACAAAAACATGCGTTGTGTTATGTAATTAATACTAACATGTAATATTGATTTTTTTTGTCAGAATGCTATAGGTAATGATTGCCAAGACGATGATCCAAATTATGTTCAACATATATCAGGAGATGATGAGGATGAGGATGAGGATGATGGTGGTGAAGGAGGAGATGATGATGATAGTTGCGGTGTTGGTGATGATGTGGATCAGAGTAATGAGGATGGTCAAGATGATCATGAGGATGATCTTGGTGGTGGTAGCTAGGCATGCATATGCATTGTTTTTTATGAAGAAATTATTGTGTAGAATGACATTGTTATGTTTAGATGGGTGTTGTGAATTTACCCTATATCAATAAGACATTTTGATTTTGTAATCATACGATGAGTTTGATTTATGTATGTTGTTAATTTATCGTAGAATAACGATATTCATGAAATATTTTGATTTGTTAATCATATTTGAATTTTACTTGTTTTGATTAAAAATAATACTGATTTTATTAGTATTATGTTGCTATTTTATACATGTTTTGAAAATTGTTAATGACACATTGTTATTTTTTTGGATGGATGTTGTCAATTTCTCTTAAATTTCTTTACAAATGATTTTGAATTGTGATATCTGCTTTAATGATATTTAGAAACTATCATATATTTCACTATGAATCTATAAAGGGGGTCATATATGTAAAGAAAAATATACTCTATATAAGAAGTCAAATGCGGATGTAACCATGGATGCAAAATTGAAAGTAAAATTGGATGTTAAACTAGGAATTAATACAAAATGCAAACAATTGACATACAAAGTGTTTTAAATTAGAAGTGAAAAATTGTGCAATAGTTGACACAAAGAAGGGAACAAAACATATCATACAAAAGGATATCAAATTGCGCAATAACAAGGACACATAAATGGGCACTAAATTAGATGCAAAAAAAGACAACAACTAGATGTAAAATAAGATGCAAAGTTGAGCGTTAAAAAGAAGCAAAAAACGTTACAAATTAATCTGCCAAATGATGATGCAAATAATGGTGTAAATTTGGGATGCAAACTTGGGTGCAAAAAAGGAAAAAAAAAAAGATGTAAGAAAGACATAAAACAAGATGCAAAATGGGGCTGAAAAAAGGTGAAACCAAGGATGCCATATTGGATGTAAAAAATGATTCCTAATCACATGCAAATTTAGGCTCGAACTCAGACACAAAATTATATGCAAATGTGGACACAAAATGAGGCAAAAAAAGATGCAAATTCGGATGGTGAAAATGATGTAAAACTAGACACCAAAAAAATGCAAAATTGGATGAAAAAGTCGGTGTAAATAATGGTGCAACATTGGACACAAGTAGACACAAAAAATGGTGCAAAAAGGGGCATAAAGTAGCTTAAAGTTGGATGCAAAACTTGGTGCAAAAACAAAATACAAAAGTAGACGTAAAAAATGGCTCTAAATTGAATGTACCATTAGACACAAAATAAGATGCAAAGGTGGACACACCACATGACTCAACATAAGATGCAAATATAAATGCAAATTTGGATGCTCAAAATGATGTAACATTAGATGCAAGAGATGGTGTTAAAAATGATGCAAAATTGGATGAAACAAATGACGCAAAATATGGTGCAAAATGAGATGGGAAAAATGGAGACAAATCAAACGTAAATGTGGATGTAAAAAATGGTCCAAAAAAAGATGCAAAAATGGGCACAAAAATGGATGCAAAATTTGGTGCTAAATCAAATTCAACACATGGTGCAAAGATAGGCACCAAAGCTGGTGCAAAAACAGAAGCAAAAACTAGTGTAAGACTAGATACAAAACCTGGCATAAGACTAGATGCAAAAATTGACACAAAATGGATGCATAAAAAGACGTTAAATTGGATTCAAAATACAGTGTAAACTTGATGCAAATGATGGTGCAAAAATGGAAGCAAAGAATGACACAAAATAGGAAGCAAAAGAGAATGAAAAATAGATGCAAAAAATGACACAAAACTAGAAGCAAAACCTATCATAAAATAAGATGGAAATCTTGGTTCAAAATTTGACGCAAAAAATGATGCATAGTTTGGTGTAAAAAATGATGCAAAATCTAGCGTGAAAAAGGATGCAAAATCAGGTGCAAAAAAGGACGCTTTAAAAATTGTACAATAGAGCCAGATTTAGCGCCAGGTTGCTCATCACAATTACAAAAAAAATGCACTAAAATCTGGCGCTAAATCTGGCGCAAATCGCTGGTTTTGTTGTAGTGCTTTTACCTATGTCCCATTTGTTATCCCTTTCAATGCCAGAACTTATGCTTTGCGAGATTTCTTTTAGAATTTCCTAATTCCTCTCATAGTTATGGGTTCTTTCAATTCTTGCTTCTCTTATTGTTTTTCCCTCGCGACAACATACGTCGCTTAAACAACGCGATAGAGGCGTCTTCTTAGGTTTGCCTCCAGGGTAGGCTAGTTTACTGTTTCTCGCCTCACAGGGAGTCTTGGTCATGGACATATCTCCCAGTATCTAGGCATCACAATTATGACCATATTTTCTTCCACCCTTAGAGGTCTTCTGTTTCCCTATTTCCCTCTTTTCTCGGTTCTACTTGCTCTCTGAGGTTCTTCGTTTTTTCCTTCTAGTTTTCTCTCGGAGTTTCCAATGAGGGTCATTATGATCTCGCTCTTCCTCATTTCTTTTTGATAATTTTCCATGGTGGAGACCTTTCCATTCCTGGAATCTATTCCCTCCATTCCTAGCTTCCTCTCAAGGATTTTCATTGCCCTTTTTACAGTTTTCAGCCAACTAGGGTCACAGGAATTCCTGGGTGCCTTTCTATCAGACTCATACCTTCTCCTGAACAAATTTCCTAGATTAATATAGAAAGACATACTATGCCTTACGAATATAGGGGCCAGAGTATTAACATACCAACTTGCAGGATTGGCTCCGCTTATGTCCACATGCTACAACGTCATTCTTCGGCCACCTTTCCTCTCTTTGGTTCTCATCTCCTCCCTCTGCATGCATCTGTCTATGGCCTATTTTCCCTTATGCTTTATTCCCCTCCCCTTTCTGTCTTTTCCCTTTGCATCCACCTATATGTCATCATTCCCTTCACTAATCCCTACCTTGGAATGGTGACCCTCTGTCCTGATTTCCACCTCCTCACATTAACTCTCACACACTCCCAGCTTCTCTTATCATATGATCACATCCCTTGCCCTACCACATGATGGTGTCCTTCTGCCAGCCCTCCTACTGGCCCCCCTGCCATCCTCATTGTCCTCCTCATCCGTCTCCACCCTCCTTCTCTCGGGGTCTCATCCTTCCCTACCCTGCTCATCCACTTGCCTTTGCCCCTGTCCTCTCACTCTGTTTCCTGTGTCTGTCCTTTCGGACACTTGGGTTCTTCCTCCCCCTTCCCGATCCCATCTCCCCTATCCCTCTTCCTCCCTTGTGTTACACCCCGATCGGGGGATCCCCTCCCCTTCCTTGTCTTTTTCCAGGATTTTTACTAAGTTTGCCATCTCCTCCATCTGATGTAGCTCTTCCTCGTTTATGTCTACAATTCTTCCTACATGGCTGCTTCCCCAATTTGCCAAGTTGTTAGCTACCACATTGCCTTTCCTTTGTACATGTGTGGGGAGGATGTAGTCTATCTGTCTGGTTAGTTTACCGATCTCCTGCACTAGCCATGCAGTTCTCCAACTTCGGCTGATCTTCTCCCACTGAGTTCCTTGTTGTAGCTTTTTTACTATTTCGATCACCATTTTCGAATCGCCTTCAACCTGTAATTTTTGATATTTCTCTCTTATTGTGATTTCCAGCCCTTTTTTCAGGGCGTGAAGCTCAGCTTCATTATTTGTTGTGTTGCCACAGTCCATCGCGTAGATTCTAAGTGTCCTCCCCCTATCATCTCTAAATACTCCTCTTGTCCCCGCCTTGCGAGGATTCCCTTTAGAAGTGCCATCGAAGTTTAGTTTGATGAAATCCTTCTATGGTCTTCTGAATTGGTTTTCTTCCTTCTCTTTGATGGTTTGGTGCTTCCTAGAAATATTATGCAACATTCTTGCTTTCAGGTTTAGGTGGGTCATTATCTTTGCTTCCTTCGGGTTAGTTTTCCAGTTCTCCTCGAACCAATTCTCTGTCAAAGTAGTCCCTCTGATGTTTTGGATTATCTGGTTCCATTTTCCCGCTTTTACTCTGCCTTCATCCTTGAATATCAGTCTGTTTTTTTCTTTCCATATATTCCACAAGACAAATCCTAGCGAGAGTCTCCAAGCACGGTTTAGGATCGTGTTCTGGTATGGTTTTTTCCTCCAGTTATTTGTTGTTGTTTGCATGTTGTTTGGATTCTTGTCACTAATTTCAAAGAGTTGATGGTGTTGTTTCCATAGGTTATCTCTGAAATTGCAAGCATTGGTAAGGTGCGCCATTGTCTCTTCTTGTTCTCGGCATAAGACACATATCGATGGGCCTTGCAATCCTTTTTTTGCAATTGGTCCCATGTTAATTCTCGCCCATGGCTCAGGATCTAGACGAAGAAGGCTATCTTCGGCCATGTTTTTACTTTCCATATGCTTTCCCATTTATTTATTTCTGGATGTCTATTGTGTTATGCTTTTAATTGGTAGCCTTCTCCTATTGTAAACATTCCTTTGATTCTGTGGCCCCATCTTAGGATGTCTGATCCTTCTTTTATCGCTATTTTCCTGGTTGCCATTTCCTTGTCATAAAGCTTCCATTGGGATATTTCTGGTGCTTCTGGCCAATCTTGTTGTTATCTCCACTTTCTCCAATATCATTTCGGTTCCAAGCACCACAAGTTTTGTACTGTGTTTCCCCTGTGGAGATTGGTGAATTGGTGGATTTTTGCTAGTTGTGGCTAGTTGTTGAGTTTTCCCCTTTGTTGCCACGCTTCTTCCCAGAAGTTGGCTTTGTCCCCTCCTCTGATTTCCCAAAAGCTATGGTTGCTGATCAGATCCCTGTTGGCACTGGCTAGATTCCAAATTGTAGAGCCTTTCTTATCGTTTTGGCTTCTCAGCTTTCCTTCAAGGGACCTGGGCATATCATACTTTCTATCCCATAGTTTTTTCCAAAGATCTACCCCTCCTTGTATCCATCTCCACCATAGATTTTCTCCCATTACCTGATTCAGAATGTAGGGGTCACGAAGTCTAAGGCCTCCTTCCTTTAGGGGTCTGTTGAGACAGCTCCAGGATAGGAGCGCCCATTTTTTTACTGTGTTGGGTCCTGGCCATAAGAATTTTTTGAACATGTCTACCATTTTATGGTAGAATGTTTTGGGGGTCACTTGGCTGGTTAGTTGGTATATCAGGATGTACTGTAATACTGATTTTAATAGTATTATGCAACTTGGGATGTTTAACGTTATGAATTTCCAATTCTGCATTTTCTGTTGGATCTTTCCCAACAAGGTTTTCCAATTGGCCACTCTGTTCTGCTAGTCATTTAGCTGAATACCTAGATACTTTGTGGGGAAATTCCCTATTCTGAATCCCATGGATCTTGCTAGGAAAGCTTGGGAGGGTGCTGGGGTGTTGAAGAAATAGATATCCGACTTCTCTTTGTTTATCTCTGTCCCAGAGGCACTTGTGAAGTCTGTGAGGATTTCCATTATTTTTCTGGCTTCCTTGAGTGATGCTTGTCCATATAGTATTACGTTGTCTACAAATTGCTGGTGGGTTAGTGGAAGGTCATTCCCCCAGAGTCTTAGGCCCGTATATTGTTCATTGCATACTTTTTCTTTTATGTATCTTCCTAGACCTTCTGCTGCAAGGATAAACAAGAAGGGTGATAATGGGTCACCTTGCCTAAGCCCTCTGGTAGCATTGAAGGCCTCTGTAGGGGATCCGTTAAGAAAAATTGACAAAACTGGAGTGGTTACCATTGACATTACCCAGCTTATCCATCTTTCATCGAAGCTGAATGCCTTCAGTATTTTTTGGAGATACTCCTAGTTTAGTCTATCGTAGGCTTTGGCCAAATCTAATTTTACCAGCATTCCTTTGGTTTTTTATTTTTTAAGGAGTGGATTGCTTCTTGTGCCACCACTATGTCGTATGTTATTTGTCTGCCTTTGACAAACCCTGTCTGCTCTTGAGATATCAAGCCAGGTAGTATGGGTTTCAGTCGGTTAACCATTATTGTAGCCAAGATTTTGTATATGACATTGCAGAGAGCTATTGGTCGGAACCCTTGTGGTTCTTCCGAGTGCTCTGTCTTCGGGATCAGGGCTAGGAATGTTGAATTCAGGGTTGGGTGCATTCTTTTGGTGCATCTGGACTCCTCCACTAGTTTCACTAAGTCTTCACTCATGAAGGCCCAGGTTGCTTGGAAGAATTTGGCAGTAAATCCATCTGGCCCTGGTGCTTTGTTCTTCGCCATATTTTTAATTACCTCTTCCACCTCTGCTTTAGTTATTTCTCTTAGTAGAGCCAGGTTCTGATCTCTGCTCACCAATTTAGGGATATGTTGGGCAAGGTACTGTTTAGCTCATGGCTGCTTGGTCATTAAGATTATAGAGCTCCAAAACTTATTATTCACAAATTTAAAATATTTCTTTATCAATTATTGAACACAATACTCTAACTAAATAAAAAGACATTTGAAGAGGCCAAATCTATCTACATACTTCATAAAGAAGTTGATAGACTCTAGATTTATGAAGTTGATAGACTCTAGATTCATACATAATAGTTCGTGTTTTTTCTTTTCTCATGAGGAAGTCATTGAGAAACATTAAAGGTTGTATAGTTGCTTAGAAACATATATTTTTTCATAGTAATGTATTTAAACAAAAAGTTTCACTTAAAATTAATGTATTTTAATGAAAACTATAATTACTTAAAAAATTTATCAAATGCTTCGCAAGACAAGGTTCGTTAGTTGTTTGCAATGAATTTTACACCGTGACCCTCTTCGAAGCCTACTATCATGTTAATGGTGTCAAAACGAGTCACCTTTTTTAGAAAGCAATTACAGTTGAAACAATAAATTTATAAACATGAAAGCATAGCATATTGGTGCATGTCTTATGAAAGTGTAGATATAACAAGAAAAAGCTAGAATGCCTAGAAGGTATAACATATTTGTGGATGTGTTTTATGAAAGTATAGATTTGAGAACAGAAGGTTAGAATGTTGAGATGGCATAATATATAAAAAAATGATATTGCACTTGAGGTCAGTTAGAATGTTGAGATGGAATAATATATACAAAATGATATTGCACTTGAGGTCTCATGCTTATAGTGTAAATTTTAAAAGTGTATTATTATATAATATATTTATTGGTAAAATTTATTTTTAAACATAATTGTTAGTAGTTAAATTTAACTTTGTGATTCAACGCTATTTCAATTTAGGTTTAAAACTATTTTTTTGTTATAAAAAAATTCATGTTATATATAATATTATGATAAATGATAATTCAAATTACATCATTTTTTAAAAATTATCTAGTTTCTTCGGGGCTAGAGTACATGAAGAAGTGGGACATGAGTGGAATATTAATTCAAAAGAATAAATTAAAATATTAAAATATAATGATTTTTAATTTTTAATTTTTATTATTATTATTTTTAATTAATTTTTTTAACTAACTAAAAAATTATTTATTTTTAATATTAAGACAATATTTCAATAATACACTTCATCACAATTTCTTTATTAACCTCAATTAATATTAAAAAATTGATGATGGATTATATGTTGCAACACGTATATTCACAACATGAGCACCTTAGATTTGTAAAGAGGAATGTAGCACTCAATCATGAAGTTTTGGCATGACCATCTGGTTTATTTTTGGGCAGGTCAGCGTTAGATTCCATTAGGGATTGCAATGACTTTTTTGAATTATTTGTTCACTATCCCTTTTATTGTTATTATTTGTCTTTTAAATATATGGTCAATGTGGACATGTCACGGAAGAAATTGCTCGAGCACCGAATCAGAGTGTGTTTTCATTTTGCCTTACTAGGAAGGTGCGATCCATAACCATGGATAGCCCTTTTTGCAAGCAAGATGCGCCCACCTCAGAATGACAACTGAATTCTACCTGAATCTCCGCTGCACCTTCCACGAGCCCTAGACAAAATTAAAATTTGCAAATATTATAATTAGCATTCCAAGGCAAGGGATCATCAAATGGCTCCAAGTGTTTGGATCGTGGAAAGGCCATAGGTGCCTTTACAACTAAATCTCTTCCCCTGCATCTTCTAGCAGCCTTCCTTCGCAGACGCTAAATTCGTGAATGGTCCCCCGAGAAATTTAGTGGAAAAAACCGGAGAAGATTCTAAACATGGACAGACAGCAGACGCCGTCGACTGGCCTACAAACCGTCAGGAAGGATACGCGAATATGAGTTAACCCACACTCAATAGCTATATATAGTATTTACATGAGATGTGCTGAGCAGCAGGGAAATTGAGATATTCTGGTTTGAGTTGTTAGAAACTGTTATTAGAAACAGCAAAAGGCTCATTGCTTTTTAACGTTAAAGCAGTTTCTAATCTTAATGTGACCCGATCTAATCTTAAAGCATTTAGATTTTATCCTAAAGCAGTGTCTAATCTAAAGCATTAGATCTTAAGCGTTGAATTGGTATATGATGGACGTATCAGATTAGAGTTAAATAATATATAAAGGATTGGGTCCTCTCTCTCCCACACACAAGAGTTGTATTCTTCTCCATCAAGAAACACATAAAGGAAGTGAGGGCAAGAGGAGAGAAACCGAATTCTGAGAAGAAGAGTAGCAGCTGTCAGGAGACAGAAGACAGAAGATGGCAGCCATTACATCTTCCGCTGTTAGTCAAGGTATGTCATCTTACATAATACATCATATTAAGTTTTGTTAGTGAAATATTTGGTATTGATGATCTTTGGGCTGTCAGTAGAGAAATTTTACATTTGGTATCAGAGCTACAATCAATAACTGAATATTTCCTATGATTGCAATTGGTCTTCGTATACTGTTAATCAAGCGCTTCACGTTAGTTAAATTCTATGCTTGCTCACCGGTTCCGGCTATTTAAATTCTATACTCCGGCAGTGTATACTGTGTAAGTCCTGCGCATGTAACTTTTGATCCGTAGATTAAGATTAAGACTCTGTTCGTATTATTGAAAGCCATGGAACCCCACTTCTTATTAGAATTTGTTAAGATATTGGGGAGGTTTGTCTTGAACCCAAAATTGGCTCGTCCGATCCTGTTTTCATGAATCTGGAATGTTGCCGCATATGTATATATTATTCACAAGATGGTGTATTCGTTTTCGTCATTCGTTTTCAAAATTAAATACTCTTAAACCCTGGTCCCATGGAGCACATACGTCCTTTACATTTTCCCCTTGCGCTGAACCTGATGGGAAAAACGTCTGTCGTATATGCTAGTTCCATGCCCGCAGGGCAGAGTAGATTTACGTGGATAACGATAACTCAAAGCGCTGAGACCAAAGCCGGTTTCTTTGGGACCGGTGGGTAATTGAGGGTAATTTGACTTTACAGGAGCTGCTAGATTGGTTTCAAGCTAAAGGTTTACCTAGCCATAGCATATCGTGTATGCAAACCATACTTTATAACAAGATTTTCCCCAAACAATGTGAAAGACTGAATTCTTAGAACGTTTTTGGATTTTAGGGCAAGATTTATGCACTTTTGGCATTGTTTGAAATTTGGGCTTCTCTGGAGAATAACTATGAATCCCCTCAATATCGAAATGTATACTATAATCACATAAGGGTATTGACTGTATTGAATTTTATGCCCACCCAAACAATAATACTAAAGCTAAAGTAATGCGATATGGGGCCGATATGGTGAATAAATTCATCGTGACCATCGTTATTACTTGCCGTCCTGTCTCAACCGCCGTATTGTGATTTTTTCATCATTTTGTATTTGCTGTAATGGAATCTGCGAAACTCTAAGTTGTTCCGTGGTGGTTGAGTGGTAAAAATCAAGGTTTTGGTTGCTGCTAGCTTGAGGCGTAAGATTTTGGCCCATAGTGGAATCAATAACAGCATATAAATATCTTGATATAATCCATTATATATTTTGTACAAGAACATGCTCTATAGAATAATGTGTTGGAAATTTATTTTTTCCACAGAGTAATTGCGTTGATAATAGAAGTTATTGACGTTTGATTGTTTTGCCATATAATGATGGATCCATATAATGATGGATCTCTATAGTAATTGTTCTGTGACTGATTGTTTCGCATCAAGTATGTGTTATAAATAATTTATGCACATGAGATTTATGATTTTGTTAATCACCAAAGTGGTCAAAATCAGAATAATCATTTAGTGCATAAGTGACATAATGATTATTGATAGAAATTGCCAGTTATAAAAATACCAATTAAAACTGGCGTCACTAATGATAGAACCTGAGAACTTACCCAAAGGAAAGTCTTATTCTATAACTAGTTGACATGATGAGGCTTAATAGATATTTTGATTAAATAAATATTGATCATCCAAAGATGTTAGTTCTATTTGATTGAATATATTTATTACCTGCTTATGTTTTGGTATTTAATTATGTTAAGTATAAGATAGTATCTACCCAAAGGAGTGCTATATTATACTATTATGTCTACATCTGAATCGCGTTAGTTATGAGCTTATAGTTATTTCATTTTTAATTTGCAGGAGTTACCATGAATACACATGCTTCATCTGTTACATTGTTCACTGGTGTTAATTTTTCTGAATGAAAAGAACAAGTCAATTTCCATTTAGGTATTCAGGATCTTGACTTGGCACTCCTTGTGGATAAGCCTGCTGCTCTTACAAGAGATAGTACTGAGGCAGAAAAATCACACCATAAAGCATGGGAACGCAGTAACAGATTGAGCCTTATGTTTATTAAGATGACTGTTGCTAACAACATCAAGTCAACAATTCCACAAACAGAAAGTGCTAAGGAATATATGCAGTCTGTGGAAGAGCGTTTTCGTTCAGCTGATAAGTCACTCGTTGGTACTCTTATGGCAGAACTCACGACCATGAAGTTTGATGGGTCGCGAACTATGCAAGAGCACATTATAGAGATGACTAATATTGCAGCAAGGTTAAACTCTCTGGGACTTACAGTAGAGGATTCTTTTCTTGTCCAGTTCATCCTGAACTCGCTACCTTCTGAATATGGACCTTTTCAGATTAACTATAACACTATAAAGGATAAGTGGAATGTTAATGAATTGGCCAGTAGACTTGTTCGGGAAGAAGGGCGTTTGAAAAATCAAGTGAATCACTCAGTAAGTTTTGTGAGTAATAAAGCTGGTAAAGAAAAGAAAGGAAAATCAAGTCATTTCAAGAAGAAAAAGGCACCTGCTAAGAATGGGCAGGATGAGGAAAAGAAGGAACTAAAGGATGTTCAATGTCATTTCTGTAAAAAGAAAGGACATTATCAAAGTGACTGTCCGAAAAGGAAAGCTTGGTTCGAAAAGAGAGGTGATTATCTATCTTTCGTATGTTTTGAATCAAATTTAGTTGAAGTTCCTATTAATACATGGTGGCTTGATACTGGTGCTACAACTCATGTTTCCAACAATGTGCAGGGATTTCTTACGATCCGAACCATAAATCCAAATGAAGATCGTTTTCTCTTTATGGGAAACGGAATGAAATCTTCAATTGAAGGCATTGGGACTTATTGTCTAATTCTAGAAAGTGGATATGTATTAAACTTATACAGTACCCTTCATGTACCTTCATTATCTAGAAACCTTATTTCCGCAAGTAAATTGGATATTTCTGGTTTTAGATGTATGATTGGATCTGGTTGTTTTGATTTATATAAGAATACTGATAATGTTGGTTCTGGTATTCTAATTGATGGTTTATATAAATTGAAACTGAATGACACTTATGCGAATTCCTTGTTGAATGTAGTAAATAATGTTGGATGTAAACGTAGCATGTTGAATGAAAATTCTGCTTTCTTGTGGCATAAACGACTAGGTCATATATCCAAAGAAAGAATGATGAGATTAGTAAGTAATGAAATTTTGTCAAATTTGGACTTTAGTGATCTAGAATTATGTGTGGATTGTATTAAAGGTAAACAAACCAAAAATAATAAGAAAGGAGCCACTAGAAGCAGCCAGCTTCTTGAACTAATACACACTGACATTTGCGGACCTATGGAAACTCCAGCCTTTAATGGAGAAAAGTATTTCATCACTTTTATTGACGATTTTTCATGAAGCAAATAGACATACTAGAAGAGAAATAGTAGAAATAAAGGAAACAAGGGTAAATGTTACATTGCCTAGAATAGTTCCTCCATCTACTATTACTCCAAATGTTGTTCCAGCTGTTATAGAACAGCATGATGATAATGAACAACATATAAATGAAGAAGTACTTCGTGAAGGAAATGACTTACATAATGCTGATATGCATGAACCACAACAAGTAGCATTAAGAAGACCTCAAAGAAATCGTAGGTCAGCTATTTCTAATGATTATGTGGTTTATATGCAAGAATCAGATTATGATATTGGAATTGTTGATTACAAGGAGTTAATGAATGGAGATCTTGATGAGGATGTTTATATGGATCAACCTGAGGGTTTTTCTGTAGAAGGTAAAGAACAATTGGTGTGTAAACTTAAGAAGTCAATATATGGGCTTAAACAAGCACCCCGGCAATGGTATATTAAGTTCAATACCATTATTACATCTTTTGGTTTTAAGGAAAATACGGTTGATCACTGTATATACCAAAAGATCAGTGGGAGCAAGTTTATTTTTCTGGTCCTTTATGTTGATGACATCTTGCTTGCTGCAAATAATTTAAGTATATTGCATGAGACTAAGGAATTTCTCTCGACGAACCTTGAAATGAAAGATATGGGAGAGGCATCCTATGTGATTGGATATAGCGATTCAGATTTTGCTGGATGCATCGATACTAGAAAATCGACTTTTGGTTACCTGTTTATGTTTGCTCAAGGTGCCATATCATGGAAAAGTGCGAAACAGACTATCGTTGCTTCATCCACTATGGAGGCAGAATTTGTGGCATGTTATGAAGCCACAATTCATGCATTATGGTTGCGGAACTTTATTTCAGGACTTGCGGTTGTCGACACCATTAGCAAGCCGCTGAAAATTTATTGTGATAACTCTGCAGCAGTATTTTTCTCAAAGAACAACAAGTACTCTAAAGGTGCCAAACATATAGAACTGAAGTATCTTGTTGTGAAAGATGAGGTTCAGAAACAAAGAGTGTCAATCATGCACATCAGGACAGAACTTATGATTACAGACCCTTTGACGAAAGGGTTACAACCAAGAAAATTTAAGGAACATGTTCAAAGAATGGGTCTTGGTTGTATTAATAATAATTGATGTGTGACATTCTGAGCTCTTTTATGTGTTTCTGATATACAATCATGTGTTTCTTGTTTTAATGTAGTAGTACGTATTTTATGGAATTTTAAACAAGAAAGAGTCTTATAAAGATATTATGTTTAATCATTATGATATAAGACATTATGTGGAACATTATGCTGTTTTATATAAATTATGAGTATGAATTGATGGATTGCTGGTATTGTAGTATATGGAAGGGAATGCATTGAATTAATAATGCACAACCGCCATAACTCTCAGCAATTTATCATAGTATGATGTTCAACACTTAATATTATGAATAGTCGGGTCAAGTGGGAGAATGTTAGAAACTGCTATTAGAAACAACAAAAGGCTCATTGCTTTTTAACGTTAAAGCAGTTTCTAATCTTAATTTGACCCGATCTAATCTTAAAGCATCTAGATTTTATCCTAAAGCAGTTTCTAATCTAAAGCATTAGATCTTAAGCGTTGAATTGGTATATGATGGACGTACCAGATTAGAGTTAGATAATATATAAAGGATTGGGTCCTCTCTCTCCCACACACAAGAGTTGTATTCTTCTCCATCAAGAAACACATAAAGGAAGTGAGGGCAAGAGGAGAGAAACCGAATTCTGAGAAGAAGAGTAGCAGCTGTCAGGAGACAGAAGACAGAAGATGGCAGCCATTACATCTTCCGCTGTTAGTCAAGGTATGTCATCTTACATAATAGATCATATTAAGTTTTGTTAGTGAAATATTTGGTATTGATGATCTTTGGGCTGTCAGTAGAGAAATTTTACATGAGTACTTCTGAAAACCGTTACAGCAATTTAATGTGAGTAACACCTTGCTTTAACGGCATCAGTTGTTCCGGAAAAGGCGATATTAACTTGAATTTTTAGGGAAAAAGATTGAAGTTCATGTTCTAGGGAACACTGGAGTTGTCCTGTATTTGTGTTATTCTGATGGTCTCATCTCTTCTGCGCGTGAAAAGAATCGTTATGAGCTCCAGCAATCCCAGAAACGTGAGGAGATTATCCCCAAGGCGTTCTCGTTGGTGTGAGAATTACGAGCGATTCAATAACGATGACGAGGACGAAATACAGAACGATGTTTTCAATATGCAGCCCAAGAAAATTCCACCGAATATTTTCAATAACATCGATGATGTTTTCAATATGCAGCCCAAGAAAATTCCACCGAATATTTTCAATAACAGCGATGATGAAGACGAAAGGCATATTTTTTTCCTGTGTGTAATCATAGATAAAAGAAATAATGACCGGATGTGGCTGGTGGATAGATTTTATAAGAAGATCACCTGGTGGGAATTCAATTCAGATGTCTTTTGCTGGGGACGTATTACCCTTACTCAACTTGTAATCACTCGGTTGGGAGTTCACTGGGCCCATTTATATCATCTCCCTTACACTATTATCAAATATCTGAACCGTATTATGGCACAATATATATGGTTTGGTGCGACTCACACAAACATATATCATTTGGCTAAACTGGATTACATTTCTCTGCCCAAACAAATGGGTGGCTGGGGTATCTTGAACCTGAGACGGTTTGGGGTGGGGGTAGTTGCAGAAGACATTGTAGAGGGAATTATTTGGGGTTGGCATATGGGGTAACATTATCAGACATAAATACGTGAAGGATAGGGTCTACTTCGGGATCGGCAATATGGTTCAATTTGAACAAAATTAAAAATTTGTTTTCCTCCAACCTGTGTTGGAGGCTTGGGGCAGGGCATCAGGTGGGCCATATTCTTGGTATCTAAAGGGATATTAACATATCTGAAGATCTAATTCATATCTGAAGATCTAATTCAGTGCATTAATAGTCGAGGTATATTCTTTTAGAATCGGGTCATTCCAAAATTATATTCCAATATGGAAAAGCTCAAGGGATTTGGGATTGGAGGACCGGATGGCACAAGAATGGGAGCAAATCAGGACAAGGGATATTAACATATCTGAAGATCTAATTCATATCTGAAGATCTAGAATCGGGTCATTCCATAATGGCATGGTTATATTCCAATATGGAAAAGCTCAAGGGATTTGGGATTGGAGGACTGGATGGCACAAGAATGGGAGTAAATCAGGACAATGATGAAATGATGGCACAAGAATGGGAGCAAATCAGGACAATGATGAAATTAGTCTGTGTTAGACGAGATGCCCGCCAGGAGGATCGAATTACATGGGCAAGCAAGATGAAGGAAGGAGGCCTAGTGGTGGCAGATGTATATAATTCTCCAGATGTATATAAATGTCTTTGTTATTTTTAGACTCACAACATAGAAGTATGTTGGTTTTATAAATTTTGGAAAACTAAGATGCCCATTAATATTATATTATTTCTTTGACTTGTTTTGAGAAACAAAAATCTAATATGGGAAAATTTTTAAAAGAGGAACTAGTAGGGACTTGGGTTATGTTCATTATGCAGGAATGCAGAAAAAGATAATGTACATTTTTTTTAAAATCTCCGATAACTATACAGATCTGGCACTGATGATGTTGGTTTCCTTTTCAACCAATATGATAATATCAATGCTGGTTTGAAAGGGTGGAGCAAACAGAAGCCCACTTGGCGTATGATTCCTCTTGCCGTATTTTGGCGTAGACAATCAAATTATATTTGAGGAATATATGGGAAATGATGTGCAGATGATGGATAGAATTATGAGATGGTATTCTATCGGAATTGTACAAGACAACGGCCCTAAAAAAAAATAGTGAAAAAAAGGGTCTGGGGCTCAATGAATTATGAGATAGTGAAAAAGGGGTCTGGGACTCAATGAATTATGAGATGGTATTCTGTCGGAATTGTAAAAGACAATTGCCAAAAAAAAATAAAAAAAATGAAAAAGGGGTTTGGGATTCAATCGCTGGTTTCTTTGGTGGTACTACAAGGGTGTCTGTCGGTGTGGTTTTTGGATCATAATAACAAAAGAATACAAATTCTGGGTTTTTTAGATCATAATAACAAAGGAATACGAATTCCGTGTTTTTGAATCATAATAATAAAGGAACACGAATTCTGGGTTCATTGGGATACGAATATGAAAGCTGAAGTGATGGCCCTATAGGGCCTGCTTTGGTTTTCATCATTTCTGAACATTCTCACCATCCACATATATGGAGATTCTAGGACCATCATTGATCATGTACTAATGAGCATCAAAATAGATCAACCAATGCTACAAGGATGGCTCAGTTAGATTGAGAACTTATGGATTCTTTAAGTGACTTAACAATACAACAAATTGAATGAGAATATAATCAAAATGTAAACCACATGTCCAAAATGAGACTACAGGATGAGCTGGATAAAATGCACATTGAAATAATGATGTGACACAACAAAGTGGAAGCTGGGAAGTTGGGATACTTCCCACAACAAAGTGGAAGCTGGGATACTTCCGCTTCCTGGTTAACAACAATATTCTCATGGGATTCAATACATGCCATTTTTTGTTTTTTCAGACACCCAATTGGTGAATATGGTAAATGTTTTTATTTTTTTCTGCTATTTTGTTTTTCGTACATAACATATATAATATGTAGATATATGGAGGATAGCTAGTTTATGAACAAAATGAACAATAGTTGTTACACAATATATGTTTTATCTATATCGGGTTATATATTGGCATATTACTTAGAATGTACATAAACATAGTTGCAGGCATATGGTCCAGAAACTATGACAATATTTGGTAGATTTAGACGGTATTGGTATATTTCAATATCAGTTATATATACTATTTTTAGTAGAATACATAAAACAGATGTTTTTTCTTACTGAAAAAAATCAGAGATAAACGCCCAGACTTATTTCTCGATATGTAACGACCTATGAGCTTTCTCCCGCATTAAAAAGAACCATATAGTTTCACTTGCAGATGGATTTTCACAATGAGATTTTCATGGTAATTATCATTCTGTTATATAATTTGAGTAATATTTTGGATTTGTGGTTTTTTTAATATTTGAAGAATTGATGTTAGCTGCAAAATTGCAGGCGAGTCGCGAATTGTATTTCACTCCGAGAACATAATGTTCATGGAATCTATCTTGAGATATCAACCTTAACACTGTAACATAGATCTATGTTAATCTGAAAAAACAACGAGTAAATTATGTTAATTGTAAATTTATCAAACAATGAATAAAATTAAAAGGAAAAGGAAATTGCAAATCGGCCTAAAATTTTATTATCGAAGAGAACGATTTATGTTAGTTTACCTTCTTTGACATTATGATAATTAAGTAAAGGGTTGTCTTTTTTTCTTTTAATATTATTTTCAAGCATATGGGAATCTCTGTAATTTGGAATATTTCATGTTCTTTTAAATTATTTTTAGGTTGAAATACATAAATAAATATATATGTGGGGAATATATATATGTATAATTTTGAATTTATTATGTGTTTATAACGATTAAATTTTTCGAAATATATTTTTTTTTTCAAATTACTAATTTAAAATAATTAAATCTAATAATATTAATATTAATTTTTTAATAATAATAATAAATTTAATGATATTTTGATACTATAATAAAATAATTTTAAATTCAATTTTACAATTTTGAAATGGAAATATTTATATTTTTAAAGATTTTAACATATCTATGGGATATGATTTTTCTTTTAAAAAATTTATTTTACAAATATTTCATTAAAATAAATATTAAAATATTATGGAGTAGTATTGTCTATTTATTGTGTGTTGAATTGTATTGTAGCTTTTTTTTATTTATATGAATATTTTTATTTTATAAGTGATATTAATTTTTTTATTTTTATTATTGTTTTATTGGAAAAGTGACATACTTACACATCTGTTCATACAAAATTGTAGAATGCCTTCTTAAACACAAAAAATTATATATTAACAATATTATATAAAAATTATGAAAATAAAAGTTTAATAACTTTATTTATTAATTTTTTAAATAATTAAAATTCAAAATTAATATGTACATTTTAAAATAAACCTTATAAGTTATATAATATTAATTATATCAATAAAAATAAAAATAAATAAATATATATATATATATAAATAAATAAAGAAGTGAAAATAAAAAATATATACTTAAAAAAATAACTATAATTAAATTAATAAATATAAAAAATTAGTAATTAAAATTACTCAAAACATTTTATAAAGTTATAACATCTACATTAACAACGTCCTTATCATTAAAATGCTATATTATTTTCAATGTATGAAGCCATGGTAACTTCTTCGGTTTGTTACTTAACACCATATTTATAAAATCTCCCTATAAAAAGCCTTTTGGAAATGGAAATATGAGATGAATTCATGAGTTGCTGAATAGAAGCAATAAGCTCTTCCATGGAAAAACCTTAAGCTACTGCCATTGATATGCACTCTGTCATTAGTTATCATAATTTTATTGTTTTCAATCTTCTACTTGTGATTATTCAATATCTAAAAATTATAATATAATTATACATCTATTTATCCAAGAATAAAAGACGAGTTTGACCATGTATAACTTCAATGACATTTTCATCATTATTCCTAATTTACTAATATGAATAGACTTATTAGAGATGAAGTGGAGCTTTTAATCCCTTGCTTTATTTTATTTTTTTAATAACAAGCTGAAAGAAATGAAAACAATTTTAAAGGTTACTATCATTAATTTTTATTGATTTTTAAAAAAAAAAATTTATTAAAATATAATATAATATATAAAAATATTTATTAAAAATAATAAATTAAAAAAATAATCAATCTAAAAAAATTATGATTACCGTCAACACCTTCATAATAACATATCTTACAACATATTTTAAATAGATATATTGGTGTAATCTTGAATGCCAGTGGTTGTTGTACTTGTTCCCCGTACCCTAACGCACAAAAAACTATCATTCAATTGTATATATGATAAACTTGAAGTGGAGATATATTTATTATTGCAAGATTATACAATTACACATGATGTAAAATCTAATTAATAGATATTAATAAATAAATTGGAAAAAAATGATCAAGAATTTTTTTTATCAATATTTTATTAGGTAAATATGTAGATATTAAAGTTACGTTTATAGTGCATATTTTTATTTTTTTTTAAATTAGATGGATCTTCTCATTAATTAAAAAAAATGCATATAGCTTGAATTTCCAAAGGAAGACTAAACTCCAAGGGATACTTTAGATTAACAAACTACCTGCCCAAAATAGAAAATCAAAAAATGACATTATTCTTAAGGCCTATTTTTTTTGGCTTCTTTGTCTTCTCTAAAGACTACTTGAAATTCATCATTTGAACCACAAGACTAGAGTATGAGGAACTCCAACCCAAAAATGGGTCTTATATAAAATCCTAGCCTCATAAGTTGGCATGACTTTCACGTCTTTTAAATCCCATTCTTCTAAAAAAAAGACTTTAATCATGGGTCATCCAAATACATATGTTCCGTTTCAACTTCTTTGAAGGACACTGAAATTTAAATGCATTCGTAACATTAACACTTTATGTAAAGAGGAATTTAAATGCATTCATAATATTAACACTTTATGTAAAGAGGAATGAAGCACGCAATCGTGAATTTTTTGGATTTCCATGAAATCATGTGTGGATTCCCAATTGGTTTACTTTTGGGCAGTTCAACATTAGATTCCATTAAGGTTTGCGATGACTTGCCTTCTCTATTTTTGTAACATCCCCCAATTTTTTTTATCATGTTTGTCATGCTGGGGCTTCTTATATTGCACATAACTCTGGCACAATGGTTACACGTGTATTTGGTTCTATGATACAACTCAATTGTTACCAGCTATTCTATATATTTAAAGTGTTATGTAGTGTAAAATTATTGTATTGTTTTTCCCAAAGCAGTTTCTTAAAATTCCCCATATGCTATGAGTGGTGCGTTTTGTTACTTATTGGTAAATATCCACCCACCTAATCTGGCCTTGGTTTACTGTTTAATGTTGTTAAAATGTCTTCCAAGAGTTCTTTTAGAGGTCAACAGTCATGCATAAATTTGGAAGCTAACTCCACTTGAACTATACAATTAAATCTTATGTTTAGTTGTGAACCTATTGTCCTAGCATGCATCTTTTAACTATGATACCATTTTCATAATGTTTATCCCAATATATTTAAACTATGACGATAAACATTAATATTTCAACCAATGCACTTTTGATTACTATATTTCAGACTTCTCATTTTTCTCTTACCATTACTTGATTCATCACCTCATTGATTTAGAGAATTTTGATCTGTTGATTTTCTTGAAGATCCATGATGTTCAATATATGTTGCATTCCTTACTGGTGTGACTATGTTCGGTGTCTTCTCCTATGATTATTGTTTCTCTTTCTCCGCTACATCCTCTTCTTCCATTAATTCCACTCTTGCATCAATTGTCTTGTCTGTACTCCCATTCCACGACTTTTGTTCTTTGATCACAACATCTTTGCTGATTACGATCTTCTTGGTGATTGTTGGCAACTATTTTTGTCCCCAATTTTTTGCCTCTCATCCCTACTTTCACCATCTTTTGCCTATGAAAGTACTCCTATTACCTACCCTATCACCTAAATCACTCCCTAAAACCCACTAGTAATAAATCAAAGGTAAATGCAATTAACTCACAGCGTTTTGCTATTTATTATTGAATGTAAGTGAATTTTGAGTTATGTCCCTATATGCTAACTATTTATTCATGGGTTTAGCTGGAAGCTTGGTGACAGGATTGACAGGTCCGCATGAATGGAAGGATGCCTCATCATCAACATCAACCTTAGCTATCATCTTCAAACAACCAATCCTTGACTGAGTTCGAAATAGTTTGGCCAGGTGGGCTGCTAATCTCGTTTTGACCATCAAAATTACACAACAATTTGTGAGGACAAGTACAATTCTTCAAGGATTGATTTAATATGTTAAGTGTGATAATTCCAAGGCCTAAGGTCCTCCAGATCAGAATCAAAGCAAACTACTCTCATAATGGCATCCAATTACTCTAGAAGGAAATCGTTCCTTCTAAGTAAAGTTAATACAATTTGGAGCAGATCGAACAATGCTTAGATTAGTTTATAGTTTCGAAGGTTGCCATAGTTAGTTAAATTTCTATTTTTACAGTTATACAGTCACTTTTAAAGGTCGTTGTAATGCAAAGACAATGCTAGTCGAGCTAGCTGGTTAAGAATCATTGTTGTTGATACATTGTGAATTATGTCAATTGGTTCTCAAACTCTGTTTTGGAAATATATATGATCTCTTTCAAGTTGTGATCCGAAAGCATTGTTATCGTGGTTGATTACGAGCTATATCTTTTATGTTTTAGATATTTCTTCTATTACAGTGGACTAGCTTACTCCAAGTGTGGGAGGGCCCACCACCTCTGGAAATAAGCCCCATTTATAGTTCAGATAGCTAGGTGTGTGCATGTGATTTCATAGTCGAATCTTGTATGTTACAGTTATGAAAACTGATATATGGTTTCATGATATTTGTGGTTCGCTGCTTTACAGATTACATCATTTAAAGATTGCTTCTTGTGTTAAAAAGCTTCGATCCATTATCTAACTTGAGTTTGTATTTCAATACACATCCATGCTCTGCTCTTTCATTCGAAATCGCATTCATGCATGTTTATAATCAGAGTATCCATGATAGGAAAAGAAATTGATTCTTGAAGCTATATACCATGATCTATGTGTGTTTATCTCGATGTGTCTGTCTCGATAATAAAGTTTATGATGAATGGTATGAGTGCCAATTTAGATTGCCTTGTGTATGATTGAGAGATTGATTTATGGTGTGAGGTTTTGATTGTGATTTCAAAGGAATTTGAGTTTAGTAAGCAATAGGTGTTCCATTTTCCATTTCCACAATTTGAATTGTTTGATTCGTTTCAAGCCTTATGATTTAGTTTTCACAGTGTGGTTTAATTTTAAAAGCATTTCATTCAGAGCATCGATTTGAGTTATTAAATTATGATAGGATATTTTAGATATATTCTTGCATAACAGAATAAGATTGATTTTCATTTCTAGTACTGTAGTATAAAGATTGATTTCAAGCATTGAACTATGTGATTTATATTCCTAGTATGATTTGATTCTTCGCATTTCTTTGAGTTGTTTGAAGATAGTTAATTCTAGGATAGATTAGATTTCCATTTTAAATGCAGTAGCATAGGATTTGATTTTATAGCAGCAAGCTTAGATAACTCTGTCAAAGGTTTCATTTTCGTAGAGTCAGTCTCTGTAGCAATTCAAAGTGAAGTTTGGAAGGTGTTTCATTCCCAAGTAAAAGTAGTTTGGTTTGAATGGATTGAAGATAACAGATTAGGATTTGATCTTAGAGTTACAGTTTGGCCTCCTTATCATATTTTGTTACAAGTAAATAGATGCTTGGTCCTTTTAATAGCTAGAAGTTTAAATCCTCGCTTAAGATTTGTAGTTGGAGTGAATTTCATTAAGCCTTTGGTTTCAGTAAGATTGTCTTTCGATTGTAGAGATTTAGAATCAGGAACATAGTGGATTGAGTTAAGTTAATTTCCTTCATATTTCTTATGTTTTCTTAGAATGAGATGAGTGCTAGATTACTTAATTAGTATTGTTTCTTTTCCATCATTTTGTACTTAACGATAAAAGGAAAATTACATACTTTGAATTTAATCTTGAACCAAAAACATAGTACAACTCGTGCTTACAAGTCTTGGTTGAAAATTAAATATCAGGAGATTTAATCACTAATTAAAACTCTCAACATTTTGGCATTGTTGTTGGGGAGTTGTATTTTGGTTCAAGTAAGATTATTATTACAAAGTTTCAAGGGTATTGCAGGAAATCAAAGGGCGGAGAGAGTACGGTAAGACGTGAGTGAAGAGCCACACATCCACTATTGTGGGGTTTCTCCAAAGTCTGATCGTCTTTGCTTATCTTTGAACTTTTATTTCCTTTTCTTTATGCGTAGAAGTAGAAGTAGGCCTAGGGATAGTCAAGGCAGATTTATTGCTAGTTTAAAATTTCCTACAACTTTTGGTCCAGAAACCACACCAATTACTAATCATAACAATCGGTATGCAGGAATACAACAAGAAGAAGGAGGTGTTAACAACAAGGTGGCTTTAGAGATAGAAATTCTTATTCAAGAGGAGGAAACAGTTGAACACATTATTTTTGGGAGTATAGAAGTAATTGTATTAGAAGAACTAGTCATGGATCTAGAATCAACTAATATCGAGGACCATCCTTCAATACCTCTTTCTGACTGGATAACCATCAACAGACATCTTCAAGAACCTGTAGTAGACATGGCCAACTAGGGAGGAGAGAACAGAAACAATGAGGAACATCTGGGAGAAGGAGAAGGTCAACGTCGTAACATATTTAGACGAAACAATGACGAACATCAAGGGGAAGGAGAAGGCCCACATCACAACCCATTTGGAAAGAACCATGAAGGAACAAGGGGAGGACTAGAAGAAGAAGAAGAAGAAGAAGAAATCATTTTTGGGTTTCCTATTCTTGATGTAACCAGGAATATCACTATGAAAAACATACCAATAGCATCTAATCCGCTCTTCTACGGTAAGTCCTCCGAAGACCTAGATGCCTTATTATTTGAATTCGACATTTTATGTAGGGGTTATAATTATTATGAGGATGCACATAAGCTCAAGCTATTCCCAACCACCATGAAAGATGCAGCCCTTAGATGGTTTATGAGTCTAGGTGAACATACCATCTACTCTTGGGATGATATGAAGTCCGTCTTTCTCAGGAAATACCAAGACTTATGGAAAAGTAGGGATGTGAACGATATTCTTAGGAAGAAACAATTGGAAGACGAGAACCTAGAAGAATATCTTGAACATTTCTCTTATAATTTCCATAAATATCAGGGGGCACATCTATATGAGAAGACCATCATAACTATATTTTTAAAGGGGTGTAGGGATGAATGTATTGAAGCCCTAAATATTCTAAGTGGTGGGGATATTTATAAAAATCATTTTGCTGAAGTGGTTGAATTATGTCACACTTACTCATGAAGTCAAGCTAAAGTAGGCAGGAAGATCCATGACAATTCCTGAGATTATGTGCTAAGAAATCATAAATCTGTAACCAATGTTGTTACTAGAGTGGAACTAGGAAACTTATTGGAAAATTTCAAAATGGATATCCTAAACACTATTGGTAACTAGCTTGACACAATAACAATAAAAAAGAAACAAGAAGATGAGAGGGTTGCCATGGAAATATTTTGTCCTAAATGTATAAACAAGCATGTTGAGAGGGAGTGTCCCATTAATGTTATTGAGGTTTGTGGGATCTGTGCTTTAGAACATGCAACTGAGAAGTGTCCATCTCTTCCCAGTTTATAGGCTATCTATAAGGGTAATGCTGAAACAAATGATTTTCCATAAACAAACAAGAAACCCTCTTGGAGGAGCCCAAATCAAAACATGTTTCAAGATCCTAATTTTCAAGCCTATGGTCAAAATAAACCCTGGCGTTTCTAGCCATCTTATCCTCGGTTTAACCCTCAATCAAAAAACACTCCTTGGAATCAGTATTGGAGGGGAGATCCCTAAGGAAACACTTTCCAAAACCAATCCTATCATCCATACTCAAACATGCCTAGTACGTCCTACAATCTGAACATTCAACCTTATCAGTAGGGGTACAACCCAAATCATTATCAACAACCCTCACTACCTCTTCCTCCTTTCCACCAGCTTTTACCTGCACCGTCTAACCCATCATCCTCACAGGCACCACCATCATTGAACATGCCTCGCCCTTCTTTGTTGGTTGTGCAACCCATAGATAATCCCAACCATAATAAACAACCTCAGCCTATACAAAATATAAAAGTACAACCTTTTCCTACCTATATGATCATTGTTGTCGCAATAAATGAGATTCAACTACGATCTGTGGAAACAATCAATATGGAAAAATCAACTGTCATTATTCAAGAAGAGGCCCCTCAAGAACAAACTGAAAATCACATTCAACAAGAAAAAAAAAAAAAGAAAAAGAACCAAATGAACCTCCTTACCTGGAAAGAATACTTGCTAAGAAGGAATAGGTCCCAATCGAATATGAGTTAGAATAATAATTAAGGAATGTTTTTATTAAAATTCCTCTATTACAAGCCATTAGGGACATTCCTATCTTCACTAAAATCATTAAAGACCTCTGTATTAAGAAACCAGGAAGGAAAGGACACAAGAACCAAAATGTAAAAGTCATGAGTGAAATGTCCAGGATGATCTCAGATTTACCATTAAAATATAGTGACCTAGGAAATCCCATAGTGACCATCGAAATCAATGGAGTACTTCTGCCAAACACCCTTGTAGACTTAGGAGCAGTGATTAATGCTATGAATTTTGAAACCATGACATCTTTACAATTGCAAGGGATCAAACCTACACCTATTATTTTAGAATTGGTAGATAAATCCATTATTAAACCCATGGGAACTCTAGAAGACATAGTAGTCACCATTGCTTCCTAGAAATATCCCATCGATTTCATTGTCATTTCTCCTAAAAAACCATGACACCCCATAGTTCTAGGATGCCCTTGGTTATCTATTGTAGATGTTGTGATAGGATGTCGAACTGGGGAAATGGTCATTTCCAATGGTTCATATAATCAAACCTTGCCAATTCCCCCCCCCCCCCGCTCAAACTGCTGCTGAAGTACCCTTATGTCTAGATAGCTCTTATGGAGATGAGGATTGTATGTTTCCTTTATTATCATTAGAACAATATAGAGGACTCCAGGAACAATCAGAAGATCATATTTTGCAGCAATTTTTATCTGATCGTTCTTATATTGATTATCTATTTCTTTTACTGGTTATCAACATGTTTTCAGTAATGAGTTTCAAGAAGCTTGTCATCCAGCTATATTTGTCTCATTTATAGCAATATAGGACATCAATGAGCTCACTACCGAACCAGTTGAAATCAATGAAGGAAATTTTTTGTAAACTAAATGAAGAACAGAAGCAACAATTGTTGAGCATGGTTCAAGAACAATCCAGAGCTTTCGCCTGGGACTATTTGGACATGAAAGGCATACACCCATATACATGCATCCACCACATCTACACCAATGAGGAGATGAGACCAATCTGGCAACCATAGAGACACATGAACCCAACCTTGAAATAAATTGTAAAAGATGAGTTGCAAAAGTTATTGGTTGCAGATTTTATCTATCCTATTTCAGATAGCAGATGGGTGTCACCTTTGGTGGTGGTTTTGAAGAAGAATGGTAAGTGGCACATATGTGTTGATTACAGGGAGTTAAACAAAGCCACCCTACAAGATTACTTTCTGCTACCATTTATTGATCAGGTACTTGACACACTCTCTAGTAAGAAGTATTTTTCTTTTAAATATGGGTACAATGGGTATAACCAGATTCAAATAACTGAGGAAGACCAAGAGAAGACCACCTTCACTTGTCCTTGGGATACCTATGCCTATCGAGTTCTTCCTTTGGGCCTTTGCAAAGCCCCAACCACCTTTCAACGAGCCGTCCTAGCCATTTTTTCTGATTTGATCCATGACTATGTAGAAATCTATTTGGAAGACTTCACAGTATATGGAGATGATTTTTCCCAAGCTCGAGAAAATCTAGAAAAAGTGTTGATTCGATGTTAAGAATCTAGCCTAGCCCTTAGTAGTAGTAAATGTAAAATGATGCAAACTAAGGGTATAGTCTTATGCCATCATGTTTCATTTGAAGGAATCAAAGTTGATCTAGCCAAGATTGAGGTAATCTCGCATATTTCAATTCCTAGTACACAAAAAGAGGTAAGAATATTTTTGGGACATGCGGGTTACTATCATTGATTTATTGAAAAATTTACAAGAATTGCAGCACCTTTATTTAAATTATTAACTAAGGATGCTGACTTTGTTTGGAATGATGATTGTTAACATGTTTTCTAGGTATTAAAGGATAGGTTGTCCACCACTCCAGTATTGAGAGGACCAAATTGGTCCTTACCATTCCACATTTGCACAAATGCTTCAGATACTACACTTGGGGGAGTTTCAGGACAAAGGGATGATCACTCTCCTTATGATATTTATTTTGTTAGCAAGAATCTTTCCCCTGCTGAAATACACTATATAGTTAATAAAAAGGAATTGAGTAGTTGTTCATGACATTAGCAAATTTAGACATTACATAAACAATTATGAGACTTTTTTCCATACCGATTGTTTTTCCATTAGATTTTTGATGAGCAAACCTATCACTAATGGTAGAATTACTAGATGGTCGCTACTTTTGCAAGAATTTAATATAACTGTGATTGATAGGCCTGGGCGAGATAATTTGGCAGTTGACTTGTCTCGAATGAATGTCATGTAGGGAAATGTACCAAATCTAGTACTAGATGATTTTCTTGATGGGGGGCACTTTGCAGACAAAAGGACTGCATACAAAGTCCTTCGCACAAGGTATTATTGGCCCTCGCTTTTCAAAGATGCCAAAAAGTTTTTATCTAGTTATGATGCTTGTCAAAGGATGGGGATGCCAGTTCCTTCAGATGATTTTCCCCTTTAGACAAAGATATCAATATAACCTTTCAAGAATTGGGCATTAGATGTCCTAGGACCTATCTCCCCTGTTTTGAAGAAGAAAAATTATATTTTAGTTTTCACCGAATATGTTACGAAGTGGGTGGAAGCTAAGGCTTTGTATGATGCAACAAAGAAAGCAGTAGTTGAATTCATTTTTGAAGACATTTTCACTAGATTTGGAGTCCCCCAGGAGATTGTTATTGACCAGGGTACAAATTTCACATCGAAATTGGTCAAGGCTCTTACTGAACAGTATCGAATCAAACATCAAAAATCTACTCCTTACCACCCCCAAGCTGATGGGCAGGTGGAGTCCACAAAGAAAGTGTTAGAATCCATCCTAACCAAGTCTGTTCAGTTACATCATAGGGATTGGGCTAACAAGTTGTTGGACGCATTATGGGCTTATCGCATAACTTGGAGGAACGTGACAGGGCACACCCTGTATGATTTAGTTTATGGTAAACATGTGATGTTGCCTATTGAGCTTTAAGTGAAAACATTTTAAACTGCCACTCAACTCGGGATGAATCCTAATGAAGCCCAAGAATAAAGGTTAATGCAGTTGAATGAGTTAGACGAGATTAGACAAGATGAACTCCATCAAACCATGTTGGTGCAAGATCAAAGAGCTCATTGGCATGACAAGCTTATTAAGAAGAATATTTTCCCTCCAGGAGATTGGGCCTTGGTTTATGACAATAAGTTCAAACAGTTCAAAGGAAAATTCCCCACTAGGTGGTTAGGTCCCTATGAGGTGCATGAGTTTTTTGATAATGGCTCAGTCTGCGTTAAAACTATTGATGCCATTTAGACCTTTTTTGTAGTAAATGGCCACCGACTTAAGATTTATCACCAACCGCTCTCCCGACAACAATTTTTGCAGGAGGTAAGAAGAGATCCAGAGATGGAGTTGGTCCATGAAAATGACCAGCCTCTTGCTGGTTCATTTGGTTGATTCCTTATATATATATATATATATATATATATATATATATATATACATAGCGAGAGAGAGAGAGAGAGAGAGAGAGAGAGAGAGAGAATAATCAGTGGGCTGTCATTTTCCATATCTTTAGGTGTTTCTCTCCATGACCCATGTAGAAAAAGGGAGAAATCTTTCTTCGGTAGGTATTCCTTTAACCAGACTTGACAGATTAATATGGAAAAGAAGCCTTTCAAAGTCTTCTTTGGATGTTTTCAGACTCTCAAAAATTGAAACTCCTGAGAAGTAACTAATCCTGGCTCATAAAAACTACATGGAACAGTGGTAGCCTAGGGATTCCTTGAGTACAACTTTATTCTTTAATGGCCTTAAGGAAATATTTATAGAAGAGAAAACCCCTTGGATTCTTCTTTGGGTGGTTCAGACTTTCTAATATGACAACCCCGAGCAGTGGCTGCTTTAGGCTCATTAAAATTATAGAGAAACAATAGTTAGGGATATGCTAGGCATAGAATTATTCTTTTCTAGTCTCAACAAAATACTTACGGAAAAGAAACCCCCCTAGAGCTTTCTTTTTGGTCATTTCAATCTCTCTAAATATGAAATGCCTCAGGCAGTTATCATCCCTAGCCTAGTTAAAATCTATGGGATGGTGAGGAGGTTTACCATGTTCTGAAGGCAACATTCAACAAATTTCATGACAACACTCAAGGAGAAACTCTTAGATTTTGTACTCCAAATTTTATGTACCTAGCAACTTTCTGTACTCTAATATGTAAAACATAAAGTTTTCTACTGTGAATGTATTTTGGGAACAAATTTTTTTTTAGAGCACATTTGGTGTTTATGCTTCATTTTCATAAGAATTTCTCCATGATCAGTGTCTACTTCTACTTCAACCTAAGATGGCCGATCTCTACAAGCTCAACACCCTATATCCTTTTGAGTTTGTAAGGCATGTGAGAATAGTTTGTTTAGGTTTAATTATGATCAGTTAAAATGTTGTCAAGTGATATGCGACCTCTGGTTCCCCAATCATTTCTACCCTTGGTTTCATATCCGAGCTCTTACACTCCCTGTCCTATAATCATTACCTTATCCCTGTCATCATTCCATAAAACACCTTTATCAATCTTCTTGGCTCATGTTAAATCCCCCCCATCGTCCTAATCATTATCAAATTTCCCCACTTACATCACATCTGAATCATGGCCATTATCACACCTTCAGTCTGATACTACCCTGCCGTCATGAGAACCTTTCCTATGGAGCCACAATGAGGGTGAAATCATTGACACGATGGGGGAACTGCTCATCAAAATCAAGGCAACTAATTTTTTTATCAATCATAAGGGAATTCTATTCTTATCTCAACGTTGTAGGCAGGGAGATAAAATTTCCAGTTGGATTCGAGAATTATGTTTTTACACAGGCATGGGGATTGATCACCATGAGACTACCTTTGGTCAATTTTCCCACAACTCTGAGTATCAAAAATGAAAAGGAATTCTTGAAGAGCGAGGATGGTTGCCATTTTTAAGAAAATTTCAAGGATATAATGATACTGTAGCCCTTGCATTTGATTAGAATTTCGATGGATAGCACGTTAAACTTGGTAATTTCAATTTTAAGGTTATAGAAGAGTCTCTTAGCCATGCTATAAAACTACCCTCGATGGGTGAACCATACTTCAAGGGTGGGCAATTACATATTCCAAATTGTGGCTCATTCGCCAAACCGACCTATCAGTCAATTAGCGGGACGAAAGGTATACTATGGAGTTGTATTGAAGAGAAATGACGCTCTATGATCACCATGTTGCAGCGCTTTTTTACCTATGAGGGAAGGTATGCCATTGTGTTTTTATATCATATTCACTTGTTATCACATTTTGCAAGAGATAGTAAGATCAATTTCCCGCATTTCTTGAGGTTAAGCTTGCACAAAATGTCAAAAGGGGTGCAATCAATGAGTAGGAACCCTGAGACAACATTATATCACCACAGTTTGATTAAAATGGTAATTGTTGCTGAACTTACAAAGTGGTGGAGGTCTTGGGAAGACTTCCTGATTGAAGATTTTCCTAGAGAAGAGACTCAGTTCAAAGGTCGGCAACAGTTGGTGGGACAATCACTTAAGCATAGGAGGGAGACCTTGTCACAACATTTCCAAATGTTGCCTAACCCTACAAATAACTATGTCCCTCTTATTGTCGAAACCCCTCACGAATCGACACCCTGTTTTAATACTATGGAGGAGGGGACATCTTCAAAAAGACGAAGGGTAAATAAGAGAAGGAATAAGCAGAGAAGGAGTAGTAAAGACCAACTTGAGCCAACTGATATTTTCAGATTGAAAGGTGAAGAACCTGCATCAAAAGCTCCTAAAGCTCATGGAGGGATTGAACCAAAACCTAAGAGGAAGAAAGATCTTTTTCCAAACCCAATACCGTCAATATCTATGGCAGAGACTTCAATCCAAGGCCGCTGAAGAACTAGAAGCATGAACAAGATTAAGACTCCTAAGGTTACAACTTTTGAACATATTGATTTTATTTCCTCTCCTGACTCAAATGGCAAGGAATTTCATTCTTCCCCTGAAGAAATTCCTGTCTTAGTATCTACAACAAAGATCCCCTTCGACATTTCACAAGATTTGGAAACACAGTCCCATGTTCAGTCTTTGCCCAGCAAGAATCTTAGTCAAAAGGTTAGTAGGGAAGTTCAACAAGATTCCTCATGAGATAAAGGTCATAGAAAAACTATAGGAGGTAGTGCCTCTCAACAATTGACAACACCCATGAAAATTCTGATTCCTATCGCAGAAGAAATCCTGAAGGTTCGTTTAGGGAAGTTGCAGAGGAAAGTTGTTAAGCTTCGTAAGAAAGAAAAGAAGCATGGAGTATTATTTCAGTATGTCAGAGATGTTAATGATCAGATCATCGAAACTAATCTTCTGTTGTATTCCCGGAATGACGAGCTGAAGTGGAGGATCAATCAGTTGCTACGTTGGAAAATTTCTCGGGTGAAACCCATCAAAAAGCTAAATGCTCAAGAGCTTGCTCTGTAGTTTAAGAAGTGTAATGTTCCAATTAAGCATGGGTTAGAGGTCTTGGTTAAGGCCGTTGGTCTTTGACCAGAGTTTCTTTTGCTACCACATCAGTACTATTTTTGGCATACTATGGCAACATGCATGAGGACATGCATTCAAATCGGCATGGGGGGATGTTGGTACCCATTTTTGTCCCCAATTTTCTGCCTCTCATCGCTACTTTCACCATATTTTGCCTATGAAAGTACTCCTATTACCTACCTTATCAACTACATCACTCCCTAAGCCCCACTAGTACATAAATCAGAGGTAAATGTACTTAATCGACATCATTTTGCTATTTGTGATTGAATTTAAGTGAATTTTGAGTTATGTCCCTATATGCTAACTATTTATTCATGGGTTTAGTTGGAAGCTTGGTGACAGGATTGACAGGTCCGCATGAATGGAAGGATGCCTCATCATCAACATCGACCTCAACTGTCATCTTCAAACAACCAATCCTTGACCGAGTTTGAAACAATTTGGCTAGGTGGGCTCTTTCTTCTCGTTTTGCCCATCGAAATTACACAACGATCTGTGAGGACAAGAACGATTCTTCCAGGATTGATTTGCTATGTTAAGTGTGATAATTAAAAGGTCGAAGGTCCTCCAGATCAGAATCAAAGCATACTACTCTCATAATGGAAACCAATTACTCTAGAAAGAAGTCATTCATTCTAAGTAAAGTTAATACGATTTGGAGCAGATTGAATTGTGCTTAGATTAGTTTATAGTTTCTAAGGTTTCCATAGCTTGTTAAATTTATATTTTTACATTTATACAGTCACTTTTAAAGGTCATTGTAATGCAAAGAAAATGTTATGAAGCCAGCTCAAGAAAAAGATAGAAAAGATAGATCAACGCCTTAGAATTCAACCTCTTCGAGGGGGCAACCTCCTTTACATCACATAAATGAACATTCTTGGATGATTCAAATGACAAAACCTCCTTTCTATATATAGGAGTCTAAGGAGTCACAATATAACCCAGCCGACCTAACAATAATAATATAAAGCCACAAAAATAACAATAGAGGGATTCTATGGGGCACAGTAATAACAATATGGGGACAATAGGGGCACAACAATGTTAATAAGGGATACAACTACAATAGAAATGGGGTAATCACTAGTATTATAGGGACCCAACATGCCCCTCTCCTTCAAAAAAGTGTTGTCCTCAACGCTTGAGTAGTTCTGGATGCTTCTGTATAAAATTCTCATCCTCCCATGTGGAATCTTCAGCGGATAAGTTCTTCCACTTGATAAGATACTCTGAAATTGATTGATTTCGTAACTGTCGAGTTCTTGTTTCTATGACTGCTTCTGGTTCCAATATAATTTTTCCTTCCTCGTCAAGTTCTGGCAATATTGTTTGAACTGGGGCTTGTCGCCTATAACCTTCTTTAAACATGAAACATGGAAAACTGGGTGCAATCGAGAAGCTGCAGGAAGCTCCAATTTGTATGCCATAGTACCAATCTTTTGCAACACCTTGTATGGACCATAATACTTTGGTGATAATTTATTATCCTTCTTAGCTTGCTTGAGGGACATTTGCTTATATGGTTGTAGCCGTAGGAATACCCAATCACCTACATCAAAACTTCTTTCGCTGCGATGTTGATCTGCCTATTGTTTCATTCTATTTTGTGCCAACACGAGGTTATCCTTTAAGAGTTGGAGGACTTGTTGTTGATGTTCGATGTGATGTTCCACTGCTTGAACCTTAGAATTTTCTCTTAAATATGATGTGATGGATGGTGGCTGATATCCATAAAGTGCCATAAATGGGGTCATTTTTGTTGCTGTATGGAAGGAAGTGTTATACCACCATTCAGCCAGAGGCAACCATTTGACCCATTGTGTCTGTTTATCAGATACAAAGCAACGAAGATATCCTTCCAAACATTTGTTTACTATCTCAGTTTTCCCATCAGATTGAGGATGATAAGATGAGCTATGAGCTAACTGAGTACCAAGACAAGAAAATAATCTTGTCCAAAAATTTCCAGTGAAAATGGGATCTCTGTCACTTACAATAATCTTTGGGTTTCCATGTAGCTTTTGAATTTTTTCCATAAATGCAGTAGAAACTGTACTGGCTTTAAATGGATGTGATAATGCACAAAAGTGTGCATACTTGGTAAGTCTGTCAACTACCACCATGATGACACTCTTTCCCTCAGACTTGGGTAAACCTGTGATAAAATCCATTGAAACCTCCTCCCAACGTTGGCTTGGAATGGATAAAGGTTGTAATAGACCCGTGTCTTAATTGTTTCAACTTTATTTTGTTGGCAAACCAAACATTCTGCCACAAACTTTTGAATATCTGATTTAAGGCCATCCCAAAAAAATTCCTTCTTAAACCTGTGGTAAGTTTTTAAAAATCCTGAGTGCCCTCCTAAGGGAGAAGTGTGCAATTCCATAAGAATCTTTTGTTTTAGCTGGGAATTCTTACAGAGGTATAAGCGATCTTTGTACCATAACAAATCATTTTGCCAGCTAAATGTATCAGACATACTGGAATCTTGTTGTAACTTTCGAATAAGTGCCCACACTTCTTCATCATTCTTCCATTCCTCCCTTGCTTCGTTTATCCAATCTGGTTGGATAATAGAAATGGCACACAACAATGCTTCCACATCCTCATCCTTTCTTGAGAGTGCATCTGCCACCACATTTTGCTTCCCTTTTTTGTAGATGATTTCAAAGTCATAACCCAACATCTTTGTGACCCACTTTTGTTGCTCTTCAGAGGATAATCTTTGTTCTAAAAAGTATTTAAGGCTATCATGATCCGTTTTTACCTTGAAGTGTCTTCCCATTAGGTAGGGTCGCCATTTCTTAAGTGCATGGAGTATTGCCAACATTTCCTTCTCATAAATAGCTTTGTGTAAAAACTTTCCCTTGATTGGACGACTTTCAAAAGCAATGGGTCTTTCATCTTGCATTAAAACAGCACCAATTCCATTTCCTGAAGCATCACATTCCACAATAAAGGTTTTTGTGAAGTCTGGTGTAGCTAAGACTGGTGCTTGGCACATTGCCTCTTTAAGATGTTCGAAGGCCTTTGTTGCTTCTGGAGTCCATGAAAATGCATCTTTCTTCAATAATGTTGTTAGAGGTGCTGCTATTCTCCCATAATTCTTAACAAACTTGCGATAATACCCTGTCAACCTGAGAAATCCTCGCAGATGCTTTATGGATGTGGGAATTTTCCATTCCTTAATGGCTTTAATTTTTCTAGGGTCTACCTTAACTCCTTCATGAGATACAATATGACCCAGATATTCCACCTCTTGTACTCCAAAGAAACATTTGGATCTTTTTGCATATAATTGTTTCTCCTCCAATAGTTGTAGCACCCTGTCAACATGTTCAACATGATCCTTCCAAGACTTGCTGTAGATTAGTATATCATCAAAAAATACTAACACAAATTTTCTAAGGAATGGTTTGAAAATGGAATTCATCAAACCTTGAAATGTTGAAGGTGCATTGGTAAGGCCAAAAGGCATGACCAAAAATTCATAATGACCCTCATGAGTTCTAAATGCTGTTTTCGGAATGTCTTCAGTCTTCATTCTGATTTGATGATATCCTGAACGAAGATCCAACTTGGTGAAGTAAATTGATCCATGCAATTCATCCAGTAATTCATCAATGACAGGAATGGGAAACTTATCTTTAATAGTGAGCTTGTTGAGCTCCCTATAATCCGGACACATGCGCCATGATCCATCCTTCTTGTGCACCAATACTACTGGAGCAGAGAAAGAACTTTGACTCGGTTGAATTATACCAGCCTCTAGCATTTCTGCAACCATACGTTCAATTTCACTCTTTTGGGCATAGGGATATCTGTACGCCTGATGTTTGGAGGAACACTTCCTGGAATCAGATGAATAGCATGATCATGATCACGAATAGGTGGGAGACCTTTGGGAGTCTCAAATACCTTGGAATGATTGTCCAAGACTTTTTGGAGATCTGGAGAAATAGATGATTCCAATGTGGAAACATCTAGCGAACATAATTGTGCAATTACACCTCTTTGTTCTTTTTTTAGAAGCTTTGTCATACCGTTAGAGCTGATTATCTTTCCCGGTTTCCCTGCAATACCCCTTAATTCAACTTCCTTTCTTCCACAGAAAATTTCATGAAAAGTTCTTGAAAATTAAAAGCTATTGTACCCAAGGATTGTAGCCATTGGACTCCTAGTACAACATCAGCACCTCCCATTGGAATGGAAAGCATTGGGCTAGTCAATACATATTCTCCCATGGATAGCTTGATATTATGGCACTTTCCAGAGCAATTTATTGTTCCTCCATTTGCAACCATCACTTGACACTCTGGTGCTGGATATAAGAAGCAATTCAATTCTTTTGCTACCTTACAATGAATAAAATTGTGGGTACTTCCTGAATCAATCAACACTATTACCTTTTTCTTCTTGATTTGTCCTTCTATCTTGATGGTTTGAGGAGTGGTAATTCCCGCCAATGCATTACAAGATATGGTCGGATTCATTTCTTCTTTATCTAGGCTTTGTTCCTGGAGTATATCCTCTTCTTTTGACCTTTCTTGCTCCTTTTCTTCTTCCTCTTCACAATCTATGTAGAATAATTTCTTCTCAGCACACTTATGACCTTTAGTGTATTTGCTATCACAACTGTAACAAAGCCCTTTTGCTCTTTTTTCTTCCAATTGTTGTGGTGTCAACCTTATAGGTTGTGGAAGACTAGGGGCAACAACACTTTCATCTTTATAGTTGTGAGTGGTATGCTTCCTGGTTGCCATAATTTTTCTTTCCATTTTTCTTGCTAACCTGAATGCCTTCTCTAATGAATCAGGTTCCCAAAGGCAAACATCATGTTGGATATTATCCTTTAAAGTCCCTATGAACACATCAATCCTATGCTCCTCTGGAATATTTTTTACCCTTATGTTCAATTTTTGGAACTCCTCAATGTGCTCCATTATTGAACCCTTTTGTTTGAGACTTATCAATTGGCTAAAAAAAGTGTTGCTTTTTGTATCCTCATAATGTGCTGTCAATTCTTCCGTAAAAATTGCCCAAGTGATAATTTGTTTACGAGAGTAAAGCCATTGATACCATACAAACTGATTTGGTTCCAAATATAAAGTTGCAATACGTACCTTTTGTGTGTTTTGCACATTATTGAGATCGAAAAATTGCTCCATCTGTAATATCCATGTTGCCGGATCCTTGCCATCAAACTTCCTCATATCGATTTTTGGAATATGGTGTGTCTTCGATCCAAAATTAGAGTATATGGAATCATGATTGAGATTTATTTTGTTCTCATGATGCGTTTCCTTTACAACCCTTTCACCATTAGTGACCATTTCTTGTAGCAACTTATTCATATTTATCTTCATTTCTTCCATCTTATCATCCATGCCATCAATTTTAGCGTCCTTGCCATTCATCTTAGCTTCCATGCCATCCATCTTAGCTTCTACGCCTTTCTTTGAAAAATCCATCTTAGCTTCTACACCTTTCTTTAAACCATCCATCCTAGCTTCTACATCTTTCCTTAAACCATCCATCTTAGATTCTGTTGCTTTTTGTGCAAGTGACACTTGTTGCATTTGGTCTCGTAATTTTGATATATCATGTTGCATTTCTTCCTCTTCTTCATAAGTCATGCTAGAGCTTTCAGGTTGCTTACTAGGTTTTTGCATTTTCTTTCCTCGGGGTATCAAATACCGATTCAAACTAATTTTTCAAGCCAAGCTTATGCAAAAATTTAAAAAAACTACACACCTTTTTTCACTTTGTAGAAGCTTGATATTGAATCTGATGTATCTCTGTAATTTTGGATCATCTAGTTCTGAAATTGCGATCTATAGTAGCCCTTTGTGTCATCTTTCCAATGCCACCAGTCTGATCCAAGTTGGATTCTCCAAGGAAGAGTTATGCACAATCTCCCAAGATGACCTGATTATATACTAGTTCAGTAGAGCGAACTTGTACGACATGCCACGAGTCATTGTTTTGACCTTTTGATCTAAAGTATATACACAAGAAACTACAGTCCGTCCTCTTTCTGTACCTTCTTACGAAATTTCAATCCGATGCTCAGAGAGAAAGTTATGATGATTTTCCCCAGGTCACCTGTTTGGAATGTAATTCAGGAGTCTACAAAAAGACCAACTTCCTAAGATCATAGCTCCGCAAATATAGCGCGAAAAGCTATGAAATTCGGACCCGAGATTCAGTGCGATTTCTTCTCAAATGGGTTTTTTTTAGCTTCTGAAACGTCGCAGAAAAAAAGTTATAGTGAAAATTCCACAATGACCTATTTGGAGCAGCGAAACCCTAGAATTCAAAGCTCTGATACCAAATGTTATGAAACCAGCGCAAGAAAAAGATAGAAAAGATAGATCAATTCCTTAGAATTTAGCCTCTTCGAGGGGGAAACCTCCTTTACATTACATAAATGAACAATTCTTGGATGATTCAAATGACAAAACCTCCTTTCTATATATAGGAGTCTAAGGAGTCACAATATAACCCAGCCGACCTAACAATAATAATATAAAGCCACAAAAATAACAATAGAGGGATTCTATGGGTCACAGTAATAACAATATGGGGAAAATAGGGGCACAACAATATTAATAAGGGATACAACAACAATAGAAATGGGGTAATCACTAGTATTATAGGGACCCAACAGAAAATGCTAGTCGAGCTAGCTCGTTAAGAATCATTGTTTTTGATACATTGTGAACTATGTCAATTGGTTCTCAAACTCTATTTTGGAAATATATATGATCGCTTTCAAGTTGTGAGCCAGAATCATTGTTGTCATGGTTGATTACGAGCTATATCTTTGATGTTTTAGATCTTTCTTCTGTTACAGTAGACTAGCTTACTTCAGCTGTGGGAGGGCCCACCACCTCTGGAAATAAGCCCCATTAACAGTTCATATATTTAGGTGTGTGCTTATGATTTCATAGTTGAATCCTATGTGTTACAGTTATGAACATTGATATATGATTTCATGATGTGTGTGGCTCATTGCTTTACAAATTACACCATTTAAATATTTCTTCCTGCATTAAAGAGCTTCGATTCATTATCTAACTTGAGTTTGTATTTCAATACAGAGCCATGCTCTATTCTTTCATTCAAAGTCACATTCATGCATGTTTATAATCAGATTATCCATGATAGGAAAATCAATCGATTCTTGAAGCTATATAACACAGTCTCTGTGTGTTTATCTCGATGTGCCTGTCTCAATAATGAATTTCATGATGAATGGTATGAGTGTGAATGCAGATTTCCTTGTGCATAATTGAGAGATTGATTTATGGTGTGAGGTTTTGATTGTGATTTCAAACGAATTAGAGTTTAGTAATAAATAGGTGTTATGTTTTCCATTTCCACAATTTGAATTGTTTGGTTCGTTTCAAGCCTTATGATTTAGTTTTTGTAGTGTGGTTTAATTTAAGAGCATTTCATTCAAAGCATCAATTTGAGTTATTAAATTATCATAGGATAATTTAGATCTATTATCACATAATAAAATAAGATTGATTTTCATTTCCAGTACTATAGTATAAAGATTGATTTCAAGCATTGAACTGTGTGATTTATATTCCTAGTATGATTCGATTCTTTGCATTACTTTGAATTGTTTGAAGATAGTTAATTCCAAGATAGATTAGATTTCCATTTTGAATGCAGTAGCATAGAATTTGATTTTATTGCAGCAAACTTAGATAACTCTGTCAAAGATTTCATTTTCATAGAGTCAGTCTCTATAGCAATTCAAAGTGAAGTTTGGAAGGTGTTTCATTCCCAAGTAAAAGTAGTTTAGTTTGAATGGATTGAAGATAATAGATTAGGATTTGATCTTAGAGTTATAGTTTGGCCTCCTTATCATATTTTTTCACAGGTAAATAGATGCTTGGTCCTTTTAATCGCTAGAAGTTTAAATCCTCGCTTAATATTTGTAGTTGGAGTGAATTTCATTAAGCCTTTGGTTTCAGTAAGATTTTCTTTTGATTCCAGAGATTTAGAATAAGGAACAGAGTGCATTGAGTTAAGTTGATTTCCTTTAGATTGCTTACATTTTCTGAGAATGAGATGAGTGCTAGTTTGCTTAATTAGTATTTTTTTTTTTCCATTATTATGTACTTAATGATTAAAGGAAAATTACATACTCTGAATTTAATCTTGAACCAAAAACACAGTACAACTCATGCTTACGAGTCCTGGTTGACAATTAAGTATCAGGAGATCTAATCACTAATTAAAACTCTCAACAGTGACAGGGATATAAATTCTGTAATCTTTTGGTTGTTCACTATAATTAGTAAATATACATTTTTCTTGTATCATCCAAATTTACTCTTAGCTCCTTAGGCACATGAGCATACGCTACACATCCAAACACTCTAAGATGAGATACACTGCAAGACATACCTTGATTTTCCGATCACTTTGGTTCTCTTCTAAGGCTTTGAATTATTTGAACTTTGAAAAAGCATTAGAATTTTACTTCAGGAGGTAAACCCGTGTCTTTTTGCTATAATTATCAATGAAAGTGAGGAAGTAGCAACTTCCACAAATCCATTGTGGCCTCATTTGTCCACACAAGTCTGTATAAACCAACTTTAGTGGCTTCTTTACTCTGTATGCAAATACCTTTGGAAAACTTTCATGGTGTTGCTTTCCCAAGATTCAACACTAAAAAGTAATACAAGGTTCTTTGATGGGAGGTAATCCTCTAACCATTTGTTTCTGCTACAACAATCATAAACCATAGCAGTGCAAGTGTCCAAACCAAAACTGCCATAACCGATAATCATTAGAACATGCAACAATAAAAGAATTGACCTAATCATTGTACTTCATGATTAGAGGAAAGAGTTTGTCCGTCGTCATCTACACCTTTGCTATCGATTGCTTTCTTGGGGGCTTTTCATATATACCACACTCTTGTCCTTGAAAAATAACTATGTATCCCTTCTGCACCATTTGACCAACACTTATCAAATTATGCTTGATACCAGGGACATTATATACCTCTGCGATTGTCTTTGGTTCCCCTTCTTAGTCAAAATGTTGACCACTCATTTCCCATCTACATCCACAGTCTGGTTAGTGCTCAACTTCACCTCTATCTTCATAAATTGATCCATATTTGCAACAAAATTCTTGTTACTTGTCATATGGTTACTGCAACCACTATTTAATAGCCACACATTATCAGAAGGTTCCATGGTATGGAAAGCTAGGAACATGGAGTCAGTATTCTTTGTACTGAAATTAGCTCTCTACTTTCCTTGATCAACTATCTTCTTCCTACAGTCACAGCCACAATGACCAAATTTATTACAATAATATCTCACCTTTGATTTTTCATCTCTTTTATGGTTGTTGAAGCTTTTTCTATTACTTCCAATTTCTTATTCCTACTCTTCTCTGCCATCTCTTTAAGCACCATGTCTTCTACCTCATTCCCTACCTCTTAATATACCTCTACCTCAACCTCTGTGTTTTGAAATAGAGATCCCATTTTCAAAGTAGTTTCTAAGGTGGAATCCTTATTTTTGTCTATCCTTTCCTCATGGGATAGAAGTGATCCCATCAAATCATCAACTATTAGAATTTCCAAACCCTTGGCTTCTTCTATGGTTGCTACTGCAACGTCAAATTTGGTAGACAAAGATCTAAGGACCTTCTCAACCAACTTTTGATCTTCTATGTCATCACCATAAATTTTTAACTGATTTACAACAATCAAGACCTGATTCATGAATGAATCGATGTCCTATGTTTCCTTCATCTACAAAATTTCAAAATCTATTCTAGTATTCTGCAACTTAACAATATTGACTTTGGCCATAATTTTATAGCTTGTTGCCAAAGTCTCCTATGCTTTCTTTGATGGATACATGATCATAATTTTTTGGAACATTGCTCAATCCAATTCTTGTTGATACGCTGCAACGCTTGCGCATTCTTATTTTTTTCTTTCTTCCATTGTTCCCCCTCGACACTATTGAGGGCTCGTTTTTTTGCTTCATTCTTAGGTTTTGGAAATCCATTCGTCACTTAGTATCAAACATCATGAGCCTTTAACGTGGTCTCCATCTTAATAGCTTACACATGATAATCCTTCCCTATAAATGGTGGAAAATGCAGTTGGAAACTGGATGAAGCCATATCTCTTCAAAAAAATTACTCTTCAAATAAAACCCCCCTTTTTTTTATAAAAACCTATTTTGTTTTGTTTTGTTTTTGTTTTTGTTTTTGTTTTGTTTTTTTTTTTTTTTTTTTTTATATATATAAAAAAGCTTTAACAAATCCCACATAACACTTTTTAAAAGAGTTGTTAAAAAAACTTTATAAATCTCACAAAAAGACTTTAATTAGCTCCGCACTTTTTAATAAAGATCATCCGACCCCAAATCAGTGCACCTTTTTACACTTCTAACGTGCGTTGGTTGCACTTTACCTACGCGACAATTTTATAATGCAATCTATTTTTTTAATCGCCGACCTTCTTTATTTGGTCCTTTTCTCATTCACTCAACAGGCTTTATGGATCTCATATTCCTTCTTTGAATCTGATACCAATTTGTTGGAAATGCAAAGGATCACACAAAATAACACAAAAAATTCACACATACAATGATATGAGTTGCAGCTCTTCTATTGATCACACAAAAAATTGATGTTTATAATGAATCTAGTGAGGGGTATTTGACCTTTTCCAACTAACAACTCACCTAAAATAACTTTGACATGCAACCACACACTAAATTCGACTTGACCTAAAATATGACTTAACTCGATTTGACTCAGCGTGACTCAATTAAGTGACTCTCTAATTTGAGATAACTCCATATAAGAGTAATTAGCTACCTTTAAGAAAAACTTCATAGTAATTATAATTTTGTTATGTTTTAGTGTTATTATGAATATGTGGATTTTTAATCTTCGAAGAATTGTATGTGGTTGCCAATTGTATTTCAATTTGAGAGGATAAGGTTTATGGAATTTATTTTCCATATCAACCTTTAACAATATAACATATTCATGTTAGTTTTAAATTTATTAAACCATTAGTAAATTATTTTAATTCTAAATTTACTAAAAGAGTAAATTTAGAAAGAAAAATGAAATTTTATCCAATCAAAAATTAAAATTTATTGTAAAAACGTGTGTATGTATAATTATTTTAATTCTAAATTTATTAAACGAGAGTAAATTTATAAAGAAAAATGAAATTTTATCCAATCAAAAGTTTAAATGTTTTGTAAAGACGTGTATGTATATATAGATAATACATAAACATATATATTGATAATTAAAGAAATGGTTGTCTTTTTTTCTCATAATTTTACTTATAAACCTACCAGAGTCTATGTGACATGTGCGACTTCGAAGATTCGTGTTTCTGCCTTTAATTTCACTTATAAACCTACCACAGTCTATTTGATATATGCGACTTGGAAGATTCGTGTTTCTGCCTTTAAAATATTTTTATGATCATATATTTGTATATATAAAAGTTGAGATGAAAATATAAAATTTATAAATTAAATTAAATTTAAGAATATTATTTAAAAAAAAAGATATTTAATAACACTTTTTTTTCAAAAAAATTTCATTAGATTTTTAGGAAAACAATGCTCGCAAAATATGCCTTAAGCGTTTCTTTCCTCTCATTTCCACCAAACTTGTTAAGAATGGAGATCGGAGGATGCCATAAATGAGTCTTTACAATCTTTATTTTTGACAAGCTTTGTATCCATACCATACTAAGGAAAAACAAAAATGGCACCGTAACTAATAGTAGCATATCAAGGAGGGGGGTGGGGAGGGAGAATAAGGGTAGATGCAAAGTATCCAACATGACTGTGCATATGCAAATTAATGTGTTCCACTTGCGCTTCCAGATTGCAGAGGTGGTCATTTGTGCAACGGTGGTTGCGGCGAAGGCTATCCATTGGTTCCAAGATTTGATTTTGAATAAGTTGAATATCATTTATATAAGCCACTAACTCATTGTGGTCATCATACCCGTGTTCCTGAAGAATATCCATATTAATTTGGATGTTTTGAAGCTACTCTGCTATGGATTGCATGGTTGTTGGAGCCACAATACGCCTTGGGAACGAGCAAGAGAATGTTTGACCTCCCCCTTGGGTTCCAGGCTGGCTGAGTTCCTGGAGAATGAGTTATGCCTCAAAGCTGGATGACCCACATTTTTAAATGACCTCCCCCCGCCCCCTCCCCGCGGCCACGGCAGGGCCTGCCTCATTGGCAAGGCATTGCATGCACTGCCAAATGGTTGGCTGGCGGGATTGTGTGGTAACCTTATGAGAACCTGTAAGGAGAAGGACATTCACCAAAACCAGGATACCAAGAAACAAACTTGAGACGCACTGGAACCCAAACACAATGGAATTTAGACCCGGAAGAGAAAGCTTCTCCTGAGGCCGAAGAACTGTCCAGGATAGAAAAAGCTTGCCAACCCACATACTCTCTGATTAAACTGACAAATCCCTAGGTGGGCTGAGAGCCTCACCCTTTAATACCAAACTCGAATTGACACTAGTGCAAACAACAACAATTACTATGATGGGGAATACAATGACCTAACATTAAATAAACACCAGAGGCGGCTTTTAGAAAGAAACCAGTGGCGGGACACCCGCAAGAACCCAACAATTGAGATCTCCAACTAAGGCTAGGAGAAGGGAAACCATAAGGAGTTATGGAAACTTTCACACAGAAGATTAGCCAATTCATAATAATTCTCAGCCTAAAACCCCCAGAAGAAGCTAGGGTGGCTGAAGAAATCCCACTTTTCTAAGAGTAGACAATAGGAAACGGTTACCTTTTCCCTCTCGGGGGAAGAGAACTCCAAGAGCTTGCGGGCGAAGCTTCGAGACAGAGCTGTGGAGCCAACTCCAGACTCCGGCCAAGGAGGTTCCTGGATCCTAAATGCAAGGTTTTAGGCCAAATTCGAACTAGAACAAGGCAAACCACACTTTCACTTCACATCTCATCTAAGACCATGATCCTGGCGAGTTTCCATAGACCCTGTCTCTCATGCTACAATACTCCTCCCTACCCAAATTCATTGCCTGAAATACCAAACTAGAACAAAACTCTCACTTGCCCTTTAATAAAACTAATACACTAGTGGGATAGATCATCGCGTGAGTGGAGTGAATGAAGACATGAATCATTAACTCAAACATAATTATCACATGGAGGAGGGAGAGACCCAAAACCGTCTCAATGGTCACTCCATGAGAAGAAATTTATTTATCAATTTATTAAATAATTAAAATTTAAAATTTAAAATTATATATATATATATATATATATATATATATATATAATTGAAGTCACCCTGCAAAGCATACTAGTTACAACCTAAACCTATATTAACAATTCTTTTATCAATAAAATGCTATATTATTAGTGTCCGGAGCGATGACATCTTTTTCAGTTTGTTGCTTAACGGCATACTTTTAAAATCTCCATTCAAAATTAAAATCTGCATTCAAAATTCCGTGTGTAAATGGGAGTCTCAAATGAATTTATGTGTTGCGATGCAAAAACAATAAACTTTTCCGTGAGTGAAGCAGAAGCGACTGCCATTGCTATGCACACACTTTGTCATTTTTTCCACAATTGTTTGCAAACCAGTATTGATTGCTCAATATCTATTCAAATTACGATATAATTATCAATAAGAGATAAAAGAGTTATTATATCACATTTATACATCTATCTAACGATGCATCAAAGACGTGTTTGACGATTTATAAACTCCCTTGCATTTTCATTAATATTTTCATTTTCATTTTAAAATATTCCACTACTTGGCCAATTACGAGTACCAAGTGTGGCTTTTATGAGTAACTTATTATACATATAATACCTGTAGCTTTTGATTCCTTTGTCATGTTTTAATGAAACTTATTCCATGGAGAACGTATTCAAATATGTTTTACATTTTGAATATGGAAAATATATAAAATATGCAAACACTTTTAAGAGAGTGTATGATTTTAAATACTATATTATATAAAATATGCAAACACTTTTAAGAGTGTATGATTTTAAATATTAATATTAATAATTTTTTTGTTATTAAAAAATAAAATTTATTATAAAATATAAAATTATTTATAATAAAAATAGACAAGCCTTACAACATTAACATCTCTCACAACATTTTTCAAAAAAAAATATTGATGGAATCTTGAATGTTCGTGATTGTACTACTTAGTTATATATGAGATAAATTTGCAAAAATAGATTTTGTATTGGAAAATTATGTAAATATGAAATTTGTAAATGGTAAGAAGCAATATAATACAATTTTGTAAATAATAAAAAAATTAATAAATTGATTTGAAAAAAATAAATTGATGAAATTTTATTATCTATCTTTTTTTATAGATGAAGATGTAGATATGAAGGGTATGTATATGGTGCATAATTAATTAAAGAAATTTTTGTAAATAAATGTAAAAATTAAGAAATTAAATTATTCTTAATAGTACTGACAAATCAAAGTTTTAAATATTATTATTCAACAATTTCTCATTCTATAATCATTATAGAATGGATGATATGGTAAATAATATTTAACCTTCCACCCTCAGATATCTTATTTGTTCAAAAGTTAAAGAGTATATCTTTTTGGTAAGTTGACTCTAATTATATGCGGTAATGCTTAGAAATTATAATGTATCCCATCCTTACCGTTTCACCTTATGTTTAATTTTATAGCACAAAGAAACATTGGAACACCCCTTTTTAAAATATTGTCCAAGAGTTATTATTGTAATGGAATTATAGCCATGGTGTTTGGTTTAGAGATTTAATCGTTGCACTTTTCCATGTGTTTGGGTACATCTATACATGGTGTGGTAATATTCTTGACTAATACATGGCCTCTCCTAAAAATCCTAGGTGTGACTTAACCATTCAGGTTATGAGGTTATACGATTTCCGTGCTTTTCTTTTAATGATGCTTGTTGCACTATGCCTTGGGCTTTGAAGGTTTCATTCAGAAATTATCACGTTTGCGACCTTTACGTGAGTGCATGTGATCACTTGGATCATTTTCAATGGTAGTAATGGACTTGGGAAACTCAAGGGTTGAGTTCTATTATTATAACCCTAATCATTCAATTCGGTAGGTCCTTGGTCATTATGCTGCTTTCTTTGTCGCCTTGTTTTCCTGGTGCCTCTACAACCCTGTTCTGGAGTCATTTGTCAGTGCATGGTTTCCAGACAGCTTATAGGGTTTACGAAGGTAAAAGAGCTTCACTCCCACTGCCCTTCAACCCTTTATGTAAGGCCTCCGGGGGATTGTGCGACGAACACCGGGAACGGGCGCACAACGGGCACACGACGGGTGCGCGACAACCGATTGTGCGACGGGTTTGCGACGAGCTGCGGTAGAAGTGCGACACAATGCGACAAAATATGCGACGTTATGGAGTACACGAAAAATGACTAAGTGTCATTTCATACTTGAGCGCATATGTTATGAGGACACACGAAGGTTTATATGCGTGGAACGATGGACAACAAAACATACCCAAGCCGACATGGTAAACAAGGACTTGAGGGCGTTCATGATAGAATTTGGAAGGTCGGCCCAAGGAACTACGCATAGGTGATATGCGTATAAATAAAAGGAAGCTGCACTTCATTTGCACCAAGCAACTTCGCATTCTTATCTACGCATAGGGGTAAAACAACCTGCGCAGGGGTAAAGGGGAATACGCATGGTTCATGTGTAGTTCTTCCCTTGTGCAGAAATGGAGTTTTGATCCGGGTTGAGATGTGAAGGTTCGGTTATGCAGATATTGTGTGCAGGACTTGATAGAGAGTGATAGGTGGCTCGGGTGAGCACTCCTCTTTGTGCAAGGGTGCACATGATTGTAAAAGGCTGTTCTATGCCTTGATTGTAAAATTATTCTAAGTATTGGCTTGGAGCTTGCCAAGCATTACTTGTATTGTATTATTGAAGAAACTGATATTCTTAATAAACTGTTGGGCAGACTTTTAGGGAGTTGCCCCTCCCTTTATACTTGTTTGCAATTGTTGTTGTTCTCGGTTAATTGCATATGGATAATGAATGAGTATGGGCTTCATTAAAGTATAAAGGATAATGCTTTTACTTGGTTGCGAAACACAAACTAAGTATGTTAATGTTGGAGTAGGCGTAGTCCACGAATGTTAGTATTGTTAAAAAGAAAGCGTTCGGTGGTGCCGGACCTCGCTACAAGCGGTTGGAAGACTACCGCAGATGTAGGGGCGTGACACTTTAGGTCACATTTGATGTCTTTACTGGGTTTAATCATGATGCTTTGCTTATATGGTACACCGCGAAGATATTTTAGATTCTTTTAACACTCTGTGCTTTTTCTCTATTCCAGGTTACTTCCTTTCTCCCGTTGTTGGATATATAGCTTTTTTTTTTATGGCTTTGAAACTTCGTCCCATAATAGTGTTTCCTTTCCTAGTTCGTCTGCCACTCACTTCAGGTAATTACTTGTGATTTGGTCAACCATTTTTGTGCTACGTTGTCGTTTCCTTTTCGACAGGAACATCGTGCCTCATTTGAAGTTTTCCAACTCTTTAATGGGTATATTAATTATGCAAGAGTTCTGATAGGAAGTCGACAACCTCCTTTAGAAACCCTTTGCAATAATTATTCGACGCTATCTCTCACTCATAATTTAATTTGGATTCAATTTCGCAATTTGGCTTGTCTATCCCATTATGTCCAAATTGTTACATTTATGATGTTTTTACTTTCTTATCAAATCTTTTTTCCGTTGACGACGTTTAAACATAGTGAGTTCTTTCTTCGTTCCGAAAGGCGAAAACAACCCCAAATTACTTCTCCAGGGCCGAACAAGTAAAGTTTGATTTTTCCCCAAATTAATTAGTCTTTGCATCATGATTACTACCCTCGAACTTTGTTATATATTAATTCATACCATTCTCCTTTGTTTGACAGGTACTTAAAAATGATCTTATTACGATTACCCTTTGGGGATATCAAAACCCTACAATTATCTCTGACACTTTCCCTCGTGGATGTTTATTCCAAGTCAGTTACATTTACCCTACTGGGGTTTGGATTTGTACCCAGTTCTGCTGGTTGGTTATGAATTGAGGGCTTTCTCCATAATACAAGCCCGATGTTTTCTTTTTCCACGAATATGGAAGCTCCTAGAGTCGAGAGAATTCCTATCCTGGAATTCTTGTCTTTTGATTTGTAACCCCGTTTCAGTATTTCTCTGTTATATTTTTTTGTTTTTGTTTTTTCCTAACTAGGTAAACTCAAAAGGCCCTAATAGTTAAGGGTGTAGACCCCCGGTTACCAGGTTATGAGATTAACTCACTCAGGTTGTAAGAGACTTATGTGGATTTATAAAAAATGTGCCGACAATACTATTCCAAACTGTCTAGAATTTCAAATGTAATATATTTTATATCAAAGTTTATATAAAATAAGTGTGCATGTATTCATAGGATTCCCTTCTCTCATTTTGCTTCAGCTACCGAATTGATATTTTGTTTTTACCATAGTAATCATAGTTTTATTTTCTTCAAATTAACATAATATTTTGTATTAAGATGAACTAAATAATTCTTTCCTTCTCATGGTTTTGCATATTACTTGTTAAGAGCACCTCTACAGGAATTTCCATTTGTTTTCTCACATGGTATAAGTTGTGCTACTGTGTACAATATCTCTCTTTTGGTTAATACCACAATTATAATCATATTTGTTTGTAAAATATAACAGTAAATCATACAGCTGGTCATTTGGCTACTATAAATATTTAACATAGCATGCTATTATTATTTCAACCTCAACAATTAATTCATCTCTTAATATAGTTAAATCAACATTCCAAGGAATCTGGTTTTGATTCCAGTAATTGAATCACTGTTGTCTTAGTTTTTAAGCGATTTCCTCCTTTATCGCTCTTCCTTCCCATCTTTATCTTAACTATTATATCTACTACATATAAGTTTCGATTTATGCTCAGATCTCTTATCTAGTTTATATGTTTCTACTACAACAAAAAATCAACTCTTATAATTACTCTCTCTACTCCTGTTCGCAGTAGAGTTTTGTGTTATAGCTGGCAGTGTGCTACTGTTTTAACTCTACCTCCCATTTCTACATTATTAACATAAAATGATTAATTGTGGCATGTTAAAACCATATCCATTTTCCAGATCCACTAAGTTATAGTGCGGAAATAATAATTACCGCGTCTTCTGTCCTCCTAGCAAAACAAGCTTTACAATGGTAGAATTCTATCTATAACAAGGGAAGCTGCGAGGCAGCAAGTCCCTGCATTAAGTTTAGCCTGAGAATGCACCTGCACCTGCATGAAGAAGGCTATGGAGGACAGCAGAGAAAATTCATCTACAGGTTTGCCAGTGTGCGGCACTGCTTCGAGGCCATCTGTTTAGAGGGATTTACAAGTGAACACATTTGGTTCTATATATTTTAGTAGCAGATCCAATCGTAGATTTTGGTGTTTAAGTTGTTGATTATGTTGTTGGGTGAATAAGTCAATATAGATGAAGCAGTGGTTTATGCGGTTATTGATCCAGCTTATCCACCACCTGTTTCTCCAGCACTAGCTTATCCACTAGCACCAGCACCAGTAGCAGTAGCAGTAGAAAAGCTAGCAATAGAACCACAGAGCATCAGTAGAACCAGCAGCAGTGGGAAAGGCAGTACCTAGAGAAAAGTAACCTAAAGTGAAGACTAGAGAGGCAGTTTCAGCTCTTCGAAGCTTCTTTAACATTCTGGCAGGTTTCTGTGCAATTTTAATCCTGTTGTAAAATTGCAGAAAACAAAAAGTACATTAATATTTCTTTACATATGAAGCTCTGATGCTCTCAGAAATCCTGAAGTTATCGCAGCATTATTTGCATTTGCGGTGAAATTTAAAACCTCGAATTTTGTGAAGTATCGGACGAGTTGGCCAGATAATTTTGCTTGAAGGTAAGAATTGTAATCAAATTTGGTTTGTGCGTTGTAGATGAAAGATTGATTTTTTTCTTTTCGAAAATTTGGAACAAGAAATTTATTTAGTGAAATTGGTTAAGTAGGCAAGCCTTTACAATCTGTGACAAGCTGTGCGGCTTAGCTAAATTCAATTTCAGTGTGAGCCACTAAGATTTCAACAAAGAAGAGTTCAAGTAAACAACACAGAATTTTTGCTCAGCAATTGGATAGTCATTCGTTACAGCCTCAATCACGCCCTGGTGATTCATGTGCTTGTTTGGCTTTAACAATTACAGCTCCTGGTACGGTTTTCCCCAGACTGCGATTTTTCTGGAAGGACATTTCTTATGACATCATGCCGTTATAATTTACAGAATTTCTGGAAAGATATTTGCATTTACAGAGCATTTCGTTATAATTTAATGCCTTTGTGCTATACTCTAGATGCAACAAGCGATAATTTAAGATTTTGTTCGAGAAGAAAATTTCTTGAAAGATATTTTGAGTTTAATTTAATGCCTTTGCTTTGATAATATTCCAGATGCAACATAAATAGAAGCGAGTTTAAACATGAAAATCTTGTAAGTTTAGAGTCGGATGTAAAACTTATTTATGTTTCTTGAATAGACCTTTGAATTCATTTATAAAGCCTCGAATATCTAATATCTTACGACAAACATTTAAATTTCCAGAATACGCTGCGAGAAAAAACCTAAGGCATTTAGTTGGTTATTAGCGATGCTCATTCATTTCTTCTTCCACGTCAAGCAAACATTTCTGTATACACTACAAACATTTCTGTATACACTACAGAATAAGAGGATGGGACATGTGTCATACATGCAGGTGGGTCACACAAATGGCACTATGCATGGTGATCATGGCGACAAGTAAAATGGGGCCCGCAACAAGTGGAATGGTAAAATAATGATCATGGCGACAAGTAAGGTTTCACCACCACATTGCACTTTGCATATTCACCACCACAGGGAGCCGTTTCTATCCTGTGGCCATGGCAGATGACCAAATGAAAGTAAAGGTGTCCAGGGTTTCCACAGTTGCACCCGCCATCGCTACTGCCAAGCATAGTATGTTCCTGTCCGCCCTCGATATCTTTTTAGAGCCGGAAGTTACCTACCAGTACTTTTTCCCATAAACACCAAATGTTACAGCTGAGAAGGATTTTCCTGCAATCGTCGTGAGTTTTGGTGGATTTTTATCCATTTGCAGGTCGGTTGGATATGAAGGGTGGAGAATCGGGTCGGCCCCATATTGAGTGCAACGATGACGGAGTGGAGTTCGTTGAAGCAACCATTGACGTTTCTTTTGAGGATGAGGAAGTAGATGATTTTCAGCACAAAAACTTCTTCAAGGAAGTTGTCTGGACCCGCCATGGAAATGACAATGACTTATTTCTTTACATATCAAGCTCTCATGCTCTCAGAAATCCTAAATTTATCGCAACATAATTTGCATTTGCGGTGAAATTTAAAGCCTCGATTTTTGTGAAGTATCGGACGAGTTGGCCAGATAATTTTGCTTGAAGGTAAGAATTGTAATCAACTTCTGTTTGTGCGTTTCTGTGACAAGCTTTTTTAAGCTGAAAAACATGAAATAGATATATCTATGCTTTTATTAACCCTTTCCTAGATAAATGCTTCAACCTTTGAAGCTCATCGTTCCATTAAAATACGTGTTTCTCTTTAATTAAGTTGTGTCCTTTGATACAAATATATTTTTCCCAGCAGAAATTCAAATGTTTGATATTCAAAGAGTTTGAAAATGTGTAAGAACCTGATACAAACGGATTGCTGGCTGGAGTACATATAGTCATACAGTCATCACAGCATACATATTGCCGTCTGCCCTTTTTCTTGATCTTGTCTGCTTTATCCTTGCCCGATGCGGACAAGCGACTACATTCCTTTTTGAGTTGATTTTCTGCTTTATATTGTTTCATTTTGTTACTTGCTCTACTTGAAAAAAGGATATGTTTATACGATGACTCAAAAGATGCAGTCGCATCATATTGATCAAATAGAAGACTGCACCATACATAAGACTGCATAATAAGATTTTTCTGAAAATTGAATTCTATGTAAATCCATTAATTCTTGATATTGATCTCTGTGACAGGGCTCTTTGCACAACAGTAGATGAATTGCGGCAGCAATTTGTTGTTTCAAAATGCTTTCATCTTCAAGTCTCTATATCAATCTTCAAGTCTCTATATCAATCCGTTAAGCGATAGGTGGTTTACTTGTTTAACTTTCGACATGTATGGTTTCGTAATGCAGGTCAGTAGACGTGTTGGTGGCCTCAATTACTCCAACAGCCCACAGGAGTACAACCAGAGTACAGCCAAACGGTGGAGTACTTCATCAAAGTATTAGCAAGGGACTGGACTCCATTATTATGTAGAAGACTCAGGGACTCCGAAGACTCAAGGACTTTGGCTTATAGAAAAATCTCCTATGCATCTGGCGAAAGGGACAACTGTTCCAGTTTATGGAATGGCACCTAGATTGAAGCGATGGTACGTGGCAGACATGCCAAGTCTCTGACCTTGCCGACCTTGCCGTGAATCTTATGAGCTTAGAATTAATTCAATTCAGTTTCAGTATAACACTTAATGTTTTAAACTAATGCGTAGCATTAGTTTACTCTGCTACGCAAAAATTCCAAATGCCAACGGAAAAAAGAATATAACCTATGTTTTAGCCCCTCCCGCCTCGGGAAGAGGCTAAATAAGACTATCAAATTAATTTTTCAATAAAAGTTTGGTTATTCATAATAGTCGCTTGTCATTTGTAATGGTAAGTAGGTGAAATTAATGTTAAATACCATCTTTTCGATTCCTATAGTCCATGGGCATTGCTAGATGGCAGGGACTAATAAGAAAAATTCAGAGAAAGTATGCAATATTAATAATTAAGGGAACATGTAAACTCTAGAATCACATAGAGCGTACAAACGTAAATTAATAAAAGCTATGTTCACAAGATCCCACTCGCTTGACTACAAAGCGAATTCTAATTACAGTAGCTACCTATACCCCTTACATACAGGAAAATGAGACATAGCATTAGTTTCCACATATTCCCTATTTGTCTACAGAAAAATAAGTTAACATGGCAGGGAGTCTAATAGTAAACAGAGGATTAAAATAACATAGAAGATAGAATAATAGTGCACAGAGAAATAAGATAATACAACAAACCGTCTAACAATTGTCACTATTAGGAATTCACTTGAGGATTTTACACTTGTTTGTGCCACCCAACCATGAAATGAGTTATTCCTATTCACCTCCAAGCTGAGATGAACTTGCGAGGGTTGATGGTATCAATAATGCCTATTGATCCCTTCAATAGGTATTTAGTAACTTTCTTGCATGATTAATTTCCTTCATTGGCGTCCTTCTTTTGTGGTTATTTTTATCCACTTGCCTAAGATTTTCTTTAAAATCTCACCTTTCTCTCTCACAACACTTTATGCTTATTTCAACTTAACATTTTACCCCAGCTAAGTGATTGAATGGATTTTTCTCTCATCCACTAAAACTTATCTATAATATTATCTAGATCTATAATCCTTATCATGAAAGGATTAACCTAATCTCATTTACCAATGAGATTTATTTTGTTTTTATTTCTTTGGAAATAATCTCATATTCAAGTCTTTCATTCCCAAGTACCTCAATTCCATTTTTTTATTTATTAATAAAATTAGTTATTTATTTACATTTAAACCTTTCAATTTATTTCATAGCTTTACCACCATCCCTACTAACAACATTCAGTCTGAACAAAGATAAAACATTACAGCAATGAAGGGTTATTACATTCTCCCCCTTTTTAATTCACACCATCCTCATTGTTTAATCCCCAGTTACTTCCCTGGGAACCAACGCTGGGAATTTTTTTGACATCTCATCTTCCCACTCCCATGTATTCCCTTTGGAATTAAAATGCTTCAATTGCACCTCAACCTGAACAATGACTTAATTCCGAAGCCAGATCTCTTTCTAGTCTAGGATATAGAGAGGTTCTACTATAAAATCTCCTTCGGGTTTCACCTGTAAGATTTTCCAATCAACTACGTAAGAGCTATCATGTACATATTTCTTAAGTAGTGGTACATGAAAAAAATTATGAACTTTAATATGGCTGAGTAATGCTAATTGATAGGGTACGGGTCCAAATTTTTCTAGAATTTCGAACAACCGAAAACCTCGTTGTGCTAACTTTGGACAGGTTCCTGTTCTTAAAATAATTTTCATTGGTTTTACCCTCAAATAATCATGATTCCCAATTTTTTAATTTCTTGTATGTTCTCTTTTTATTTGCATCATTTTCCTGTCGATCACGGGCAGTTTTAATATTTTGTTGAATCCTCTGTACTTTCAGGAAAATTCCATTTTTCCTAAAGACAGAAAGGAAATTTCTCGTGTCTTTCATTTGTACAACCATCACTTCAATACCAACTGTTCTCTCTCCACTTTTCGTTGTGCGATGGCTCAACTTTGAATCACACCTACTCATACATTTATTTCTGCTCCATTCTAACATTTTTTCTAAACCTAATAGATACATGCTTCATGCATTTCATATGCATCCAAATAATTATCCACATGCGTCCAAGAAAAGTCGGTATCCTTGAGACAGTATCCCAATACCAAAATATATCATTTTCGTACATTTATTCACAGTTATACCAAGTTGCAGGATCATTATTGAATGCAACATTTGAAGTATGAAATTGATCTTTTTTCCTTTCACATTTCTTCCAAAGAGGAAAGTAATGATTAATGGAATACTTGCATCATTTTATTTTATACTATTGAAATAATAGTCTTGTATCAAATATACATCTATCATGCATTACTTAAGTGTAAGAAAACCTACTATCTCAGCGACTTCCATAGTTATAATTTCCTAGTTTTGTTTCAACATGGACGTAATCAAGTCCATTCTTATGGTTTTGCTACTCACTTCCAAATCCTTTCGTAACTGATACAAGCATGAGATCATAAATGAAGAATTCACAACATCAACATAAATAAATAAATAAATATTATGTTAATACACTTAAGTTCCATGGTTTAAGCGACAAGTGTAATTTCTCAAACCTATAACACTCTTTTCCTTTTTTCTGCATCTTATCCACTATCGTCCTTTAACTCACTCCCTTGAGTTCTAGAATTTGTCCTGCATCATTCAACAATTTTCATTTTAGGGTATGTTAGGCTTCTCTAGTAATTCCGATTAGGATTCCAAATTTTCCTGGTGATATAATTACAATCCACCAATTTATAGTCATTTTTTGTTCGTTATATATCTAATTTTTGAAGTTTTTGATGAGACCACAATACTAATCTCTAATCATACATAATTTTTATATTGAGAATTGATGCCCAATAAAAAATTTCTTCAGCCTTTTTGTGGTCTATTCAATTTCTCCTAAAATAATATCCGACTTTCGTCCATTGTACGTTATTCATTTGTATGTAAGGCTGATGATTATTCCTCATGTCGATACTTTCTTCCAGTGCTATCATGTTTTTCTAGTTTTTTGGGCTTTTAAAATACCAATATTACAACTATTCTCAATGTGAGAGTCTATAATTGCTCTATATACTTTCTTATTTTTGTGATTACTTTATCTATTAATCACAATGTTCAGTGATATTCTATCTTATCTCATATATATACCACTCACTTAGTAAATCCTTCACATATGTGTGTCCTCTCATTGAATCTTTCCACAAGGCTTCCTTGTTCCTTAGAATCAACTATCCCATGTCCCTAAGGTATCTTCTTATCACCTAATTTTCTTTATTATAAATTATTTATATTACATTCCATGGATATCTTTTGAAGAAACCTCACAAAAATTCTTTATTCGGCAAGTTTGAATCCCATACTTCCATGTAAGTTTTTTTTTTTTCATTATCACATCATGGACTTATTCTGTTAGGCAGTGTTTCTGCCTTTTATCAACAAGAATAAGATAACCCTTTTTTTCCTATTCAACTATTCATGTCTGTTTGTTTTTGTTATTGGTTGCATGAACTTCAACATTGGTTAGTAAATCTTTGAAATATGTTGATGCACTCAATTTGGAGGAAATTCACACCCACGTTGCTTTTCATTCTCTATTTGATTCTTGTTCTCTTAAATGTATTTTGGGGTATGATCATCGATATATTCTTTGCAGCGTTCCTCATAAGTTTTGTTTTTTTTTGTTTTGTTTTTTTTTCAATTAATTAATTTATTTACCTTTATAGTATTACGGTCCATGGTGCCATTAGTGTTATTGTAACTACTTCATTATGGTAGGCATGTTAAGGTGAAAAATTTTCTCCCATAACCAATCTATTTTGGTTTCCTAACTAAAATGAGTATCTTTGCTTTTCAAAATAGTATTTCGAAGGTTATTAAGGAAAGATCAAAGTGTTTATACATAGTGTGCAGTCCCTCTAGGGTATCTGTTACTAGTTTAAGGAGTTGAGTTGATTGCTAATTTCAACAATCACCAATGGAAAACGTTGTAGGCGGCCTTTAACTTAATCAATCATAATTCTTTATATTACACTTTCTAATCTGTATGTTTCAACTTTGTCATAAGAGAGTTGTCATAGAAGAAATTCAACCTTGACTAAATATGTTTAAAACATAAGAAAATCTTAATATGCTACCCATCCATGTCAAAGCCTTCTTATAGGCCTGCATGTACTCTATCCTGTCAGATTTAATTTGCAACTCAATGTGTTATTTAGTGTAGGAGGTTACAATCATAGTTTTCTATTTGTTGTTTTTTCATGAATCACAAGAATAGAGTATTTTATCTCATATACCTTCATGATGTATTTACAATTGGCAAAGAATAAGATTTGAGTAGCAAGTGATGTGCATTTTTTTGATTGCCAATACCATTTCCCCAACTCCTATTCATACCCACAAATTAAGTAGGTTATTTATGTTGTCCATTATTCCACAATTATGACAATCCATTGGTCTAGACTAAATACATTTAGTTCAATTTTGTGATATAACTTACTCCTGAAACTTATTTCACCATGGAAATAAGGAACGATTCTCAGAGACAACATTCCATTAGCTTAGGTTTCCAGGCTTATAATAGATCACAATAAAACCTGATGTTTTTGCACAATCAATGGTGCCTGACATTACTTTTGTTAAATTTATAAGGTATTAAGTGTCTCATTCTTCAAGAAGCAAGGATCACTATGTGAAAAGTTCAATTTCACCATAAGTGTGGCTGGCTTGGTAATTGTTACCTAAATTATTTATTAATTTATTTATTTCTAGGGAATACTGAGATATTAGCTAAATATAACTTTGACCTTTCCCCAAAAGTGGTTGACTTGGGGTCAGCTATCAAAATAACTTTTAAATTCTAAAGCTCAGTTGACACAATAAAATAATGTAATTAATGTATTGCTGTAGTGGTTAAATGTCTAGAATCACTACCCTAGTACGCCCATAATAATATCTAGGAAAATGGTACTTGGAAATTTGGACTTTGCTACAGAGTTGAAGCATAAACTTATGAAAAATGGATTAGAACCTTTCATGCGCATTGTGCAACAAAAGAAAAAGATCTGCATTGATTGATGTATATCCTTCCACACTACATTCTACCAAATAGATGGATGATGAGTATGTTTGAACGGATCAAGATCACCTAGACTAACTTGACCATACATAACCAGAGTGGATACAGAGAAACTACACGATCTTCATTCCTTCAACCTTGTTGTTTTTGGGTCTTTTGTAAACTAATAAAATTATGGACTATGAATCGTTCATCTGTTCTTTGTTGTAACTTTACTAGCAAAAGCGATATTTTCCTTGATATCTGTAGGTTGATCCAAGAATACTTCCCTAGATTTGGAAGCAATGAAATAATACATAGAGTGACTAAAAAACCTATTCCCCAACGAGTGATAATATTCAAAAGTCCAACAATTTTTAGCAACAACTATATTTCTCCAACTATTGCTATAAATATACACAGATTTAAAAAACTTTCACCTTCTTATACACTATGATATTGTCATACCAAACCTTGTAGACGAGGCTACGATAACATAACACCAATGATATGAATTCATACTTAGTTTTACTTTAGATCCCATTAGGTCTGAAGGTTGAAACTAGATCTTTGATACCATCTATCACATCTCTAACAAAATCAAGAAAACTAGGAAGAGATTATATATATATATATATATATATATATATATATATATATATATATATATATATATATATATATATATATATATATATATATTCTCCTACGTTTGCATCATTGTAAAATCTCTATTATCGCAAAATTTCTCCTTCATTATAATTTTGATGATATGGTAAATATTGATTTAACCTTCAACCCTTAGATGATTCTAATTATGTGCGGTAGTGACTTAGAAATTATAATGTATCCAACCCTTACTGTTTCACCTTATCTTTAATTCTATCTAAACCAAAGCAACAATCGAATACTCTTTAAAATATTGTTGTGGAGTTATTATTGTAGTGGAAATAGAGCCATGGTATTTGGTATAGAGATTTAATATTTGCACTTTTCCATGTGTTTGTGTACATCTATACATGTTGTGGTAATATTCTTGACTAATACATGGCCTCTCCTAAAAAATCTAGGCATGCCTTAACCATTCAGGTTATGAGGTTATATGATTTTCGTTCTTTTTCCTTTAATGTTTCCTATTGCACTCTACCTTGGGCTTTGGGGGTTTCATTCAGCAATTGTCATGTTTGTAACCTTCACGTGAGTGCATGTGAACACTTGGTTCATTTTCAATGGTATCGATGGACTTGGGTAACTCAAGGGTTGATATCTTTTATTCTAACCCTGATCATTCAATTCGGTAGGTCCTTAGTTTCAATTTTGCTTTCTTCGCCACCTTGTTTGGTTGGTGTCTTTGCAACCCACTTATGGAGTCATTTGTCAATGCATGGCTTCCAGAAAAATTCCAAGGTTTATGGAGGTAAAATAACTTCACTCCCACCATCCTTCAACCCTTCAGGTCACATTTCATGTCTTTACTCGATTTAATCATGGTCTGCTTATATGGCACAACACGGATAAATTTGAGATTCTTTTAGCACACCGTTCTTTTTCTCTGTTTTGGGTTAATTCCTTTCTCCATTTGTTGGATCTCTAGATTTTTGTTCGATGGCTTTGGAACTTCATCCAATAATGTTATTTCCTTTACTAGTTTAGATTCCACTTACTCCAGGTATTTACTTGTGATTGTTGGTACTATGGACACCACATATCTCCACAATGGTATGATATTGTCCAATTTGGGCCTAAGCCCTTATGGGTTTGTTTTTGGGCTTTACCCCAAAAGGCCTCATACCAATGGAGATATTTGTTCATCCTTATATACCCATGATCCTTCCCACTTCTACCACTTCTAATCAATGTGGGACTTTGTTCGTATACCCAACAATCCTCCCCTCGAACAAAGGACCATCGAGCCTCCCCTCAAACCATCCACAGGATTCTCCCCTCTCTACCAACCAGGATTCTCCGCTCCAATGCGTTGGTGGCTCACGCCTTACATGGTAGCACCACCGGTCTCGAGAGCTTGCTCCATCCCAGGTCAACTCCTCTTCACCGTGTTGGTAGGCAAGACACGTCCATGAAGAATCCGGAGCACACCGCCTGTTTAACCGAGCTCATCCACAGGCTTACGGGGGCTCACCATCTTTGTTTCGACATTCCGAGGATTCATCCACTTGGGTAACCTCGAACTTGGCTCTGATACCACTTGTTGGTACTATGGACACCACATATCTCCACAATGGTATGATATTGTCCAATTTGGGCCTAAGCCCTTATGGGTTTGTTTTTGGGCTTTACCCCAAAAGGCCTCATACCAATGGAGATATTTGTTCATCCTTATATACCCATGATCCTTCCCACTTCTACTACTTCTAATCAATGTGGGACTTTGTTCGTATACCCAACAGTGATTTGGTCAACCATTTTCATGATACGTTGTTGTTTCCTTTTTGACAGGAACGTTGTGCCTGAATCTGAAGGTTTAAAATCTTTGATGGGTCTATTGATTATGTAGGAGGTTTTATAGGAAGCTAATGACCTACTTTAGAAACTCTTTGCAATAATTACTCGACGCTATCTCTCAATGGTAAGTTAATTCGGGTTCAATTTTGCAATTTGGCTTATCTATACCTTTCTGTCAAAATTCCTACAGTTATAGTTGTTTTGATTTCCTATCAAAGCTTTCTCCATTTTTGGCGTTTAAACACAGTTGGTTATTTCATCGTATTGTTGTTTTGAAAGGTGTAGACAACCCCATATTCCTTCTCCAGGGTCGAACATGGAAGGTTTGTTTTTTCCCCAAATTAACTGGTCTTTGCTTCATGATTACTGCCCTTGAACTTTTTTATATATTAATTCATACCATTCTCCTTTGTCTGGAAGGTACTTACGTGAAAGTGATCTTATTAAGAATACCCTCTAGGGATAGTGAGACCCTACAATTATCTCTAATGCTTTCCCTCATGGATGTTTATTCTAGGCTGGTTACATTTACCCTACTAGGGCTTGGAGTTGTACCCAGTTTTGCTGGTTGTTTATCAGTTGAGGGATTCCCCTATAATACAAGCTTGATGTTTTCTTTTTCCTTGAATGTGGAAACTCCTAGAGTCGAGATAATTCCCATCCTGAAATTATCCTCTTCTAATTTGTAACCCCATGTCAGTATTTATCTGTTTTATATATATATTCCCAACTAGGTAAACTTGGAAGGCCCCAATGGTTGAGGGTGCATACACCCGTTACCAGGTTATGAGTTTAACTCGCTCAGGATGTAAAATACTTATGTGGATTTATAAAAATTGTGCCAATAGTACTATTCCAAATTGTCTAGAGTTTCAAATTCCATTTATTTTATACCAAAGTTTATATAAAATAAGCGTGCATGTATTCATCGGATTCCCTTCTCTTATTTTTCTTCAGCTATTGAATTAATCTATGAGTAGTTTCACTCAAGTTTCATATTATGTTTTACCGTATAAATCATAGTTTCATTTTTTTCAAATTTCCATAGGTATTTTGTATTAAGACGAACTAAATAATTGTTTCCTTAGAATGGTTTTGCATATTACTGCTTAAGAGCATCTCTACAGGAAATTATTTTTTTTTCCCATGTGGTATAAGTTCTGCTGTTGTGTACGATATCTCTCTTTTGGTTAATACCACAATTGAAATCATATTTGTTTGTAAACTATAACAATAAATCATACAATCACTCATTTCTCTACTGTAAATATTTAACTAAGCATGCTTTTACTATTTCCACCTCAACAATCAATTCATCTCTTAATATAGCTAAATCAACATTCCCAGAAACCTGGTTTTGATTCCAATAGTTGACTTATGGTTGTCTTAATTTTTAAGTGATTTCCTCCTTGGTCACTCTTCCTTCCCATCTTTATCTTAACTATTATATACACTACCTGTAAGATTCATCTTATGCTCAGATCTCTTATCTGGTTTATATGTTTCTACTACAACAAAAAATCAACTTTTATAATTACTCTCTCTACTTTTGTTCACAGTACAGTTTTCTTCTATAGCTGATAGTGCGTTAATGTTTTAACTCTACCTCCCATTTCTACATTATTAACATAATATGATTAATTATGGCCTATTAACACCATATCCATTTTTCAAAGCCACTGAGTTATAATGGTGAAATAATAATTCATAGTATTCATACAAGGCTTTCAAGACAACATCTTCTGTCCTCCTAGCAAAACATGCTTTACAATGGTAGAATTCAATATATAATAAGAAAAATTCAGAGAAAGTATGCAATATTAAATTTCAGGGAACATGCAAACTCTAGAATCACATAGAGCATACAGAGGTAATTAATAAAAGCTATGTTCACAAGATCCCACTCACTTGATTGCAAAACCAGTTATTATATCACCTGAATTTATAGTACCAACCATCTAATTACATTAGCTACCTATACCACTCACATATAGGAAAATAAGACATAGCATTAGTTTCTACATATTCCCTATCCGTTTACAGAAAAACAAGATAACATGACAGGGAGTATAACAGTAAACAAAGGATTAAAATAACATAGCAGATAGAATAATAGTGCACATAGAAATAAGATAATACAACAAACTATCTAACGAGAGTCATTGTTAATAATTCACTTGAGGATTTTACACTTGTGCTTGCCACACAACCATGAACTGAGTTCCTTCAGTTCACTCTTGAGTTGAGATGAACTTGCCAGGGTATCAAAAACCTCTATTGATCCCTTCAATAGGTATTTAATATCTTTCTTTCATGATTCATTTCCTTCAGTGACATCCCACTTTTGTGGCCATGTTTATCCACTTTCCTAAGCTTTTCCTTAAAATCCCACCTTTCTCTGCTGCATCGCTTTATGGTTATCTCAGCTTAGCATTTTTCCTCAGCTAAGCGATTTAATGGATTTGTTCTTCCATCCATTAAAACTTATCAAGAATATTATTTAGATCTAGAATCCTTATCATGAAAGAATTATCCTAATCTCATTTACCAATGAGATTTCTTTTGTTTTTCTTTCTTTGGCAAGAATCTCATATCCAAGTGTTTCATTCCTAAGTACTTCAATTCCCTTTATTTATTTATTAGTAAAATTAGCTATTTCTTTACCTAAACCTTTCAATGTACTTCATGGCTTTATCGCCATTCCTAGTAACATCATTCAATCTGAACAAAGAGACAACAATACACGGATGGAGGGATATTGCAATCTTATTTACCCTTTTAATTAAATAGATTAATTAAAAAAAGTTATAAGGACATGTGTCATATGAATATGATTTAAGATTTTTAGGGCATGTGGTGTTAGTAGTCCCTGATATAGTTCCATGATATTGTAACAAATCCTATTTAATAATAATAATAATAATAATAATAAAGTTCCATGCTAGGGGTGGTGGACAAGGTGATAATAGCTCAAGCTCACTGTTTTAATGTCCATCCCATGCGGTACTTGGATGACGAGATGTGGTAAGTATGAAGGATTTGGGAACCTAACCTAGAACATTCTAGAGGCACTGATGATTATTTGGTTGCAAGGAGTTTCTCTAGAGTGACCTGGACACCATTCTTTAGGTGAGGAGCCTCTTGTGTGATTTTTAGTGCATGTTCTGAAGATTAAAGGTTATTTGAAAAAGACAAGTTCATCATTTGGGACCGAGGTCGTTTGCTTAGATACCTCCTGGACAATGTAGGAATGGATGGGTGTTGGTAGAAAAATTATGGTTGTTGGTAGTTCACAATCTTCAAATTATGGTTTGCTTTCCTTGTAGGGGTTAAGTTGTGACCTTAGGGGTCTAGTACTCAACATTGTGCCCTTGTGGGGAGGTCCTACAATTTTATTTTCGGTTTTGTGGTTAATTGTAGTGGTATACTTTTTCTCTTTTGCTTCGGTTAGGAATGTGTTGGTGGGTGGTCTTCACCCATCTCCTTAAGCTAGAAATGAGGTGGTGGGGAATTCCCTCCCTTGTGTGGTTTGCTTAAGTCCTCAGTGGGTATTGGTTTTGTTGTAGATTTTTTTTTGGATAAGTTTGGGGAGTGCACTGTAATCCTTGACGAAGAGTGGAATATTGGAAGTTTTTGTCGGTTGCTAGATGCCTGTGGTTAGGTGCTATCCCGTCTATTTGTAATGGTGAGATTCGACGTGACTCATAGTGGGATCCTGTTAGTCTTTTGGTTAGTTCTAGTTTGTGTACATGCCTTTGATGGTGGTTGGATTCTTGGTTCCAGGTCATTCTCTGCTTCTCCTAAGCTTCTGTAAAGTAAGGCAAGCCTTGCTGGTCATCCTCGACTCGATAAGGTTGGATTGTGATATTTCAAGGGATTAGTCAGGTATGTGGGTCCTAGTGGTTTAGTTTTGAAAGCACTCAATATTTATGTTGTTATTCTCATGTTGCATTAATGGGTACACCCACACCTTAGGGGAGGGAAACATGGTCATGACAATTGTCCCCTAGCTGATTAGTTAGTTGATGTTGGGGACATAGATCAACCATTAAGGGAGGGAAACATGGTCATGACAATTGTCATCTAGCTGATCAATCAATTGATGTTAGGGACATAGATCAACCATTAGGGGACTCACCTAGGTGTGTGTATTTACTTCCACCCTTTGAGTCCTTGGAAGCTCAAATTAAGGTCATCCATGCAAGTATTTACCAACAAGCCTAACAATGACATGATGATCGTAGTGATGTGATAAGTTTTCTCAACAACATCCAACACAACTAGTGGTATATCATGGACCACCATGAGTCCCTTTGAAGAGGCTAGGAGTTCCTTCAGGACATAATGGATAGATTTGAGGGGCATATCACCCATATGGAGTTGCATGTGTATGATGCTTTCTAGCATCATGGTGAGGGTGACAATGCAACTTCGGATTTGAAAAATTCTTAGGAATGATGAAGAGGACTGGTTATTTTTTGTATTCTGCAGAGTTTTCAGTTTTATGGGTAATCGATATGTGGATGTATAGTTTTCTTTTGTTGTTATCCTGAATTTTCTGTTTGTACTTGCTAGCCAAAAAATTCGGGTTGAGCGAGGATTAACTTTTTTGGCAAAGTTGTTGAAATAATGTCATTTGATTTTGAATTACTGAAAAATGTTGATTGAAAAACAAATAATAAAGTTATAATTTAGTCAAGTTTTATGATTTTTTAATTCTTTTTAATGTGAGAGGTGTCATAATCATAAGTAATTTGATTTCTATAGGCATTTACTAGCCATTGAATTGGTATCAATACCTTACTAGTCATTGCAATATAATTAATAGAATATGGATTGTTTGATGTCAACCATTTATAAACAAGGTTATTTGGTGGGAGCCTTTGATGTTGGCCAACTTGTACTATGTTTCAAGTGAAAATTATTATCATTCCTTTGATATAATATAGTACTTTCTATAACCTTTTCATGTTCTCTATGTTGACCATTATTTTCATTTGACCATTTTTATGTACTAGGTTAGAAGTTTTTGCTCTGTGTAGATTCATACAGGACTAAAATTTCTCCTTCAAAAATACCAATGTAGAGGGATCAACTTACTTAACGTGCAAACTTTTTTAGAGTGCAAAATACAATGTGTTATTTTTCATTGTTTAAATTGTATTTTTGAATGCTAAATAGAGTATATATATGGGACTAGATAAAAGAATTAACCATAAACACTTTTTTTCTATATATAGATATATATGAATTTGATATAGATATAAATTAGTTAATATAGATCTTCAAATAGTTTATTTAAATCTCTTGTTGAAATATTTTTGAAAAGTATAAAATTTAAACATAATTCACCCATTTTGTTTTACTTCTAATTACTTTACAACATATTCATTTTTTTTATTTTAATTATAGCCAACATTATTTTTCTATTTAGAACATAAATTTTAAATTTTAAAAAGGCACGGACAGACGAAAAACTTAAACATCCCCATCCCCTCATACTGGGCTATATAATGAGCTTACACATCCACTTATTCTCTGTTGTAGAATAAACCTCTCAACTCAATCATTGTATTTCGTTAGATAAAATTTAATTATGGGAAATAGAGGCAATGTGATTTCTTTAAAAATTGTTGCAAAGTTAACAATAAAATTATTTAATCATTTCAATCAAAACGTAGAACAATAAAATAATTTAATCATTTCAATCAAAACGTAAGCATTTCTAATGAGAAATTTATAGTATTTAGTTTATTCATTCTGTATAGCATAAATAAATTTAGAAATAGTGAGAGTGATGTTATTGTAATGATGTCTACTCTATCTTCTTTTTAATATCAAACATGTTGCATCAAAGCATATTTATTGTGTCATTCAAAACACACAATCCCAAAGAGAACAAAATCAGAAGAGCACAAATAAATGATTTACAATATAGGAACGTGAAATGAATCCAGAGTCGTTGTACTAAAATAAATTTGTTACTTGCGACTCAAGTTATATGTATCAAATTGATATAAAACATAATCGTTATATTTTTTATTATTATTATTTTGTTTTAAATATATGGTCAATGTGGATAGGTCACGGAAGAAATTGCAAGATTACCAAATCAGAGTATGTATTTTCATTTTCCCTTACTGAGGAAGGTGCGATCCATAACCATGGATAGCCCTTTTTGCCAGCAAGATGCGCTCACCTCAGCATTACGACTGAATTCTCCCTGAATCTCCGCTGCACCTTCCACGAGCCCTAGAAAAAATTAAAATTTGCAAATATTATTATTACAAGGCAAGGGATCATCGAATGGCAGCAAGCGTTTGGATCGTGGAAAGACCACAGGTGCCTTTACAGCTAAATCTCTTCCCCTGCAACTTCTAGCAGCCTTCCTTCGCAGACGCTAAATTCGGGGATGGGCCCCCGAGAAATTTCGTGGGAAAATTCGGAGAAGATTCTAAACATGGACAGACAGCAGACGCCATGGACTTGCCCACAAACTCTCAGGAAGGATACGCGAATAGGAGTTAACGCACACTCAATAGCTATATATAGTAATTACGTGAGATGTGCTGAGCACCAGGGAAATTGAGATATTCTGGTTTGAGTACTTCTGAAATCCGTTACAGCACTTTAATGTGAGTAATGCCTTTCTTTAACGGCAATAGTTGTTCCGGAATAGGCGATATTAGTTGACTTTTTAGGGTTAAAGATTGAAGTTCATGTTGTAGTGAACACTGGAGTTGGCCTGTATTTGTGCTATTCTGACGGTGTCATCCCTTCTGCGCGTGAAAAGAATCGTTATGAGCTCCAGCAGTCCCAGAAACATGAGAAGATTCTCCCCAAGGCGTTCTCCTTGGTGTGAGAATTACGACCGATTCAATAACGATGACGAGGACGAAATACAGAACGATGTTTTGAATATGCAGCCCAAGAAAATTCCACCGAATATTTTCAATAACAGCGATGATGAAGACGATAGACGCCCTGACTTATTTCTCGATATGTAACGACCTGTGAGATTTATCCCGCATTAAAAGAACCATATATATTTATTTGCAGATGGATTTCAACAATGAGAATTTCATGGTAATTATCATTCTGTTATATAATTTGAGTATTATTTTGGTTTTTTAATATTTGAAGAATTGATGTTGGTCGCAAGATTGTAAGAGAGTTGCGAATTGTATTTCAATTTATGGAATCTATCTTGAGATATCAACCTTAACCCTGTAACATAGATGTATGTTAATCTGAAGAAACAACGAGTAAATTATGTTAATTCTAAATTTATCAAACAAGGAATAAAACTAAAAAGGAAAAGTATATTATCGAAGAGAGAGCGATTTACGTTAATTTACCTTCATTGACATTATGATAATTAAGTAAAGGGTTGTGCGTTTTTCCAATAATATTGTTTTTAAATCTATGAGAATCCATGGAATATCTCATGCTTTTGTTTTTTTAATTATTATTATCCATGTGACCGGGAATATCTCATGCCGGTGTCTTTTTAATTATTATTATGATGCATATTATATTTATGTATATATAAAAATTGAAATGAAAATATATTATTTTATATTTATTTAATTTCAGATTTATTAGACATCAAGAAGGATCAAATATCTCTAAATGTAAATCTTTTCTCAAATTATTAATCCAAAGTTATTAAATCTAATAACATTAGTATTATAATATATTAATATTAATATTAAATTTAATGATGTTTTTTACATTTTAGGATAACAAAATTTATAATATCAGGTAATCATTAATAAAGCTACATCAAATTAATATTTTTAAATATTATAATTTTGACGTAAAAATATTTATGTCTTTAAAGATTTTAATATAACTATATGATATAATTTTTATTTTTAAAATTTATTTTACAAATATTTAATTAAAAGAAATATTAAAAAATTGTGTTGTAGTATTTTCCATTCTTTACGTTGAATTGTAATGTAGTTTTTTTTATTTATAATGTTACTTTATTTTTGTTTTGAGTGGACATTATTTTTTTATTATTTTATTGGAGAGGTGACATACTAACACATCTCTTTATAGTGGGTTGTAGAATATGTTTCTCAAGACAAAAAAATTATTTATTAACAATATTATATATATATATATATATATATATATAAACTTTGTTGACTTATTAAATAACTGAAATTCAAGACTAATGTTTATATTTTAGTTATTATTACTATCTAATTTTAAAGTTAAGGCCAACCCAAACACCAAATTAGTGTATGAGACTCCTTTTCGAGCAAGGATTTGATTGCTAAGTCTAGCAATGCATACATACTCTACCCCACTCTGATTTTGAACATATAACCTCTTAAGAAGAAACACATGCTCTTAACCATTAGAACGACTCAAACTGTATATTAATTATAAATTATAAATATATATATATCTTTATTATAAATATTATAATATTAATAAAAAAATATCTCTCTTTATTTATATATAAAAAATTATATATTTATATATAAATATTTAAAAAAATAAAATTAATAATAAATATACTAAAACAAAAGTAACTAAAATTAAATTAACAAATATAAAAAATAAATAATTAAAATTACCCTACAAAACATTTTATAAATTTACTTAAAATTATATTTATAAAATCTCCATATGAAAATACTTTTGTGAATGGGAGTATGAGATCAATTTATAAAATCTTCATATAAAAATATTTTTGTAAATGGGAGCATGAGATTAATTTATGAGATGTTGAATAAAAAAAATAAGCTTTTCCAAGGTATTTATAGGTTAACATACATATATTACATTTAGATATTACTCTAATATATAGAGTTTTTCAAATTTAACTTTTTTTAATTTCTCAATCATCACCATTAACATACAAATCAACATTTCAGATATAGAATGTAAGTATTAATTCCAAGTCCCTTCTTAATACTTACATTACAAAAAAACTATTGAAACCACCCATAGAAAACAAAACTCATAATCATTCTTTAAATGGTTTACAACTTTCAGATCAACATGATCAACATGGGCTCCATCAAGTTGACTCATAACCCTAAAAAATGTGTAGTTGGTAAATTGGATTCCCAAGTTCCACTCTCGAACCCCTAAATCATGGATAGCCTAAAGTCAATTTCTGAACAACAATCCAAGTTGTTCCATAACCTCATGAGAAGATCACTCCTACTTCAACAAATGAGGTATCCCTCTCTAGGTCCTCAACTGCCAAACTATCTAGACAACCATCCATATTCAGCCTTTTCACTGAACTGTACTTGTTCTAAAAAAGTTTGAGAGATTCAATTTCTTCATAATATACATTTATTCTACAAACAAACAAGTGATAAGTAAATATTTCTTCTAAAATAATTTAATTTCATAACTCTAACATCCCCATTAACGACCTCAATTTTTATTTATTTATTTATAAATGAAGAAATCAGGTATCATGGATAAGTTTTATTCCCTTTAAATTAAAGGTGATTAACCCCTACCATATGAGAAATTCATTAATAATTCCCTAGCCACCCATGTATGATTAATTATACTAGTGACCACTCGTGCATATGTATGGTACACAAAAACCCGGTGTCCGATGGGAAGCAATAACTCTTAAATATAGAATGTATTGTTAATGAAAATCCGTATGGCATTTTATAGCATTGGGTTGTTCATGATTAAATATTTAATGTCATTGTTGATATAATACAATGTTATATATGTTCCATAACCACTTGTAGCATTCCTTTTTAACCTAAAAAGAAAAGAATTACTTTTATATTTAATTTGACCGAGAGATACTCCGACACTACTTTCATCTTAAAGAAATTATGGCATTTTATAGCATTGGGTTGTTCATGATTAAATATTTAATGTCATTGTTGATATAATACAATGTTATATATGTTCCATAACCACTTGTAGCATTCCTTTTTAACCTAAAAAGAAAAGAATTACTTTTATATTTAATTTGACCGAGAGATACTCCGACACTGCTTTCATCTTAAAGAAATTCCTAACCATGTAGGAAAGGAAATGTATGTCAGGTCCATTCATAATGTTTGGTTACTTAATGTCCTTTTACAAGGCATCCACCCCCTTGAGTTCATGAACTCACTAGACTATAAAGTATGAGCATGATGTGCTTAGTTTTATATTTGATTTACATCTCTATAATGTGATTAGTTGATATTTTTTTCAACGTATGGATTTATATGTGACTTAAGGACTAAGCGCTTTCCACATTAATATATTATCACCTAACAAAGGTCATGATTCTTAGCTTTATATCCACTTTTTCATATCACCTAACAAAGGTCATGATTCTTAGCTTTATATCCACTTTTTCATATGGTTTCTTCGAATTTTCTTGAAATCCAGCTATTCAGACTAACTTGCAGTGTACTTGGGCTTCTCTCCTCGCTCGATGGGTCGATGATATAACGATTGAGATTCAAGGGTTGCGGTTAGAGGGTTCGGATGAGAGGAGTATTTTCCATGGTAACTACCTCACTCTCCCCTCATTGCAGCCTAAGTCCATTTACAATTTTTCATATTGGAAACTAGGATTTGCAGTTCGGTTCTTCCTCCATATAAGTTGCTTCCATGTATCAATTCTTTGTAAGACATTCCCAGCGATTATTGCTATAGATGCCTCGTAGTGATGCTTTTATCCCTCATATTGATCAATTACCAAATTTTTATGGTTTGGTGTGCTAACCCTTGTCAATTGTTTTACCTAGGGAGTTTTTCCTTTTTCCTATTTTGGGACATTGGTTCCGAAGATGAATTTAGGTAGGGGTCTTAATCACCAAGTCCTAATTACGGTGATATTATATCTGTAACTTCAATTTTATTTTTCTATGGTTTCCTTTCTTCAACACACATGCTATTATAAAGAAACAGCTAAGAAATCTCGTCGACCGAGCTAACAATCTTTATGGAAATTCCTAGGTATTACGTTGATGATACCTCTCTTTTTTTTTCCTTTGTCTTAACAACTAGAAGTTCACCTAACCCTGTTCCCTTGTATAGGTCTTCTTTTGTTCTCAGTTTATTATGGAACGTGGCCGGAAGTTTCTAAAGGCTGGTTCATCCTCTCATCTTTATCCTTGGTTGCAGAGTTACAAAATTATGCCTTCAAAACCTACCATAACAGAGTTACTAAAAATTTTATTTGTTTGCTTGGATTATAGCTTTTTAATTTGGTTTGAAATAGTTCTCCAGGGTTTTATGGCCCCCAACCTTATATTTTAATAGACAAATTTCAATTTTGGTTCAAGAGACCATATGAACTAAAGCTTAATGTCCTGTCGAGGATTTGTTAAGAGTGACAGTAAGTATTTGCATAGATTATTTGCTGCGGAATTCCAGCCATGACAGTAAGCACGCCCATTTTTTAATTTTGTATGTATGATTTTCTTGCAGCGGGATAAAACCCTTGGTTGATTTTTCGCCTATGTTGCTCTAGGGTTCGACTTATATATATATATAAATATCTGTGTGTATTGTTTTTCTTACTGTGATCCCAGCGATAAAAATTCCATGTTCAAACTATTTCCCGTGTACTACATTATTATAATATGTCATGGAATTATTGGGCTATGCTTGGTCGGCTACAACAACATTTTCAAGAATCTCTAATTGACTGTTTTTGGCTATTCAATCGAACAAGGTTGTGTGTATAAGCTTCAATCAATATATATGGACAGTTACACAGTTGTAGTATGCTCTATTTCATATGTGCTATTACAGCCCAAACGTTAGGAGAGATTTACTTTGCTAAATAATTTTTAAATTGTGTACAATATGTATATTAGTTATTTAAGTTTCCATAAAGATGTATGATATCCTTGTTTATTTTATATTATTTGGAGTTCATCTCTTCTTTTTCTTTCATTAATTTGAGGTTGTTATTGAGGTTTAAGAAATCATATAAAAGTATCATATAAAAGTAACTTGTTCTTTCGATTTGGGTATTATATTTTTTATATAAATAAATAGGTCAACAAAGAATTTTTTGAAAATGTAGCAAGAAAATCTCAGTTTGACTTTGCCTTGGCCAAACTAGAGAAAATTCAAATTTCTATTTTAGCATAAATCTTGGAGGTAGTTAACTAAGGTGACATGGCACTTGTCACTTAGTGAACTCAGTTAATTCAATTTTGGGAAGCTTGAGTTTAATTCAATATGATTGATTGCTAATTTATAGTAGTATATTTTAGTTAAGTTGAGTTATTGTCAATTGAACTAGTTCTAAGTATCAGAAGAACTAGTGGAGGTCAAGTTATGGAAGTGGAACTTCAACCACACTCATTGATCAACCAGTTAACTAATCAACCAACCCAAAATAATTGTTGCATGGAGAGAATTTAAGCTACCCAGTTGAGATGGATATTCCAACGTAGTGTACTATAAAGTGTAACATATTCCAATGTGTAAAGGTGGTGCATGTAGTCATAGGAAGGGCCTAAGGGAATTGTGCAATTCAATAGTGGGAAGTTCCTAAATAATAGAGGCCAATTTCTCAGAGAAATGGAACACTGAAATAGGAGCATGTAGGGCTTGAAAATTGGCTAAGTGTTGGCCAGAGCCAGAGAGTTAGGCAAAGGGATAGACTATACACTTGCAAGGCATGCTGAGGCTTGAGCAAGCATATGTATTTCATCTCTATTCCCCGATTAATGCAATATATATAGTAAGGGGTTTTGAGTAGTTTATTTCCCCTAGATAAATATATGTGCATGTTGTTGAAGAATCTAGGGAAAGTGAAGATAATGATATTCTTCTAGCATGATAACTATTTGTGAGGTGTTTTAACTTTTTCTTCTTATTCCAATCTTCACTTGTTATTATTAGAGCATGTCTTCTTCATTTCATCAAATAGCTACCAAAACAAAGAGACAAAACACAAGATGTTGGATTTTTGCCAGGGCCAAAACCTCACACTCTTAGAGAGGAAAACATGCCCAAAATTCTTCTTATAGAGATTCCAATTGATGAATACCAAGACCATGACCCTTGACCTATTAGGCCACTCCAAGACCAGGACACCAATCCTTTGCATCATTACTTTCGAGATCATCATCATTGTTGCACCATTGAGGCTATCATTGTGATCTTCATTCTTGCTGCACCATGACTGCTCCATCGAGATCTTCATCGCTGCTGCACCAATCCTACACCTTCACTGAGGTGTTCATCATGATCTTTTCCTTGTCATCAATAGGATCATGATTGATAGCATGATTACATTGACGTCAAGGACATGACTGTGTCTAGGATATATGCTACACCAAGGTTCTTCTTCCAAAATATATGTCGAGGCTTATGAATATGCCTTCTTCTACACTGTGATCTTCACCGAGACTGTGACTATGTTTTCCTTGCACCGAGATTTGCTACAACTATGCCTATACTGTATCATTGTGACCCTTTAACTAGGCCAAGACTTTAGAGATGTTTTCGAAGATATCACTGTAATTGTCACTGAGATTTCAGAGGTATGTTAAGATTATGTCCTTATACGAAGTTACAGAGACTTGTCCGAAGTTATTCTTTTTCTGTGGTGACTCTAGCTACATATAAATTGTTATTTGACACTGTATTTGAGTCGAGATGTCCACCAAAAGGATGTGTCTCCATATGTGATCCGACTTGACGTTATATATATATATATATATATATATTAGGTCGACATAATTTCTTTCTTCATCATTTTTCTTGTTGCCTTCTTCAAGAGGATTGTTCTTGTCTTGGAGGGCTGATATAGACATTAGGTTGAATCATATACATTACATATATTCTCAAGAAGATCTCTTTAACATTTTCTTTGACTCTGTGACTTTCCTATAGCACTTCAACATCTGTTGGGCCTATGTAATGAGAAAGAAACTCATTTTATAATTTACAAAAATAATATTTCTTTTCTTTTACAAGTACAAAGATCAAAATTACATTTATGAAGACCGAACCTAGTTACATTTTCTTGAACATATGTGTGATTTTTCCTTTTTCATGTCTATGTGTGTTCTAGATAGTGATTTAACTTCCGCATATCAATAGAGTAGCTTCAAGTCTTGTGATTTAGTAAATTTCACGAGAATTTTCCAATCTACTCATTAATTTCTACATGGTATCAGAGTTGGAATCACTATAGAGTAGATATTTTGAAGTTGTCATTACAGGATAACTAATAGAAAATGAGGAGATTAGTGACTGGGTGACTAAAAAATTTAGTCACCACAACTTTTCCATGTGAAATACTACCAAAAATGAGAAATATTAAGTGACCCAACTAAAAACGACTAACATAAATGACTAATTTAGTCTCAGGTTAAAATATACTACTAGTTAATAAGTAATATAACTAAAAATGACTAATGTGAATTACTAATTTAGTTTAGGAACAAAAATACAACTACCTAATAGGTACTACAATAATACAAATCATTCATTTGTATTAGTCATTTTAATTGTTCATGAAAGCTTCAAGATAATAAATGGAGATCCATGTGAATAGAAGCTAGTCAATAATATTTTCCTAAAAAAAACATGAGAGTGTGCTTGGGTTTGTAAAATAAACACATAAAAACCTTAAAAAAAGTGTGCCTAGATTTATAACATAAGTACACATCAAAACCTTCCATAGCAATAAACGTTTTCTATATTTCTAAGGGTTATTATGGCCACATCAAGATACTAGTAAAACTTTAATGTGATTGCTGCAAATATAGTTCATAACCTCTTCTCACCATATAAATTCAACCCTAATTTGAGTATCCCACATAACCATTAAAATATTATAAATATATTTTTTAAAGAAAACATGTATATAGATTTAGGTTTATATAATGTAAATACATACTATAACCTCTCGGTGCCATGAATTTGAACCTAGGGTCACATGCCTTTAAGGAAAATAGAAAATGCAAGTCAAACACTTTCCACTTCCACGAAAAAAACCAAATAAAGGGGGCTAAGTGTCATAGGGCTCTGAAGGACCCAAAGATGGTTTCTATTTACTCAACATTCAATGGAAAATAAAGTAAAGGACTTGAGTGAGGGAGGATCTTCCAATGTCCATCGCACCTAGCACCCAAAGTTGCTACTGATATCTATCTAGATTTGGGGTTGTCTCTGTAAACAAAATAAGGCGTGAGAAAAGAGGTATAAATGGAAGTTCTATGAAAAGTGGTGGCATGGTGTTGTCAATGGATCATTGCAGGAATCCCAAAACCCAATTCCATCCCAACGAAAATGGAGATGTGAACCCCAACTCGACAAGTATGATCATTCACATTCTCCTATTTATCCATATATATTTTATTTATTTCTTCATCTTCTTGTTTCTATTTTTAAAGCCTCCTATCTTGGCATTTGATTGAGTAGAGAGGTTGTGTGAAACAGGGATAGATCAGTAACACTTATTACCATTCCCTTCTTGTTTCTTTTTGGGTAAATGACAAGTGAAGGTTGCAGTAATTGCTATGTTCTTCCTTTTGTGGTTGTGTATCATTAAAAAAAAATTAAGGTTTCATTTCAAATTTTTCTAAGAGGCGAGGCCTTCATTTGTGGCAGAAATGGCTTGGAAGAATGCATCACACATAGCTTTTGGTTAAATTTATAGGACAAGGTTTTTTTCCCTCAAAATCACCCAGAAATTTCACATGGCCCAAACTACTTATTTATGCCTCTCAAGAAGTGAATATTGATGGTTGGATTAATGACATGCCACCATATTCACTAGATAACCACAATCCTATTGAAATATTTCCCCCTTATGTCAACTACGATTTACCATTTCGAAATTGTATCATGTTCCCCACCTCTACTATTACAACTAATGGTAGGAAAAAATTCAAGGAATGATAATATTATTTGGAGGAAAATAACATTTACATTTGGCTGAGTGAATCAAATGTGCTATAAAAATGACTTATTTATTTAATTTATGTACCTAGAGATAGTTTCATACTTAAATACTTCATAATCTCATGCTTTTTACAAATGTACTTTCCATGTTAATGCTTCCTAATTAAATAAAGATAACTTCACCTAAACCAATTCCTAAAATTATCTTTTACAAAAGTGGTTTTCCAAAATCACCATTTGTACATTAATTGATGCGTTTGGAACTATATTTCCCATGAAATGCTACCTAGAAAACAATCTAGGTCACCTCATCTCTTGATCTTATTTTTATTTTTATTGTTAGAATTTTCAACTAATGGGCATTTGTGGTTTGTGGAATATTTCGTCTATTGTTTTGTCCACTAACTAACCTTAAATCTTTGGTACATTTTTTTCTTGTCAAACGAACGTTTCTTCTATTATAAGATTAAATGAGATCCACTTCAACCTTCATTTCTCCGAGGACCCTAAAGTGGAAAATCTTCTGTCACTCTTTGTCTCTCAATACCATTAATGACTTTACTCATTCATTGGTCCCTATATGTTTCTTATTGAAATCAAAGGTGACCAACTTTTTCTAATGGTTATACTTTTAGTGGTACCCTTATTCAATGGCATGGTCGATTTCGCAAATCTTTGAAGTCTAGTTCTTTTTCAATTCACTTTTCCAAGGATAGTGTTCTTTTTATTTTTTTCCCTTCAGCTATTTCACCTACCCCATTCATCACAAATGTAGTTTAAGGACTTTTCTAGGACGCATTTTCTTTCACATTGGCCTACTAAGAATGAAGAGACTATTGATGTTGTTGTCAAAACATTATTCAAGGATATTCAAGTAACATGTTCATTGGCTAGGATTACATATGTTGACTATATATGTACATATTTAATTCAATTTATTCTATGAAATATTGTGAGATCGAAGCGTTGTCTAGTCTTTAACAAATTAGATCTGCTCCTTCTTAGGTATTGCATTGTATGAAATGGATTGTTTCTTTCTATTCAAGTTTTACAATTATTCAAGTTCTTGTAAATATTGAATCTTGTGGGGCTTGTAATTAAAAAATAAAATACCCACTATTTCCTGTAGTAGTATTCCAAAAACCTTAAATTGGCACTAGTTTTTTTCTTCAGTGATCCTATTCTTCTACGAAAGATGGAAATATATCTTAGAAATTCTTTAGTTTTTGAAAGAGTGATAAAGATTAAATGGATGGTTTCCAAGACTAGCACTTGAGTATGCTTGGAATAGTCCACAATAGTCACCTAAAATGGTCCAAAAGTAGATTGAATAAAAATATCAGAAATTATTAGAACATATTGGAAATCATGAACTTAGATCTGAAAAACTCTGAAAATATCCAAAACATTGGCAACCCAAAATTCTAAAGAAAAAATGGAAATATTAGGAGCGATATTTGATATCTGCAACACTTATTTCAATTGCACTAATAGACATGCACACATTGAGAGTCTAGCAAATATTAAGGAGCTTGTAGGGCTTGGGTGCAAAGGTTCAGGTTTGGCTGTAAAGGGAAATCTCAAATCTTATGATAAGGGACCTAACACCTAATGCAAGTGTTAGTAGGTTAATATATCTCACAGGTTTTCTAAACATATATTTTCCAACCCTACTTAGAGGATAATCATTAAGGTATTTGGACAAGTTGACCCTCAAGCAAACTATTTTCTTGGGACAATGTAAAAAAATCCTTATGGTTGTGATAGATAACTCCACCAAGAGGCATATAAATATATTTGAAGAAAGGCCAATATTACAAGGTAGGCCAAGAAACTAGACTCACATAGGGCAACACAATTCAACACTTTTCTTGACATAGAAATTATTATATGATTGCAAGAAGATGAGGTTGTTTCTACAATCCCAAGGACTGGGGGTAAAAATTTCATACCAGGAAGAATTGTTTAGAAAGTAAAGTGATTTTTTATTTATTTTTTTGTCGATTAGGCTGCAATTGGTCTCACAAATTCGAGAATCAAACTCCTTCACCTTGTTCATCTAGGCCTTAACCATGGCCTTCTAGGTAATGTGGTGCATGGAATGGCAAGAAATATATGTTGCAAATATTGACCACAAAATAAATCATATTTAGAAACAAAGATATCTAGTAGGGTTTCATCAAGATTAGGCCCATTAGCTTGTGGAATATTTTCAGGTTAAACTTTTATGGCCTTCTTAGTGGAAATCTCTTGATATATTTATCTAGACTTGATTTTGACGACAAAAAGATGAACTATTGAAAATGGATTTGTGAATAGAAATACTGGATTTTTCTTTGATTGAGTCATTATCAACTCACAAAAGAATATAGCGATAAGCTAAGCCAATTGAGGCTGCCCCTTGCTAGGTAGGCAACATGACTATTAGTAAATTCCAGGGAAGGACATAATTAACAAGCAGATGCATGAAGTCACAAACCCATAAAATTTTTTAACTCCTAATGATCTTATACTGGAAAAAAAAAATCAATTAACCATTTTCAAATGAGATGAACACTATTTTTTTGTTTCCTTTCCCTTATGACAAGTTCTTTAGGTATTAAATGGAGAGGTACTTGGTTATGTTAAGCAAGGGGTCCTTAAAGGAATGATGATAGAAGGATAAGCCTTGAGCATGGTGGCTATCCAAAAGGAACTCCCCTCCAGCTTCAAACCTAATTTTCCCTCTCTTGAGATGAAAATGTTCAAGGATTATCTAGAATTTTGAAATATAGTTTGGTTGCTAGCTTATCTAATATTATTATTGTATAGGCGTTTTCTATAATGGACTTTGTAACATTGATATTTAGCAAATTTTTAATTAGTTTTTCATCAAACCAGTTTGAATGTTCATTTTAAATAAGTGATTAACAATTTCTTAACTAATGGCATCATATGATTTTTTCTTGTGAAACTTGTATTATGTGTTTTGTTGATGATATTGATGTAGACACTAATTTAATGTTAAAATAAGTAATGAAGTTGTTGAAGTGAGGCCTCTGTGGTCCATATCAAGTTTATGAGCAAGGATTTTTCGGCATAAATCACATGATGATATATTTGTCGACGCGTTTCGAACTAACGAGTGTGGTTCATCTTCAGGAAAAGTTGAAGAATCAGATCATGGCTACTTGTTAAATAGGGATATCAGATCTTCCAATGGCAAGGTTTGACTAGAAAATGGCTATATTAGACTAGACTAGACAAACGATTATAATGGACCCAGAAAACGACTAGTTTTGATCATTTAAATTATTTAATAATAATAATATAATTAGATAAATAGTTATCTTAGGGTGGATATCATTATATTTTATAATGTTCTAGATTTTAATAAAGTTTAGAATGTTGTAATATTATTTTAATATTTTCTGGTTGGAATTGAGTGTTATTTTAAGTAACATGTTAATCCAATTTAGAGTTAAAAATAAATCTAGGGATATAATGAATCATAATGAGTAAAATGTTAACAAATAATAATAGATCTAGCGATTATAACCAATAGTAATTGTATGGATTTAATATTAACTAAAATAATAATATTAATTATGAAATTCTTCTTCTTATTATTATTATTATAATATTACAATAAAATTATTATTATTATTACTATTACTAATGGTTAGGGTGACTAATTAATATAAATTTATTAGTAAAGTTATCTAATATGAGCATAAACATATTACTTAAATTAATTAATTATCATATACTAGATAATTTTAACCCATTCAGATAGTCATGAAAAGGACTATCTCATAAACGAAAGGAAAAGAGAATGAGGGAGATAGGACCAAAAACACAAATAAGAATGGATAAAGAAAACAAGTTAGATATACGTTAGTTTATTTTAATTGATTAAATGGAAGTGATGGACTTGTGACGTTGTTGTAGTACATCCTTGCTAGGTGATTAACTAATGCTTTTTTTCTCTAATATTTCTAGATGGGAGGATGAGGTTGTGCGAGATGCTCCTTGGGTGATCATAAAAGAGATTTTAGACAAGCACCAAATTGACTATGTCAATCATGACACCCTTCAGTATGACATTTAGCCCTTTGACTTAGACAAATTTTCTTTATTTTAAAAATATCGTTACTTGTTAGTGGAATCATGAAATGGAGATCAATGTAGACATGTTTTGGCTGGTTTTAACTTTTTATCTTTTAATATTCTTAGTCTTTGGAGACATATTAAATATTCCAATATGGTTAGTCAACTTCCTGATTGTAGAATATTACATCACTAGGATGTGTAATGATAACCCATTTTTCTTATGTAAATATGTCAAAATTTGATCCAGTTGTGAAAAAAATACTTTGATTAAATTTTTACAAGTAATGATACCATCATGTTAGTGAGCCTAAAGGTTGTACTAAATTTTCAATTATGTCTTTCCCAACTAGAGGAACATGTGGCATTGATCACCTCATATTTTGGATATTGTTAGAGTTTCTTAGGGTTTTAGTGGACGTTAAAAATTATTTTCTCCAACCTAGGCTAAATCTAGGATGTTATTGTTGTTTTATTGTAATGGAAGTTGATCTCTTCTCCTATATATCCCATATAATATAACCTCTTCGTCATTTGAACTCATGGTTGGATTTTGATAGCTCTCTCTTTTGGAGCCTAATAGACATGTTTTTCATGGTGCAACTTGAAGTGTAAGGGTTTCTTCCCCATTCAAAGTGTGTCACCATTATTCCTATTTAGAATGTTGGTAGCGGATTGTAGAATAACCTAGAAAATTTTAATTAGGACCATAGAAAGGAAAATTTGTCTCATTGGAAGGGTTTATTGTTAGAATTGTATTCTTGTATCCTACATTGATGCTTTATCCATGATTATATTGCATTAATCATATCATCTCTTCAAAGTAATATCTTTTAATACTTCATTGTATGTGGCACACCCTAGTTTACATTGTTTTTATCTAGCACCACTCTTGGGACATCCTAGTCGATTTCTACATCCATTTTTATCATGTTAGGTTTTATTTGTGGTATGTGCATGCAATCCTAATTTCCATAACCTTCCATTAACTAGCCCCTTCCTTGAACTAGCCTCCCTGGACTACATTTTCCTTGGGGATTGGAACTAGTCTTCACGGTCCTCCCATCAACCCTTCTTTATAATATACTACAACACAAAAAAGTATTTTGTTGAAGCTACTCTTCCAAATCACCTTCTTTTGTCTAATATTTACTAATCCTATCCTAGGGAATCTTCACTTGAGTTGGAGAAGAGGCAACCTAAAGTGTAGAGAGTGAGTCATTGAGGTGATATTGGGTAAACCCTATAATTTATAGTTGGGTTAGCTTTGTTCTTTGGGGATTTAATCATACATATGAGTACAAGTTGTAATAGATGGAACATGCATGTATCCAACATGCATGCACCAACCTCAAACAATTTTTCATTTTAGTTATTTTTAGAAATAGAAAGTTGTTTTCTATCTTTAGTTAAGTAATAATTCTTAATTAGGAAACTGCATGAGTTAGAGGATTTTCCATATTTAGAATAGGGTGTAAATCCCTAAGAGTGCGCCCTTTTCTTTCATGCATGCATTACCTCCCCGTGGAAGTTCTATTATAGAAAATTGACATGGGTTGGGGCCTTGGGTGTTCTATTATACACGCCGTAGTCCAAGAAATGTTTTTCGAGTGATCCAACAAATGGAAAATGTTTTTGAGACTATTGGTGGAAGGATTTCCATTGAATATTACAAGCATAAAATGAGAATTTTGATGAATAACTTCAGGCATAAATGCAAAAAATTAATGACCCAAGGTCAAATCAAGAAAATATTGACTTTCAAGGTCAAATCCAAGTTAAAAATTTTGCTCTACATTGTAGACTAGTGTGCCTCGCATAATATAATTGGAAGTAGGCATATGCTAACTTGTAACTAGCAAATTACATAAAGACTTTGATTATAATTGGTTGATCTAATTCCTTGGGATTGGGTTTATTTAAATTGGTTGCTTTGAAAGATTCTTTAGGAAACGTAGGGGAACACTTCTCTATTACACAATCCAGACTTGTTTGGGTTAAAATTCGTTATGAACATCTGACAAGATTGAAAAAGTTGCACTACATGGAGTAGTTTTCCTATGTTTAGGAGCTAGGTATGATTTTTATTTGTTGTGAGGTTTCCTTTTGCAAAATTTCAGTTCTTCATTCTAGTTTATTCCTTCCTTCCAACCACGGGTTCTCGAGACCTTGTTTATTCATTATTACGAGGGGTGATACTAGAGCTATGACATATGACATTGCACATGTCCGTTCCTCTATGTTGCAGACATGACTACCATTTTTAGGTCCTTAATAGGGAAAAGGTCCTCATTTTCCTATATAATTTTTTATTGAACTTGCACAGGTTCCATACTACAACTAGCCTATCCTTAATGCTTGTGATATTATCGGCCAGTTGATTTTCTTGTTTGTAAATGTGACTGAATTCTATGTAGTGGAAGGATTTTTAGAATTTTTGGATGTCTACTGGCATATTGGCTGGATGAATTCCATTTTTCTGACCTATCCTCAAATCATTCTGAAGTGGAATCTTCAAGTTTGTTTATTATCAGATACAAGTCCCCTTTAATATCCCACTGTTGATTTACAAGACGCGGGGATGCATTAGTTGTTTTATGGTTGTGAGTTTATTGTCATTACATTTAGGTTTCTCTATGTTTTTAGTACAAGGAAAAAATTTCATGCCCTCATGATTTGTAAATAATGCTCCATTGGTTGAGGGAAAACAGGTTCCCTTTGATGCCCCTAAAAACTCAGATTTTGAAGGGTGGGGTAGGGGATGCCCTAAAGAAATATCTGGGGTCTTTCATTTTCATGTTGGTTGAATGAAAGGTTGGAAATACTGAAAGGGGCTGTGAATCAATATTTCTTTTCAATTGTTATTTTTTCCAGTTATATCACTTATAATTAGAACACAAAATGAGCAATAAGAATAAATACTTTTATTAGTGTCTTCTTTACAATCAATCCAATACAATAATGTGTAGGTCTCCAACCCTAGATTAAGATACTAATCTTCAATCTCCCAAGCTTCAACCTCTATTTTTCCAATCTCTAACTTGGACTTTCCAAGGCTCCAACCTTGTCACTTTGAGACACCAACCTCTAGGGATCCATCCCTATCTCTGGTACAATCTCCAACCTGGTCTCTTGAGGAATTCTATCCTCTAGGCTCCAACCCTATCTTTGGTACAAAATCCAACCTGGTCTCTTTACGACTCCTACCCTTTAGGGCTCCAACCGTATCTTCCAAGTCACCAACCTTGTCTCTATGAGGCTCATACCTCTAGGGCTCTAACCCTTAGCTGCAATTCGTCAAGATAAGTTTGATTATTCTTTATGGCTCCCAATATCTTCTACAATGAGCCTTATCTATGTTATGAAACTAGCTCACAAAAAGATAGAAAAGAGAGATCAACGCCTTGGAATTTAGCCTCTTTGAGGGGGCAACCTCCTTTACATTACACAAATGAGCAATTCTTGGATGATTCAAATGACAAAACCTCCTTTCTATATATAGGAGTCTAAGGAGTCACAATATAACCCAGCCGACCTAACAATAATAATATAAAGCCACAAAAATAACAATAGAGGGATTCTATGGGGCACGGTAATAACAATATGGGAACAATAGGGGCACAACAATATTAAGAAGGGATACAACTACAATAGTAATGGGGTAATCACTAGTATTATAGGGACCCAAAAAAGTGTTGTCCTCAACGCTTGAGTAGTTTTGGATGCTTCTATATAAAATTCTCATCCTCCCATGTGGAATATTCAGTGGATAAGTTCTTCCACTTGATAAGATATTTTGAAATTGATCGATTTCATAACTGTCAAGTTCTTGTTTCTGTGACTGCTTCTGGTTCCAATATAATTTTTCCTTCCTCGTCAAGTTCTGACAATATTGTTTGAACTAGGAGCTTGTCGCCAATAACCTTCTTTAAACATGAAACATGGAAAATTGGGTGCAATCGAGAAGTTGCAGGAAGCTCCAATTTGTATGCCATAGTACCAATATTTTGCAACACCTTGTACATACCATAATACTTTGGTGATAATTTATTATCCTTCTTAGCTTGCTTGAGGGACATTTGCTTATATGGTTGTAGCCATAGGAATACCTAATCACCTACATCAAAACTTCTTTCGCTGCGATGTTGATCTGCCTATTGTTTCATTCTATTATGTGCCAACATGAGGTTATCCTTTAAGAGTTGGAGGACTTGTTGTTGATGTTCGATGTGATGTTCCACTACTTGAACCTTAGAATTTTCTCTTAAATATGATGTGATGGATGGTGTCTGATATCCATAAAGTGCCATAAATGGGGTCATTTTTGTTGCTGTATGGAAGGAAGTGTTATAACACCATTCAGCCAAAGGCAACCATTTGACCCATTGTGTATGTTTATTAGATACAAAGAAACGAAGATAACCTTCCAAAAATTTGTTTTCTATCTCATTTTGCCCATCAGATTGAGGATGATAAGATGAGCTATGAGCTAACAGAGTATCAAGACAAGAAAATAATTCTGTCCAAAAATTTCCAGTGAAAATGGGATCTTTGTCACTTACAATAATCTTTGGGTTTCCATATAGATTTTGAATTGTTTCCATAAATGCAGTAGGAACTGTACTGGATTTAAATGGATGTGATAATGCACAAAAGTGTGCATACTTGGTAAGTCTGTCAACTACCACCATGATGACACTCTTTCCCTCAGACTTGGGTAAACCTGTGATAAAATCCATTGAAACCTCCTCCCAATGTTGGCTTGCAATGGATAAAGGTTGTAATAGACCCGGTGTCTTAATTGTTTCAACTTTATTTTGTTGGCAAACCAAACATTCTGCCACAAACTTTTGAATATCTGATTTAAGGCCATCCCAAAAAAATTCCTTCTTAACCCTGTGGTAAGTTTTTAAAAATCCTGAGTGCCCTCCTAAGGGAGAAGTGTGCAATTCCATAAGAATCTTTTTTTTTAACTCGAAATTCTTACAGAGGTATAAGCAATCGTTGTACCATCATGAATCATTTTGCCAGCTAAATGTATCAGACGTACTGGAGTCTTGTTGTAACTTTCGAATAAGTTCCCACACTTCTTCGTCATTCTTCCATTCCTCCCTTGCTTCGTTTATCTAGTCTGGTTGGATAATAGAAATGGCGCACAACAATGCTTCCACATCCTCATCCTTTCTTGAGAGTGCATCTGCCACCACATTTTGCTTCCCCTTTTTGTAGATGATTTCAAAGTCATAACCCAACATCTTTGTGACCCACTTTTGTTGCTCTTTAGATGATAATCTTTATTCTAAAAGCTATTTAAGGCTATCATGATCCGTGTTTACCTTGAAGTGTCTTCCCATTAGGTAGGGTCACCATTTCTTAAGTGCATGGAGTATTGCCAACATTTCCTTCTCATAAATAGCTTTGTGTAAAAACTTTCCATTGATTGGAGGACTTTCAAAAGCAATGGGTCTTTCATCTTGCATTAAAACATCACCAGTTCCATTTCCTAAAGCATCATATTCAAGAATAAAGGTTTTTTTGAAGTTTGGTGTAGCTAAGACTAGTGCTTGGCACATTGCCTCTTTAAGATGCTCGAAGGCCTTTGTTGCTTCTAGAGTCCATGAAAATGCAACTTTCTTCAATAATGTTGTTAGAGGTGCTGCTATTCTCCCATAATTCTTAACAAATTTGCGATAATACCCTATCAACCCGAGAAATCCTCGTAGATGCTTTATGGATGTGGGGATTTTCCATTCCTTAATGGCTTTAATTTTTCTAGGGTCTACCTTAACTCCTTCATGAGATACAATATGACCTAGATATTCCACCTCTTGTACTCCAAAGAAACATTTGGATCATTTGCATATAATTGTTTCTCCTCCAATAGTTGTAGCACCCTGTCAACATGTTCAACATGATCCTTACAAGACTTGCAGTAGATTAGTATATCATCAAAAAATACTAACACAAATTTCTAAGGAATTGTTTGAAAATGGAATTCATCAAACCTTGAAATGTTGAAGTTGCATTGGTAAAGCCAAAAGGCATGACCAAAAATTCATAATGGCCCTCATGAGTTCTAAATGTTGTTTTCGGAATGTCTTCAGTCTTCATTCTGATTTGATGATATTCTGAACGAAGATCCAACTTGGTGAAGTAAATTGATCCATGCAATTCATCCAGTAATTCATCAATGACAGGAATGGGAAACTTATCTTTAATAGTGAGCTTGTTGAGCTCCCTATAATCTGGACACATGCGCCATGATCCATCCTTCCTGTGCACAAATACTCCTGGAGCAGAGAAAGAACTTTGACTCGGTTGAATTATACCAGCCTCTAGCATTTCTACAACCATACGTTCAATTTCACTCTTTTGGGCATAGGGATATCTGTACAACCTGATGTTTAGAGGAACACTTCATGGAATCAGATGAATAGCATGATCATGATCACGAATAGGTGGGAGACCTTTGGGAGTCTCAAATACCATGGAATTATTGTCCAAGACTTTTTGGAGATATGGAGAAATAGATGATTCCAACGTGGAAACATCTAGCGAACATAATTGTGCAATTACACCTCTTTGTTCCTTTTTTAGAAGATTTGTCATACCGTTAGAGCTGATTATCTTTCCCGGTTTCCCTGCAATACCCGTTAATTCAACTTCCTTTCATTCCACAGAAAATTTCATGAAAAGTTCTTGAAAATTAAAAGCTAATGTACCCAAGGATTGTAGCCATTGGACTCCTAGTACAACATCAACACCTCCCATTGGAATGGAAAGCATTGGGCTAGTCAATACATATTCTCCCATGGATAGCTTGATATTATGGTACTTTCCAGAGAAATTTATGGTTCCTCCATTTGCAACCATCTCTTGACACTCTGGTGCTGGATATAAGAAGCAATTCAATTCCTTTTCTACCTTACAATGAATAGAATTGTGGGTATTTCCTGAATCAATCAACACTATTACCTTTTTCTTCTTGATTTGTCCTTCTATCTTGATGGTTTGAGGAGTGGTAATTCCCGCCAATGCATTACAAGATATGGTCGGATTCATTTCTTCTTTATCTAGGCTTATTTCCTAGAGTATATCCTCTTCTTTTGACCTTTCTTACTCCTTTTCTTCTTCCTCTTCACAATCTATGTAGAATAATTTCTTCTCAGCACACTTATGACCTTTAGTGCATTTTCTATCACAAATGTAACAAAGCCCTTTTTCTCTTTTTTCTTCCAATTTGTGTGGTGTCAACATTATAGGTCGTGGAAGACTAGGGGCAACAACACTTCCATCTTTATAGTTGTGAGTGGTATGCTTCTTGGTTGCCATAATTTTGCTTTCCATTTTTCTTGCTAACCTGAATGCCTTCTCTAATGAATCAGGTTCCCAAAGGGGAACATCATGTTGGATACTATCCTTTAAAGTCCCTATGAACACATCAATCCTACGCTCCTATGGAATATTTTTTACCCTTATGTTCAATTTTTGGAACTCCTCAATTTTCTCCATTATTGAACCCTTTTGCTTGAGACTTATCAATTGGCTAAAAAAGGTGTTGCTTTTTGTATCCTCATAATGTGCTGTCAATTCTTCCGTAAAAATTTCCCAAGCGATAATTTGTTTACGAGAGAAAAGCCATTGATACCATACAAACTGATTTGGTTGCAAATATAAAGTTGCAATACATACCTTTTGTGCGTTTTGCACATTATTGAGATCGAAAAATTGCTCCATCTGTAATATCCATGTTGCAGGATCCTTGCCATCAAACTTTCTCATATCGATTTTTGGAATATCGTGGGTCTTCGAACCAACATTAGAGTCTGTGGAATCATGATTAACATTTCTTTTGTTCTCATCATGAGTTTTGTTTACTACCCTTTCACCATTAGTGAACATTTCTTGTAGCAAGTTATTCATATTTATCTTCAATTCTTCCATCTTATCGTCCATGACATCAATTTTAGCGTCCATTCCATTCATCTTAGCTTCCATGCCATCCATCTTAGCTTCTACGCCTTTCTTTAAGCAATCCATCTTAGCTTCTACACCTTTCTTTAAACCATCCATCTTAGCTTGTACATCTTTCCTTAAACCATCCATCTTAGATTCTGTTGCTTTTTGTGCAAGTGACACTTGTTGCACTTGGTCTCGTAATTTTGATATATCATGTTGCATTTCTTCCTCTTCTTCATGATTCATGCTAAAGATTTTAGGTTGCTTACCAGGTGTTTGCATTTTCTTTCCTCGAGGCATAAATTACTGATTCAAACTAATTTTTCAAACCAATCTTATGCAAAAATTTTAAAAAAACTTCACACCTTTTTTCACTTTGTAGAAGCTTGATATTGAATCTAATGTATCTCTGCCATTTCAGAACATCCATTTCTAAAATTTTGATTTGTAGTAGCCCTGTGTGCCCTCTTCCCAATGCCACCAGTCTGATCCAAATTGGATTCTCCAAGGAAGAGTTATGCACAATCTCCCAAGATGACCTGATTATAGACTAGTTCAGTAGAGCGAACTTGTACGATGTGCCACGAGTCCTTGTTTCAACCTTTGGCTCTGAAAAATATACACAAGAAACTACAGTTTGTACTCTTTCTATAACCTCTTATGAAATTTCAATTTGATGCTCTGAGAGAAAGTTATGATGATTTTCCCCAGGTCACCTGTTTGGAATGTAATTCAAGAGTCTGCAAAAAGACCAACTTCCTCAGATCATATCTCCAAAAATATAGTGTGAAAAGCTCTGAAATTCAGACCCAAGATTCAAAGCGACTTCTTCTCAAACGTGTTTTTTTTTTAGCTTCTAAAACGTCTCAGAAAAAAATGTTATAGCAAAAATTCCACGATGACCTGTTTGGAGCAGCGGAACCCTAGAATCCAAAGCTCTGATACCAAATGTTATGAAACTAGCTCACAAAAAGATAGAAAAGAGAGATCAATGCCTTAGAATTTAGCCTCTTCGAGGGGGAAACCTCCTTTACATTACACAAATGAGCAATTCTTGGATGATTCAAATGACAAAACCTCCTTTCTATATATACGAGTCTAAGGAGTTACAATATAACCTAGACGACCTAACAATAATAATATAAAACCACATAAATAACAATAGAGGGATTTTATGGGGCACAATAATAACAATATGGGAACAATAGTGGCACAACTATATTAATAAGGGATACAACTACAATAGTAATGGGGTAATCACTAGTATTATAGGGACCCAACAATCTATCTTCAATAATGTCTTCTCCAAATCACTTCAACAATGACAACGGTGTCTTCTTAGAAGGTGTCACCAACACTCTTCATGGTACCCAAATAATCTCTCCAATATCACTCCATGGTACCCAAATATTTAATATGTTGCTTCATAATTTTTTTTAATACTCGAACTATCTGGCCTGCTCCAAAGAACTGATTGCTCAAATATCAGGCACAATAATAGTATAATAATTTTGTCATCCAAACAGTTCCAAACTTCTATAGTCAATTGAGCTACCACAGGAAGAATGTCTGCACACCGAGATGTAATGTATTCTCAGCAATCCAGACTACAACAATAGTAATAGTTCTCCGTAAGCTACAAAATAAAACTCCTCTAAGTGACTGTCTCATTGATCCTAGTCTTTATTCTCAAAACATGAGCTATAGAGATAATCCATAGCATTGAAGTATCTTACAGTGGATCAAGAACAGTGACAGTGAGCCACAAAAAAAAGATCCCACATATCCGAAGTCTTAGAAGGTCCACAGTTAGAACTTTATCATCGTCCAACACCAAGTTTTCATCACGAAACAACACCTAGTTATCTAGTCACAGATGTGGAGTGTAGAGGTATTTTGAGACACCCAACAGATCTGATTGAGCCTAAAAAATTGATCTTGCGAACCTCTGCAATGATAGTTGTTCACATTTCTTCTATAGATCTGATTTTCGAGCTCTAGAATAGATATACACAAACAATTTAATTCTTCAATTTCTTCTCGGTGTTCCTCATTCATGAGTTATGAAATGTAATGTGTCTCTGTAATATATCTTCACCCAATTGATAAGTTGAAATGAAGGTTTAGAATTGCATTTATAAGTTTTTCACCAATAAATGAAAATACACGTTCATCATAAATATCAATGTACTCTAATTCTATATGATCAACAGTATGGATGGTCTCTTCTTTGACAGATTTTGATGATTAGATTCTGTCAAGAAGAGGCCATCCATACTGTTAGGGGGAGCTTATGTTTATGAATTGTTATTGCAAAATATATTTGTGAAGATCCCTATGAGACACTTGATGAGTCAAATATGGAAAATCATGCTATGAGGCATATCTCCCGATGGACCATCTCCCAGATGTAACTCCATTGAATAAAATCATCCATTGATTGAAGATATCTTCCACTTGTAGAAATAATGCTTATCTGAAGGAAAAAAAAGAGCTAGAGGAGTTTATGTAGGCAGGGGGAGTTGATTGATCATCTAGAATTAAATTGTAGACAATCACTAGCATTGGAAAATTATGGGATTCTTAGATCAGACTGATAGCAGAAGGCAATAAGTTCTTGGTAAAGACAAAAAAATGAAGCTGATCTCAAAATATTTTGAACAGAGCTAAAATATGGAAATGACATTTGTGGAAGAAGAGAATAGTTGAATCAGAAAGATATACAGATAGCTACAAAGTATTCGAGTAGTTATTTGAATCTATGCAAAGAAGAATATACAACCAAATATTATAATACTTGATGGATGGAGTAAAACAGACCCAGATTACTATAGTAGACAGAGGTGACTGAGCAGCACGATGATGACAAAAAAGGGAGCACACATTCAGGGGGAGTTGTACAAGCAACTATCTAAGCAACATCGGAAGAAGAAACATGATAAGAAAGAGTAGAAGGTCGAGGAAACACAACTATTGTTGAGATGTCCTTCAAACAGGTGGTAAAATTCATTAAGAAATTATTGAGTGCCCCATTTTCCATTGATGCCAATGGGGGAGAGAATATAGAAAGGAGAGGATCCTAGAAAAGGAGTATATCACCATAAATGAAAAATGGGGAGATTGTTGAGATGTTATTATTTTCATTGATGGAGATATGGATTGAGTATGTATATATATATATATATATATATATATATATATATATATATATATATATATATATATATATATATATATATATATATATATATATAAACAAAATCCCAAGAAGTGTTGCACCCAAGGAGCAACCCTAAGGAGCAAGAGGCAGTATTAAAGAGAAGAGAGAGAATCAATTCAAATAGAAGTCATCCGGAGCCAAAGGAAAGCCATCGGAAGCCAATAGTAGGAGCGGAGACAAGACAAGGAGGAGAAGATCAAAGAGAAGACCACATATGCCCAAGAGAAAGAGCCAAAAGGAAAAAGAAGTGTTATTGGAGTAATAGACTTTGTAATACTTAATAATGCATTATCAAAATATTCCACAAATGCATATAATAAAACCAAATCATAAAAATACCATATTGAATCTTTTTATTATTATGTGTCACCACTCAAAAATCTGATCTTCGATCTGGAAAATTAGGAAGTATGAATCTTATAAATTTAAATTATTTAAAAAAAATTCTATATTTTTTATTTAACTAATTATTTATAAACTAAAACAGTTAAAAATATTATAAATAATAACTAATTACTGAACTAACCCACCTTAGCGTTTTTTAGTAAGAAAAAAAATTGTATTATATTCATAGATAAATTTGATATATACAACATCTGTTAGATAAATTTGATATATACAACATCTGTCAAATAACTAGTGATGGTCAGAAGGCACATGTAGAGGGAACATGAAAATATAAAATCTGTAAGTACCCAGATTTTGGCATGCTAGCCAGTAGGATGATGGATATCCAAATCAGATCACCAAAAAACAGATTCCGTCTTTAGATTTAGTAAAAAATATATAAAGATCTTTTGTAATAAAGCAACTGAGATGGAAGCAGCTGATAAATATATAAGAAGGAAAAGAACAGGTTTCATGCTACATACCAGATATGAGGAGAAAAAAATAATATGTTATGTACCTGGTAGATGGAAGTCCTGTATATTGTGCCGAATATCTCCAACTGTTATGGACACCTTCCATATTTCATTTGGAGAGGAAAGTCCTTCTTTAGAGAGAGCATCTACCTCTTTGTTGAAAGTCCTTTCAATATGTTGAATTGAAAAGTCCTTACGTGTATTCCAGATTGATGCTATTCTGTCCAACCACCCCGAAAGATTGATATTTTTGATGACATGAACAAATTTAACATGATCTATTATCACCTTGGAATCACCATAAATATGCAGTCCTTGGATGTTTAAAAAGTCACTAAAGCTCAAGAGTCCTGCCAAGGCCATTGCCTCCGCTTTATTGTTCGTTCCTTTCCCACCGTGCCAAGAGATGTCAATATGCTGGTCCTCGCACGGAATAATAAGAACCCCATAAGCACAGAATCCATTCATTGTTGCCCCGTCAAAATAAGCACGTGGAAAAATAGTAGGTTCCATCGAATTCCCAACATGCTTCCTGTGATTGAGATGAGTATTAGGGGGACTGTTGATGGAAAGGTGAGATAAGATGGAATCAAGTACAAATGTATAACTTTCCTTACTGTCTTGAAACAGAGCCCTATTCCTCCATTTCCAAATAGCCCAAATGGAAATCAGCGGAATAGGTCTCCATTCTGTTTTCATCTTACTCCACCATTGAAAAGCATCCTTTATAGATGGGAAAGAAATCCTATTTAAACCAAAATGATCAGCAAGACACTTCCATATCTTCATAGCATAGGGACAGACTAGGAAAATGTGATAATTGTTTTCTTCATTCACTTTGCAAATAGGACAGATTGCTGGCCCGCACCAATTTCTTTTTTGTAAATTATCCCACGTAAGATTCTTGTTGTAGAAAACCAGCCAAGCGAATAAAATAATCTTGATAGGGCAATTCAATTTCCAAAAGACTATGGGGAAAATGTTTTTAGGGGGGATTGATTTGTCCATCTGAAGCATGTTATAAATATCTTTTACATAAACTGAAGACCGCCCCTTGTACCCATTCCATATTAGATGATCCTCCTCCACTGATCTGAAAATACCCCTGCTTTTCATATACGAAATGACCTTATCCCATTGAGAAGTCAGATCATCATAGAGACCCAACATCTCGGCCGACTTCCATGTAGGAATAGAACCCAACCATCTGTCAATGACCTGGTCCCAATAAAAAATCCCTTTTTGCTGTAAGGAGTAAAGCAACTATTGAGAAATAGGCAAATCCATTACATCGCCCGCTAAGGGATCAAGGCCAATAAGGATCTTTTTCCCCGAATGAAAGTTCCATGCCAAGTTTTTTAGAAAAAAATGCTCAATTTTGTGGAAACTTCTCCATATGGCAGATCCATGGGGAGGACCAAAAGACCCCTATCTAAACCAAGATAATATCTTTGTTATCCAAATATTTAGCCTTGATAACTTTGCTCCAGATGCTATTCCCGAATACAACCTTCCATAATGATTTGCAAAGGAGAGCAATACGAAATAAATTTAAGTCCAAAATACCCCAGCCCCCAGATTTTTAGGACGAGACAAGTTTGAAAGCTTTGTCAGATGGAATCTTTTATGATCCCTGTTTCCTCCCCAAATGAAATTAGCAGTACTCCTATTCAAATTTTGAATGATTTTAACAGGAATGTAGAATAGATGTGCCCAACAGGCCAATAACTATACCAAGATAGTTTGTGATTTTGAATGATTTTAACAGGAATGTAGAATAGATGTGCCCAACAGGCCAATAACTATACCATAGTTTGTGTTAAAATAAATCTTCTGGCGAATGTGAAACTTTTAAATTCCAGTGCTTCACCCTACCAAAAAAAATTAATAATAATTTCAAGCAAGAATAGAATACATGGCAAAGCTGATTTTCCTACCAATCCCTTCAATAAGCTAAATTTCAATATTAATATTTCGTTGGAACACTTTACTAATTCCAATTTGGATAGAAAATAACAATAAAGTAAATAAATAAGTTTTATAAATAAAAGAATTATAATAATTTTTAATTTTTTTGGTTATTTTTTCAAAATCAAATTTAAATTTATTAAATTACAAATTTTACTCGTTTATATATATATATATATATATATATATATATATATATATATTTTGCTATAAACTAAAAAATATTATAAAATTTCGAAGAGAGGCAACTTGACGTCACTCAATTGGCACGCTCAAGTTCATTATCTTAACACCTTCAATTTGTACAGCGAAGTGAAGCGCAGAATCATGAGGATTTAGCATGATCCTAAAATCATGGTGCCTGGATTCTCAATTCTCAGGTGGTGTACCCGTTTGGTCATTTTTAGCATTAGTTTTCATTATTAAAGTGTGTTGTGACAAATTTTTTCCTCCATATTTTAATTATTTGTCTTTCAAATTTATATGTAAATTTAATAGGTTTATTTCTTTATTATAAGATTTGTGTTATTAAAGAAAACAAATATTTTCATTTTTTCCTTTTTTAATTTGAATTTATCATTATAAACCAATCATAATAATAAAAAAATATTAAATTTATTTTGCAAGATATAGATACATATCCTTTAACCATATACATCATCATCATTAACCATAGATAGCGCCACTGCATCTTCCATGAACCCTCCCAGAATTAAAATTTGATACAATAATTATTAACCTCTCAAGCCAGTGGCCGCAAGGATCTTATCCTGGAAGGCCGATGGGTACCTTTCACTAAGTATTTTACCATGCATCTTCCAGCAACATTCCTCAGAAAAAGTTAAATTTGTGGGAAAGAATTATTTGACATGAGGCCGGGCGTATGAAATTTCGTAGAAGAATACGAGAAATTTCAACACATGGATAGACAGCAGACGCCAATGAATTTTCCAGCAACTGGAACGAAGAATATGAGAATATCAGTTAACCCACATTCAGTATATATTTACTTGAGATGTGCTTAGAAGATGGGAATTGAGATATTCTGGTTTGAGTCTTTCATTACAGCTTTTTAATATGAGTAATACCGTGCTCTCACGCCGACGTTTGCTCTGAAAATAGGTGATCTTATTTTGAACTTTGAACTTAATGTAAACGATTGAAAGCCATATTGTTTATGAACAATGGTGGCTGTCTGCAATTTCGTTATTCTGGTGGTTTTAAGTGTGTATTAGTTAGTTTTAATTAGTTTTAGTTAATTTTGGTGCTGGCATGTAATGTGCACTTAATTAATATTAGTTAAATTTAATATTTATATGTTGTGTATCTACATGTTAACATAACATAAAACACATTTAGATTTAGATAGATTTAGTTAGCGTTAGTGCTGGCATACAGTTAAATTTAGTTTTTTTATGAATTGATTTTCTAATCGATATTGAAAAATTGAATTCATTTTTTCTTCTAATTTTTCTTTTTAAATTCTTGTAAGTTTATGCAATTATTCATCAACTAAATCTTTATATGTGTTCTAATAATTTTACATGGTATTAGAGTTTGGACACAAGTGTGATTCTCCTATGTCTGAGAGGGAGTGTTGGAAGAATCACAACACCTCTATAAAATTCATAAATTCCACCCTGAGGATCCTAGTTACCGGTTTGGAAAGCTTATTAACACATGCGGGCTTTGGTGTAATGGAAAACCTCTTCATTGTATTAGAGTTGTAGAGGCCTCTAGAAGCTGCATGAACTATTTTTACAACTTTGAAGATCAAAGAATTGGAAATTGTTGGGAGATTTGATTTGTGGATCAGAATATTAAAAAACTATTGCAATTGTTGCTATAGTCGCAAGGTGAAAGAATGAAGTTCCCATCTTTAGTTATTCTCACTCCCTATGACTACTTCCAATGGAAGCTAGAGATTTTGATTCACCTCAGAGGCAAAGGCTTGTATCAGATAGTTATGGATACAGAAGTTGGACCCAATTATGCCATTGAAAAATCCAAATACTTCAAGATGATGGATGAGACTTTTCGTCTTCTATTGTTGACCATATCTCCAACATTGCATTTCCATATGGACACATATAACACAATGAATCAAGTTTGGACAAACTTGGAGAAATCAATTGGAAAGCAAGATGAGATGTGGGCTCATATTATCGAAAATGAGCTAAATTCCTTAGATCCAAATAGCATTGAGAAAATCCGATATTTATTTACAAAATTCAAATCATTGCTTATTTAATTCCAGGATTGCGGGATCAATAAATCCAAACAGGAAAGTCAATTGATCCTTTCTAGTTTGTCTAAATTAGGCCATGAATATGTTATTTTTGTTTCTATATTTCATACAGTTAGACTTGCAACTGGAGATAAATGGAAAATTCCCAAACTTGATGCATTTTTTGAGTCTCTCATTAATGAGTAGGATAATTTATTTAAAGTCTTCAAATGCATGTGCTTTTGCCTTGCATGAAAAAGGAAATTCCAACTCAAAACCAAATCAACAATCGAAAGGCAAAGGGAATGCAAGAGATGTAGATACAAGAAATGGAGGAAATCCAAAACCTCCAGACGGCTCTTCTAGATCCAAGGGTAGGAAGGGAAATAAAGGAAACTCCAAGTGTCCTTATTGTAATAGAGGATACCATCCTGAATCCTCTTGCATGTAGAAGACTATTGATTTGATGGCAAAGAATCTCCAACATAATAATCTTGGTCATCACATTCCAAAAAGTGCCAAGAATAAGATAGAAGAAAAACCATTAGAAACAAGCGGTAATGGTCATGCATTGATTTCCCTTCATTCTACATGACAAAAATATATTAATAATTTAGGAGCCTCACATCATATGGGTTCTTCAAATGAATATTTTTCTTATCTACAAGCATACTCAGGACCTCCTATTCTCACCGGAGACAATTTTATAGTTGAAGTAATTGGACATGGAAGAGTGCAATTCAAAGATAGAAGTTTTGAGAATGTCTTGCATATTCTAAGGGTTTTTCTAAATCTTCTTTTAGTGTATGAGACGTCACATGCTAGCACCATAAGAAAAGTGGAATTTACCCCAGATTTCATGAACATTTATGATATGAAAACCATCTCAAAGGTTACATCTGGCAAGGTAAATGATCAATCTTATCCTTATACCTTTTCTGATTTTCTTCTTCACTTGGATTATATTTTGCTACTTACGGATGCAAACAAAGAAAGTACTAGAGATTTGGACAACTGAATTTCAGATATATACAACAATTTAGCAAAGAAGGGATGGTTAAAGGATTGTGAGCCGTTGAATTTTCAAATGGTGTTTGTAGCATATGTGTTTTGGGAAAGCATCCACAAGGCAAGTTTGAGAAGGGGCATGCATGGAGAGCTTATTCACCTTTGGAGCTTATACACAGTGGTCTCATGGGTCCATTTACAATACCTTCAATGATCAAAGTAAGATATGTGTGGCCATTTATAAATAGTTACACGAGAGTCACTTGAGTTTACTGCTTGAAACTCATGTCTGAATTTTTTCAGCATCTAAAGATTTTCAAAGAAGATGTGGAAAATTAATCTAGAAAACACATGAAGATCCTCCACATACATAATGGGAAGGAATAAGTAAACAAAAATATGCATAATATTTCTAATGGAGCAGGCATATAGTTGCAACTTACAATTCCTTACACTCTACAACAAAATGAGGTGGCTGAGAGGGAAAATAGATCTTTGAAAGAGATGGTAGTTGCATGTTGTGTGCAATATCATTTCCATAAAAATTGTGGGGTGAAGCTATCAAATATGCTTCATACATCAAAAATAGATCTCCTCATAAATCTGTTAATAGAAAAACACCTTTGAGGCTTGGACTAGCATGCAATCTAAATTCAATCATTTCCGAATTTTCAGATATCGAGCATGGGCCTACATTCCTATAGAGAAGATAATGGCCTTGGAACCTAGGAGAAAGGAATGTATGTTTGTTGGATATTTTGATGAAGTCAAAGGGTACAAATTACTGGATATCAACAGTGAAGAGCTCTTTATTGAAAGGAGTGTAAATTTTTAAGAAGATGTTTTGCATGCACCACTAGATGAACCTGTTACAAAGTTGTCCTCACCACTAGTTGATGAGTATGTAGATGATATTTCATATTAGAATTCTTGATCGAGATGAGCCTTTTCCTGAGACATTTTTTGGACCACTTGTTGTTGAACATATAGATAACACTTCCTCATGCAGTTTAGAAGATTCTCGATCACCTTCAACACAAAAATTGTGTAACATGAGTGATCTCTTAAATGATCCGGCCACTAGATCTCAGTTTGAGGAAGCTCCACAAGCACCCTTAGCTATGGATCCATGCATTCCCATGCACGCTTATATGATGCATGCATTTGATCCATATAATTAAGCAGAAACATCTAGGCATCATAAATGGAAAGCACCTATGGATGATGAATACAACTCTCTCATTGAGAACTAGGCTTGGGACCTACTTCCACTACCTTTCAATTGTAAATTTGTGAGGTGCAAGTGGGTTTATTGGACCAATAAATTAACAAATGGCCAAGTTAGTTGATATAAAACATGGTCGGTGGCTAAAGCTTTTTAGTAGGTACATGGTGTTGACCATGATGAGACTTTTTCTTGAATTGTAAAAATGGATTACACTCTGCTAACTTTATCCATTGTAGCAACAAAATTGTGGGAGGTCCATCATATGGATGTAAATAATTTCTTTCTTCGTAGAGATCTTGAGGAGGAAATGTACATGAAGCAGCGACAGGGATACATGCAAAATTCATATTTGGTATGCAAACTAAGAAGTATTTCAATGGCCTCAAGCAGACATCTAGAGCGTGGTATGCAAAGATGAATTATTATTTGTTATCTCAAAATTTTGTACATTGCAAATTTGATTCTAATGTTTATTTGTTGAAGAAAATTGACTCCTTGTTGATAATAGTACTCCACCTAAATGATCTTTTGATAACAGGTAGTTTAGTTTCTTCCATTGTTGAGATTAAAAGTGCAACACAAGAGGTTTTCTATGACAAACATGGGATTGCTAAATTTCTTGCTTGGACTAGAGGTCAATCAGAACGGTTTGAGATTACCATTTCTCAACCGAACTATGGTAGAAATATTTTGGCATGATTTCACATGACTAACTGCAAGCCAACAACCATAGCTTTCTTATCAAGGATAAATCTTGAGAATGAGAAAGACACATCATTGTTTGATTGCACATTGTATCATTAGCTTGTGGGGATTCGTCTTTATCTCAATCAATCCCATCTGGATTTCTCATATGCCATAGGAGCAGTTTCCAAATACATGTAGGAGCCACATTAGTTACATTGGAAAACTAAAAAGTGTATCCTTCGATATGCCTAGGGTAAAATCACCTATGAGATTCATTACACAAAAAAAAGTTCTTTGGATCTCATTGGGTTCACAAATTAAAATTGGGATGGCAACAACCTTTATCACAAGTACATCTCCAAATATGTACTTAGTTTGGGATTTGACCCCATTTGTTGTCAAGCAAGAAGTAGACTACCATTACTTTATCATCAATAGAGGCTGGGTACAGAGGAGCTGTGAATGCCACCATTCCAGCCATTTGGCTGCAACATTTCCTTTCCAATATTGGTATCATCATCCATCGTCCGACTCTCATATGGTGCGACAATCAGAGTACACTGATGTTTTGCAGAGATTTAGTGCAAACAAAATAAACCAAACATATTGAGATCCACATGCACTACATCAAAAGATTGATTCATGATGGGGTCATCGATCTATAGTGTTGCCCTAGTTTTGAGCAGACTGCTGACATCTTCACCAAGACTTTCATTGAGAATAAATTTCACTTTCTATGAGACCATATCGGGGTGAAGGAAATGACTGCCTAGTAATTGTATTTTCTTTTCCTTTGTTATTATATTTTGAGGGAGGTTTTTCTTCCCACTGGGATTTCCCTCTTTCCTCTTTCATGCATTGTACATAGGTACCTAAAATGGCCTTGTTGTAAGAACTCATTCATCTTGCATCATACTCATCTAAGTTATACTTAAGGGGTGGTGTTGGTGTACATGCATATTAATTAGCTTTGGTTAACTCTAATTCTTGCATGTGATGTGCACTTAGTTAGCATTAGTTGTATATAGTGCTTACATGTGGTGTGAAATTATATTTAGTTAGCCTCAGTGTGTCCATACATTTAAGCTTAACTTAGTTTCTTTATGTATTTATTCTCTAATCAATATTGAAAAAAGAAATTCATTCTCTTTTACAATTTTTCTTTTTCAAATTTTGCAAGTTTATGCAATTATTCTTCACATATATCTTTATATGTGCTCTAATAATTTTATAATTTGGATGGTACTCTTTTGCAAGTGAAAAATATCACCACGAGCTCCACCAATTCCAGGAACAGACGAAGATTTTCCCCAAGGTGATCCCCTTCATGTAAAAATTATAAGTGATTCAACAACAATGAAGAAATGAAAAGGCTCGTTTTAAATATGTAGCCCAAGAAAACCCCACAAAATATTTTCAAGAACAACGATAACTAAGACAAAATACAATGGGATTTTCCTTCTTTCTATGATATGTAATTTCCTGTGATATCTATCCCCATGCTTCAAAAAGATATACAAATAATGTTAGACACCTAAAACTCGGGGCATGATTTGGTTTATGGTGTGTTAGAGTGATTAGTTACTGAAGTTCAAGAAACTTGGAAACTGAATCTAATAGTTTCATGATTGTATTTATACATGTACATTTTCATCATTCTTTGAATTAAGTTGAATTCATTTTCCACCAATTTGTTGTCTTACAGTGGTATCAAAGAGGGTTTTTCATCTTCCTTGTTGATTGAATTGTGCCACTAGTTTTGTGGCCATTTTGGGTGCTCCTATTTTCCCGTGCTCTGGAGATTGAAGGATAAACATCTATGACTTGTCAAGAAAAGTTTGCAGTGTTTCAACAAATTGAGAGTCCAATATTTTATAGGTTACTGACTTGCACCCAGCTGCTATTATTGATGATTGGTGATTGACTGCCACCCAATGATTTCTAGCATGCATTTGAACCTGCTGTTATTGGTGCTGTTTTGAAAAACTTGATGTTTCAAATATTTTTTTTTTAAATTTTAAATTTTAAATTTTTATTTTTATTTTTATTTTTATGGGTAGTTTATGGATGCAAAATAGAGTGATTTTTTTTATTACTTAACAATGATGGATTAAGAAGATATGCGAAGGTTTTGCAGATAGGACCAGGACAATCTTGTGCAGAAAAGTTATAACTCCATCCTTCCATTTGTTAGAAATCCTTGGTATCACTTGCTTAAAACAACATCACCTAAAACCTATTAATTATGCGCATTTGGGAGAGGAGTGGAAAATGGAGAAGACTAATTGTTGAGCTTGCAATTGGCAGAGAAAGAAACGCAGCGTTGGCATAGAAAACTCTAGCGTCTAATGCGTTAAAAAAAATAAAAAAAAAAGCTGAGGAAATGGATGGAATGAGAGTAGTAATGTGAATTGACTTAGATGTACTCAGACACTACTGAACAGATTGGTGATGTATCAATTCATGTTCAACATATGATTTCTATCCATATAGGCTCGATTCCTATCATTCCATGGTACGAATTCTTTAACTGATATTACCTTGATACAACAACTCACTTTCTCTGACATTGGTATCTCCTTTACGACTGTAATTCACCACATTCACAAACTATTGTAGCAACCCGATTTATTTTTTATAGCTCTACCATGAACATTGTAATCTTATCCTTGTGAACCCACACTTGATGTTGTGTCTTCAGATATACTCTTCATGATAGGTCACTGTCATGATATTTATGCACAAGTTTATCACTAATTAAAAACCATTTGATATTAAAAACAAGATTTTTTTTTACCGCATCATGTCAATTCATTAATCTGTCATTTTTGGGAGCCTTCATAAGTTTGTGAACATTTCTGATCATCCTTGCATGTCATTCTTGTTCTTGGCCGCTTATTTGAAACCTTGATGTTGTGTTATAAGTGATTGAGAAATGGCATTTTATTTTACTTATTAAAGGATGAAAAGAAATATTGCTTCTGCCATAATTTTCATCCTGAATTTTCATGGTCAAAATAAAGTACAGGAAACAAAGGTCAACCTCTCGAGTAACATTGGAAAGGTGACCAACATAAAATCTAGAAGAAGGCTATTCATTGTGCAATGAAAGTGTTAGCGCATCTCCAATTTGCAGCGAGAGAGAGTGTAGAAATAATAATGATGGAATCTATTGATGGTGTCCACTATTTTAAATTACACGAAGGCGGCGTGAAAGTTAGGCATAGTGTGAAGAAAGGAGAATGCGTTGTGTTGAGGATAGGCCATGAATACAAACCATTCACCAATAATTATGATCCTCTGAAAGATATTGTGAGTGTCATAAATATCATTCTTAATTGTACGTATTATTGAATCTGAAGAAATTGAAGAATTGTTAAAGGAGGAACCGCGTTGTAATTTTGAGTTCCAACGACCAATTCTTCCCCTGCTTTAATAGTGAGTCAACCTGCATGTTATATAACCTCTAAGTTATAAATCGTGATGTTTGCATGATGTTTGAGTGATGATGGAATTGAATATTGGCAATGAAATAAATAACTTTATAATTTGGAAGGAAAAAAGATATATGAGGCCTTTAATATGAATATATGAGTCAAGTCGTCAGATTGAGATTGTTTAACTACTAAAAGTCTTGAAAAAATTCTTTGATTTTTTTATCGATAACTGTGGTTGATGTGAAGAGATAAGCCAAGAACTAATTGTATACATTCCTGGATCTCAAGAATTTAGATAATACGGATTGGAGAGTTTCGAGGCATTTAGATAATTTGAGTTGGGCACTTGCAGTGCTATGTAGTCTTGGAAAAAGAAAATTTCACTTGACCAGGTTTTGAATTTTGTACTTTGGTTGGGTTAAGCTTGAATTATATAATATACATGTATAAAATAAATAATTAAAGAAATAAGTTGTGGTTATAAAATCTCATACAACTAGCTTTGGTATATTAAAAGTCACAAGTTCAAATCTTTGTGAAGATAATTTTGGAAGTTGGACGACATAGTTTTGTTTGCAATAGTTTTAACTTTTTTGAAGCTATTTGAACTTCCATTGTAAAGTGGGTGATTTTTGGTTGAAGACAACACCCTTAGTTTGACTATTTGATAAAGTGTTAAAAGTATTGAATATGCTGATTAAATCTAATGCCGATGATACAATAAATATCAACAAATTTATTATTGTTGATATTCAATCTGATCTACATGATGTACATAAGATATTTGATTTTCTCTAAATAGAGTCACAGTTATAGAGAGAAGAAATACAAAATAAGAATTTTGAAACTGTTCTTGTTCACAACAATAGTTTGTTTGAGCCTAATCATCACTCAGAGAATGATAAGAGTAATGAAGTGATTTCAAAAGCACATTTGGATGCAACGGAAAGTAATGTTCAAGCAAAGGTATCCAAGAGTTATTTTCATACAGCTGTGAAACCTGTAGTTTCCAAAACACTTGTTATAAGACATTGGGCAAAAATTACACATAACAAAGTAAGAAAAACATGTTTCTTTTTATGTGTTTGATTTTTCTAAACCTATACAATTTCATAGTGCTGGATTTCTGGATGGTGTTGTTGAGAAAAAAATTATCGTTGCCAACATTGTGACAGAGTTGGACATGTGAAATATCGATGTTTTGATCTTCACCCATGCAAACATTGTGGAAATAAAAATCACCATTATAATAGATGTTCCAAAAGGAAGACTACTGCAAGAGAGAGAAAACTATTGGATGGATTGCTTCTTGGTATTGGTCTAAATAAGCCAAGAATATTTATAGGTCATACCGCAAAATATGTTTGACAGTGTTGACCAACCTTGCAATGATGAAGAATACTTCATCTTATCACCTTGTATTCGAGAAGGGGGGAATTGTTGATGGTCTCCTATAGGTCGAAGATTTGTCAAGCGAGACTGAGTTAGAGTGTAACTCCCTCCTCCCACATTTACCCAAGTTACTGGCCTACTAGGGAAAACATGTGAAAAAGAGTTACTATGATATGATTCAACCTCCCATATCACTTTAAGGAAGTGGAATCGATAAAAAAAAACCCTTAACGACGTCTCTATTAGGTGTTATAGGAACCCCAAGAGCTAAACCACCCTTCCAGGTGTCAAGACTTTGAATTAAACCTCTTTATTCAATGCCTTGATCTCCCAAATGTTGGAAAAAACTACCTGATTTTGACTCAAACCCTCCAATCACATGCATGATTCCTTCAAGGGAGCAACTGCAGTCTTTTTCACCTAGTTTTGTGCATGCGACCGAGGGATTTAAGCCAATTTTTCAAGCTAGGATCCATAGCTCTACCTAGAACTTAATGAAACTTTCCGAAACCATGAATGAAACAAGGACAAAGACTTCCATACAAATCTTATATAATAACTTAAACTAACAAGGTCTAGCCATGACATAAATTTCGTTAAATATATCATGAACATGAAATATATTGGTCATAAATACACATATGAACATAGGGGTCTAATACTTATATGAAAATCACCAAGAAGGTCTAGTTCTTTCTCATAATATTTGCAATAAAATATATTAGGTCATGCATTCATCATTCATTCATTCATTAATCAAAACATTGTAAGTTCCATGACTAAGATATGTCATAAAACCATGCCTATAACCAACACATAACCAACATAGTAACAATAAAAGAACAACCCTTAAAGTCTTAGAATAAGAAGTATATGTACACATAAATCATAAGAGGAAAAGAGATATTATTAACATATGAAAATCCAACCAAGTCAGGGACTTCCACATACCACTTGACCATAGATTGGGTTGAGCCAAATCTCTCTTTCAGCCAATCACCCCCATGCCATATTCCAAGAATGATTGTGGGTCTCACAAAAAAACCAACAAGTGATTCCCGAGGACAAACCACATCAACCCTCATCAATAGAACCAAGATTTACCGCAATCCCCACCAGATCACTAAGACCTAAAAAAGCATGGATTCCTCTAGATCTCTCCACCTAAACCGTGAGGAATTTGTCCATATTAATCTCTCAACTTTACTTTGTATCCAATCATTACTGGTTAAGGGATTCCTAGGCTCAATAAAGGGTGCTCCCCTCTTAGATTTATTGTGTATCCTTCCATTCACCGGTCGGGGATTCATAGGCTCAATCAAGGGTATTCACCTTTGAGCTTTACCATGTATCCCTCCATTCACCACTCAAAGATTCCTAGGCTCAATCAAGGTGTTCATAACTAGGCTTTACCATGTATCCCATCCCGAGATTCTTAGGCCTTGTGAATAATCCTGAGACCACCCTACTCTGCTTCAAGTCCATTGAGCAATCCATCTCAACCAAATACAAGAGAACCCACCACACCATGGCTATCCAGAAATTGCAAGGCAAGGTTGAAGAACATTGTCACATCTGACAAACCCCATGCCAATGGTAGCAATAGAACCAAGAATACACATGAATGTACCATGCATGCCACATCTAGCAAGGAAATCGTACATGCATATCAATACTTGTAAGTAATCCCACTATGGATACTTAATGCTCTTCCTTGCTTGATCACTACTTCCTCCTGCTTTCTTGTCCTTTCTTTGCCTTCTTTCCTCTAATGTTAGAGTGCTCCAAGAATACTCTAAGTGTCCAAGAGTATGAGACAGAGAGAGACTAGAGAGAGAGATCCACCATAGAACTAACAAAAATGTACCAACTGATCCTCAAAATCCTTTCTATTAATGAGGCCTCCAATTTCTTCAATTTTCGATTAGTTTCCTTCAATTTCCTTCTCACATGCAACCTGTGACCTTTCACCTTCCTTTTCTCCTAATTTCCTTTATTTTCATGAATAAAATGCCAATTAATGCCACTTTTCCTTTTCAAATCCTTTTCCATTTCCTTTTCAAATTTCCTTAAACTATAATAACCGAAATGAACACCCACTAGGATTTTTTTCCCAACATTTAGCTTGGAATACGTGTCCCATGACCTTGGTCTTATATTTTTTTTACATGACTTTTTTGACCAGGGCTATTACAGAATCCTCCTCCTTGGGGGAACACCGTCCTTGGTGCTCAATGACACTTACAACCAATAAGATTGTTGAAAAGTAAAACATACTGCCCATGGAGCTTTATAACTTAGCTCGTTACAATATTTACATTGACCTCTACTGAAAACATGACAATCATACCGTGTATTGGAGCTTTATAACAGAACTCATTATGGTATCTCCAATAACAAACACATATACTTATCAACAATTTCTTCAAACAAGAAATAATCATAATGTCTATAGAGCTTTATAAATCCATCTCTATACAATATTTACAATGATATACACATGTACATATATGCACATTTGCTCTAACCAACAAATAAAAGGATATGATACATGCATCTGCAATAAGGGAATTCAGAGGCTCACACCTCCACCCTAAAAAGTAGAATCAGGATTCACCTTCTTCCCAGGAAGTCCAGAGTCCATTGTCAAATCAAGTCTACATCCAAAGTCCAACGCTACAATCCTGCGCCACTTGTCCCCTCAGTGAACACTTACCAACTCATTTTTCTAGGGCACACTCCCAATGTGCATCTGATTCTATCTGGAAATGCTAATGACCAAACAAATCCATTCCCCGACCTTGCCTTCTTTGCTACACAATCCCTCGAGAAATCCGATCACCCCCTTCCGTGCAGTCACTCAGCTTCCAAGTTCCCCGACATCCCCTATCCTGGGCAATCCATCCCTTGTCAAGGTCTCCTCACATCAAATGGTTCAAAAACCAAGGCATGCCCCTACCTCAAACCATCATACCAGACATAGAATGCTCATGGAAATCAATGGACACTATTGGGTACCAGGGTCCCACAATTTCCCTACTCCTTAAATGATTTACCAACATATTGTTTCATATTCCAATTCCCTTTTTTGTTGTTGCTGCTAATGCTTATAGTTAGTTTCAACCACCCAACTTGAACATTTTTCATGCTTTCGTGTACCAAACACATAATTTCCATTAGATTCAAAATGAATTGAAATAAATTCAAATCATACCTCATTAGTGGCCCATCAGTAAGGTACATTTGCAATTCTGTTTAATTCTTGTCACAACAAGTCAAACTAGTTCTTTGATCAAATCATCATGTATAAATATATCACATCCGGTTAGCTCAAAACACAAACATCATAAATTAGAATCATAAATGACATGCAATCATCATAAACCATAGTTATAGATCACATGTAATCATCATAAACTATAATCATAGATCACATGCATAATAAAACTAAAAGAAAATATCAATACTTATCCTTCATTTTATCCTTTTCTTCTGCCTTTGTTCTTTCTATACGCACATTGAATTAAGTTGTTAACCCGACAAGAATCCAATGCCTTTTCTTATCTCTAATCACATACATATACACACAAAATACAATATCACACAATACATGCACCTACACCCGATATACAACAAAACACATACACCTACATCTGGTGTACAACACAACACAATACATATACATACATAGAGTACAACACAACAAATACACATCATAATACTGCGACTACACAATGTGCATAAATAGTACCAAATGTACACAACACAACATTTATGACATGCACAAATACCACATGTACACCAGTACCACCTATATACAACACCAACTGCACAACGTGTACACAACATGATATATACACAACACCACTTGTACAATATGTACACAGTGTCACATGTACATCGCACCACCTGTACAACATATACACAACACCACATGTACGATAAGTACATGACACGACATGTACACAACACCACATGCACGACATGTACACAACACCACATGTACAACATGTACACAACACCACATGCACACAACACCACATGAAAAATCATGCACACAACATCATATGTACATAGAACCACATGTACAACATGCACACAACACAATATTTACATATCACTACATATACAACATGTACATAACACCATATGTACACAACAACACATATCCAACATGCACACAACACCATATGCGTGCAACACTGCATATCCAACATGCACACAATACGATATGTACACAACACCACATATCCAACATATGCATAGCACCATCTATACCGAACACTACATATGACATATACACACAACACCATATATACAAAAATCACACAACATCAAATGTACATGATACTACATATGCTACATGTACACATCACCAGTACTGCACAACCTAAGACCGCACTATCCTTACCAAGCGACCTTGCTTCTATTGACTTATCCATGGTTGTCCTAGCATGTCGCAAAGCACACTGCTTTCATTATGTTGATGTATCCCTAACCATAAATTGTCCATAACATAGACATAGTATAATCACATATATCAACTCATAACCACATGATACTGACCTCATAGATTTTTTAGGACTACTCTTTCCACTTGATTCCCCATAAAACCAGGAATCTCTTCATGCCACTTACCCGTATAACCAATCATTCCTCCACAAGAATGATCCCTGACAACCTTGTCAGACAGTGACATAAATACATAGATACATACATATATATAAACATTAGCATAAAACAATCATGATTCATGACAACCCTGTTAGACACAACATACATACATACATACATGTATACATATATATACATTAGCACAATCATGATCAAAACATAATTACCAGATACCATAAGGTCAAGGTTAAGATAACTCCATTTATTTGTGCAGAACATGCACAACATTGAGAGAAACTGTTCCCAACATAGCCAAGGGATCTCACACCTTAGATCCATTTACTTCACCTTTCCTATTACCTTTCTCATGATTTCCCTACCATTTTCCATTTACCCCAATGGACTCAAACAATCCAACTAGCTGTCATACTCTTTCCTTTAGATTCCCTTATACATGCATCGAGCTTCATCCAGGTCTTACATTACCTGTTTGACTTCATTCATCTCTCCCCGATCTCCACTAAATTCACTTTTTCCCAACCAAATCCCAAGACCATCAAAACATAAAAGGAAAGAACAAGAAATCCAAAAAGAAGAAAACCATGAAAACCAATAGAAATAAGACATCACAAACAAAGTGGTAAGGCCTTCCACTAGACGCAATCTAAACCCATAATTAAGCTCAAGAAAATAAAAAAATACCGAAGGCATGGTGTATAGCAATAAACATCATGACTCAATCCCCATGGGCTCCCAATGCCTCTAAAGGAAAGCTCAACCCAAGCCTTCTTCAAGATTGCATGGAAATCTTTTTTGTCAGGCAATCCCCTACATCATATTGCCATAAACAAAAAATTGTCAGTGCATAAAAGAACATAACAATATACCAGGTACCTTACCTTATTTTTTCAAACATGTTGCTTTGCAATTGTACACATCCATGCTATCGCTCAAAGGAATCCAACCCTTTGACGAGTCCAACTACAACTAGAAACTAGCTAATATACCCATCAAATACATGCTCATGAATATAGCACATATCCAAATAATGTGAGACAAAATCAAGGTTAAGAAGAATTCCTACATGCAAAAAACTCATTTATTTGGCACTGTGGTTTCCCAAACATATCCAAAGTAATTCTCATCGAATTCATTTCTTTTACCTTTTACCTTGCCACAATTGAGTCTTATGATATGCCATCTCATCACCTAGTTGTTAGTTATATAGACAAATCAATTGTTACCTTGTCATGCTAATGCTAAGCATGTTTCCCTGCAACTGTTCACACATGTCAATCACATGTTCCAAAGATCAAGTCATCATGTCTATTAATTTGAAATCAACATTTACCAAGACTAACAACATATCACAATTAACTCACAATCACTAGTCATAATACTACAACTAGCACCCACTTACACTCAAGTGCATATCAGCTGTTCTCAACACATATGTGTTAGCATTGTAATCTTAAAACAAGATCATTTCTTCATGCAATATTATAGATACATACTCATATCATGCAACTAATCAAACATTCAAACAATATATAGAAGACATAATAGACACCAAACACTGAAACACCAAATAGGTGACATAATCAAACATTCAAGCACCAAGTAGACGATATAAGAAAACTCATACCTTAATGTATCTTAGGGGAGACTATCTTGTCTGCAAAATCAATCTAGATTAGCACGATATAACTTCACAACATATCAACTCAAACATAAATAAGATCATGATGTCCTTAATAATAACTAGTTAACATATACCCGTCATAAACTCATAATCAATTGTCATTCATGCATAACAATCACATATGCACAGTTAGTCTAGATTAGTACAACACAATATCACAAATATGTCAGGTCATACCTAGATAGCATAACCATAATCATCTGTATAGGCCAATCCACATCAACATGATACATATAACATCAAGATCTTAAATTCAATAACCATAATCATCAAGTTAACTAACATATAAAAACAGGAAGTTAACATATAACATACTCATCAACAACATATAACATAATCATCAAGTTAAATAACATAAATAACAACAAGTTACTACCATGCATGACTATCTTACACATGTATATATGACCACAACGATTAACTAGCACCCATCATGCATGTAACCACAAAAACCATAGAATGAAAAACATGTTTCTAACCCTAATTCATATAAAAATCATTAACCAGAATACTTGCATAGCCACCATACAAACCTATATGATGATATTCTCTTACCCCAAGGACGATATTCTCTTACCCTAAGGTCCAATGTTGCGACCTCGCTGTAATGATTTGCATCTATTGGTTCATCTCAAACAACACATCAACATCATAACATACCAATAGCATCATGATGACACAAGACCATAACAATGACCATCACAATGCATCTTTTACCAACTATACATGCATAAATATGACCATGAAAATGCATGCATAACAACATATAGATATTGACATTCATAACAACATATAGACATTGACATGCATAACAAATGCATGTACAACTGACATGCATTCATGACAAACACATCCTAACACCAACTTCATCAACTTCTATATGACAACACAATTATAACAATGACCATCACCATGGATACATAACAAGAACATATACATCCTTCATGCATGCATGACAAATAGATTCCACCCACCTACTCCAAGTGTTGAACCATTCTCTAATACCACTCTGTAACACCCTCCTCCCACACTTACCCAAGTTACCGACCTACCAGGGTAAACATGTGACGAAGAGTTACCATGATGTGATTCAACCTCCTATATAACCTTAAGGAAGTGAAATAGATAAACCAAAATCCTTAATTACTTCCCTATTAGGTGTTATAGGACACCCAAGGACTAACCACCCTTCCACGTGCCTAGACTCTAAATTAAACCTATTTTTTCAATGCCTTGATCTCCCAGACACTGGAAAAACACTGGTAGGTTTCGACTAAAACCCTCCAGTCACAACTATGATGCCTACAAGGGAGTGAATGTAGTCTTTTTCACCCAGTTATGTGCCTACAACTATGGGATTTAAGCCACTTTTTCAAGCTAGGATCTAGACCTCTGCCAAAAACTTAATGAAACTTTCTAGAACCATGAATGACACAAGGAAAATACCTTCCATACAAATATTAGACAATAAATTGACCTAACCAGTCTTATCCATGACATACATTCCATCAAACATATCATGAACATGAAATCTACAAGTCATAAATACACATCTTAACAAAGGGGTCTCATACTTATTTGAAAATCACCAAGAAGGTATAGTGCCTTCTCATAATAGATGAAATAAAGTCTGTTAGGTCATACATTGATCATTCATTCATTCATTAATCAAAATATAGTAAGATCCATGACTAAGATTTGTCACAAAACCATGTTGGTAACAAGCATATAACTAGCAGAGTAACAATAATAGAACAACCATTAAAGTCTCAGAATAACAAGTACATGTACACATAAATCACAAGGGAAAAATATCTCTTATTAACATATGCAAATCCAACCAAGTCAGGGACTTCCATATACCATCCGAGCATAGACTAGGCTGAACCAAATCCTTATTTAAGCCAATCACCCCTATGCCATATTCCAGGTAATCACCCCTATGACATATTCCAAGCATGAATGTGGGACTCACAATAAAACCAATCAGGGCTTCTTGAGGCCGAACTACCTAAACCCTCATCAATAGAAACGAACTTTACAAAAATTCCTACCGAATCACTAAGTCCTAAACAAGCATTGATGCCTCCGAATTTATCCACCTAAACCATGAGGACTTTTTGCATCTTAACCTCTCGGATTTACCGTGTCTCCCTCCATTACTGGTCAAAGAATTCCTAGGCCTATGAGGTCACCACCCTTTGGGCTTTACCATGTATCTCATCCCAGGGTTCCTAGGCCCAATCAAGGGTACTCCCCTTTGAGCTTTACTGTGTATCCTGCCATTCACTAGTCGGGCCTTCCCAGGATCAATCAAGGGTATTCTCCTCTGAGCTTTATTGTGTATCCCGCCATTCACTGGTCGGGGATTCCTAGGCTCAACAGAGGTGTTCACAACCAGGCTTTACCATGTATCCCATCCTAGGATTCTTAGGCCTTGTGAATAATCCTGAGACCACCCCAGTCAGCTTTAAGTCAATTCGACAATCCAGCTCAACCAAATACAAGAGAACCCACCACACCATGGCTATCCGAAAATGGAAATACAAGGTTGAATAACACTGTCACACTTGGAAAATCCCATGCCAATGACAACAAGAGAACCAAGAACACACATGCATGTACCATGCATGCCACATCTAGCAAGGAAATCATATATGAAAATTGATACCTGCAAGTAATCTCATTGTAGTTTCTTGATCTTTTCTTCCTCCCGATTTCTTATCTTCCTTTGCCTTCTTTCGTTGAATGCTAGAGTGCTCCAAGAATACTCTAAGTGTCCAAGAGTATGAGAGAGATAGCTCCACCATAGAACTAACAAAAAGGCACCAACTGATCCTCAGAAGCCTTTTTATTGATGAGGCCTCTAATTTCTTCAATTTCCTCCTCACATGCAACCTGTGACCTTACACCTTCCTGTTATCCTAATTTCCTTTATTTTAATAAATAAAATCCCAATTAATGCCACTTTTCCATTTCATGTTCCAATTTTCTTTAGCCATAATAACCGAAATGAACACCTACTAGGATGTTTTGCCCAACATTTAACTTAGAATACATGTCTCATGACGTTGGTCTTATATTTTTTTTACATGAATTTTTTGACCAAGGCTATTACATAGAGATCCACAAGTGAGCCTCAGCCACAACCTATACTAGTTAGAGCTGGATTTGTAGTCAGAAAGACTTCAAATTTTTTTGAATGATTTGTTTGTGAACGAGCACTTCCAGATTCAAAATTGTTCAAGGAACTACATTGATAGTTGCAAAGTTAGTGGTCACCTTAAAACTACATTTTTGGTTGTTCTGAGAACTGTTACGAAAGTTCCAAATGTCAGTATTGTTTGTCGTCTTCTCTTAAAAACCACCATCCTTGGTTTGTGGTCATCCATAAAACCCATTTATGAGAGACATTCAACTCTTGGATGAGATGAATTTATGCATTTTGAGCTTTCATTCCTGGAACTTGATATATCCCTTCGGATTAAGGGGGAAATGTTAGACATCGAATCCTCAGGTTGTGATTTGGGTTATGGTGTGTTAGGGTGATTTGTTATTGAAGTTCAAGAAAGATGGAAACTAAATCCAACGGTTCCATGATTGTATTTATACATATACATTTTCATCATTATTGAATTAAGTTGAATTCATTTTCCACCAATTTGTTGTCTTACAAATAATTTGTACATGGACTTCCACACTGATAAATTTATGGTAATTATCATTCTATTATATTTAAGTATTATATTAGATGTAAATTTTATTTCATAATCTTTTATAAGCACTTTTTAATGTTCTAGGAATTGCAAAGGGTTGAAAAATGGTGTATTTCAAACTATATTTCAATTTGGGTGTTTGTGTATTTTAGTTTATATCTATATATATATATATATATATATATATATATATATATATATATATACATATTATGACATTAAAATTTCAATTAGCTATCCAATCAGGGAAGGAAAAAGGTTGAATGCATCCCTCTTGGGAGAGCTATTGGTTTATAATACTTTGATTGGAAAGAATAGTTTACACCAAACTCCAATAATTTCCTAATCTATATGGTCATCAAAAGGTCTTTGAAGATGAAAAAATCTTGTTTTCTTGAGTGTGATTGGGCTTTATTACTGGTTCGACATACCTTTATCTCTTGGAGCTGATTCGGTTGGCTCTCTCATTTTCTAAAGGGCTTCCCTCTTGCAAATAATAATCAAATATCTATGTTTATGTGATGCTAATCTCATTTGAAATCACATACAACAATTATGAGTCCAAACTAATATATCTATAACCATAAAACTTTATTCTTGTCACTCACATTACGATGTAACATTACACTTTTGAAAGGATTATTTTCTAGGCTTTCTAGAGTTTTCTAGGTCTCTTAATAAGTTTCTATATTTTATGTGTACAAGTTGGAGTGAATGTTTGAGTGTCAAAGAATTTTTTTGGAAGCCTGGCTTGCAGGATTTATCTGTCATCGACATCTTCAAAATTTCATAGATACATCGACTAATTCTTGGAAAGGAGCATAACCTCAAGAATATGGTTTTAGCCTTAAACATGCATGGAGATGCATGGATTTGTGAATAAATAGACATATCTACCTCTTGGATACCTAACTCTATTAAGATAAATATAGATTTGAAGGGTTTGTTAGATTGAAATCCTGGCGATAAACCATGAGTGATCTGATCTTAAATGAATCTAATGTTGTCTAGAATCTATTGTATTGAGTAACATGTGTAAAGTAGCCCGAGATTGATGCAAAGGGAACAAGTTTTCTTTGATCGAGGAATATGTGAATCCAATGTGATAAAACAATAATAAATAGATGATGATTGTTCCCAATAGTTCCCTACCCAGATGGAGTGGAAGCACTTCAAGTTCCCAGTAATAGGAAGAAATATTGATGTCAACGATCAAAGGTATAAGCTGGGTGCCTTTGGTAAGTAGGGAAATAAAACTAATAAGGAGGCAATAAAATTAATATATCTGTTTTTTAGTCAAACTAATAAATAGACTTATTTTAAAAAAAGTGAGATTTATTAGTGTGCAAAGACTAAAGAAACTACATAAAACTCTCAAAATCAAATGAAAAATAACTATTTCATCTTCATAAACAAAAAGAGTAAGTTAGTGTTTTATACAATACACCAATGGACTATGGGTGTGGACATGTCTTGTGAGTGTCAACCTCTAAAATCAAAGCCTCAGTGTTCATTGGACCATGGGTGTGTACATGTCTTGTGAGTGTCAACCTCTAAGCTTCAAGCCTCATTGTTCATTGTTTATACTGAAGTGTATAAAATGTATGATCACATGATGTGGCTAAAGACAAAGACTAATGTTTTTTTATAAGTCCAAAGATCCACTATTGATGAGACTATGTTTATCTTGAAGTCTCATATTAAAATCTTAGTAATGTGGATGTTACATAGTGCTATACCTAAATTGGTGTTTCAACCAACAAAACCAATAACTTATTTTGTTTTCTATATTTTTATTTGAAATATTGATGTAGGAGCATCTAGCTCACCATGACCGAGTGAAGTCTCAGCCAGGTTAAAGAACAATGAATTTAATTTTATGATTTTTTTTTTTTTTTTATGATGGTCAACGGGAAAATTAGGTAAGACTGTTACTTTTATTTACTTTCATTTAGTTAAAGACCATTACATAGTTAGGATCTGGTGTTGTCTGTTGTTAACAAATCAGGATTGTCCTTTTTGTTTTAAGAGGAAAAGAAAAGACAAATGTACTAGGAGACAAAATCTTGTCGTAATATAGGACAACTGATTAATAACCAAATAACTGTAAAAACCCAACTGAAAGAACAATCATACAGTTTCATTAACTGGAACTGAGTAGCTATAAATGTAACAGAACAAGAATATAGAGGGGTTCAGTTGAAGATCACTCACACTCTAATAAAAATAATATCAACAGAGAAATCCAGACTGCTGTCCATTTGTATGTTTATTTCTATTTGTTAAAAATCTGACTCGGAATACTTTGAAAATGTATAGCTATAAGTTACAGGTTCCATAAAATAAAACTTTTTTGTTATGTTACCCGAGAGGGATAGTCAGTTCGTTAACTGTGCTAAGGAGCAAAACAACACAAAGAATTTGCAGACATCGTAATAGTAAACGCAGACAAAAACCAGAAATATTATTGGTCGAGAAAACAAGCCCAAGTGAAGATTTCATTATCATCACGACTACAGCGATCAGTAAAGCATTCCAAACAGTTCAATTAATAAGTCGACGATATACAACAATAGTTCTAGCGATGGGACAACAAATACAAGCCACACAAGTTACAGGTAAATTTACATGTGCAACATTACATCTTTCAATATCGTTTTCATTTCCAGAGCCACAAAAAGAGTCACGGAAGAATAAAATACTGAGGGTTACATACATACAAGACCCTGAATTACAAACCCTGGAAGAGGGTTTGGATTTCAATAAACTAATACAACAGAGCAGGCACCAACCGAGAGTGGTGAAACCCTAGGTGAGTATTTTAAGGCGTGATAGACATAAATTAAGGAACGAGAACCTGAGTTGATAGAGCCATACAAGGAACCAACAATTATATTATAGAGTGGCAGAGCCTACTGGATAGGACCGAGAAGAGCCTTGGTTGAACCCTCCTAATGAAGCCCTCAATACCTGTAGAGCCAGCATTCGCCAAATTCAGCCAAAGATCAATTAAAAGGAAGGAAATTACAGAGCAAGAGCAAGGGACCGTGACCATACCTGAGAGCTCGCAGTAGCATCGCGGAGAAACATTCCCAGAATAGCAACCATTGACTGTAGTGAACAAGGAACAAACCACATTAAAAACTGAGGAAGGAAGCGTTGATGATTGAAGGAGGGACAAGAAATTTACTTGAAGATTGTGCAGAAGCCAAAGGAAACCATAACGCCAACCTGAGAACAAGCCATCGTTGGAAATGCCAACTGAAATGGGAATGCCACAGCTGAAGTTTACATGCACAACCTGAAGACATCGTGACAGAGAGGAGCCGAAGTTCGACAGAGAACTTACCAAGCCACTGTTGGATGAACCAGAACAAGCCATAGACCAGGGAATAAGCACCCGCATGCATGTAGAGACAGACACGCTGAAATTCCCATAGTTTAACACATAACCACAACATTCCGACTTGCAGAGCTCAATAGCAAACCCACAGCCAACAATGGAAAATGACCAAACGAGCAGACAAACCGGGGGAAGAGTCTAGGCTCGAGCGGGAAACACACTTACCCATGCAAGGACTGTTTTAATGAACTCATTAAATGTCATACCAACTGTAAGCTACATCTTGTGCATTTCATACATGTGTCTGTTCTATTGTTTGTTTTAATCAGCCGCATAACTATTGTATAAATCATTCCACACACATTTGTTAAACAAACCAAATCATTTCATATATCATAGTGTTATAAGGGCGTTTGGGCTAGGCACCATCAAAGTGGTATCAGAGCAGGTTAAGTTGATTGAAGATATGGAAGTGGGGCGACAAGGTCATGGCCGAGGTGGCAGAGGTGCTCGCAGATTGGCAGATGAAGGTTTGAGAGAGGAGATTCGAATTCTCACTGCCCGTTTGGAGGCAGTAGAGGCAGGTAGACGACGAGACTCGAAGATAAGTGACAAGAGTGAGGGAGAACCTAAATTAGTAGTAGATGGACAGGAAGGTGAGTCTGCAGAAGTGAGATTGTTGAAGTCTATTCTAGTAGCGAGCAGTAAACCCAAACCGGAACTCCCGACGTATGACGAAAGCCTGTCTATTGAAGTCTTACTAGATTGGATTAGTGAGATGGATAAGTACTTCGAGCGTGAGGAAGTCAGCGAAGACCACAGAGTTCGGTTCGCTACGACGAAATTGAAGGGACACGCAGCGCTATGGTGGGACAACGTCGAGAATGAGAGGAAAAGAATGAACAAACTGCTGATCAAGACCTGGTCAAGGATGGTGGCTAAGTTAAGAGGCATATTTCTGCCAAGGGACTATCAGATTGTGCTGCATAGGCAGGTGCAGAATCTGAGGTAGAAAGGATTGACCGTAAGGGAATATACAGAGGAGTTCTATCGAGTGAATTTTCGAGTTGGATATACAAAGGATACAACGAAAAGGATAGCTAGGTATGTTAATGGATTAAGGTTGGATATTTTGGATGAAATCAACATTTTGTCACCGAATAACACTGAGGAAGCGTATCAGAGTGCGATGAAGGCTGAGGAGAAAATCACCAGAAGACAAAATGCCCGGAGAGGACGAGGAGCCAGCAGAGGGAAAGGCCAGCCCTATGGTAGAGGGTGGACTGCTAGTAGTAATGAAGAAGGCAACAGTTCTAGAGCTTTTAGATCAACAGACAGAGGTGATAATACAAGGGGTGGAAGGTCATCCTAGCGAGGCAGAGGTAACGGCCGAGGAAGAGGGGCTAGTTACCAATGTTATCAGTGTTATAAATGGGGACATAGATCGTTTGAGTGTCTGGAAGCAGAACAAGTTGGACAGCATGGTGCATATGTGGCACAGCTAGAAGAAGCGGCAGCACCTCCCTAAGAAGCGGAGAATGTTCCAGAGACAGGTGAAGCTTTAGTGCTACATAAAGTGTTGTTAAAACCAGTTAAATAGGTCACCGACCAAACACAGCAAAAGGATTTATTCAAAACAGTTTGTAAATCGCGAGGTAAGTGCTGCAAATTAATTATAGACAACGGTAGTACTAATAATTTAGTGTCTACAGAGATGGTAGAAAAGTTGGAATTGAAATGTTTGAAGCATCCCAATCCCTACAGGGTTTCATGGCTGCAAAAAGGCCATCAGTTACTGGTGGATGAACAGAGCGAGGTGGAATTTCAAATAGGTAGATACAAGGACAAAGTTGTCTATGACATCATGCCAATGGATTTCTGTCACATACTAATGGGCAGACCTTGGCAATACGATAGGAAAGTGACACACTATGGAGTGACAAACTGTTATAAATTCGTGAAGGATGGAATCAAGCATACACTTGTGCCCATTAAAGAAGAAGAAGGGGCAGCTGAGACAAGTGAAACCAGAGCATTACTGCTGAGTGGAAAATAATTTTTAAGACAGGTTGAGGACAGTGAGATAGGTTACGCAGTGGTGAAGAAGGCCAGGACAGTGTTATTGCATACAGAGATAACAGATTTACCTATGGAGATCCAGCAAATGTTGGAGTCTGAGTTTACGGAAATAGTTGTAGATGACTTGCCAGACAAGTTACCCCCCAAAAGGAGCATAAGTCATCACATTGACTTCATACCCGGAGCTAGTTTCCCGAACAGAGCGGCATATTGAATGAGCCCCAAGGACAATGAAGAAATCAAGAAGTAGGTGCAAGAATTGTTGGACAAGGGATTGATAAGAGAGAGCTTAAGCCCTTGCGCTGTTCCGACAGTCCTCACCCCAAAGAAGGGAGGAGAGTGGCGGATGTGCACCGACTTAAGGGACATCAACAATATCACCATTCGGTACAGGTTTCCGCTACCACGAATGGATGATATGATGGATTGTTTAAGTGGGGAAGCATATTTCTCCAAGATAGATTTGAAGAGTGGGTACCATCAGAGACGAATACGTGAGGGGGACGAATGGAAGACAACCTTTAAGATGAATGAGGGGCTGTATGAATGGCTGGTCATGCCATTTGGGCTGAGCAATGCGCCCAACACATTCATGAGAGTAATGAATGAGATGCTAAAGGAGTATATTGGGAAGTTTGTGATAGTTTATTTGGATGACATACTTATCTTTAGTAGGACAAGAGAAAAACATCTTCAACATGTGCGTAAGGTGATAGAGAAATCAACAGAACAAACTACTAATAAACTTGAAGAAATGTTCTTTTCTGCAGAAGGAATTGATTTATTTGGGGTTTGTAATAGCAGAGAATGAATTGAAGATGGATCTGGAGAAAGTGGCAGCGATAGTGAATTGAACATCTCCTAAAAAATTGTTTGAGGTACATAGCTTCCATGGATTAGCAAGCTTTTATAGGAAGTTCATAAGGAATTTCAGTGAAATTTGTGCGCCAATGCTGGATACTATTAAGAAGGCCAGCCAACCTTTTTGGCGGACATAAGCAGCGGAGATAAGTTTCCACTTGTTAAAGAAGAAAATTACTGAGAGGCCGATCCTGAGATTACCAGATTTCAAGAAGTTATTTCAGGTTCATTGTGATGCCAGCGGGACAGCAATTGGAGTTGTTCTCAGTCAAGGGGATAAGCCTGTAGCGCTTTTCAGCAAGAAGCTGAATGAGAGTAGGTAGAAATACTCATCGTATGATAAAGAGTTTTATGCGGTTATACCGACACTAAAACACTGGAGGCATTATCTGTTAGGAAATGAGTTTGTGCTGTTTTTAGATAACTCTGCATTACAGTACATAATGCAGCAACATAAACTGAGCCACAAACACGCCAAATGGGTGGCGTATCTACAGAGCTTTAATTTCATATTGAAACATATTAGTGGGCAAGCTAATAAAGTAGCAGATGCGTTGAGTAGAAAAGCTCTACTATTGTAGGAAAGCACTATGCAAGTGCTAGGATTTGAACACTTACAAGATTTGTACCAGGCAGATGTAGACTTTAAGGAGGTCTATGAGGCATGCCAGAACCCCTTGGTGAGGAATAACAACCCTTGGTTAGACTACAATTTGCAGGAGAAGTTGTTGTTCAAGGGCGGACAACTGTGCATACCAGGCTGCTCGATGAGGGAGAACATTATTCAAGAAAAGCATAGCGGAAGCTTGGCTGGACATTTCGGCGTGGATAAAACACTCGAGCAGCTCAAACATTTTTACTTTTGGCCAAGGATGCAGAGGGATGTGTGGCAATTCGTAGCCAGATGCAAAGTGTGCCAATTAGCAATGGGTCACAGTCAGAATGCAGGACTGTATACATCGTTACCTATTCCAGGCATACCATGGGACTCAGTCAGCTTGGATTTCATCTTAGGTCTACCTAAGACAAAGCGAGGGTACGACTCGGTAATGGTAGTGGTGGATAGATTTTCGAAAATGGCACATTTTATTCCTTGCAAGAAAACTAGTGATGCCACTCACGTGGCCCACTTGTTTTTTAACGAGATTGTCAGGTTACACGGATTACCCAAATCCATCCTGTCAGACAGGGACGTGAAATTCACGGGACATTTTTGGCATACCCTATGGAAAAATATGAATTCTCAGCTGAGTTACAGTTCTTCTTACCATCTGCAGATGGATGAATAGACAGAAGTTGTAAACAGGAGCTTAGGAAATTTGCTGCGAAGTCTAGTGGGAGAGAACTTGCGCATGTGGGATCGAGTGTTGGCGTAGGTAGAATTTTCTTACAACGATTCACCTAACGTGATGAGGGATTTGCATGAACAAGTGAAAATTAAATTGCATGACAGCAGCTAAAAGTACAAACAGCAAGTAGATTTGCAGAGAAGGGAGGTACAGTACGATGTAGGAGATGAAGTCCTCGCACATTTGTGCAAGGAACGTTTTCATAAAGGTACGTACAATAAGTTGAAGTACAAGAAAATAGGATGCTGCAAAATTCTTCGGAAGTTTTCAGAAAATGCCTATGAGATCTAGTTGCCACCAGGAATAGGCATTTCACCTATTTTTAATGTAGCAGACTTGTCTCCCTACACGACTGACCCAGAGGAGAAGGAAGACGAAGGAACCACGTGATCCACACAAGACACTTAGGACGAAGGAGAAGCTTGGAAGAGACAGATGCCTTACGTTCCACCTCCCGAGATCAAGAGCATTCTCGACACTCAGGTGGCAAAACGAACTCAGCGGAAGGAGTACTTACAGTACCTGGTCAAGTGGAAGAACCATCCAATTGAGGACAGTTCTTGGCTTGATGCCAGGTAGATCGAACAAACAGTTACTTCTATCGAGAAGCTCATGGACCGGAGCCATGATTTATTTCTGCCCCGGGAGCCTAATGCAGGAGCATCTAGCTCATCATGACCGGGTGAAGTCTCAGCCAAGTCAAAGAACAATGAATTTACTTTTATGAGTTTTTTAATGAGGGTCAACAGGAAAATTAGGTAGGATTGTTACTTTTATTTACTTTCATTTAGTTAAAGACCGTTACATAGTTAGGATCTAGTGTATTCTATTATTAGCAAATCAGGATTATCCTTTTTGTTTTAAAAGGAAAAGAAAAGACAAATGTACTGGGAGACAAAATCTTGTCGTAATATAGGACAACTGATTAATAACCAAATAACTGTAAAAACCCAATTGAAAGAACAATCATACAGTTTCATTAACTGGAACTGAGTAGCTATAAATGTAATAGAACAAGACTATAGAGGGGTTCAGTTGAATACCACTCACACTCTAATAAAAATAATATCAACAAAGAAATCGAGACTGTTTCCATCTATATGTTTATTTCTATTTGTTAAAAATTCGATTGAGAATACTTTGAAAATGTATAGCTATAAGTTACAGGTTCCATAAAATAAACCTTTTCTGTTATGTTACTCGAGAGGGATAGTCAATTTGTTAACTGTGCTAAGGAGCAGAACAACACAAAGAATTTGCAGACATCGTAACAGTAAACGCAGACACAAACCAGAATTATTATTGGTCGAGAAAACAAGCCCGAGTTATTATTAGAATTTCTAAACAAATAATTTTATAATTATATTTTGAATAATATAAAATATGTTATTATAAAAAATTTGAAATATATTTTAAAATTTTTCAAAAAATAATTTTAACATTTTGTTATATTTTATTTTCAAATTTCTATTAAAAAAAATTGATTTTATAAACTTGAAAGGATAGTTTCTTGGGTCGTGGTTTTATATATACAAAACGATTATCATTTTTACTAGTATTTTAATAATAATTAAAAAATATGGTTACTTTTTATTTTTAAATTTGTTTAACAATATTTAGAATGTTTACAACACATCTCTTAAAGAAATTGGAATTAAAAAGCATAAATCAATAGAGAAATGGGGGGTCGCAGTTTTGTCACTACTTAAAATTTATGTAAAATTTTAATGAATATCTCTTAAAGAAAATGAATAAATTAGATAAAAAATATATATTAAAATTTAGAAAAAATATGACATGAAATTGAATTTAAATTGACATGTTTTGTCTTCTTTTACCACCACCTAATTCTTGATGATTTTGTAAATTTAAGAGTAAACATTCCAACTCCATTTATTTTTATAAAATTTCTTTGCCACAAAAAGGGAAAAAGTGATACACATTAACATGCTTTTACCTTACAGCGTTCAGTAAAGCTTTCCAAACAATTTAATTAATAAGTCGACGATATACAACAGTAGTTCTAGCAATGGGACAACGAATACAAGCCACGACAATTACAGGTAAATTTACATCTTTAAATATCGTTTTCATTTCCAGAGCCACAAAAAGAGTCACAAAAGAATAAAATACCGAGGGTTACATACATACAAGGCCCTGAATTACAAACCCTGGAAGAGGGTTTCGATTTCGATATACTAATACAACATAGCAAGCACCGACCGAGAGTGGTGAAACTCTAGGTGAGGATTTGAAGGCGTGATAGACATAAACTAAGGAACGAGAACCTGAGTTGACAGAGCCAGACAAGGAACCAACAAAAATATCGTATAGTGGTAGAGCCTACTGGATAGGATCGAGAAGAGCCTTGGTTGAACCCTCCTACTGAAGCCCTCAATACCTGTAGAGCCAACATTCGAAAGAGTTAGCCAAACATCAATTAAAAGGAAGGAAATTATAGAGCAAGAGCAAGGGACCGTGACCATACCTGAGAGCTCGCAGTAGCATCGTGGAGAAACATTCCCAGAACACCAACCATTGACTGTAGCGAACAAGGAACAAACCAGATTAACGACTGAGGAAGGAAGCGTTGATGATTGAAGGAGGGACAGGACATTTACCTGAAGATTGCGCAGAAGCCGAAGGAAACCATAATGCCAACCTGAGAACAAGCCACCATTGGAAATGCCAACTGAAATGAGAATGCCACTGCCGCAGTTTACATGCACAACCTGAAGACATTGTGACAGAGAGGAGCCGAAGTTCGACAAAGAACTTACCAAGCCACCGTTGGATGAACGAGAACAAGCCATGGACCGGGGAACAAGCACCTGCATGCATGCAGAGACATACAAGCAGAAACGCCCACAGTTTAACGCATAACCACAACATTCTGACTTGCAGAGTTCGGTAACAAACCCACAGCCAACAATGGAAAATGACCAAACGAGCAGACAAACCGGGGGAAGAGTCTAGGCTCGAGCGGGAAACAAACTTACCCAGGCAAGGATTATTTTAATGAACTCATTAAATGTCATACCAACCATAAATTACATCCTGTGCATTTCATATATGTGTTCGTTCTATTGTTTGTTTTAATCAACCGCATAACTATTGCATAAATCATTCCACACACATTTGTTAAACAAACCAAATCATTTCATATATCATAGTGTTATAAGGGCATTTTGGCTGGGCACCATCAACTATATATATATTGTTTTCTATACTTTTATTTGACACACACACACACATATATATATATGGAAAAATTTGGACAAATTTTCAAGTCACCCATCAAATTGATGGTTTGAAAAATTAGGTAATCACTTGCAAATTTTAAATTGGTCAGTGTTTGATGATTATAGAAGCAAAAGAGTACCTATCGAATTTAACCCCTTCTCCTTGCTCAAGCCATAAGTTAGGAGGTTCAATCATTTCAAGGCTCACATTACCTAACAAACAAAGAAAGGAAATAAAACAAAAAGGGCATTGTCTACCTAGGCATCAATTTAGTTTTTCCTAGACAAACAAAAATGATTGAAATTTAGTCCAGAGTGCTTGAATCATGTTTTTGATGGTGGGAATGGATTCAAAACCATTAATAACCCCATATACACCCAAAATATTGAAGCTTGATAAGGATTTCCAAAAATTTCCACCAAATTTTATCAAAATCATGCCGAAATTCCATTGTTTTTAGCCAAAAATCAAGCCTTTGATGAAAAAAAAATTAACACTTAAATTATATGAATTTGTAATTACAAATTTAATTAGTTTTTTCTATTTTTCTGAATTCAGGTTTCGAACCAACAAGTGTGGTTCATCATCGAGAGTAGATGAAGAGGCAGACCATGGCAAAAACTTAAATCAAGAGCAATGTAGAGACCATAATTTCAAGTAATGACTATATTTCAACAATAATATTTACACTATCATATTAATTTATTAACACTAATAATCAATAAGTAACGTTTATATTAAACGTCTAGTTTTTGAAGAAAATATTTATATTAATTTATTAAAATTAAATATTATTAAAAAATAATAAAAATAAAAGAAAAAAAAAATCAAACTCCAAACAGGGGAGGTTATAAAAAGGAGTCAAAGCCTTAATTGAGACAAAATCATTTAATAAATAAAATAAAACAAAAATATACATAAGTCAAACGAAGTATATATATATATATATATAAAGAGGTAATCAATAAATAGAATAGAGTCAACAATAAAATATGGGCTGAGGCTCATTAAACAAATAACAAAAATATTAAAAAGAGTAAACAACAAAAATATTAAAAAGAGTAAATAACAAATAAGATGATAAAATAATTAAGAAAACACTAAGGATCATGAATATAAACTCTAAAGAAGAATAAACCAACAAAAAATACTATAAGAAGGACACCAACACCTACATAGATAAATAAACAAACAAGATAAACCCAAAAAAAACACTAAAAAACTAGGAGGACACGGACCCAACTTCTACTAATAATCCAACCAAATTATTGGGTCTTTTTTTTTTTAATTTCTAGGGCCTCTGTCAATTTACGATGATGGAAATGAATAACCTTAGCAACAACTTGTGCCTTCTCAATGCAAATGTGATGGTTATGGTTAGATTTATTTGCATGCTCTGCCATGGTTGATATAAAGCAGGTCTTTGATTAAGTATAAATATCATTTTCCATTATTTCAATTAAGTTTTAAAATTATAACTCTAAAAATTAAATATATATATATATATATATATATATATATATATAAATTTAAAATTATAATTTTAAGTAAAAATATCATTTTTCATTGTTTAAAATATTTTTAAAATTTATATTCATAAAAAATTAAAATTAATAAAAAAAAAATTAGCTTGAGTCCATCAATTAGTTTAATAAAGCAACAACGAATCGAATTGAATTGCAACTAATTATACGATTTAGGGAAGCACTAAAATCAAACAAAAGGTAATTTTTTATTTTAAAAATGAACTGCATGCAACAATGAAAACACAGGAAAAATATATAGAACTTCATAATGTTCGAAAACTTTTTGACTTATTTTTTAATCGTTTGTTTTCAAATAGTTAGTTTGTTGACCATTGTGGGTACATCTGAGGTTTGAGGGTGTTTTTACCTCTTTACATATCTGTTCAGAGGTTTTTAAGTAGGTTTTCAATTAATTTGGTTATTTGGTTATCGACAATGTCTATTGGTGAAGTTTTGGCATGTATATAATTTTAATTATTTATTTAAGTTTTATCGTAATTATAATTGTGCAGAGAGACACTCTTTAGTATATAAGAAATTTTATAATGTTTTTTTAATTATAATTTAGGTAAATATTTTGATTTAATTTTTTTTTATTAAAAAATAATTATTATTTTATAATGAAAATTTAAAAAATTAAAATAAATTATTTTAAAGAATTGTATAAAAAATATTTTTTTCCAAAACAAAATATAAATTTAACTTATAAAATTTGAATTTTTATTTACACATTAAAAAAAATTATCATAAATTTTCGCATAGAAAATCGAATTCACATCAGTTAGTTTGCATACTCAAGTTCATTAGCAGAAATAACACCTTCAATTTGTAAAGCAAAGTGAAGCACACAATGTTGACTTGTCTTAAATTCTACGTTCAGTTCTGTCTGTGAGCTAGAGTGAGAGCGCCGAGCAGGCGTCCAACCAGTGGATTGCATCGAACAGTCGTCCAACCAGTGCCTTCAAACGTCACAGTGAAGGTATCAAAGATTATCGAATGACTATGGATGTTTATACCATAGCACCACGTCTCAGCCTTACCACCTGTCCATTGGTGGGTTTCATGCTCGCACACTGTTTGACGTTCTGCCTCCAGTCCACCGACGTGTAGGTTCATCACGACATCCAACCTTCTCTGGCCGCGCTATTATGTGAATTTGAGCGCGTTTTTCCTCCCTCCTGCTCCACACGTCTCTGTGTAGGGGAGGTTTTTCCTCTTTACTGTCCATGTTGCTCTCCGTTGGTCTCATTGAATCTGTGTTCTTTTTTAGAAGTACCTTGTGTTTTCTCAGCTTAAGCATCTTTCCAGGAACCTCTTATGCTCAATTCCCAGTCTTGATTATCATTGTCCACTGATATAACCTCTGCTTATCTGAGGTGCCCTGACCCATCGAATTATATTATACTTCGACTGTGCTTGTGGCAAAAGGTGACGGACTGTGCCTGTGGCGTCTTGCGGTGCTCTTGCTCTCGGTGGCAGCTCTGCGAAAAGGTTAGTTATTTTTTCAGCCGAAATTCTTCAATAGTCTGTTATTTTCCTTGTCATTTCTGAAATGGTTTTGGTCCTGGCAGTGTTAGGATAAAAATTGACTGTTTTCTTTATAAAGTAGTTGTAACGAACCTGATAAAGGATGTCTCTACGATGGTGCTACCATCATACTTTTGATTTTGAAAGAGCTAGCAATTTTTTGTAGCCATCTCTGTCGCTTCATCTCCAAAGGTTTTATTTTACAGTTTTGACCTCTGAAGTGACCTCTGTGTTAGCGTTTCTTTCTTACTTACTGGTTAAAAAGATCAGTGTTTCTTTCCTTTATCAGGTTTCGGTAAATCTTTTGTGTGTGCCTTTCTCTCTTTTACCGAGCTCAAATTTATGGTCTTTTTTCCTTATTTGGATCTGGGATCCTATGGTCAATTTGAAGCACTATTGTGTTATATTGAAGTCCTGCTCAGATTTTAGCCTAAAAAGAGGGCCCTAGTGGTGTAAGTGCAATCATTGTTATTGTTGCTATATCATCTTTCCGAGCCACTCTTGATTCCCTGATCGTTCCTTCTTTCTCTTTCGACCTCCCTGATTTTTCTGATACCGGATTTTCTAGGTTGATTACCCTTTTCTGTCAACTGGAATAGTCATGACGTAAGATGGAGTGGGGTTTTTACTCCTTCCCCTTTAATGGGTGCCGACGCTATTGAAGTTCGCCTATCCTTTCTACAGATTTCAATGTCAAATCCTTCTTTTTTGCTGTCAGTAGTTGGGCTTTCCAAGAAGGTCACGCTTCAGTATGTCCAGGTATTTTATGTCAATCCTTAGATTTTGTCAGAATTTGAATTTTTTTGTAGGCCGTCCTTCCCATATATTACCTGGAGGTTTATTTTCCATATTTTTCTCACATGTGGTCACTCTGTCTCTCCTCTTTTTAGTATTGACCGAACGGTTCTCTGACTCCTGGCCTATCCTTCCCATTTACAACCTGGAGGCTTCTTTTCTTACTACTTTACACTCTTGGCCCTTTTTTCTCTTCCTCCTTTAGTATAGTCAGTACTTTCTAACTCAATGGAGGCTTTTTATATTGTGTCTGTCACGTTAGCCATGGTGCAAGCCACCATGGAAGCGGAGGAGAAATTTGGCAGACCGATCATCAAAGATGATTGGTCATCTTCCCTGGCAGATATTTTAGTTCCCCATTCTCTAATTTCGGACCATGACCAAAAATGTGGCGGTTCTGATATCCCACCGCGCAGAAGGAACTAGTGCCTTGCAAAGTCCTCCCATCCCCTCACAGCCATAAATCTGGATAGCTCTATTCTATTGGACAGGATAGCCAACCTTCAAAATCGAGCCCTGGTCGATCGTTGGCACTTCCCAGCAATGGGGGATGGCCATATAAGATCTTGTATAGGCTCTAGAATGGAACTCTCTTTTGGGGTATATCCCAACATTGTCAGGTTCATGAACAACTCGTACAGTTTCCATTTTTTAAGTGATCGTGATCTGAAAGTAATCCTAGACCTCCCTTGGGTTCATGTCAAAAGCTTTCTTGCACTGCATAAATGGTACATTGGCTTCAACCCTCTATGAAGTACCCCAACGAACAACTTTATCTGGATGAAACTTCTGGGTCTTCCCATTGAACTATGGACTAAGGAGACTTTATCAGATATAGGCAACACCATCGGGAGATTCATCTATTTTGACCCTAAATGTCTCAGGGCAAAGGATAAAAGAGTCACTTGGATTTTAATCGAGAAGGAATATAGAAGAGGCTTCCCTGAGCATATTGACCTAACATGGGGTGAGTCAAACATTCAACAGAGATTGGATTAGTGGGGAGTACCATTTCGATGCTCTGTTTGTCATAAAACAGGCCATTTGAAAATGAATTGCCCCCGTCGTCGAGGTGGAAGACAAATGGGGAGGGACCATCATATAAAACCTTCTATCAACCTGTTGGGAATGGGAGGGGAAGATCAAAGGGGGAATAGATACCAAGGAATTGGCAGGGATCCCGGACTTGGGAGTACCTGCCACTCCCCCCCTTGGGGTTTTTCACCGGGTAGATTGTCCAGCCTTTCTCTGAAGAGGACTCGTTCCCTAGAGCAATTTCATCGGAATATCAGTCCATTAAAGGAGAATATGACCATGTGAAGATCATCATATAAGTCACAGTCCCCGAAACCGATAAGTCTTTCTCCTTCTGGAAGACAGATGACTCTCTTAGCTAATCCTATGCCCCCTGAATCATTTCCGGACAAAGTTATACATTCTCCACCATCTATTCCCCATCCATTCCTGGATATCCCATCCGCATATCACATCACTTATATTTCATCATCACCTCCATCTCCTTAAAAGCCCAAATCAGCGCCTCAGGGGGACTCAACACCTCCTCCCCTCTTGACATCCTCCAATCCAATCAAGGCCTATACAGGCTTAAAAGGAAAGGCTCCATGTCTCTCTGTCACTCCCCTAAACTCTCCCACATCTTCTCTTACAAATTCCTTCGAATGTGATCTGGATCTTCTTTTAAAGAGAGAATCCCTCAATATTCATCCTCTCACTGTTCATAAACCTCAAAAGTCTTCCTATCCTTCAATTAGCCCTACCTAGGTAGGGAATATCACTGTAAGAAGAAATCAGAATAGTGGAAGTAGGCACTTTCATGGCAGAAAGGGAAGGGCAGATTTGAACATTCAGGATCTCTCACTGGTTGACATTCCTATCATCGATCTCGCAGCAAAGGGTCCGCTTAGAGCAAGCAAGCCTAGGGATATGACCAAATGATCAATATTCTCCCTATGAATATTAGAGGTCTAGGAGTGGACCCAAAATTTTTGGCTCTAAAGGACCTTTTTAAGTCCTCAAATACAAAGATTCTACTTATTTAAGAGACTATGCATGGTTGCCAGGAAACCATATCTTATTTCAGACGCATGTTTCCCACCTAGCACATTACTGCGACAGGTGCTACTGGACTATCCAGAGGTCTTGCGGTACTGTGGGATCTAGTTTGGATTTCGGTAGTGGCTTTCAAGTGTTTTGCTGGAATTCTCCTTCTCGCTTATATTAGGGGCTCCCCCAGGCCGTCTCACATCCTAAATTTCTATGCCCTGTATAAGGAACGCTTTCCTTTCTGGGATCGCTTTCTGTCCTCTGAGATCTTGGATATGGATTCTTTGCTGGTAGGGGGGGACTTAAATTGCACTCTGAGCAATGACGAGATTTGGGGAAAGGGTAGGAAAAATGATCCTGTGGGAGGTATTATCAGAGATACTATCCTCTAACACAATTTTGTTGATGTTTATCCTTTCATGATGGGCCCTACTTGGGATAATGGGAGATCACAAGATGCATATATTGCTAAGAGACTCGAACGTTTCCTTATTCATAACAGATTGATTAATCATTTAGGGATTCCCTCTTCGAAGATTATTCCAAGCTTCATCTCAGACCACAGACCTATCTCCATTCAATGGAATCACCTGGGACAAAGGAATGGTTTTCCCTTCAAGTTCAATAGAGTTTGGTTAGAGGATGCACAGTTTAATAAACTCATTCAGGATTTTTGGCTATCTCCTTCCTCTAAAGACCAATCTTGGCATACCCAAACCTTCTTGGATCGCTTCTCTGCCCTCAGGAAATGTGTAAAAGGCCGGTCAGAAGAAAAGGTGATTACTAATAGGGAAGCTCTCAAGGAGATAAATTGTAAACTTGAAAGATTATCGTTATGTCTGAATGTAATCAATGTATCCCTGGATATGAGAGCTCATATAAGGGAACTGGAGAGAAAAAATCAAAACATTCTAGCTATTGAAGAGGCTACCTAGAGATTGAAGAGCAGAGCAATTTGGCTTAAAGAGGGTGATAGAAATACAAAATTTTTCCATAGATATGCAAACAAAAGATGGGAATTAAATTCAATTTGGGAGATAAAAAATGAGGAGGGAATCTCAGTGGTGACTCAGTAAGACATCACAAAGGAGGTAGTAATTTATTTTTAGAAAACATATAGAAGGAATAGGGGTAGTGATTTTGAAGACATCTAGTGGGGCATTGAACCCTATCAAATAATGTTTGATGAGGTGCAGAATGAACTTCTATTTGCCAAAGTCACTGAGGAGGAACTCATTACGATCATGAAATTTTTTAAAAAGGAAAAAAGTCCGGGCCCCGATGGATGGACAATTGATTTTTTCATTCACTTTTATGACCTGTTTAAGTCTCACCTTCTGGAAATGGTGGAGGAGGCTAGGATAAAAGGCAACATTAGTCATATTATATCCTCCACTTTCATTGCTCTTATTTCAAAAAAGAAGGTTTCTCTCACCTTCACGGACTTCAGACCCATCTCCCTTTGTAATACCCTCTATAAGATAATCTCCAAACTCATCGCTGGCAGGATGAGAAATATTTTATCAACCAATTTGTCCCAAAAGCAACGTGGTTTCCTAAAGGGTAGTAACATTCTAGAGGCTATTGCTCTTACTCAGGAATGCCTTCACTCCATGCATTCAAAAAAAGTTGAAGCCGCTATATTGATATTAGATCTCAAGAAAGCATATGACTGCATCAATTGGGGTTTCTTAAGGTGTCTCCTCCCCAAAATTAGCCTCAATAACAAATGCTCTAATTGGATAATGGCCTGTGTTGAAAATGTAAACTATGTTGTTCTTATCAATGGTACTCCTTCTTTCTTTGCTACCGCCAAAGGCCTGAGGCAGGGATGTTATATGTCTCCTCTCCTTTTTATTCTGGTCATGGACTCCTTAAATCTTCATATAAAAAGGTCCATCAGAGAAAAGAGAAGTCATCCTCTGGCAATCAGCCGAGAAATTTCTATTTCGCACAACTTGTTTGTAGATGACATCCTGCATTCAGCGATGCTTTGTTGGGCCTCATGGACCTGTTTACATGAGATATTGGGTAAGTTCCAAAGAGCTACATGGCTGTGTATAAATGACGACAAGTCATATTTCCATATAGAGGATGTTAATGCGGAACTTATTGTTCATATGGTCCAACTCTTCAATATAAAAGAAAAACCACTTAAAGATGGCCTGAAATAGCTAGGATTTCATTTAAAACCTGTGGGCTACACATCTGCAGACTGGATGTGGATCCATGACCGATACTTCATGAGAATAGCTGGATGGGAATATAAATGTCTTTCAATGGCTGGGAGGGCGATTTTAACTCAAGCAGTTCTGGTCCAATTAATGGTCTACTAGGCCCATTTATTTTACATTCCTGTAAATATAATCCACAAACTAAACAGATTAACCGCAAATTTTATCTGGGGGGGAACAAAGAGAGAAGAAGATTCCACCTTACTAAACTCTCAAATTTGACTCATCCAAAGAAGATGGGGGGATGGGGAATCATGGACCTCCAAAAGTTTGGCATAGCTCTTCTCTGCAAATCTTTATGGAAAGGAGTTTTAGGGGATTGTCTTTGGAGCAATGCCATCAAATCGAAATATATGGATAGCAGAGACATATCCTACTGGTATAGAAAAGGGACAATAGGAACTCCCCAGGGATCAGCCATATGGAGGAGCTTTCGAAAAATTGAACAATTTTTTCTTCAAAATCTGGTATGGAGTTTTCAAACGAGGAAAAATATTATTATAGGATTTGATCCCATAGCGGGAGGAGATGAGGATATTTCCTTCCCTTAGCAGTTACGTTGGGTCTTTCAGCAAAAAGGGATCTTCTATTGGGAGCAGACCATTGAGAGATGGCTGGAGCCTCTTCCAATCTGGAAAACGGCCTCGATGCTGGACCTCAATGGTGATCTTGCTCACCAATGGAATCTGATTACTTGGCTTATGAGGAACAAGGGAATTTACAGATCTGAGGTGGAGGATAAACTCATTTGGAAGGGGTATAGGGGAAGGAAAAATGTTTATGTCAAAGATATCTATTTAGTACTACAAAAGGACAGTCCCACACAACAAGATAACATTTTCCCTATTATCTTTTGGAAATCAGGATGTCCCTATAAGATAATCATATTTTCATGGCTTGTTTTCCATAATAAGAACCTTATGTGGGATAACCTTCAAAAAGGAAGCTGGAGCAGGCCTACTATCCGTCCTATTTGTAAAAACGAAGAAGAAAACAACTTGCACATATTCCTAAACTGTCTTCAAACATAGGGGCTTTGGAAGAATCTGGCAGACCATTTAAGATTCTGTTTGGTTTCCTTTCTCTCTCTTAAAGAAGCTTTTGAATGGTGGAACAATCTGAAATCGGTTTGGAGGCTTATTCCTCTATTAACCCTTTGGGATATTTGGAAATGGAGGAACAACGCCCTTTTTCATAACAACATGGAAAATTTTAACTTAGTTTTTGGAATCATTCTCTCCCAGTACTACTTCGATCATCCCTCCATTTCCCTTCAGAGATTTGTAAAGTTGAAAGTAAAACAATATTGATCTGATGGTCATGCCTAGAGCTTATTTCGATGGGGCAGCTCAAAATGGTATATGTGCTTGCAGTGTCTTTATTATTACAATGGAGAACCAACATATTGACATTTTTTGGAATGGTGGGAAAGGATCAAACAACAAAGCAGAGTCAATGGCATTCGCTGGTCTCCTTATGTTTTGTGACTATCTAAACATTAAGGTTTTTCAAATTTACGGAGATTCCAAGATCATTATTGACCATGTTAAGTCAATTCACTCCATCAAAATCCACAATCTTGAGTGGTGGCTAAACAGAATTGACTCTATATGGAAATCTCGAAAGGACTGTACTATCAACCATATTGACAGAGCAAAAAACAAAGAAGTTGATTCTCTGTAAAAAAAGGACTTTTTTCAAAAAACAAATACTAGAAGATGAGAATAACGGTGGGGGATGAATTGCACCAAATTCAGGATTTCATACTGCCGGGTACTTAATCATCATTCATCTCTATTCAATTCTGGTATGTATCAAGTACCCTATTTTTCTCTTCTGGTTGCTCTTGAATTTTATGATCTTGCATACTTTCGTTGATACTTTCTATGTCTCCATATTATCCTCCATATTTTGATGAGGTTTTGAGTTTATGGCTTGGATATTGTATCTCACTGCATTGGCTTGGTTGCCTATCTGGGTTGCACCTATATGTTATCATATCTTCGAGATGATGTAAAACAACAACAACAACAACAACCATGATGTTTGGATTCTTACTTGTTTACTTTTTGGGCAATTTCAGTATTAGTTTCCATCATTAAAGTTTGGGATGACAATTTTTTTCCTTTTCTTTATTTTTTAATTATTCGTTTTGCAAATTTATATAGAAATTTGAATAGGTCTAATTTTTTACTATAAAATTTTTGCAATTAGAAAACAAATATATATTCCCTTTTCCCTCTTTCCATTTGATTTTATAATTATATGAATTTTCTATAATAACTTTTTCATTTTTCAATTTCATATGAATTTTCTATAATAACTTTTTCCTCTTTCAATTTGAATTTACCATTATATGAACTTTTGATAATAAACCATTGTAAAAAAAAAAAATTGCAATGTATAATACATCTACATTTAATTGGGAACACTGGTTACACTTTTTTTTATTTACTAGAATTTGAGTTTTTTTTAAATATTATAAAAATCTACATATATATAACCAGCAAAGACTGTCCAAGCCCAGGTAGTCACATTCCAATTATTTTGTAACTAAAGTTGTGGTATCGGGGACCTTTCTCTTTCGGGTACTGATTCTCTTGGATTAAACGGTTATTGTGTGATGTGCACCCCAATTTGACAGTAACCAATAAAGGGCCTTGGATGACCAAATGATGGAACATACTCATTTTATGCATTCTACATCTTCTGATTCTACACGTACTTTAAGGGTAGCTGGCCTATAAGATTAGCTACCCTCACTGGACGAGGGAAGGACTAATTAATAGCTACCCTCACTCGATGACGGATGGACTAATTAATATCTTCATTGACTTGAGCCACCCACCAACCCCACTTATATTCTTGTGAAACATATCTATTGAAAATATATTTAGTAATTAATATTATTAAATTAATTGTTAAATTTAATTTATTGAACATATTATTAAATTAAAAAATAATTTGACAATTTATAAAATAAGTGATATGAATAATATTAAAAATTAATAATATAAAAAATAAAAAATGAAATTAATTTAAATTTCACATATATAAATATAATAATTTTCATTTTTAAAATTTAGAATATTTTTAAAAAAATTATTTCATTCATCTTAACTATAATATTGAACAAAAATATTAATAATCAAATATTTTAATTTATTAGATTTAAATACTATAATTATAAGAAAAATAATATCATTAAAATGGAAATTATGTTACGCCCCGAAACATAATTAGTTATCAAATTAAGGTTACTAGTTTAAATGTTTACTAATACCTACTAACATGGGACTAACTTCTCATGAACTCAAAAGCATCCTTCAAATCACATTAACTAAAATGTAAACTAACTAAACTAATCACAGATCTGGATTTCCCTTAGTGTTTAGCATAACCACACCACACCTTCGACATAAACTCCGTTGTCATACTTCATCATCGTTAACCATGGATAGCCCCGCTGCATCTTCCACGAACACTACAAGAATTGAAAGTTGATGCAATAACTATTAACTTGTCAAGCCAACCAATCGTCGAGCGGCTGGAAGGCCCATGGGTACCTTTACTACTAAGTATTTCCCCATGCAACTTCCAGCAACATTCCTCACAAAACGTTAAATTAACGGGAAAGACTTGAAAGTTGATACAATAACTATTAACTTGTTAAGCCAACCAATCGTCGAGCGGCTGGAAGGCCCATGGGTACCTTTACCACTAAGTGTTTCCCCATGCAACTTCCAGCAACATTCCTCACAAAACGTTAAATTCGCGGGAAAGAATTATTTGACATGAAGACAGGCGAATGAAATTTCGTAGAAGAATCCGAGAAGTTTCAACATATGGACAGACAGCAGACGCCAATGAATTTCCCAACAACTGGAAGGAACAGTATGAGAATACGAGTTAACCCTATTTATAGTATTTACATGAGATGTGCTGAGCAGCGGGGATTTGAGATATTCTGGTTCAAGTATTTCTTATAACAGTTGCGGCATTTTAATGGGAGTAATAGAGTGCTTTCACGCCGATGCTTGCTCCGAAAACAGGCGATCTTGTTTTCAATTTAGTGTAAAAGATTGAACGCCATGTTTTTTATGAACAATGGAGGCGGCCTGCAAATTTGTTATTCGGATAGTGCCATCTCTTCTGCGAGTGAAAAAGAACGCAATGAGCTCCGGCGATTCCAGAAACCCGAGGAGGTTTTCCCCGAGGCGATCCTCTTCGTGTCAGAATTACGAGCGATTCAACAACGAAGACTGAATGCAAAGGTACGTTTTCAATTTGCAGCCGAAGAAAACCCCACGGGAGATTTTCAAGAACAGTGATAACTAAGACGAAATGCAGGGGACTTTTTCCTCATTGTATTTAGATAGTTTTAAGGTAAAGCCTTAAAATTATATATGTAACTGCCTATGATATCCATCCCCGCGCTTAAAAGCTATACGAATAATTTGTACACGGATTTCCAAAATGAGGAATTTAGGGTAATTATCGTTCTATTATATGTGCACATTGTTTTAGAAGTAAATTTTGTTGTATAATCTTTAAAGAATGGTATATGGTAGGCAGGAAGGATAAGCGCTTTTTAATGTTCTAGGAATTGTAGAGGGTTGAAAATAAGTGTATTTCAATTGGGCTGTTTCTGTATTTTATTTTAATTCATATTTATTATTATATATTTTAATATTAAATTGGAAAATTTTAATTAAAAATAAAGAATTTTTATTAATTTTTATCTAGGTAAGAAATACTTATAATCAGCTATCCAATTTTGAAATGGAGGAGGTTGAATGCATCCCTCTTGGCAGAGCTATTGGTTTATAATAGCTTGATGGGAAAGAATAGTTTATGCCAAACCCTAATAATCTCTTGATCCATATGAACATCATCAAAAGGTCTTTGAACATGACAAAATCTTGTTTACTTGAGTGCGATTGGGCTTTATTTCTAGTTTGATAGACTTTTATTTCCGGCAGTCTGATTCGGTTGGCACCCTCCTTTTTCTTAGAGGCTTCCCTCTGGCAAACCATAATCAAATATCTATGTTTATATGATATTAATCTCGTTTAATATCACATCAAACCATTACAAGAATTGACACCCAAACTATTTTTCTTTAGAATTAGTAAACCTCAGATTTTCGTCTACCCTTTTAACCTAGGGTATCCTGCCCGTGACATTTATGCACCATATAACCTAGGGTAACCTACCCGTGACATTTATGCACCATATAACCTCACATTTTACAGTCACAAGGTTTCCAATGCTTTTTATTTCACATTCACAGTACACCCTGATGTGGAAGGTGAATTAAAGATCCGCAAAGTTCTGCCTGTAACAGAAGAGGAAGCTCGTCGTGTCCTTAATCGTCTTGATGCTGAATGTTTGGACTAAACCGGAACAAGTCATTTCATATTTAACTCAATTTTAAGCATTTTATCTCCAATCTACATAAAAGTATAGCCAATTAGAAAATAAATGGATGGAAAATTAATCGATGATTCATAGGTTATGAGCCGGGTAGTCTCTTATTTCCACGAATTGAGATTACTTAATTGTCTCTGGGCAAAACCAAATGCAATGATGTTGTAGAGTTTGACTTCTGACAAAGAGATTAAGTCACAACAATTCGCAATCCGCAATCCAGTAATAAGCTTAATTTAATTTTTAATGATTTTTTCTATATTAAAGTACTTATTATGATTGAATATTTAGAGAAATTTTGCCATGTATTTATACATTTTATATACACATTTTGATTGAATATTTGAATATAGAAATTGAGATTGAAATTTTTCCATGAATAAGAAGAAGGTGTTTTGTGATGGTTAAGTTTTACTAGAACAAGTTATTTTTACTGAGGTGTTGTTGTTTCTTTAGGTATCTATATTTTATTCAATTATCATTAAGAGATTCCCATGGAACTTGTAAAGATTAGTCAACACATGTTGAAGGCACTAAGAGGTTGACATGTAAGAGAATACTAATTATTTTAGTGTGTGGTTATTTATTTTTTATTTTTCAATTTGCAATAAATATTTCATAAAATTTATGACCATTTCTTCTTTTTAATAATAATAATAATAATAATAGTTAATTAGGTCGATATCTTTTTTTTAATCAGTTAACCTCATATTTTCGTTTACTATTTTAAGGTATGTGTCACATTTATGCAACATATGACCCTACATTTTACATCTGTGCACCATATGACATCACATTTTATGGCTGACCTCACATTTTTACACTAAAAATCTCATTATGCAACTCCACAATCTCTAAGATCACTGGGGACTGGAACACACAGAATCTCTAAGATCACTGAGGACTGGATCATACATAAATTTTATATATTGGTTAAAGAAAAATTTGTACACTATATTGTGAAAAGAGTCAATTTTTAAATATACGTTAGGCAATATTGATTTTTGCATCACTAAATTTTACAAAATTAATGTTAGAAGCTTGCGCCTTGAAAATTTGTTGGGTCTTGTACACAAATTTTCTACTTATATCAGAAAAAACTAGGACGCATGTACTCATGTGATATTGATCACCAAACACCTGGACCTATTTTCTAATTTTATTTTTTTATGAAATAGAGTGAAATTTGTAATAACTTCTGTTGAGTATTTGTCTATGGAAGCCCGTAAAATGTACATAACAAATGTTACTTTTTAATGTTATTATGAAATAGTTCTTTTGAGTAAAGAGTTTCTCTTTACTTCACTATGGTATTTTTACTAAATATGTTATTTTCGCTTCACTGTGTTTTGTAATGTAAAAGATATTATTATTGACTTTTACATCAAGCCAACCTTCTTTTTTGTTACAGATCTCATTTCAACTAATTTATTTACATTCTATGAGTAAAGTTAATAATAGAAAATAATAACTTAATAATAATAAAATTAAAATTTTTAATTTAATAATAATAAAATTAATATTTTTAATTTAATAATAATAAAATTAATATTTTTAGTTAGGTTGATAGACATTTCTTTTGAATCAGTTCATCTCAGATTTTCTTTTACCTTTTTAGTCTATGAGTGTCTTTTGAATCAATTCATCTCAAATTTTCTTCTACCTTTTTAGTCTACTCCTCACATCTGTGCACCATATGACTTCACATTTTAAGTTAATATGTGTGCACCATATGAACTCACATTTTAAGGCTGACCTCACACCTAATATTTGACATCTGTGCACAATTCGCTTAATTTATTTTTGCAGATGACATAGTCTTTGCTACAATACCATGACTTATCGATACCATATGTCCAAAAAAACCATAACACTTGTTAATATGAAATTTTTTTTAATTAATCAATTTAATTGTAAAGGGAAAAAAAAAAACTATTTTGGAGGTAAATCTCAACTTTTTATTTGTGCATATTCCTAATAATATTCTACATTATTCTATGGAGTTTAAATTCCTATCATCCATCTAATAATTCTTGATAACTTTAAAAGTCCTATTAAAAATTATAAACTCCTATTAACATAATTATTAATAATTTTGAGTTTATTTAATGATTTATTTTCAAATAATTATTTGACTTAATTTGATTTATAATGTAACAATTCTATCTATTATATTTTTATATGTTTTTCTTGTCTAGACATCAAAGTGATATCAAAGCTCTAAATAACCACCATGATTACACCATAAATTAAAACGCTGAAAAATATAAATAATATTTTTGTTTTAATATTTTCAATAATTAGCAACTCTAAAATGCTCAGCCTTGCTCAAGGGATACCACACACATGAATAAGTATCACATTTAGAAACTTCAATGGTGGTTGTATTTGCCAACAACATAACAAGGTCACACATTGACATTATTGATTAAATAAAAAAATTTAATAAATGTTGATAAAACAACTTTGTCATAGCATTGATCAATTTAATTTATAATATTTAACATTGTAAAAATAATTATTTCAATATGGATAAGTGCGTCATATATTTTATGTCATTATTTCTAGATATTGTTGCTATATTCGTACATGATTTTTAAATAGGTGTAGTTATTTTTTATTCTTAAGCTCATTAAAAATTAAAAATTTTAAGAATATTTGATACTTAAGTAAATAATATATTTTCCATCAGTTACTTCCCATCATAATTAGTCCTTTCATAAGGACAAAAACAAGAGTAAGAGATAAATAAAATGATGTTGTCAGGTCTTAATCCTTAGACTTATGGAGAAAAGTATTTTCCATCAGTTACTTCCCATCATAATTAGTCCTTTCGTAAGGAAAAAAAAAAGAGTAAGAGATAAATAAAATGATGTTGTTCTCAATCCTTAGACCTATGGAGAAAAGTAATAGCGTGAATCATGATCATAATAATCATAAAGGGAAAAATCAGAAACTTTGCATCCATGGATAATCATAGGAGACCTAAGAGTTGTCGTACCTATGAGATGTGTAGAGGGATGTCAAAGTGGGGAAGTAGGTGAAGGATAAGTCACAAGAAGAGCAAGTCCATGGCTTACAATGTGAGAGTGGGGAAGAGAACATGAAGGACAAGCCATCAAGTTACTCTTGCAATTCACATGGACTTACTCATATGTTTTTATGGAAAAATATGATTTAATATTTTATTTTATTGGGTAAAAATTGAAAGGAAAAATGTTTGTAATGAGATACTTTTTTTGTTCAAATTGTAATTATTATTATTATAATATTAATTATATTTCTAATGAATTAAATGTTTTTCAAATCTCAACTCTAATAAAAAACACTCTTTGATTTGTGGTAGGGATCTTTCAAAAGTATTTAATTTGGACTAAAAAATGAGTTACAGGCTAGATTATTTTGGTTGAATATAGATATATATATATATATATATATATATAGTAGGTCATGGGAATTTTTAATTTTTTTGTTTACTAAGATCAAACCTAGGTTGATGATTTTCAGATGATGCCCATGAGTGTTGCCTATTCATAATTGTAAACAATAAGATTTCCTTTGCTTATGATCTTTAAAATATCATAGGTACATGGAATAATTTTTTGAAGGGACCATAGCCTTATGAATGTGGTCTTAGTCTTAAACATTCATGGAGATGCATGGATTTGTGAATAAATAGACAAATCTACCTCTTGGATACCTAAATCTACTAAGATAACTACAAATTTGATGGATTTTTTAGATTGAAATCCTGGTGACAAATCACGTGTGATCTAATCTTAAATGAATCTAATGGTGTCTCATATCCATTGTGTTAGGTAGCCTGTGTAAAGTAACCTGACATTGGTGCTAAGAGAACAAGTTTTCTTTGATCGAGGAAGATGTGGATCCAATGTGATAAAGAAATAATAAATAGCTTATGATTGTGCCCAGTAGTTCCCCACCCAACTAGAGTGGAATCACTTAATGATCCATCATTCGAGTAATAGGAGGCAATATTGATGGTAGTGATCAAGGTATGAGCTCAATGTCTTTGGTAAGTAGGACAGTAATGATGGACACATGGGTGAGATCTAGAGAAGATTATGCATGCCAACTATGTGAGATCTAGAGGTGTAACCATTTGCATACTCTGAAAGATTTTTAGTTTATCTCATTTCGGCTTGGATATGTTGGTCCTGCCTGGAGTAGATCATAAAAGATCTAGAGTTGAGATTGATGATCTAATTCTTGAATTTGTATGGATGAGTGTGGTGTCAACCACATGAAAAATAATGTAAGAAGAACCAAAAAAAAAATTCTCCATCCCATACTTCATTCCTAATATGATAAATGCATGTGTGAATTAATGCAATGATCTTATCAAGCCTTGTTGCATGTACCCAAGGATCATCTATTTAATGATTCAAATGGATCATCTATTTAATGATTCAAATGTTATACAGAAAATTCTCATTCAAACTTTAACTATTACAAATCTTAGGATGCTATTAGTTATCAAATCACCATAGGATTTGATTTAAACATAAAAACCATTTAATGGCCATCAATCTCAATCGTAGTTCATTAAAGCACATAGGTAGAAATCTTGCTTTATTTAATTGCCATCAATGTCCATTCTAGTTCATTAAAGCACTTGGGTATAAATTTGTTCCCTAAATAATAAACTCTCTTAATAAACAAACATCTCCCCCCTCCCAAAAAACAAAAAATACACTTAAAAGCATGGTCAAAATAATAGTCTATGTAAAGGTTAAAAAGAAAACTTTAATACATTCTCTAAAAAGCAAACTGTCCGAAGGAAGACTTCCCTCTATGCAAAATTTAAAATGCATCAATTTTCTTGTGCAATAGTTAAATTAGATATCAAAGAAATTTATCATATGAATCTTTTACCAAAAGCATATATATTATAATCTAGGCTTGATGTGCATGCAACGCAATGGGGTTTCCAATGAACAAGGAGCTACAATGTGAAGATTTTCTACTCGAGACATTGTATCTCCAAAGGCTAGACAAGAAGATTGATTGTTTCACACTTATGAAGGAGTCATGTCAAATTCATTCAAGATCCTACATGAGCCATTACGTAGTGTGCGGACCCTCGTTGCATAATTCGGAGAAAGCATGTTTAGGTGGATTATTCTTCTGAGGGCATATAGAAGCTCTATCGAGATACTATAGGCATTGTTATTTATCCTCATTTACATTATTTTTTTATAATTCAACCATATTCTTTTTTTCCTTTCAGACTTTGGATAACAGTCTTCATGACTTTTATATAATCCTATTGTATATAATTCATCTTATATGTCTTATTTTTCTACAACTCTCCCCTTCAACGTAGAAGTTCCAATTGTAGCTCTTTGCTTTAGAAGTTCCAATTGTATCTCCTTGCTTAAAACAAAACAAGGTCTTAAGTTCAAAAAGCACGAGGATTTGGAAAATGAATTAGTTAGGCAGTTCGACTCCCTTTTAAAAGAACCCAAGGTGAATAGAGTTGGCGCTACTCAATCGATTTTGAAGACCATTCCACTTCTAATATGAGAAGAATATAAAAGTGATTTTGAATATAAAAGTAATCTCATGTAGTCAATATCAAAGTGGAATAGATAGTCAAAGATATGGCCCTAAATAAATGTCCATGACCCTATGGATTTACAACAATTTTTCTCTAGACTTGCTTGCACATTATGAGAAAGGATATAAATTGAGGCAATCATGACCAATGTTCCAAGCCTTTAATTCAACATTATTGGCTCTTATCCTTAAGGATTAGGAAGCTAATACAATATATTATTTTAGGCAGGTCAACTTTACATTCCATTAAGGTTTGTGATAACTTTCTTTCTCTATTTTTGTAACATCCCCCAAATTTTTTTATCACATAAACTTTAAGTTGGTAACTTTTGTCACGCTAGGCCTTCTTATATTGTACATAACTTTGCCACAATGGTTACACATGTATTTGGTACTATGATAGAACTTAATTGTTACCAGCTATTTTATATATTTGAAGTCTTATGTAGTGTAAAATTAATGTATTGTTTTTCCTAAAAATCCCCATATAGTATGAGTGGTGTGTTTTGTTACTTATAGGTAAATAGTCAACCGCCTAATCTTGCCTTGGGTTAATGTTTAATGTTGTTAAAAAGTCTTCCGAGTGTCTTTTTAGAGGTCAATAGTCACACGTAAATTTGGAAGGTGACTCCACTTGAACTATACAATTAAATCTTATGTTTAGTTGTGAACCTATCGTCCTATTATGGATCTTTTAATTGTTCTACCATTTTCATAATGTTTGTGTAATTAGATTCTTTTAATTGTTCTACCATTTTCATAATGTTTATCCAATTAGATTTAAACTATTTGACGGTAACCATTAATGTTTCAACTATGAGACTTTTTCTCCAATGGTAAAAATGGATTCGAGTGGACTAGCTCTCTCCATTGTAGCAACAAGAATGTGGGAGGTCCATCATATGGATGTAAAGAATGTATTTCTTCATGTTGATCTCGAGGAGGAAATATGCATGGAGCAGCTGCAAGAATACATTTAAAATTTGTCTCTTGTATTCAAACTAAGAAGTCTTTCTATGGCCTCAAATAGACACCTAAATCATGGGATGCAAAGATGGATTGTTATTTGTTATCTCAAAATTTTGTACACTACAAATTTGATTCTAAAGTTTATTTGTTGAAGAAAAATGACTCCTTGTTGATCATAGTACTCTACCTAAATGATCTTTTGATAACATGTAGTTTAGTATTTTCCATTGTTGAGATTAAAACTGTAGCATAAGTGATTTTCTATGACATACATGGGCTTGCTAAATTTCTTGCTTGTACGAGAGATCAATCAGAATGGTTTTGGGATTACCATTTCTCAACCAAAGTATGCAAGAGATCTTTTGGCACAATTTCACATGAATAACTGCAAGCCAGCAACCACACCTTTCTTATCAAGGATAAATCTTGAAAATGACAAAGACACACCATTGGTTGGTTGCACATTGTACCATCATCGTGTGGGGATTTGTCTTTATCTCAATCACTCCCATCTTGATCTCTCATATGCCATAGGGGTAGTTTCCAAATACATGCATGAGCCACATTAGTTACACTGGAAAACTACAAAGTGTATCTTTAGATATGTCTAGGGGACAATCACCGATGAAATTCATTATGCGACAAATTGTTCTTTGGATCTCATCGGGTTTACAAATTCAGATTGGTTTGGAGGAAACCTTATTCACAAGTACATCTCTGACTATGTACTTAGTTTGGGATCTAACCCCATTTGTTGGTTAAGAAAGAAGCATGCTACCATTTTTTTTATCATCAACAAAGGTCGAGTACAGAGGAGTAGTGAATGCCACCATTCAAGTCAATTGGTTGCAAAATTTCCTTTCCGAGCTTGGTATGATCGTCCATTATCCGACTCTCATATGGTGCGACAATAAGAGTACATTGATGATTTGTAGAGATGTAGTGCAACATCAACAAACCAAACATATCAAGATCCACATGTAGTACATCAAAGAATTGATTCATGGTGGGATTATCGATCTGCAGTACTGTCCCAGTTCCAAGCAGATTCTCAACATCTTCACCAAGACTTTCACTGAGAAGAAGTTTTACTCTTTACGAGACCGTTTCGGGGTGAAGGACATGACTACTTAGCAATTGTCTTTTCTTTTCTTTTTGCATCGTATTTTGAGAAGAAGTTTTACTCTGTACGATACCGTCTCAGGGTGAAGGACATGACTACCTAGCAATTGCCTTTTCTTTTCTTTTTGCATTGTATTTTGAGGGGGGCGGGTCTTTTCTTTTCTTTTTACATTGTATTTTGAGGGGGGTTGGGGGTTCTTCCCAGATTTTCCCTCTTTACTCTTTCATGCATTGTACATAGGTACCTAAAATGGATTTGTTGCTAGAACTCATTCATCTTGCATCATACTCACCCAAGTTATGCTTAAAGGGGGGCATTGGTGTACATGCACATTAGTTAACTTTAATTAGATTTGGTTAACTCTATACTTGCATGTGACGTGCACTTAATTAGTGTTAGTTAAATCTATTACTTACATATGGGATGCACTTATATTTAGTTAATCTTAGTGCTTGCATATAGTTAAACTTAATTTAATTTCTTTATGTATTTATTCTCTAATCAATATTGAAAAATTAAATTCAATCTCTTTTCTAATTTTTACAAATTTATACAATTATTCTTCACCTATATCTTTATATGTAATCTAATAATTTTACAACTCAAATGATACTCTGCAAATGAAAATAATTTTACAATTCAAATGATACTCTTCTGCAAGTGAAAAAGATCGCCCCATGAGCTGGAGCAATTCCAAAGGAAAAAAGGAAATTTTCCCCAAAGTGTTCCCCTTCCTGTCAAAATTATGAGCGATTCAACCACGATGACGAAATGCAAAGTTTCGTTTTCAATATGCAGCACAAGAAAACACCACAGAAGATTTTCAAGAAAACCGATAACTAAGATGAATTCAGTGGACTTTTTCCTCTCTCTATGATATGTAATTGCCTGTGATCTCTATCCCTGCGCTTAACAAGCTACACAAATATTTGTACATGGATTTCCACGCTGATAAATTTATGCTAATTATCATTCTATTATATTGATGTAAATTTTATTTTATAATCTTTTAAGAATGGTATGTGTTAGGCAGGAAGGAGAAGCGCCTTTCAAATGTTTTACTGTTTTAGATGTAACTTTCAAATGTTTTACTGTTTTAGATGTAAATTTTATTTTATAATATTTAAGAATGGTATTCGGTAGCCAGGAAGCATAAGCGCATTTTAATGTTCTAGGAATTGTAAAGCATTGAAAATAAGTGTCTTTCAATTTGGATGTTTGTGTATTTTAGTTCGGTTATACTTTTTAATATTAAAAGTGGTAAAAATTAAAAATAGAAAATTTAATATATATATATATATATGAATGAGAAAGACATTAAAATTTTCGATCAGTTATCCCATCAGAGAAGAAAGGAAGTTGAATGCATCCCTCTTGGGAGGGCTACTGGTTTATAATACTTTGATTTGAAAGAATAGTTTACACTAAATCTCTATAATTTTCTGATCTATATGATCATCAAAAGGTCGCTGAAGATGAAAAAACTTGTTTGGTTGAGTGTGATTTGGCTTTATTGCTGGTTATACATACTTTTATCTCTGGGAGCTTATTAAGTTGGCTCTCTCCTTTTTCTTAAGGGTTTCCCTCTTGCAAACCATAATCAAATATCTATGTTTATGCGATGTTACTCTCATTTGTTATCGCATCAAACCATTATGAGAATTGACATCCAAACTAATATATCTACAACCATAAAACTTCATTCTTTCCACTCACATTACGCTGTAACATCAATTTTCAAAGGATTGTTTTCTAGGCTTTCTAGAGTATTCTAGGTGTCTTAATAAATTGCTAGATTTTGTGTCTGTATGTTGGAGTGAATGTTTGAGGATGCAGGAAGTTTTTTGGAAGCCTGGCCTATAGGATTTATCTGACATCGACATTTTCAAAATTTCATAGATACATCGACTAATTTTTGGAAGGGAGCATAACCTAAAGAATGTGGTTTTAGCCTTAAACATGCACGGAGCTGCTTCATTTGTGAATAAATAGACAGATCTACCTCTTGGATACCTAAAGCAATTAAGATAAATACAGATTTGATGGGTTCGTTAGATCGAAAGCGCGGTGATAGACCATGTGCAATCTGATCTGAAATGAATCTAATGTTGCCTAGAATCTGTTGTGTTAAGTAACCTGCATAAAGTAGCTTTAGATTGGCGCTAAGGGAAAAAGTTTGCTTCGATCGAGGAAGATGTGATTCCAATGTGATAAAACAATAATAAATAGTTGATGATTGTACCCAATAGTTCCCTACCCGGATGGAGTGGAAGAAATTCAAGTTCCCAGTAATTGGATGCAATATTGATGTCATCAAAAGCGTAAGCTCGGTGCCTTTGGTAAGTAGGACAGTAAAACTAATAAGGAGGGCAGTAAAATTAATATATTTGTTTTTAAAGTTAAACTAATATATTTGTTTTTTTAATGAGTGTGCCAATATTAAAGAAATTACAGAATATTAATGGGCCATGGGTGTGTACATGTATGGTGAGTGTCAATTTGTAAGTTTCAAGCCTTAGTGTTCATTATTTATAGGGAAGAATATAATATGTAGGATCACATGGTATGACTAAAGATATAGAGTAACGTTTTTGATAAGTCTAAAGGTTTATGATAAGTCCAAAGGTTCACTATCGATGAGACTATGTTTATCCTGAAGTCTTAATATTGTGGGTGTTGTATAGTGCTATAATTATATTGGAGTTTCAACCAACAAAACCAATAACTTAATTTGTTTTCTGTAATTTTATTTGAAATTGCTTCTAAAAACTAGGTAATCACTTGCAGATTTTAAATTGCCAATATTTGATGGTTATAGAAGGAAAAAATACCTATAGAATTTGACCCCTTGTCCTTGCTCAAGCCACAAGTTAGGAGGTCCAATCATTCCAGCACTCTCATTACCTAATAAACAAAAAAATGAAAGGAAAAAAGGGCATTGTCTACGAGAAATACAACATTGCAACTTTATCCATTTTTTCAAAAAATTAGACCATAAGAGTGCTTGAATCATGTTTTTTTATGGTGGAAATGGATTCAACACCATTAATAACTCATACTCACCCAAAATCTTGAAGCCATTTCCAAAAATTTCCACTAAATTTTATTGAAATCATGTGAAAACTCCATTATTTTTTAAACAATAGAACATTTTGACTATTCAAATTATATGAACTTACAATTACAAAAGAATAAAATTTAATTATTTTTTTAATTTTATCTTTTTCCTGTAAATAAAAATATTATTTGAAATATGAATTTCATTTTCCATTATTTAAAATATTTTTTAAAATTATCTTTCAAAATAAAAGTAAAAATTAATATTTATATATATAAATAAATAAATAAAATTATAATTATAATTATAATTTTAAGTAAGAAATATCATTTTTCATGATTTAAAATATTTTTAAATTTATATTCATAAAAATAAAATTAATAAAAAATAGCCTGAGTCCATCAATTAGTTTGACGGGAATAAACAACAACGGAGATATTGTTGCCTTCCACATAAGAAGAAAGCATCAACGAATCGAATTGAATTGCAACTAATTATACGATTAAGGAAAGCATGAAAATCAACCAAAATGTATTTTTTATTTGAAAAATGACTCTGTAAAGAGATATATTTATAAATTTTATAAAGTTTTATAATTTAAATATTTGTATTCAAGTTTTTGTGATTTGCAATAAATTAACCAAAAACTTTTTAGTAAAAATTATATAAGACAGTTAATTTGAAATACATAAACTAAAATTTTCTACCAAAAAAACTTTATTTAAAATATATTTAAGTTTATAATTTTAGATAATTTTTTTACTTAATAATTTGTTTGTTAACCATTGTGTGTACATATGAGGTTTGAGGTTTTTTTTTACCTCTTTCCATATCTGTCAAATGTTTTTCAGCAGGTTTTCAATTAATTTGATTATCGACAATGTCCACTATTGAAGTTTTGGCAGGTATATACTTTTAATTATTTATTTAATTTTTATTGTAATTATAATTAAATAAAGAAAGACATTTTTGATAATTAAAATTAAAAAAATAATTAAATTATAAAAAATTATATAAAAAATATTTTTTGATTTTTAATAATATTTATTAATTTTTTCCAAAACCAAATATAAATTTAATTTAGAATTATTTATTTATTTATTTATTTACACATTAAAAAAATAATTAAAAAAATTGTTATAAAGTTTCGCTTAGAAAACCAAATTCACGTCACTCTGTTTGCACACTCAAGTTCATTAGCAGAAATAACACCTTCAATTTGTAAAGCTAAGTGAAGCACACAATCATGAGGGTTTAGCATGATCATAAAATCATGATGTCTGGGTTCTCAGTTGTTTGCTTTTTGGGCAATTTTAGCATTAGTTTCCATCATTAAAGTTTGGGATGATATATATTTTTTTTCCTTAGTTTTTGATTATTGTTTTTTCAAATTTATATGGAAATTTGAATAAGTTTATTTTTTTATTATAAGATTTTTACACTTAAAAAACAAATATATATTTCCTCTCTTTCAATTTGATTTTATCATTATATGAATTTTCTATAATAACGTTTTCCTATTTCAATTTGAATTTATTATTATATTAACTTTTGATAATAAACCAGTGTAGAAAGATATTTTGCAAAGTACTAATACGTCTACATCTAATTGGGAAGACTATTTACATATTTTTTTTACTAGAATTTATTTATTTATTTTTTTTTTTTTTTAATTATAAAAATCTACATATATAACAAGCAAAGAGTATCCTAGCCCAGAGGGTGATACGAGAGGGTGGGATAGACAAACAAAGAGGTGACAAGGTAGTGCACGGAACTGTAGCAACACTGTAGCAGGATTTACTAGACTGAGCACAAATTATAGAACCACTTAACTGGAGACTAAGCACAATGCAACAATAGAAAGCCTTGGTATTGAAACTTACTTCTGATCAAATCAAAGACTATTAAACAGCAGATCTGAAGTGGGTTACTTCTCCTCAACCAAACATGCATGTAACTATGACATCTCTCCACGGGTCTTCAAATGCCTTCGCCTTATAGTTCCATGTTCTTTTAGATGAACGAAACTGTCCTCAAACAGGCAACCCAGTAGGCTTCGGTATTAATAAAGATAAGAAAAATACATAAGGCTTATTACAACATCAGATCTCAGAGTTCTCCTTCAAGCGATGTCCTAAACATCTGCTGATCTCTATTTTTTATAGACTCTCTAACTCTAAACCTCTAAACTATAATGAAAAAGAAGAAATATTTAAGGGTCCTTTCGGCATATTTTCGCCGATGGTGTCTACTCAACTTTTCTGATACATATATACAAAAGATTCTACCATGGTCCTTTTGGACTTCTATTAAATCATAGTAATTATCAAAATCAAATTCTTCTGAAGAATCATGTGCTGGCCTGGACTCATCGAGCATATTTTGGTAGTGATGTTCAATCAACTTATAGTACTCTTCATCCCAATCTATATCTGTTGGGTCCTGGGCATCTGTATGCTCATCCTGTAAAGTAGATTCTTTTGCTATTCCTTTTCCTTTGGCATCTTCATCTAAAATTATTGTCCTTCTTGATGATGCTCTTGATGACTCTCCCATTTCCGTATTTGTCTTTATTTGGTGGAGACCCTATTGCTGAGGTGTGTACCTAGTTGATTGTTTTCCCCACTTGGTAAGGAAAGATAGAGGATTGATCTCGATATCTAGGAAAGAAAATTTAAAGACATTTTTGATCGTGGGTGACCTCTGTACTACCAATTTGATGCCGTTTAAAAGTTCCCGTTTAAAAATTTGAAACATATTAGTGGAACTTTCAATTGCATGCTGAACCCATTCTCTGCAATTATTACTCATAAAATCTTTGTTTTGCCAACCTAATTCAAAAATCATAGATGTACAGATTCTATTTGAAATCATCAGACTAATAATATGGATTACATTTTTATTCCAATTACTTGAAATAACACTGATAGTTACCAAAGCCTTTTGATTAATTATAAATCTTAATGCTTTTGGCTCTCCTTATAAATCATCCATTTTTTGTCGAATCTGTATTTTTCTGTTAACCTCAGATTTCTGAATTCATTGAACCATCGAGCATGTTGCTTAATCATTTCTTCGTTATTGCTGGTATGGATTTCCCCGATCCGCTCATGACTAAAAACCTGTGCAAAAGGATTAGGAGTAATACTTTCCCTTAGTCTGAGACTATGATAATCCCATGGAGATGAGAAAGTTTTGAGATATTGTAACGTCCTTTGAATGCATTGAGATATCCTAGTGGTTGGATTTTTTCTGCAGAAACCATCTTTTATCTCCCAGTCAGTAAATCCTTCAAAAATTTCATATTGAGGAAAAGTGTCATTTGGTGTATAATTCTCGTCAAACCTTTGCAGAAAGGCTGCTTCTAATTCCTCAAAAATGTTTGGGACTTTTAGAGATAGAAAGTATTTCTCTATTTCAGGCTTAAAAGGAATGGTTTCAAGATCTAAATTTTTTCTCCTATGAAAATTTTGAGACAAAAATAAATTCCTCCAATAAGTTGATAAAAGTTTAGAACCTTTAGGATCCATATCATTTTTTCAGTATATTCATTAGACCATAGATCTGAGAGACTTCTGAAAAATAACTTTACTTTCATGTTAGGCAAAGGATATACCTTTACCAGTTCAGCATCTAGGCCTAAAGACATACGCACATTCTTAGATTGCCAGGCTTGGCATTTTCTGATCCAAGTGTTTCTTCTCAGTCTCATTCCCACAACTTTCTTGATTTCTTCTGCAAGATGGCTTGCACGTCCTTCAAGTAATCTGAATATGTCAACAAATGTATGAAAACTATCGTCGTGTGGTCCTTTTCCTGGAATGGTAAAACACAAACCTGAACAAGTAATGAATGCTTTATTCATATCCCTGGTTAATGAATCTATCAAATAATTTGAATTACCTAGGATCCATTCAACTTCAAAATCAAACTGCTGGAACCAAATCTACCATGTAAGAATTCTTCCTTTTACAATTTGTCTTGATATCTTGGCAGATAAAAAATATTTGAAATTCTTGGAGTCTGTTCTTATTAAGAATTTCACAGGTGTAAGGTATAACTCAACCTTTGTATCCCATTGAATATAGCAAGTGTTTCCTTTTCTACTATGAAATAATTCTTCTGGCTAGCTGTGAATTCACCTGATGCATAGGCACAGAGTCTTTCTTCACCTTTCTCCCTTTGTTAAAAAAGAATGGTTTCCCAAAAATTTAAAGAAGCATCAGTTTGGAGTATAAGCAGACCATCACCTGGTGGTTGGAGTTTTGGCAGTTGCTGACATTCTGCTTTCAGCTGTTTAACTGCTGCTGTTGCTTCTGGTGACTATCCCTCTTTGAGATGTTTTTTGATTGGAGCTGTTTTCTCTGACAATCTTGGGATGTACTTGTGACTGTAATTCAGGACTCCTAAGAACCTCTGAATTGTTTTTGTATCTTTCAATTCATCTGGAAATTGGGTTAATTTAGTCAACACATTTGGTTGCATCTAAATTGCACCATTGACTACATGAATTCCCAGAAAATCTATACTGTCTTGAAATAAAGACATTTTTCTTTCTGATAAAACTATGCCATGCTCATGAACTTCTTTTAGAAAAAATTCTAAATTCTCTAGATGGGTTTTTACATCTGGACTATGAATAAGAATGTCATCAATATATGCAACAATAAAATCATACTTGGCAAAAATGAAATCCATTCTTCGTTGGAAGAATGCAGGGGCGTTTTTCAAACCAAACTGAACAATCTTCCATTGGTAAAATCCAACAAGAAAAATAAAAGCAGTTTTATGCCAGTCCTCTTTCTGTATTTGAATCTGATAGTATCTAGACTTCATATCAAATTTGCTGAATACTTTGTTGTGTTGTATTTTCTGCATTATGGTTTCTAGTATTGGCAGTGGATAATTAAAACTCTGAGTGATTGCATTTAGAGGTTTGTAATTTATCACCATTCTAGGTTTACCTCTCACTATCTCAAAATGATTTCTTACCAGAAACACTGAACAAGAATAATGAGACTCACTTGGCTCAATGCGCTGCATTTCTAACAATTCTTTAATTTGTCTCTTTATTTCTTGCGTGTCTGAAGGAGTGCAAGGAATCAGTTTCCCTTTGACTCCATTATCATGCAAGGTCACAATCTCTTGCATTGGACTTTCTACTACCCAAAACTGTTGTGGATTTTCTAAACAACTTTTTATAAGTTTGTTATGGATAGGAGTTTGTTCTGTAGACCAATTGGGATCTATGCATGCCATTTTTTTTTATTTAGATTTTTCTCTTGATTCATAGATTTGCAGGACTTCCTGCCAATCATCAGAATCTTTTAATGGTTTTCCGGCTCCTACTCTTTTCTGGCTATTTTCATGTCTTGCTTCTGAATTTGCAATGAACAATCTAGGTACAGCAATAGCTTTCCTCTTCAGATTTATAATTATCTTATCTTGGCTGATTGTTATTGGAAGCACAATTTTAAGAATGGCATTCCCAAAATTAAACTAGCTGAGGGATCAAAATGTTGTATTGCAGAAATCTTAACTATACTCCCCCCAACTTTTAATGGAATATTGTCTACATAATGAGTTAAACTCACAGATCCTCCTATGGTTTCAGACACCAGTATATTTTGCAACGGTTTCCACAAAGATTTAAATAGAGATGGTCTAGCCAAATTGTTCGATCCACTGGTATCTATGAATGCATCAACAGATATCCATTCATTTTTTACTTGAACTTGAACCGGGATATAAATAAGGCTATTAGTCTTGACTATCTTTTTTAACAAAGTATTTTCTTCTATTCTATTGATCTCTGGTTTTGGAAGACTGGTCGTGGCTGTGGTTATTTTCTGAAATGGAAAGAAAGAATTTACTTCTGGAAAAGGTAAAACAGATTGCTTACCTTGCTGCTCTGATCATGAACTTTCATATTCATCTTCTGAAACATCTTTTGTTTCGCTAGTGACTTCAATGTCACTTTCTTCTTCTTGTTCACTGTAATGGAGCTCTTATGAAAAATCATCATCTGAATATGATAAACAGATATTCATCTTCTCAACACACTCTTCTTCTTTTGCATATGATATTTCACTCAAAATGTATACATCTGAAATATCATCTTTTGATTTTACTATAGACCAATCATCTTGAAATTCTTCTATATCTATATAAGCTTTAAGTTTAATTGATGAATTTTGCAGGCACTTTCGTGTGAAATGTCCTTCCTTTTTACAAATGAAACAACAATTATTGTTTCTTGGTTTTGATATTTTCTTCAAAATTTTATACTTTCGGAACGACTCTCTTGGATTTGAGACCCTCTTGGGTTTAAATCTACCATACCTCTTTGTTTTCTTTTTCTTTTTGAATGATGTCCATGGTAGAATGATTTTACAGACATCTGAACTGGGTGTGATGTCATGCGCCTTCTTTTTCCAGCATAAGTATTTAACTTTCTCTATGATTCTGAAAAGAAGGTCAACCCAATAAACTTGATCTAGTCTTTTGTTCTGTACATCTAGATCTTTCATAATGAGGTCTCCTATATTGCCTGGTAATTTTGACAAAAAAAGAAATTTTTTGAGCCACATCATTTGAGAGATTAGCTTTGAAAACCTTAGCCATGAAATCTTTACTGAATTGATCAAAGTACTTCAAATCTTTTAATTCCATTCGACTAAGATCTGTTATCAATTGCTTTTTCTCATCAACTGGTTCTGGCACGAACTGTGTCTTTAGCAATAATTCTAATGTAGACAGTCCGGCTTCCATGACGGCTCTTCTCTCTTCTTCTGATGGTCCCATCCACCAATCATAGACTATACCAGTCATGCGCTTTTCTGCTAGGACCATAATGGATACATTATCCAATTTTGTTGTAACCTGCATCTGATACAGAGCACCTATCCAAATTCGGATTGATTCTCCAGGGTTTGAAGAATTATCCAAATCTAGGATATAGCCACTTGTACTGGCAGCATACAGATTTTCTTCAACACGTGGATATTTATTTACTTCTTTCAGGATATGAGCCTTGTTCTGGTTATTTATGGATCGCAAGATAAAAGAAGGAAACTTGGAGGTAGCTTGATCAAGGGTCATCACTTCTTTCTTTGAAACAAAAGGTTTATCTGTTTTATATGCTTCCTTTCTTTCACTGGTTAGTTTTCCATTGTTCCTTGAAGTGGACTCTTCTGGACTAGTCGTGGTTACTGCTTCTTCTGATTCTTCTTCTTCCTGATCCCAAAAATTGGGTGAACTCATATCTATTTGAAACTTAGGGATTTATTTGGCCTTTTTCTTCTGTCTCCTTCTTCTTCTTTCTTCCTTTTCTATCTTTTCTGATTGTTGCTCATCATAGAGCAATTTCAGATTAGCATTTATCAAATCTGCTTGTTTGCCTAAGTCATCTAGAACATCTTCAGCATGTGAACACCAAGTGGTTAGATAGTTTCCTATTTGGTATACCTGGTCCATATCATTTGGATTTTGTGAATTTTGTTCTAGTAAAGGAGCGCAGTCAGCTCTTGTTGCTGGCTGTCTAGTATTGGATGAAGAAGTACTGAATTTTGTTTTAGGCGGCCATTTACCTCCTTTTACAAATCTACGATTTGCAAACTGGAATTCATCAACAGGTGGAGTATTACTAACATATGTTCGAAACATCTTATTTACAGCAAAGAAAGGTTTTTCTTCTAGTATGTACAATTGATTTGTAGGCAACAGTATACTAGTGGAAGAACTAGCTTCATCTAGTGAAGGAATATGACGATAAAAATATTTTCTACCACTGACAGGAGGTTGTTCATTTTCTTGAATTGCTGGTAACACATGTTTTTCTTACATGACTATAGGCCGAGGTACTTTTGGTTGGTCTAGAAGAATTCTAACATGACCATCTGATACAGACATTCTTTTAGTATTGCTCTTTGAACTGTCTGCCGATGCCAAAGATTTATATTGGATATACCAATCATTAGGCAAAGCTTCCTTGTTATAATGAACACCTTCTACTTGAGCATTGCTCACACCTACAGCAACACAATCTTTTAAAAATAGTTGTCTTAGTTTAGGATGTACAGTATTGGTCAGCAAAAAAGAGGTTTGGATGTACACAGATAAATATTCACTGTCTTGAACCATTTCTAGACCTTGTATTCCAACTAATGCTTTCCAACAATCTTTTAAGTGAACATAAGACAAACTAATGGCACAATCTGGATAGATAGTCCCATTTTGACATCCCGAGGATAGATTTCCAAGTATTGTTCCGATTCGGGCATGATCATATATATTATGTCTGGTGTCGAAGACTTCTGCTATACCAGGAGTATTGAGACCATGACGGAATAATGGAGCTAATCCAATTCTAATTCCCCCAAAATGCAAATAGGAGAATTTCTTTTCAGCAACATATTTTCGGAATTTTTTAATTTCATCTTCAGAAACAAATTGAGACCAACAATTTGTACAAAGAGACTTGATATTTTTATCTTTAGTTCATACTAGAGGGTGGGATAGACAAACGAAGAGGTGAAAGGGTAGCACGCGGAGCATGCGGAACTGTAGCAGCATTGTAGCAGGATTTACTAGACTGAGCAAAAATTATAGAACCACTTAACTAGAGACTAAGCACAATGCAACAATAGAAAGCCTTGGTGTTGAAACTAACTTTTGATCAAATTGAAGACTATTAAACAGCAGATCTGAAGTGGGCTACTTCTCCTCAACCAAACATGCGCGCAACTATGACCTCTCTCCACGGGTCTTCAAATGCCTTTGCCTTACAGTTCCAAGTTCTTTTGGATGAACGAAACTATCCTCAGACAGGCGGCCCAGTAGGCTTCGATATTAATAAAGACAAGCAAAATACATAAGGCTTATTACAACATGAGATCTCAGAGTTCTCCTTCAAGCGATGTCTTGAACATTTGTTGATCCTCTTTTTTATAGACTCTCTAACTCTAAACCTATAAACTATAATGAAAAAGAAAAAATAATTGACGGTCCTTGCGGCATATTTTCGCTGATGGTGTCTACTCAACTTTTCTGGTACATATATACAAAATATTCTACCATGCTCCTTGCGGACTTCTATCTGAATCATAGTCATTATCAAAATCAAATTCTTCTTAAGAATCATGTGCTAGCCTAGACTCATCGAGCATCTTTTGGTAGTGATGTTCAATCAACTTAGAGTACTCTTCGTCCTAATCTATATCTGCTGGGTCCTGGGCATCCGGATGCTCGTCCTGTAAAGTAGATTCTTTTGCTATTCCTTTTCCTTTGGCATCTTCATATAAAATTATTGTGCTTCTTGATGACGCTCTTGATGACTCTCCCCTTTCTGTATTTGTCTTTATTTGGTGGAGACCCTGTTGCTGAGGTGTGTACCTAGCCGATTGTTTTCCCCACTTGGTAAGGAAAGATAGAGGACTGATCTCGATATCTAGGAAAGAATCTTTAAAGACATTTCTGATCGTGGGTGACCTCTGTACTACCAATTCGATGCCGTTTAAAAGTTCCCATTTAAAAATTTGAAACATATTAGTGGAACTTTCAATTGCATGCTGAACCCATTCTTTGCAATTATTACTCATAAAATCTTTGTTTTGCCAACCTAATTCAAAAATCATAGATGTACAGATTCTATTTGAAATCATCAGACTAATAATATGGATTAAATTGTTATTCCAATTACTTGAAATAACACTAATAGTTACCAAAGCCTTTTGATTAATTATAAATATTAATACTTTTGGCTCTCCTTGTAAATCATCCATTTTTTGTAGAATCTGTATTTTTTCTATTAACCTCAGATTTCCGAATTCATTGAACCATCGAGCATGTTGCTTAATCATTTCTTCATTATTGCTGGTCTAGATTTCCCCGATCCGCTCATGACTAAAAACCTGTTCAAAAGGATTAGGAGTAATACTTTCCCTTAGTATGAGACTATGATAATCCCATGGAGATGAGAAAGTTCTAAGATATTGTAACATCCTTTCAATGCATTAAGATATCCTAGTGGTTGGCTTTTTTCTACAGAAACCATCTTTTATCTCCTAGTCAGCAAATCCTTCAAAAATTTCATATTGAGGAAAAGTGTCATTTGGTGTATAATTATAGTCAAACCTTTGTAGAAAGGCTGCTTCTAATTCCTCAAAAATGTCTGGGATTTTTAGATATAGAATGTATTTCTCTATTTCAGGCTTAAAAGGAATGGTTTCAAGATCTAAAATTTTTGCTCCTGTGAAAATGCTGAGACAAAAATCAATTCCTCCAATAAGTTGATACAAGTTTAGAACCTTTAGGATCCATGTCATTTTTTCAGTATATTCATTAGACCATAGATCTGAGAGACTTTTGAAAAATAACTTTACTTTCATGTTAGGCAAAGGATATACCTTTACCAATTCAGCATCTAGGCCTAAAGACATACCCACATTCTTGGATTGCCAGGCTTGGCATTTTCTGATCCAAGTGTTTCTTCTCAGTCTCATTCCCACAACTTTCTTGATTTCTTCTGCAAGATGGTTTGCATGTCCTTCAAGTAATCTGAATCTGTCAACAAATGTATGAAAACTATTTTCCTGTGGTCCTTTTCCTGGAATGGTAAAACACGAACCTAAACAAGTAATGAATGATTTATTCATATCCCTAGTTAATGAATCTGTCAAATAATTTGAATTACCTGGGATCCATTCAACTTCAAAATCAAACTGTTGGAACCAAATCTACCATGCAAGAATTCTTCCTTTTGCAATTTGTCTTGATATCTTGGCAAATAAAAAATATTTGAAATTCTTGGAGTCTGTTCTTATTAAGAATTTCACAGGTGTAGGGTATAACTCAAACCTTTGTATCCCATTGAATATAGCCAGTGTTTCTTTTTCTGCTATGAAATAATTCTTCTGGCTGGGTGTGAATTCACCTGATGCATAGGCACAGAGTCTTTCTTCACCTTTCTCCCTTTGTTAAGAAAGAATGGCTGCCCAAAAATTTAAAGAAGCATCAGTTTGTAGTATAAGCAGACCATCACCTGGTGGTTGGAGTTTTGGCAGTTGCTGACATTCGTCTTTCAGTTGTTTAACTGCTGTTGTTGCTTCTGGTGACTATCCCTCTTTGAGATTTTTTCTGATTGGAGTTGTTTTCTTTGTCAATCTTGGGATGTACTTGTGAATGTAATTCAGGACTCCTAAGAACCTCTAAATTGTTTTTGTATCTTTCAATTCATCTGGAAATTGGGTTAATTTAGTCAACAAATGTGGTTGCATCTGAATTGCACCATTGAATACATGAATTCCCAGAAAATCTATACTGTCTTGAAATAAAGACATTTTTCTTTCTGATAAAACTATGCCATGCTGCTGAACTTCTTTTAGAAAAATTTCTAAATGCTCTAGATGGGTTTTTACATTTGGACTATGAATAACAATGTCATCAATATATGTAACAATAAAATCATACTTTGCAAAAATGAAATCTATTCTTCGTTGGAAGAATGCAGGGGCCTTTTCAAACCAAACGGAACAACCTTCCATTGGTAAAATCCAGTAGGACAAATAAAAGTAGTTTTATGCCGGTCCTCTTTCTATACTTGAATTTGATAGTATCCAGAATTCATATCAAATTTGCTGAATACTTTTCTGTGCTATACTTTCTGCATTATGGTTTCTGGTCTTGGCAGTGGATAATTAAAACTATGAGTGATTGCATTTAGAGGTTTGTAATCTATCACCATTATAGGTTTACCACTTACTATCTCAGAATGATTTCTTACCAGAAACGTTGAACAAGAATAATGAGACTCACTTGGCTCAATGAGTTGCATTTCTAACAATTCTTTAATTTGTCTCTTTATTTCTTGCTCGTTTGAAGGAGTGCAAGGAATCAGTTTCCCTTTGACTCCATTATCATGCAAGGTCACAATTTCTTGCATTGGACTTTCTACTACCCAAAACTATTGTGGATTTTTTGAACAACTTTTTATAAGTCTGTTATGGATATTAGTTTGTTCTGTAGACCAATTGGGATCTATGCATGCAATTTGTTTTGATTTAGATTATGCTCTTGATTCATAGATTTGCAGAACTTCCTACCAATCATCAAAATCTTTTAATGGTTTTCTGGCTCCTACTCTTTTCTGGCTATTTTCATGTCTTTCTTCTGAATTTGCAATGAACAATCTAGGTACAACAATAACCTTCTTCTTTAGATTTATAATCATCTTATCTTAGCTGATTGTTATTGGAAGCACAGAGTTTAAGAATGGCATTCCCAACATTAAACTAGCTGAGGGATCAAAATGATGTATTGCAAAAATCTTAACTATAATCCCCCCAAATTTTAATGGAATATTGTCTACATAATGAGTTAAACTCACAGATCCTCCTATGGTTTCAGAAACTAGTATATTTTGCAATGGTTTCCATAGAGATTTAAATAGATATGGTCTAGCCAAATTGTTCGATCCACCGGTATCTATGAATGCATCAACAGATATCCATTCATTTTTTACTTGAACTTGAACTAGGATATAAATAAGGCTATTAGTCTTGACTATCTTTTTTAACAAAGTATTTTCTTCTATTCTATTGATCTTTGGTTTTGGAAGACTGGTCGATGCTATGGTTCTTTTCTGAAATGGATAGAAAGAATTTACTTCTGGAAAAGGTAAAACATATTGCTTACCTTGCTGCTCTGATCGTGAACTTTCATATTCGTCTTCTGAAACATCTGTTGTTTCGCTAGTGACTTCAATGTCACTTTCTTCTTCTTGTTCACTGTAATGGAGCTCTTCTGAAAAATCATCATTTCAATAGGATAAATAGATATTCATCTTCTGGACACAATCTTCTTCTTCTACATCTGATATTTCACTCAAAATATATACATCTGAAGTATCATCTTCTGATTCTATTATAGACCAATCATCTTGAAATTATTCTATATCTATATAAGCTTTAAGTTTACTTGATGAATTTTGTGGGCACTTTCGTGCGAAATGTCCTTCCTTTTTACAAATGAAACAACAATTATTGTTTCTTGGTTTTGATCTTTGCTTCAAAAATTTATACTTTTGGAACGACTTTCTTGGATTTGAGACTCTCTTGGGTTTAAATCTACCATGCCTCTTTGTTTTCTTTTTCTTTTTGAATGGTGTCCATGGTAGCATGATTTTGCAGACATCTGAAATAGGTGTGATGTCATGTGCCTTCTTTTGCCAGCATAAGTATTTAACTTTCTCTGTGATTCTGAAAAGAAGTTCAACCCAATAAACTTGATCTAGTCTTTTGTTCTGTACATCTAGATCTTTCATAATGAGGTCTCCTAGATTGCCTGGTAATTTTGACAAAAAAGAAATTTTTTGAGCCACATCGTTTGAGAGATTAGCTTTGAAAACCTTAGCCATGAAATCTTTACTGAATTGATCAAAGTACATCAAATCTTTTAATTCCATTCGATTAAGATCTGTTATCAATTACTTTTCTCATCAACTGGTTTTGGCACGAACTGTGTCTTAAGCAATAATTATAATGTAAACAATTCAACTTCCATGACAGCTCTTCTCTCTTCTTCTAATGGTCCCATCGACCAATCATAGACTATATCAATCATGCGATTTTATGCTAGGACCATAATGGATACATTATCCAATTTTGTTGTAACCTGCATTTGATACAGAGAACCTATCCAAATTCGAATTGATTCTCCAGGTTTTGAGGAATTATCCAAATCTAGGATATAGCCACTTGTATTGGCATCATACAGATCTTCTTCAACACATGGATATTTATTTACTTCTTTCAGAATATGAGCCTTGTTCTGGTTATTTATGGATGGCAAGATAAAAGAAGGAAACTTGGAGGTAGCTTGATCAAGGATCATCACTTCTTTCTTTGAAACAAAAAGTTTATCTGTTTTATATGCTTCCTTTTTTTCACTAGTTAGTTTTCCAGTGTTCCTTGAAGTGGACTCTTCTGGACTAGTTGCAGTTACTACTTCTGATTCTTCTTCTTGCCGATCCCAAAAATTGGGTGCACTCATATCTATTTGAAACTTAGGGATTTCTTTGGCCTTTTTCCTCTGTCTCCTTCTTCTTCTTTCTTCCTTCTCTATCTTTTCTGATTGTTGCCCATCATAGAGCAATTTCAGATTAGCATTTATCAAATCTGCTTGTTTGCCTAAGTCATCTAGAACATCTTCAGCATGTGAACACCAAGTGGTTAAATAGTTTCCTATCTGGTATACCTGGTCCATATCATTTGGATTTTGTGAATTTTGTTCTAGTAAAGGAGCGCAGTCAACTCTTGTTGGTAGCTGTCTAGTATTGGATGAAGAAGTACTAAATTTTGTTTTAGGCAACCATGTACTTCTGTTTACAAATCTACGATTTGCAAACTGGAATTCATGAACAGGTGCAGTATTACTAACATATATTCGAAACATCTTATTTATAGAAAAGAAAGGTTTTTCTTCTGGTATGTACAATTGATTTGTAGGCAGCATTATACTAGTGGAAGAACTGGCTTCATCTAGTGGAGGAATATGACGATAAAAATGTTTTCTACCACTGACAGGAGGTTGTTCATTTTCTTGAATTGCTGGTAACACATGTTTTTCTGACATGACAATAGGCCAAGGTACTTTTGGTCGGTCTAAAAGAATTCTAACAAGACCATCTGATATAGACATTCTTTTAATGTCGCTCTTTGAACTATCTGCAGATGCCAGAGATTTATATTGGATATACCAATCATTAGGAAAAGCTTCTTTGTCATAATGAACACCTTCTACTTGAGCATTGCTCACACCTACATCAACACAATCTTTTAAAACTAGCTGTCTTAGTTTAGGATGTACAGTATTGGTCAGCTGGAAAGAGGTTTGGATGTACACAGATAAATATTCACTGTCTTGAACCATTTCTAGACCATGTACTCCAACTAATTCTTTCCAAAAATCTTTTAAGTGAACATTAGACAAACTAATGGCATAATATGGATAGATAGTGCCATATTGACATCCCAAGGATAGATTTCCAAGTATTGTTCCGATCCGGGCATGATCATATATATTATGTCTGGTGTCGAAGACTTTTGCTATACAAGGAGTATTGAGACCATGACGGAATAATGGAGCTAATCCAATTCTAATTCCCCCAAAATGCAAATAGGAGAATTTCTTTTCAGCAACATATTTTCGGAATTTTTTAATTTCATCTTCAGAAAACAAATTGAGACCAACAATTTGTACAGAGGGACCTGATATTTTTATCTTTAGTTCAACCTATTTTAGCCAAACTTTTTTGGATAGACTAAACAAAGATGGAACATGATAAACTTCTTTAGAGCTCAAAACTGGCGGGTTCCAACTTTCTGGATCTTCAACCTTTTCATGTTCTACACTGTCAGATTCAAGGGATCTACAGTCTACTTCAGATATAGATCGTCTATCGATATTTGAGAATGATCTTAAGAAATTGGCCATGTTGAACTTTTACAATCTATTTTAGAGATTGACTGAAGCAACTTTTATCTACACAACACTTGTATTACAAATGCTTTTCAAAGGCTTCCTGGCTAACTTCAGACTCTGTCTATAGAATGTTTCGTGTCCAAGGAGCGAGCTATGGCTCTATTTCAATTGTTTCGTATCAAGTTGTGGTATGGGATACCTTTCTCATTCGAGTACTGATGCTCATGGATTGAACAGTTATTGTGTGATGTGCACCCCAATGTGAGAGTAATAAATAAAGGGCATTGAATGACCAAATAATGAATGATGGAACATGCTGATTTTTTGCATTCTACATCTTCTAAGTCTACGTGTCCTTTAAGGGTAGTTGGCCTATAAGATTAGCGAACCCTCACTAGATCATGGATAAACTAATTAATATATTTATTGACTTGACCCACCCACCACCAAACCCACTTATATTCTTGTGAAACATATCTATGAAAAATAAATTTAATAATTAATATTATTAAATTAATTGTTAAATTTAATTTATTGAAAATATTATTAAATTAAAAAATAATTTAACAATTTATAACTTATAAATTATATGAATAATATTAAAAACTAATAATATAAAAATAAAAATTTAAATTTAAATTTCACATATATAAATATAATAATTTTCATTTTTAGAAAAAAATATTTCATTTATTTTAACTATAATATTGAAAAATATTAATAATCAAATATTTTAATTTATTAAATTTAAATACCATAATTATAAACAAAATAATGTCATTAAAATGCAAATTATATTATCAACTTAAAACATGATTACTTATCAAATTAACATGATTAATTATCAAATTATTTTCACTGGTTTAGATGTTTACTAATACCTAGTAACATGGGACTAACTTCTCATGAACTCAAAAGCATCCTTCAAATCACATTAACTAAAATTTAAACAAACCACTACATATCTGGATATCCCTTAGTGATATCCCTTAGTGTTTAACCAGGTAGTCTCTTATTTCCACGAATTGAGATTGCAACTTTAATTGTGTCTGGGAAAAACCAAATGCAATGATGGTGTAGAGTTTGACTTCTGACAAGGGATTAAGTCACAACAACTCGCAATCTAGTAATAAGCTTAATTTAATTGGGAAGGATTTTTTCTATATTAAAATACTTATTATGATTCAATATTTGGAGAAACTTTGGCATGTATTTATACATTTTATATATACATTTTGATTGAATATTTGAATATAAAAATTGAGGTTGAAATTTTTCCATAAATAAGAGGAAGGTGTTGTGTGATTGTTAAGTTTTTTTGAAAACAAGTTATTTTGGCTGAGGTGTTGTTGTTTCCCTACGTATCTATATTTTATTCCATTACCATTAAGAGATTCCCATGGAACTTGGAAAGATTAGTCAATTTGAACACATGTTGAAGGAGGGCATTAAGAGGTTACATGAGAATACTAAAATAATACTAATTATTTTAGTGTGTTGGTTATTTATTTTTTATTTTTTTCAATTTGCAATAAATATTTGATAAAATTCATCACTATTTTTTGTTTTTAATAATAATAATAATAATAATTAATTAAATTGATAGGATTTTTCTTTTGAATCATTTAACCTGAGATTTTCGTCTATTTTTTTAACCGTGTCACATCTGTGCAACATATGACCTTACATTTTACATCTGTACACCATATGACATCACATTTTATGGCTAACCTCACATTTTTACTCCAAAAATCTCATTATGAAACTCCACAATCTCTAAGATCGTTGAGAACTAGAACTTGCAAATATTTTGTATATTGTTTAAAGAAAAATTTGTACACCATATTGTGAAAAAGGTCAATTTTTAAGTATATGTTAGACAATATTAATTTGTGGATTACTCAATTTTACAAAATTCCCCTTGAAAATTTGTTGAGTGTTGTACACAAATATTCTACTTGTATCAAAAAAAACTAAGACGCATGTGCCCTTGTGATATTGAACACCAAACACGACCTATTTTCTATTTTTATTTTTTATGAAATAAAGTGAAATCTGTAATAACTTCGGATGAGTATTTCTCTGTGGAAGACCTTAAAATGTACCTAGAAAATGTTACTTTTTGATGTTAGTATGAAGTAGATCTTTTTAGTAAACATTAAATGCAGTGTTTTTGCTAAACATGTTATTTTAGCTTCATTGTGTTTAGCTTCATTGTGTTTTGTAATCTAAAAAATATTATTATTGATTTTTCATCTACCCAACCTTCCTTTTTGTTACAAATTTCATTTCAATTAATTTATTTACATTCTATGAATAAAGTCAATAATAGAAATTAATAACTTAATAATACTAAAATTAAAATTTTTAATTTAATAATAATAAAATTAATATTTTTAGCTAGGTTGATAGACATTTCTTTTGAATCAGTTCATCTCAAATTTTCTTCTACCCTTTTAGTCTATGTATGTCTTTTGAATCAATTCATCTCAAATTTTCCTCTACATTTTTAGTCTACTCCTCACATTTCTGCACCATATGACCTCAGATTTTAAGTTGGTATGTGTGCACCATATGAACTCACATTTTGACCTCACACTTGATCTTTGACATCTGTGCACAATTAGTGTAATTTTTTTTTTTGTTTTTGCAGATGATAGTCTTTGTTACAATACCATATGTCCCAAAAAACCATGACACCTGTTAATATGAAATCCTTTTTAACTAATCAATTTAATTGAAAAGGAAAAAAAACATAGCTATATTGGAGGTAAATCTCAACTTTTTATTTATGAATGTTAGTAATAATATTTTACATTATTATATGGAGTTTAAATTCCTATCATCCACCTAATAATTCTTGATAATTCTAAAAGCCCTATTAAAAATTGTAAACTCCTATTAACATAATTATTAATAATTTTGATTTTATTTAATGATTTATTTTCAAATAATTAATTGACTTGATTTGATTTACAATGTAACAATGTTATCTATTATATTTTTATAGGGTTTTTTTGTCTAGCCATCAAAGTGATATCAAAGCTCTAAATAACCACCATGATTACACCATAAATTCAAATTTGAAAAATATACATAATATTTTTCTTTTAATATTTTCAATAATTAGCATCTCTCTTTTTTTTCTTTTTCCACAAGGCCAAAATGCTCAGCCTTGCTCAAGGGATACAAGACACATGAATAAGTATCACATTTAAAAACTTCAATGCTTGTTGTATTTGCCAACAACATAACAAGGTCATATATTGACATTATTGATTAAATAAAAAAATTTAAAAAATGTTGATAAAACAACTTTGTCATAGAATTCATAAATTTAATTTATAATATTTAACATTGTAAAAATAAATATTTCAATATGGATAACTGCGTCATATATTTTATGTCATTATTTCTAGATATTGTTGCTATATTCGCACATGATTTTTAAATAACTCTAGTTATTTTTTATTCTTAAGCTCATTAAAAATAAAAAATTTAAAATTATTTGATACTTAAGTAAATAATATACTTTCCGTCAGTTACTTTTCATCATAATTAGTCCATTCATAAGGACAAAAGAAAGAGTAAGAGATAAATAAAATGATGTTATTAGGTCTCAATTCTCACACCTATGGAGAAAAGTAATAGCCTGAATCACGAACATAATAATCATAAAGGGGAAAGAATCAGAAGCATTGTGTCCATGGATAGTCATAGGAGACTTACGAGTTCTCGTACGTGCGCGATCTCTAGAGGGATGTCAGAGTGGGGAAGTAGGTGAAGGATAAGTCACAAGAGTACCAAGTCCATGGCTTACAATGTGAGAGTGGGGAAGAGAACATGAAGGACAAGCCATCAGGTTACTCTTGCAATTCACATAGATTTACTCATATGTTTTTATATAAAAATATGATTTAATATTTTATTGTATTGGGTAAAAATTAAAAGGAAAAATGTTTGTAATGATATTTTTATTTTTATTTTCAAATTGTAAAAATTATTATTATAATATTAATTATATTTCTAATGAATTAAATGTTTTTCAAATCTCAACTCTAATAAAAAACACTCTTTGATTTGTGGTAAGGATCTTTCAAAAGTATTTAATTTGGACTAAAAAATGGGTTATGTGCTAGATTATTTTGGTTGAATATATATATATATATATATATATATATATATATATATATATATATATATATATATATATATATATATATATATATAGAGAGAGAGAGAGAGAGAGAGAGAGAGAGAGAGAGAGATACATGTATGTATATATATGTGTGTGTGTGTGTGTGTGTGTGTGTGTGTGTGTGGTCATGTTTTTTTTTTGTTTACTAATAAATAATGATGAAAAGATCAAACCTAGGTAGATGATTTTCAAATGATGCCCATTAGTGTTCCCTATTCATAATTGTAAACAATAAAGTTGTGTTTGCTTATGAGTGGAAATCTATTCAGTTTACCTTTTAAGTATATATTTTTGGTATTGTACAACATTAGGTGAATACCATATTAGAGAGTTCATACAAAATATCCATGCATCTACGGGTCCATTAGATGACATAGAATAATAAAAGTTTCCATTGTTAGCAATATAAGAACCATTCTTTGAATAACTTCTATATCTTATATTGTAGGTGGCAATAAGATCTCATTTCTCATTGCTAAGAGAAGTGTGCATATGGAACCACAACTCTCTTTGATATGTATAGACAAAGTACAAATTTTCCAACTCAACAATTCCAATTTAACAATTCTTTCAGCCTCTCTTTTCTCCTTTCGAGGCAATTGCTAGTATATCTACAACCATAAAATTTATACTTTCCATGCACATGAGGATGTCGTAACATCACAATTTTGAAAGGGTTGTTTTCTAGGCTTTCTAGAGTTTTCTGGGTCCCTTAATAAATTACTGGATTTGATCTCTACAAGTTGGAGTGAAAATTGGAAGGCATGGGAAGTTCATCTGACATCATCATCTTTTAAATATCATAGATACATGGAATAATTTTTGAAGGGAACATAGCCTTATGAATGTGGTCTTAGCCTTAAACATGCATGGAGATGCATGGATTTGTGAATAAATAGATACATCTACCTCTCGGATACCTAAACCTACTAAGATAACTACAAATTTGATGGATTTGTTAGATTGAAAGTCCGGTGACAGATCATATACGATATAATCTTAAATGAATCTAATGGTGTCTTAGATCCATTGTGTTAAATAGCCTGTGTAAAGTAACCTGAGATTGGTGCTAAGAGAACAAGTTTTCTTCGATCGAGGAAGATGTGGATCCAATGTGATAAAGAAATAATAAATAGCTTATGATTGTGCCCAATAGTACCCCTCCCGGATGGAGTGGAATCACTTAATGATCCATCATCCAAGTAATAGGAGGCAATATTGATGCTAGTGATCAAGGTATGAGCTCAATGTCTTTGGTAAGTAGGACAGTAATTATGGACACATGGGTGAGATCTAGAGTAGATTATGCAGGTCAACTATGTGAGATCTAGAGGTGTAATCATTTGCATACTCTGAAAGATTTTTAGTTTATCTCATTTCGGCTTGGATATGTTGGTCCTGCCTAGAGTATATCATAGAAGATCTAGCGTTGAGACTGATGATCTAATTCTTGAATCTGTATGGATGAGTGTGGTGTCAACCACATGAAAAATAATGGAGGAAGAACCAAACAATAATTTCTCCATCCCATACTTTATTCCTAATATGATAAATTCATGTGTGAATTAATGCAATGATCTTATCAGGCCTTGTTGCATGTATGCAAGGATCATTTGTTGAATGATTCATATGTTATAGAGAAAATTCCCATTCAAAGTTTAACTATTACAAATATTAGGATGCTATTAGTTATTAAATCACCATAGGATTTGATTTAAACAGAAACACCATTTAATGGCCATCAATCTCAATTCTAGTTCATTAAAGCACATGGGTAGAAATCCTGATTTATTTAACTTCCATCAGTGTCAATTCCAGTTCATTAAAGCACTTGGGTATAAATTTGTTCCCTAAATAATAAACTATCTGAATAAACAAACATGTCCCCCCTCCCCCAAAAAAAACAAAAAATACACTTAAAGCATGGTCAAAATAGTAGTCTATGTAAAGGTTAAAAAAAAAACTTTAATACATTCTCTAAGGAGCAAACTATCCAAAGGAAGACTTCCCTCTATGCAAAATTTAAAATGCATCAATTTCCTTCTACAACAATTAAATTAAATATTAAAGAAATTTATCATATGTATCCTTTTCCCAAAAGCATATATATTATGATCTAGGCTTGATGTGCATGTAGCACAATAGGGTTTCTAAGGAACAAGGAGCTCCAATGTGAATATTTTCTACTCGAGACATTGTATCTCCAAAGGCGAGACAAGAAGATTGATTGTTTCACGCTTAATGGAGGAGTCATGTCAAGTTCATTCAAGATCCTACATGAGCCATTGTGTAGTGTGTGGACCCTCGTTGCATACTTCGGAGAAAGAATCTTTAGGTGGATAATTCTTCTGAGGGCATATAGAAGCTCTATCGAGATACTATAGGCATTGTTATTTATCCTCATTTGCATTATTTTTTTATAATTCAACCATATTATTTTTTTCCTTTTATACTTTGGATAACAGTCTTCATGACTTTTATATAATCTTATTGTATATAATTCATCTTATATGTTTTTTCTACAACTCTCCCCTTCAACGTAGAAGTTCCAATTGTAGCTCTTTGCTTTAGAAGTTCCAATTGTATCTCCTTGCTTAAAACAAAACAAGGTCTTAAGTTCAAAAAAACACGAGGATTTGGAAAATGAATTAGTTAGGCAGTTCGACTCCCTTTTCTAAGACCCCAAGATGAATAAAATTGGCGCTACTCAATGGATTTTGAAGACTATTCCACTTCTAATATTAGAAGAATATAAAAGTGATTTTGAAGGTTATTCCACTAAATAATATCAAAGTAATCTCATGTAGTCGATATCTTTCAAAAAAGTGGAATAGATAGTCAAAGATATGGACCCAAATAAATGTCCATGACCCTATGGATTTACAACAATTTCTTTCTAGACTTGCTTGCACATTATGAGAAAGGATATAAATTGAGGCAATCATGAACAATGTTCCAAGCCTTTAATTCAACATTATTGGCTCTCATCCTTGAGGATTAGGAAGCTAATACAATATATAATTTTCTACTTATATCTTTATGTAATGATTTTACAAAACGATAACAAATATTATTTCTAACTTCCCTTATTTCACACCATTGTACCTAAGGAATAGGGAGGTTTGTGGAAGGTTGCCAAATCAATGATGGTATTATCCTTTCCCATGAATTCATACATTCTCTAAGAAATCATAAATTCCTTGGGATGCTTATCAAACTTGACATGTCCAAAGCCTATGATTAGAAAGGCTAGAAATTTCTCTCCCAAATACTTCAAGCCTTTGCGTTTCATAGGAAAATGGGTCTCTTGGATTATGAGCTTAATATCCTCTACCTTCTTCACTCGCTTTCCAAAACCTTCAACCCCTCTAGGGGAATCCAGCAAAGGGATCCACTCTCTCCATTCCTCAGCAACATTATTGTTGAAGGTCTTGGTTGATTTATTAAATGTGAAGTTGATGTGAGACATATTCGAGTACTCTTGCCACTAATTTGATATATGAGTTTGGAAGTGGAATGTACTGGGACCAACCAATATTAGGAGATGATAGGGGATACAATTAGGGATATGTAAATGTCTCTCTAGAAAGAAATGACCCATTTAATGGAGGAATCAAGATCACCAACAAATTGAAAGCATTCCTCATTTCCATGTCATTAATATTACCGTAGAAGAAGATATTCTAGGATGGGGTGGAGAGGAGATGGGTAATTCAAAGCTAAAGTAGAATAATATTTTTTAGTAGCTTGATATCCCTAAGTGAGTCCTTCTAGACAATGGGAACCAATATGGAACACATAATTGTGGCCAAAATATTGACATTTCTATTGATTCTCAAGATTAACAAAACTCTATCTTAGGAAAATCTTATCCAATAAGGTTTTATGGGTCCATTGAGATATCCTTGGCATCTAGCCATGGAATAAATTCAAAACCATCTCTGTATAACGTGCAAGGTTTGAAACTATTTATGGGATGAAGGGCCAATACTTTTCCATCAATCAAATATATATTTTATAGAGGTTCATGAGGCATTATATTAGTGGAGAAAATATTCCTTCAATAGTAATGTACTTAATATAGCATGGCATACTTCCCAAAATTTTTACTTTGGAATTTTTGGAAGGAAAGAAATTAGTGAATTTTCAATTAAAAATCCCTTAAGGAAGAAAATGTCTAGTTTCTTTCTATACATGATTTACGATTGTGGACAAAAGTGTCTCCCCTAGGTCGGTGGCTAACCTATAACAATAGAGAGACAAGGAACACAATATTTTTACTTAAAGTAAATAGATTATGGAGTGAGGCCTACCTGGAACCCTTCACATGCTTCACTCCTTCTTTAGCTTGGAAGCTCCAATCCCAGCTCCGATTGCCAAAATTAGAACTTACAAAGTCAGATAAAACAAGCCAAGAAACTACAAGATCTATGCAATATCATCTGAGTACTTCAATAAATAGATCAACATAGTATTAAAATAAGTAAAATAACAACATAACATATAGGAAAACAATGAATTCTTTGCATTAATATAAATGGAAGGAGATTACAAGGATAAATAGCAATTGACCTTGTAGAAGTGCTCCTCCAAGTTGTTAACTTTTCCTTTCCTTGTCACAATATGCACCTCCAATCACCCTAAATCCATGAGATGTTGACCACTCACTACAACATCATAAGGGCAGAATCACTCTCCAAAAGCCAACCCCCAACCACATGGAAGGCCGAGAATATATGGATAAGTATGGTAGGTTCGGAGTTCTTATCCAATTACCAATATAGGGTAAGAGATCCACCTTTGATGGAGGGATAGGATAAAAGGATAAGTGGTCAAAACTCCAATGTAGGGAAGGATATGATATGAATGTTTTATCCAAGGTAAGTAGTTAAAACAACTTTTGGAAACTCCTAGAAGAAGAAGCTTTTTGAATCTCGATCATTCTCCTAGATTTCTAGAACCAACATGGGTGCAAAGGGGAGAAACCTGCTAGTGACCAACGCATGCCATAACGGAGAAACCTATTGGTGAACGTACTGCAGTAGGCCTATAGGGAGCATTGGTCCTCAAACTAGCTCAAATGAAGTAGTTTAAGGTTCAAATTATGGGAAACAAAAGGTACATGTATAGGGATTTGTGCAAGATGGTGACAAGGGGGAATAGGATGTTGATTGATCCCATTAGGAGGTTCACGGATTAGATGTCACAAAATGACCTATAACAGAATGCCCCATAAAGCGCAAAGTCAAAGATGATGACTAATGACTGAAGTGATTTACCTTGTGACAGGTAGGGATCAAGGAAAACCAGTGAGCTTCATCTGTTACAATATATTTATAACATGAAATTTTTGTTTTCTGAGGGAGACATAACCATCCTCAACTCATAAGCTAACATAACATGTGTAATGATCAAAAGACGCGTCGACATATGCAACTGGTGGATCCATGACTGGATGACTATCTATATGATCATGACCATCATACATTGTGATCTTTGTATAATCTTGAAATCGCAGCCCGGATGGTGGAAACTAGATCCGAGGTCTTCTATCTCATTCACACGACCAACTAATGTATGATTCTAACCATGTGAATCAATGAGTTGGAGTCAAACATGGTAGACAGCATCTGATTACTGGCCAATGATATAAGTTATTAAAAGATGTGAGAGAAACAACTAATGGTGTTAATGGGTCTCAAGGTACTACACTACAATCCATATGGTGTGAATGAATGAGTTGATGTTGAACAACACACAATATTTCGATCGACGACCATTGATGTAAAATTGTCACCGAGAGCGAGGAAACTTGTCATTGATGTATGCAAGCACCAAGTTACCAAAGGGTGTTTTTAAATCAACTTCTTGGATGATGTGCTGATGTCGATAGGAAGCGACCCATTGCACGAGGGCCTTTATATATCCCCCATCAACGATACGAAACAAGTATCATGATTGAGACAAAATGATCAGAATGATGCTAACATGGAACTAGATCAAGAAAGGAAGACATGAAATGAAGGCTTAAGAGTATTGTAACAGACATCAACTGAATGAATTCTCTTGAACACACTGAAGACACTGAATGGAGTTGGCAACATTGATCCAAAACTGAAATGGAGGCTCTAAAAACATTATGATAACCAAAAGAAAAGAAGATTACCCAACCCAACAAACATGAAGATGAAGTGGAAGAGTGTCGTGTTCAAGAGCGACTCACTGCCATTAGCAAAATTTAATCCCTTGTTTTCCAAATTTCTCCAAACATACTGGTCAATACCTCTTTATTTTTTAACAACCTTGAGGAGGTTAACATATGCTTGATCTATAATTTCATCCTTTGGATGAATTCATCAAAGTATATTTAATGAAACCTAAGGAGTGGTTTGACCCCAACACGATCAATGAGTCCATCGTTGTTTGATGTTTTTATGATTCCAGCGAAGGTAAAACTCGACATCTTTTTCATGTTTAGAGCACTTGCAAAATAAGAGAAAAAGAAAACTCCAAATGTTCCTTTTCATAGGTAGTCCCTTAGGTCCAAAAAGGTAGAAAACGATACCCAAGAGAACCTCTTAGCCATGTTTGACTAAGGTTTTCCTTTTTCGTAGTCAGTCTATCTTAGTCTAGAAAAGGGTTAAACTTACGTTGAGTAGACGTCTTTTCATTTAATTTTACAAGTTTGAAAATCCAAGTGCTCGACAATATTTTCATATTTTGGGAGTCTGAAAAGAGCTGAAAGAGGACTCCACGGGGGTTCCTTTTTCGTAGGTTTAAAGATCTTGAAAAAGAGATAAAATTATACTCTATGGTCAAAGTAACCTATTCAGAACATAATGAAGACCTGCTAACAGTGATTGACCTGCTCAAAACACCACAAGAAAGATTAAATATACCCGTTTCATAGTAAAACTGAAACATATCTAGGTCAAAACACTAAAAATGAATAAAATAATAATAATTTGAATATCATTTTGATCATAATAAATAACTTCACAATTCTCAATAGGTATATTTCTTAAAATGTGATAATAATTTTTTTGGCTTATATTTGATTTTGTTGTTTTTTCATATAGCTTGTTAATTACAAGTTTTTTATATTCTATTTATTTTTCACAAATATCAAGGAACATATTAAAAAAAAAACTTTTAGTTACTTTAAATTTCATGCAAATACAAACATATTTGTAATTAGAAGAGTGGAAATCAATTGTAAAATCATATTTGCAATTAAGATGCTGTCTAACAATTTTGATTTCATTTTAAATCAAACGACAATTTCCACTAATTGAAAGGAGTTACCAAACTTTTGAAAAATGGCTATAATGAATATCGATATAAACAACAAAACCTAAAAAATAAGGGAGGCTACGAAGCAACAAGTCCCTGCTGCTGAGTGAAGAGAAAAAATGAGAGCCAAAGACTATGAAGCCGGTAGCCGGTATGTCCGCTGAGTGAAGAGAAAACACGAGAGGCAGAGACTATGAAGCCGATAACACAATGTTAGAATCATTGAAGTCGATATGTTATAAGGCATATCTGATTATTATTCATATGCATTGTAAGACAACCATAGACTCATTGCAGCCACCACCAATGCTTAATAGAAGTAAAATAAAATATCAACTTGATGATGGTTAATATTTAAACATGTAATGAGGCCATCATAATGTTGTATGTTATAAGGTGTAGCTCATTATTATTCATATGCATTGTAAGACAACTGTAGACTCATTGCAGCAGCGTTAGTGTTTAATATAAATAAAATATAATATTAACTGTTAAAGAATTTCTATTTAATTGTTAAAGAATTCAAAATTCTATTCAATTATTACAAAATTTCTATTCACATACTCTTTTGAGATGGATTAAGAAAACATTACAAAATTTCTATTCACAAATGCAGTGGATCAAGTAGAACAATGTAAAATAATTGAATGACATGGAAAGTATTACCATGTAAGATTACTGAATGACATGGAAAAAGAGACAAGATCACTACAAATGCTGGATTTTAAAATAAGAGAGATATACAATAGTCATTGTATATAGTCAACATCAATGCTATAAGTAAAATATTATATGGAAGATTTAAAATTAATGGACATTTAAATAAGGATATGATGTTCACTACTTTTTTATGTCTCCTGTGTAGAGTGTGTCCCTTGTGCTGGAAACTCATAAAAGTGACAACTACATTCTAGGCTTCGAAAAAATAGGCGCTGGTTGATAAAAAAATCACAATTCATAAAAGTGACATCTACATTCTAGGCTTAGGAAAGATAGGGCTGGTTGATAACAAAGCATGCTAAGATGGCGATCTATAGTCATATTTACACATGCATTTGGACAAACTTTTGCACCAAAGTCACACATTTTCTTTCATACCTATAATTTATTAGGTTTCATGCAGACCAAACCTTTTGGACCAGATCTAGATTCCTCTTTGATGAGATCATCGGATTTGATGTTGCAAGTTTCTGACTTGTGTAATCAGGGAAGAACAAAACCACACAAAATGTGCAAGTTCTGATTTCTTTCCATTGAAGAGGAGGAGGAAGCAAGCGAGCCCTCACGTTTGTTCGAGAGTCAGTGAGTTTATCTGATAACCAACTAAAAAGCTAGGTTTCGATTGCAACTAGTAAGCACGTCATTTCATTCTTGGACTAGTCATTGTTACTTGTACCATCATCCAACGAGTAACTCTTGAAGCAAGTAATGATCAACCATCTACCTACACAAAAACTCAAAGAAAGTCGTGTCAATTTCAGCATCTCCAGTTCTCAAGAAGAGAGAGACAAGAACAAAGCTCAACAACCCGAAGAGGGGAAGGTCGTCCAGCTAGAATGAATTCTCCTTTTGACACGAATCTTCATTCCCACCCGATAACTAATGAAAACGATTATGTAAAAATGTTATTTCATCTCAAGGAAGGATGAATGAACTGGTGGCTTAGGGAGCCAAATACATGAATAAAACAACCAAATACATGAATGAAAGATATATTCGTGTCATAAAATCAACCTATGAAGCCATTATACAAATAGTTTTTTCCATCTCATATTTTTCCTGCAAGAATAAAAAGAACCTCTGTACAAGGATAATTGGACTTACCATTATTGCATATGAGGAACAATGAGATACATCACACTCCACTATACATACATTAGGTAAGGCATTCCGAAAATGGATTTTATTAGAATTTTTCGGAAATGCATTCTTTTTTAACCATTCTATAAATAATATTTTAGGATAAAAAAAAAGTATAACAGGAAACATACCTCTATATTATTCCAGCTAGCAAGCAGTCTAGGATCGTAGCCCTTTATCATATATTATTCCAACCCATATATGACTGGCGATTTTTTGTATGAGTATGACAACAATATAAGGTAGCTATGATTTTCTATATGGCTATGACAACAGGCTAAGGAAGTTATGATTGGTAATGATCGAAAATGACCGAAAGTACTGGTGTTTGGCAGTGACTGTTGTATGACCCTAAACGGGTGGAAAGCATGTCCCCAAGACTCTTACTTGGCTGACTGGTATGGCTCAATGTTTTGTGAGTGAAGACAAAAATTCATGAGGAGCTACATGTGTTTCCGATTGCAAAAACTAGAATGGGGTAACACAACCAGATAAATATTCTTTTTGTGCCATTGCTATCTGCATATTTTCACTACTATTTATATTGGTATTTTTAGTTATACTCGAACTATGTCTATATCTAATATGCATCAGAGTCTATGGTTGTACCTGGAATTAGAATTGTAGGATATGCAACAAAGTCTGTACCTCATCAGCTGCAAAACAAAAAACCAAGTTGCAATAGATGTGATGCGCCTACCTAGGACCGGGTATGTATCTTTATCATAAACCTCATTAATTGTAGAACCCATTGTTCAAAAAACTCCATAATCCACTTCATTAACAGAATGAATTGTAGAACCCACTACTGAAAAAACTCCATAATCCACTTCATTCATTAACAGAATGAACTAGAAGAGGAACAAGCCCTATGTTCTTGCCACCGAGGTTTTACAAAGGACCAGATGACAGTGTCACAAAGCCCAAATGGTAGTGTCACAAAGATCAGAGGACAGCCAAAAGGAAGTGCCAAAAAGACTGAGCGTTCAATCAACCAATTTACTTTGACATTTCATTCTCGTACCTCGAATAGCATAGCATTTAATGTGTAAAATTAATACTAGAATTACTTCAACACTTTCAAAATGTTTCAGAAACATATGAATATGGATGAATATAGTATATGGTTTAGCTTCCCCACCTCGAGAAGAGGCCAAATAAGATAGAAAATAACATTACATCCAAAAACTGTATAAAAAGTTTGGTTACTTCCGAAATCATCAATTTAAGCAGCTTAAACTAATAACGATGCAGCCATTTTCAATTGCTATAGTCCCAACTGTGCCTACAGCCAGGACTAATAAGATATAAGTTAAAAGCACAACTTTAACACAATATAAGAACAAACACTTATATTCAATTGCCGAGACAAATAATATATAAAATATTACCTATAGTCACATTTAAAAATAAATAAATAAAACTATATATCTTATATGCATTGCCAATGACATTATCATTCTAAAATTCATTAAATAAATTATAATTCATTTGCATATTTGGCATAACCATTAGATACAAAAGACGAAATTAAAATGCTACATTCAACTATATAAAAATATAAATATCAATTGATAAGGTTCAAGTTACTTTATCTAATAACTTTGAGTGGTGCTTTAAAACAATGTAAACAATTATATACTAAGTAGATGGAAATTCCGACATTATTGAGAATTTATATTCAAACTCATTAAAAGATGAGAATTTACTCAATATCTAAAGTTTCATTTCATTATTGATGACTTATTTATTATAATTTGATAAGAATTTACTTTAAATCACTTTGATAACGTAATAAAGAAAATTACAAGCAATTTTGAGTAGTGGTATTCAACACACAACAATAAATAAATATGTTGACACCTAATCCGAAACGGATGAGGTGAAGCTGGACGGTCATCTAGAAGATGAACTGATCCGTTGTGTATATGTATAAATAAATAATTGTCTAATGAAAAAATCAATGAGTTGTCTCTTACGCTCAGTATATCTGGAGTTAACCTGGCCTGACATGGTATCAGAGCACAGGTCCCAGAAATAACTCCTGTCTCTGCGCCTCTAAGCCTGAATACGCTGCCTGAGCGTTTATCTGACACATCTCTGCTCCCTGGCGCACCAGCGCTGCATATGCTCTCTGCTCTCTATCCTGACACTGTCCAGACTGCGCCCTCTGCCATTACGTTGCTGCCAATACGTACGTTGCTGCCATTACGTTGAATCCAGCTGCAAGGCGCTTGACACTTCCTGGAAGAACGCTGCGAGACTCTTCTCATTACTGCGTGTTGGTGAAACTGAGGTATCGTTTTGTTAATGGTGGTATGAGTATGCTAAGTGCTGTGGACTGCGTTGTTTATTTGATGGACTGCGTTTTTGTAAACCAAACAATGTTGCTGTAAAATGTTTGGGCTATTGTTCAAGTGGACTGCGTTTTTTTAATGGTGCGGAGTCCTTCATCCGCTAAGAAGCAACACTCATAAATTTGTTGCTGAAACTGTGGTATCGTTTTTTAATGACTGCATTGTATTATATGAAGACGGCTGCGTTTTTTTTTTAGACTTCATTGTATGAAGACTGAGCTCCACAGCCTTATGCACAATGACTTCATGAAGACTGCGTATTTTTTAACTGTGGGTATATACATTTAAATGTTGTGGACTGCGTTTAATGTATTGAAGCAACGTATTAATGGTTGACTGCGTTTAATGTATTGAAGCCTGGCTGTTTGAAGCAACGCAAGAAGACTGCGTTTGATGTATTGAAGCCTGTAATGATTGACTGCGTTTTCATTAAAGACTGAAAAGATACTGCGTTTTTTTTTTTTTAAACTTGAAATGGTTAACTGCTGAATGTTGTTGGTATATGCGCATTTTAAATGCTGTGGAGCAGTTTTTGCTTTATCTTATGGTATTCGATACCTTTGTGGCTTCTGCACATCTGGAAAGCAAACGAAGAGGTGGTGTGGTGCCTGACGATGTTTTGAGGCTTGTTTGAATAACATGTTTTTGTGCTAGCCATCATCCAGCAGCAGAGTTTTAATCTTATACAAGTGCCACCTGACAGTAGTGGATTTTGAATGTTTCTGATCCTTTAAAAGTGTGCTGCCAAATGATCCTTTAAAAGTGTGCTGCCAAACCCCTCTAGGATTGAAAGTGGTTGGCGTTGTCTTTGAGCTTCATTTAATTCTGATATTTGTTACACTACTTCAAATGATAAATGGCAGAGTCTCTACATATTTGTTATAGTATACTTGGAGCGGAGTTTTAGTACGCTGTTTTCTTAAACAGTTTTTTTGCATATATTGAAATGATATGAGATCCCTTGAGCGCCTTCTTTTTCAAAACATAATATTGTGGCAGTGATATAAGAAATGGTGATATAAGGATTTTTTTTTCCAGCAGAAGTCTTGCTGTGACATAAGATTTTTTTTTCCAGCAGAAGTTTTCTATCAACAGAAGTTTTTGGCAGAGATAATTTTTTTTTTTTTTTTTACAGAATGCATTCAATCATTTCAATGGTCGGAATAGTTCTCACTGGCAAGGAGAACTATTCTGAATGGTCCAGGATGGTAAAACACACCCTTATCTACAATGAGCTGTGGAAAGGAGTGTGTGTCGGAGAAGAAGACAAAGACCCTGTGCAGCCCACATCAGACAAAGAACTCGCCATTTGGGAAAACAAGAACAGCAAATCCTTTGCATTGATCGCAACATCTGTAAATGAGGAAGTAAGTCGTCATATTTCATCCTATTCCACTGCCTTTGAAGCTTTACAAAAGCTGAAAGAACTCTATGATACACATTCTGCACTTGAAGTTATTCAGCTCATTATTAAACTCTTCACTCTTGAACTGAAAAATAATGATCCTCTTGCTCTTGCATCTGAAATAAAGTCTATAATGCATGATATAAAATCCACTAAGGTTGAGCTGGATATCTCTCTTATTGCCTTTCTCAAAGCACTCTATCCTACCTACTCTAATTATCTTGAGTCTTTACAAGCAAATGGAAACCTTAAAGATATAACCTTTGACTCTCTTGTGAAAAAGTTTGCTGAAAGAGAGAAGCCTTTGGAAAGAAAACAGTCCCTAAATCTTCTGAAGAGACTGTTTGCCTTGCTCACAAAGAAAAGCATCCTACTCAAGATTCTGCAAGAGGAAGAGGTGGACGAAGAGGAAGAGGAAGATACTTCAGAGGCAGGGGGGGCAGACATTCTCAAGCAGAAAAGGCAGATCTGCATTGCATTCGCTGCAAACGAAATGGATCACATGATGCTTCTACATGCAAGCTACCATGGGACAAGGTTGAGCAGAGAAGAAACCAACAGAAAGGTAAAACTGATGACACAGACAAAGGTAAAGCACCTGAATCCGCTCACTATATTGAGGCACAACGTAACATTGGAGTAAATGAAGACTTGTTTAATGCTTCACTTGCTTCTTCGAAAAATGACTGGTTGCTTGATTCAAGAGCAACCTGTCATATGACTCATAGGAAAGAATTTTTTGAAGATTTCACTGACAATGTTGATGGAGCAGTATACTTTGCAGATCAGTCAAAAATCAAGCCATCAGGGCTAGGCACAATCAGGCTTAAACTGCCTGGTCTTCCAGACTTTCTTCTGGATCATGTTCTATATCTCCCACAACTGAAGAGAAACTTGCTGTCCCTGGTCCACATCCGCCAGCAAGGTCACTCCATTCACATGTTTGATGGCAAGCTTGAGGTAAGAAAGGCATTTGACCACTCACTTGTCATGAGGGGTATAGAAGAAGAAAGACTCCTTAAACTGCAAGGAACCTCTGCTCATGCACAACATTTCTCATATATTTCTCATCATGAAGAAGTTGCACTTCCATCAAGTTTATTATGGCATGCTAGATTTGGACATTTAAACTATGATAGTCTCCGCTTGTTGAAGAAAAATGGTGTTGCTGGTTTGCCTACAATTCCTAGAAAACATAAACAATGTGATGCTTGCATTCTAGGAAAGCATAGCAAACAGTCTTTTCATGATTCACATTCAAGAGCACATAGGAAGCTTGAACTTATTCATTCAGATTTATGTGGTCCAATGCCTGTTCCTTCTGCAAATGGAAATAAGTATATCATGACATTTATTGATGATTACACCAGAATGTGTTGGGTTTATTTATTGAAGAACAAATCTGATGCTTTTCAAACATTCAAGAATTTTCAAAAGTGGATTGAAAATGATGCACAATCTCATATTGGGTCTATTCGCACTGATAATGGAAAATAATATACATCAAATGAATTTGAACACTATCTTCGCCAACATGGGATTAAACATCAAACAACTGTGCCTTATAATCCTCAACAGAATGGTGTAGCTGAAAGAATGAACAGAACAATTTTGAATATGGTACGATCCATGCTTTTCTTCAAAAATGTAAAGACAATGTTTTGGGCTAATGCTGTTCTATGTGCTGCATATATAAAGAATAGATGTCCATCTAGTGCTATAAGAAACAAGACTCCTTATGAATTGTGGTATGGACATGTTCCTTCGGTAAAACATCTCAGGATATTTGGTTCCACCTGTTATGCTTTAATACCAAAGGTACATAGAAACAAACTTGGTGCTAGAAGTCGTAAGTGTATCTTCCTGGGGTATTCAAACACATCTAAAGCATACCGCCTTTATGATGAAGTAAATAAAAAGTTTGTTTTATCTAGAGATGTCATTTTTCTTGAATCATCCAAATCTGACAGTGTTGTTGAGCGGCAACTTGATCGCTTGGATAGATTCACAAAACCGAAATCATTTCAAGAGTTTGATAATCAGATTCCACATCTTGAAGGGGGGATTCCTATAATAGATCAACATGTGGAATCTTCTTCTGAAGAACAATCTCCTTTGCATGACACTCCAACAACGGATGATGCTTTAAGTGATGTATTTGATAGAATTGGGAGACTCAATCTTGATTCAGACCCAACTCAATCAACAAAACAGCCTGGACCATCTCAGAAAGGTCCCCCAAAGTGGCTGACAAAGACACTTGAAAGTGTTCATCCTGATGAAATTGGAAAAACAGGAACCAGAAATTCAAACCGACAAGATGGAGGTGATGTAGATAACTCTAATTCACCTGTTGATATGGATGTTACTTATGATTGTGAATTGAACTTGTCTATAGATTTTGAACCAACTTCCTTCAAAGAAGCTGCTTCTCATGATGAATGGAAAGAAGCGATGCAGAAGGAGTATGATGCCCTCATAAAGAATGGCACTTGGAAGCTGGTTGATCCTCCATTTGGAACCAAACCAATTGGCTGCAAGTGGGTCTACAAGAACAAGTACAAAGCTGATGGCTCACTTGACAAGCACAAAGCTAGGCTTGTGGCAAAAGGTTTTGCACAGAAGGAAGGGGTCGATTATGAGGAAACTTTTGCTCCCACAGCAAAATGGGCCACCATCCGGACACTCTTTGCACTAGCTGCTCAGAACGGTTGGAAAGTCCATCAAATGGATGTAAAAACTGCATTCTTGAATGGAGATCTAAAAGAGAATGTTTTTATGTCCCAGCCTGAAGGATTTGCTATGAAAGGACATGAACACAAAGTATGCAAACTTGTGAAGTCCTTGTATGGCCTCAAACAAGCACCACGAGCCTGGTATGAAAAACTAACTGAGCATCTTCTGAAACTCAACTTCAAACATTTTGATCTTGATGATGCAACTTTATTTGTCAAGAAAGTTGGCAAAAAAGTTGTATATCTTGTGGTATATGTAGATGATCTTTTAATGATAGGGAACAATGAAAGCTATATTGCATCCATAAAGAAAGAATTAGGAAATTTTTTTGAAATGACTGATTTGGGCTATGTTCATTACTATCTTGGCATTGAAGTAACCCAACATCCAAAGTCCATATTTCTTTCTCAAAAGAAATACATTGGAGATTTGTTATACATATTTGGCATGACAGAGTGCAATCCCCTTTCTACTCCAATGGAACAAAACTTGAAGCTCACATCTACTGAAGGAAAGGAATTTGAGGATGCAACAAAGTATAGACAACTTGTAGGAAGTCTCATCTACCTCACTACTACCAGACCAGACATTTCATTTGCTGTTGGAATCCTCTCCAGGTTTATGCAAAGGCCTTGTGAGGGACATTGGTCTGCTGCAAAAAGAGTTCTAAGGTACTTGAAGGGAACTCAAGACCTTGGAATCAAGTATACACAGGTGGACGACTTCAACTTGATTGGATAATCTGATTCAGCTTCGATGGAGACAAAGAAACTGGGGTATCTACTTCAGGATATGCTATGAGTCTTGGATTGGGAGCTGTCTCCTGGAGATCACGCAAACAATCAGTACCAGCAGATTCCACAACAGAAGCAGAATATGTGGCAGCAGCTGAAGCAACGAAAGAAGTTGTGTGGCTCAGGAAAATTCTTGAAGATTTGCAGGTAAAACAAATACAATCAACTCCACTCATGATTGATAACACCTCTGCAATAAAATTGGCCAAGAACCCAAAGTTCCATGATCGTACTAAGCACATCAATACTAAATATCATCTGATCCGACATCATGTTGAGGCCAAAACAATCCATCTCCGTCATTGTTCCACAAACGAGCAAATTGCAGACATCTTCACCAAAGCGCTTGGAAGAGAAAAGCTTGAAAGATTCAGAACGATGCTTGGACTCACCAACATCCCTTCAGATTAAGGGGGGGAATGTTGACACCTAATCCGAAACGGATGAGGTGAAGCTGGACAGTCATCTAGAAGATGAATTGATCCGTTGTGTATATGTATAAATAAATAATTGTCTAATGAAAAAATCAATGAGTTGTCTCTTACGCTCAGTATATCTGGAGTTAACCTGGCCTGACAAAATAAAAATTATATAATACATTTTGTAACATGATGCAGGTCTACCCTGCAAAACCCAGAAGCTTTCCCATCTCATGCATATATAAAATGCATCTCTATATTCAAAATCCCATTTATGACTCGAAGTCTGGCAATCTCATCATTATCATATGCGGAAGCTTCTTTTTAAATCCCTCATTATGGTTATAAAACCATTGCACAACAAAATCATATATCTAACTCTCAATCAAATCAACATTCATATATGGCTTTTAATATCGTATTTTTCAATCAAAATTCTATAATAAATCAATTCCATTAGCATTATGCCTTTAATGTTGTAACTCCTCATGTATGCTACAACTCAGTGCTCTTCCTCTACATCTATCTTTAAATAAGTTCTTTTGCATTTCAATTGAACTGTGCCAACCTTGAAATCGACTTCCAAAGCCGACATATCAATTCGATCCAGTCCTCCTATAGGATGATCGATCTGCGTCCTTTTCACAATTGCAGATTTAATTCACTTCAAAACATGAATCGATGTTAATTCAAATCGATTCTCTCTTCAATAATAAATCAACTACATTCAATTTCATTACTCCAACAACAGAGATTTAACCTCTATTCAAGCATCGATTGCAAAACTCTCTTCCTACAGAGAACTTGCACTTTTCAAAACCAGAATTATATCACTACTCAGTAATATGAAATATGAATCGATCTTATTCAAAATAGACAGAGCTTAAAAACAACTCTGCGCCCTTTTAATTCCATCAATTCGGCAAACAGAGGTTTAAATTAACAATTTATCCATCGCTCTTTGATCTCTCATTCGTTCACATAGGTTTACCATTCAAGCCCTAGTTACAGAAATTAAATACACAATTTCTAAATCAACCAATGTAGTTCTAAAAACACACTTTTCATATTAACAATGAAAATACTTACAAACTTTGTCTTTGGCCAGATATTCAACAGTCATGGCCCTTCCAATTACCCAGAGGCTTACAAAATTTTGGCTGTCCAAGCCTCACCTCTCCTCTCTCTATTCTATTCTACCCAAGAAGAAGTTATACATCAGTCATACCTAATTACTTCTTCCCACACATGAAGGAATTAGTTATATAGTTATAATTCACTCTTTATCTTCATTTAACTAAACCATACCACTTTGAACTACTTGCCCTTATTGAAATTAACACAAATTTAACAACTACGTCTTCCTCAAGTCTTGCATTTAGCCACCACATGTGACCACCCTGTCACATTGCTGGCCCGGTCTAGATGCTCATGCATCAGACACTCATGCTTGAAAACATTCATGATCTCCCGATGATGTGCTTTCAAAAAGGAACGAAGGGAAATAAAATTCCTCCTGGATCCCAAACTTTGTCTTGGAGTTGTCCATATGCTCTGCTCCACCGTTTAGGCTGCATTTCAGCTGCTTCCTGCTTCATCTTCCCTCTCTAGTCATAATAGTTTGGAGCTGAAATAAGTTTTCCATCGTGTTCAATCTCATAATCTTCTTCTTTAACTTCATGAGTCTTGGCCACCTGTGCAAGATTGTTTTCTTGCAGAAATCTTTTGGTCACATCTTCTCCAAAAGACAAACCAACCTGTTTGTTGGGTCCATGCCCTTTATGGAGCTGTGGATCGCTACAAAGTATTGCACACATCAAACCCTCTTCAGGGGGATTGTGGAATCGAACAATTTCTTGATATCATCTAGCCTTATACCATCAACGCTAAAAAGACTATTACGGATAACAAAAATCTTGTCATTGAGGACTTGAGCCAAAAGCAAACAACAAAACGCTTCAGTGAAAAGCTCAACCATACTTTCATTGTAGTTGGACTTGACTTCACCCTCAAAACTATAAATCTGGTTCTTACTCCTGCTTCCATGATTTCCTCCTGCAAGACAGAGTTCAGTTGGACACATATACTTGAATACGAATAGCTCAAGTACGACTTCAACTGAAAATGATCCCCGATCAACAAAATCACCATTAAAAAGATAAGGATTGTCCTCCGTAGGAAGCCTACTAACCTCAAAGATGTTAAAAAGGTCATAATACTGACCATGGATGTCATCACAAACAGTGAATCGCTTTCCATTCAGAATGTTGATGTCAACCAGCGATGGCATTGCCTCCAGCAAATCTTTTACTTGCAATAATATTTGAGATGCACACCTTCCGTGCATATTTTCCTGATTCTTGAAGTCATCCATCACTTTCTTTATAAATTCCAATGTTATATTTTCTCCTTCTATTCCATGCTGTCCCTCCACCTTTATTGAATGAAAATCATTGGGTTCAACAACAGAATGATTCACAAGATCATTCACTGAGATGGTCTCAATATATCTAATTTTTTTGACTGCCGTTTCGGTCTCTTCAAGCTTTTTGGTGGCATCAGGATCATTTGGACAAATTCTCTTACCCTGCTGTAAATTTTTTTGTACTTCGCTGATCACTTTTTCTGATGCTGCCAGCCTTTGCCTTCTGGTCTGCTTCAACATCAGTTCCTTTATGTTCTCAATCTTTGTTTCCAGTCGATCTTCTTGCTGGTCTTCTTCATTAACTCTCCCTTCCTGCTTTAGCTGGTTGCTGTTGTCCAGCTGCATCTTCCTCTATTTCACACATTCAGACTGTGTGTCTCCTTTCAACAGTATTCCAATTGGTGGTTCTGGACCTTCTTCTTTCATCAACACTTCAGTGTGTTGATTTAACTCCAAAGAGTTTTCAAGTTTTTCCCCTGCATCATCTATTCTAATAAGGCTTCCTTGCCCTGGTTCACAATTGTGAACTTCCTCCCCTACTTCTGCTTCTTTTACTGCAAACCTCTTGCAGTCTTCATTAGGTACTGGTGCTTTTAGCCATTTCTCCAGTAACTCTAGCTCCTTCTCCCATACATTAGCTTCTTGATGAGCGCTGCTTTTTTTTTCTCCTTGGTCCTGTTGTTGACTTTTTGTCACTGTCAGCTCTTCTTCCTTTTCTTCACCTTTTGCTAGGTGAATTTCTGCTTCATGTCGTCTTCCTTGAGGTACGTTTTTTAGGTTGATCAACTCAACATCTCCCACGGCTGACTCAATCATGCCTATCATCATGACAGCATGATGATCTTCTGCTAAGTTTTCAGAAATCATGGTCTCTTTTTCATGAACTTCCTTGACAATCTTCATTGGTTGTCCCTTTTCACCTTTATATGTTGCTTTCATTAATATTTTTGGGCTCCCGTCTTCTATGCAGTTTTCGCTCCCAAGACTATCAACTACATTCCACGTGGGTGACACTGAATCGCTGGAAAATAATGTTGAGGAGCCATTGGGCGGAGAGGAACAATAGCCAAGACCACATGCTCCCTGCCAAGAAATGTCGCTACCAACTATGGGCAACCCTCTATCACCGTGAAGACAAGATGTCGGCAACTTAACCCTTCCTCCAATTGATTTTATGTCTCCGCCTGCTAACTTTTCAAGGGAACCGACCTGATATGCATCCCAAACCACGGGAGCAGAACAGGGTTGATCCCTACCTTTGATGGCATTTCCGCCAGGTTTCCGTTGACCAACAAATGGAATATTAAACGATGATTTGTCTTCTCCCGCCTGTCGAACTGATACTTCCACGTCATTTAAACCCTCTTGGACCTCTTCTGTCTCTCTCAGGCTGCTCTTGGAAAGTTGCACATCCTCTACAGAATATTTTTTAGCTGTTACATCTTGAATTAACGAATTCTTTTCTACTGATAAAACGCTCTTCCTGACGCTCATCTGGCCTTCTTGCATACCTGAACTTCCTTTGAGTGGAAATAGCGTAGCCAAGATTGCTGACAAGGGCGTATGCAACAAAAAGCGTCTTTCCCATCAGTTTTACCTTCTGTCACTTGTTTCTCTGAATTTCCTTCTAGTCTTCCTGTCAACATTTCAGTATGCTGATGCAAGTTCTCTTCTAGACTTTTGAGACCTTCATACGATCTCACCACTTCCTCATCATCATCCAGAGATATTCCTTCCTCTGGCTTGCAGATAACTTCATCTGCTTCATCTACTTCTCTTGCTTCTTCAAGCATTTTCCTCTGAACAAATTTTCCTGCGGCATCTTCCGTTATCTTTGTCTTCATCCTCTCTTCTTGAGCTCCTCTCTCTACTACTATAGCTTTAAGTACAAACGCATCGCTGCTTTCTTCTTCCGAGTATTTATCTCCTGAAAGATTATTCCCCATACTTGTGACAGCTTCACAAGATTGCGCATCCTCCTCAGTAAAACCTGTAATCACATCACAATTGTCAGCTATAAAAACACAAGCTTTTACATCATCCAGTTGATTTGGATCTTCCCAATAACCCAAGAAATCATCAATGATCTCCTCCTCTGTTTCACCAATGGAAACCTCCACTTTCAACTCAACTGCTCTGATTTTTTCATGTCTCAATTGTATACTAATCATCTGTTCGAGCTTCCTCAACTCTTCTCTTAACTGCATGTTTATCTGTTGATCTCTTTTCTGTTGTAGCCTCTACCACTTCACTCTCTTCCTCATGATCCAACCCACTCTCTGGTCCTTCATATTTTCCTGTAGCAATTCCATCAATAACTCAAGATGAACTGCTATCTCAGCTTTCTCTCTCTCATACTCTTCATCAGTCAACTGCTGTCTTATGCCATTTGCCTTGGCATTTTCTTTCTCCCCCTTTCTACTATGGCCTCTTTCTAAACCTCTGCTCTCTCCTTTATGACTTTCAATAGTCATCTCCTTCACCATGAGTTTCTCACCCATGAGTTGCACCAAGCCTCTGCAACAGCAAACTCTTCTGCTGCCACTTACCTCACCAATCCCTTCCTCCGGATCTGGTCTTTTGGTAATCACCCGGTCCTCTACTGGAACCTTTCGAGCATTTCTCCACTGCTCCTTCAGGCTTCACTCATCTGCAACTTTATTCAACCTCTGTTGAATCTTCAGGTTCTGCCACATTCACTTAGAATCCTTTGTTGGACTCCTCTATCACTGCTCTACAGCTGTGATCTGCTTCTTCCCGCTGAGACTTTCTTCACTATGCCTGTAAACCAAATTATTCAAGCATAACCTTCAAACTAGAGTTAAATAATACTTTGTCAGCTCACCTTCAAGATCCGGTTGATCTTGCTTCCTTCCTCAACTGCACTGCGTCCCTGTGCTGCAATCTTCATTAGTTTCAAAATCTGACATTCATTCATCACATGCAATTAACTCAATTAAAAAAAAAAAAAACTTGATTCTTCACACAGAGCTATTCCTGCTCTGATACCACTTGATGCAGGTCTACCCTGCAAAACCCAGAATCTTTCCCATCTCATGCATATATAAAATGCATCTCCATATTCAAAATCCCATTTATGACTCGAAGTCTTGCAATCTCATCATTATCATATGCGAAAGCTTCTTTTTAAATCCCTCATTATGGTTATAAAACCATCGCACAACAAAATCATATATCTAACTCTCAATCAAATCAACATTCATATATGGCTTTTAATATCGTATTTTTCAATCAAAATTCTATAATAAATCGATTCCATTAACATTCTGCCTTTAATGCTGTAACTCCTCATGTATGCTACAACTCAGTGCTCTTCTTCTGCATCGATCTTTAAATAAGTTCTTCTGCACTTTAATTGAACTGCGCCAACCTTGAAATTGACTTCCAAAGCTGACATATCAATTCGATCCAGTCCTCCCATAGGATGATCGATCTGCGTCCTTTTCACAATTGCAGATTTAATTCACTTCAAAACATGAATCGATGTTAATTCAAATCAATTCTCTCTTCAATAATAAATCAACTACATTTAATTTCATTACTCCAGCAACAAAGATTTAACCTCTATTCAAGCATCGATTGCAAAACTCTCTTCGTACAGAGAACTTTCACTTTTCAAAACAAGAATTATATCACTGCTCAGTAATATGAAATATGAATCAATCTTATTCAAAATAGACAGAGCTTAAAAACAACTTTGTGCCCTTTTAATTCCATCAATTTGGCAAACAGAGGTTTAAATTAACAATTTATCCATCGCTCTTTGATCTCTCATTCGTTCACATAGGTTTACCATTCAAGCCCCAGTTACAGAAATTAAATACACAATTTCTAAATCAACCAATGTAGTTCTAAAAACACACTTTTCATATTAACAATGAAAATACTTACAAACTTTGTCTTTGGCCAGATATTCAACAGTCATGGCCCTTCCAATTACCCGGAGGCTTACAAACTTTTGGCTGTCCAAGCCTCACCTCTCCTCTCTCTATTCTATTCTACCCAAGAAGAAGTTATACATCAGTCATACCTAACTACTTCTTCCCACACATGAAGGAATTAGTTATACAGTTATAATTCATTCTTTATCTTCATTTAACTAAACTAGACCACTTTTAACTACTTGCCCTTATTGAAATTAACACAAATTTAACAACTACGTCTTCCTCAAGTCTTGCATTTAGCCACAACATGTGACCACCCTGTCACATTGCTGGCCCGGTCAAGATGCTCCTGCATCATAACATTTTTCATATCTTGGTAAGGAATGCAAATTCTTTTTCCTCGCTAATATGACAATACACAATAAGCAAAGAAAAGTGAAATTAATGTGTTAGTATGGCAAGAAAGCCCTTGTATTACCATCACCACTAGATGAGGATGGAGAGTGACGTTGTAGATTATATTGAAACTTTTAATGATTTGACCTTGACTTGTACCCAAGAAGCCCTCAAAACTATAGATGAGGATGCTAAGGTTGATGGTGCATACAATTATGATGAGATGGTTTTTGGGTCAATTAGATGGTGGATACATACATTGTTGATGTTGGTTACAATTATACATGGAATACAAATTTTTTTGTGGTCAATTAAGTTGTTTTAGAAAAGAAAGACCATTATAGCACATGTTCTTATCATAAAGGATTTGAATCATTAAGACTACCTTTCATAGAAATGGTCATAGATGAATGATTTACTTAATGCAATTAGATCCAAAAAAATGATAACTAATAAAATTAAAAAATAATTGTTAATTTAAAGAAATATAATTAGCTTCTAATAATTTATTTCTCTTAGTTAATCCATAAAAATGACGGGGTATCATCTACTCTAATAGGTGCATTGAAGAACACCCCTATCATGGTTCACTTAGCCAAGGAAGCTACTACTACTACGAATGCTCAATATTAACTCTAGGTTTTTTAGTCATAATTTTTATTTAGATACAATTCTCCACAATATATCATTATGTCATGCCGAGTCAAATTTCAACGTGTGCCTGTTTACTTTTCCCTTCAATCTATAACCTTCCTTCTATATGGTTTAGCATGGCTTGGTTTTGCTATAAGTAGGTTAGATTAATATATTTTTGTGCGCTCTTACAGAAAAACCTTTTGGGCTTATCTTTCAGTACTCTGAAAATAATTTTTTTCCCTTATGAAAACTAATTTTGAGGCTTCTTTAGTTTCGTTGTAATTATGTATATTGTGTTTCAAATATAATATAATATAATGTGTTTATTTATAAGAAAAGAATGTGTTATCATGGAATGTTTTGTATATAATTTCTTCACCACTAAAATATGTAGTGGCATTTTTGTATTATAATGATGAATACATAAATATTTTGTTCCACCATGATATAGAAGTTATGTGAAATGACTGACCTTTTTAGAGGGTAAAATATGTATTGATAATAAGATAAATAATAACAAAGCGAAAGATAAAATTTATAAAAATGCTACCATAAGTATTTGAGACACTAAAATTAATTTTTTTTATTAATAATTATAAATTGCATTAATCACACATTATTAATAATTATAAATTGCATTCATGACACATATCAATTGATTAATCCACACTAAACAATTGCTACAACCATAAAATAAAAATAATTCTATTACATTTTATGAAAGAAATCACAATTTATAATATTATAAATTCCTAGGCATTTGATATTTAAAATATTGTTTGTAATTTCAAATTGTATTATTTTTCTTGATCATATTTTCATATTTATTTATCAATCATTGAGCACTAAGATAACTGGAAAAATGATAAAACAAAAGTGCAACTATAATACTGAAATTTCCTTTTGTCTCTATGTATTTGATATTTTAGAATATCGTATGCATTTCCATCTTCTATATTTTTTTCATTTCATATTTTTTAATCAATTACTAAAAAAAATACTCTAATTAGATAAAAAATGAAATGAGGGAAGAGGGAAAATTTGTCTACATACTTCATAAAGAATTTGATATACTCTAGATTCATACATTATAGTTTGAGATTTTTTCTTTTTTAATGAGGATGTCGTTGAGAAGCATTCAATATTATATAGTGGCTTAGAAACATATGGGCCTAATAGTTAAGAGCATGTGTTTCCTCTTAAGAGGTCATAAGTTCAAAACCAGAGAGAGGTAGAGTATGTATGCTTTCCTAGTATTAGCCGTTAAATCACTGCATGGAGATAAGTCCGTTGTCCCACAAACAAGGAAGCCTTATACAACTATTTGGTGTATGTCTTAGCCGTGACCTTAAAACTAAATAATAATAATAAAAAATATATTTTTTCCATTAATATATTTATAATGTATGTAAAAATAATATTTTTTTATGATACTTATAATTATTTAAAAATTATCAAATACTTCACAAGGCAAGGTTGGTTAATTGTTTCTAATGAATTTTGCAAAGTGACCTTTTTTGAAACCTATTATCTTCTTAATTGTGACAAAATGAGTCATTTTTTTTTCCTTGAAATCAATTACAAATGAAACAATCCATTTATTAACATGAAAGTATAGCATATTGGTGCATGTATCTTATGAAAGTGTAAATATAACAAGAAAAAACTAGAATGCCAATAAGGTATAGGTTATTGGTGCATGTGCCTTATGAAAGTGGTGCATGTGCCTTATGAAAGTGTAGATAAGAAAAAACTAGAATGCCCAGAAGGTATAGCTTATTGGTGCATGTGTCTTATGAAAGTGTAGATATAATAAAATGATTTGACGACCTTACACATATAATAAAATGATTTGACGTTATAGGAAGAGTAAGAAAGTAAATCCATTGCACTTGTGGTCTTATGATTATAGTGTCAATTTATAAGTGGATTATTATGTAATACATTTATTGGTGAAACTTATTTTCAAACATGGTTATTAGTTAAATTTAATTCGATAATAACAATTTTCTAATCCAATATTATCTATATATATAATAAAATGAGTTCAAATATTATAATAAATGATAATTGACTTTTCCAACATTATCCATTTAGACACCACTTTCTATATCTATTTTGAATAATTCTATCATTGTATCTCATTATAATAACCCTGAAGACTCATGGAGTAGAAGCACTCAGAAATTAAGCAATATTTCAAGAAATACAAACATATTCATACCATCTAATATTAAGGAAGTTTGTCATAAGAAAATTAAAATGGACATTAATGAAGTTTGTCATAAGAAAATTAAAATGGACATTAATGAAGTTTGTCATAAGAAAATTAAAATGGACAATAAGAAAGGTAAGGATATTCACAGTTAATTTCTAATACTCAAAGAGAGAGGAAGTTAAAAACTATTTAGGAAGCTAACACACCTTCATGAGCGTGAAGAAATTATCGACCAATATCCATGTTTAAATGGAGTACGTTTGAGAAATTATTTAACCAGAAGACCCCTATTAAGTAGATCAGGGAGTGTTGATCAAAGATGTAATTAGACAAAGAGGAAATATATTTGCAAAGAGATTTGTTCTCTTAAGTAATTCGGTACCAAGAATTATGAAATGCTCAACGCAAAGAGATTTGTTCTCTTAAGTAATACGGTACCAATAATTATGAAATGCTATTAAAAATAATATAATTTGCTTTTCTAATAATTTGTTTATTTACGATGTTACGACTAACTCCTCTTTTCTTTTTTCCTAATAACTCTCAAGAGGCTCATGTTATCAAATAATTGGAGCTTCTTGGGGAGTATATGAAGAAGTAGGACATGAATAGAGTATTAATTTAAACGAATAAATTAAAATATAATAATATAATTATTATTAATTTTAATTAATTAATTAAATAATTTATTTTTAATATTAAAAAAATATTTCAATAATAAACTCCATCACCATTAATTTAGTAACCTTAATCATTAATTTATTAACCTTAATTAATATTAAGAAATTGATGACGGATTATATGTTGCAACACAAGTATATCACAACATTAGCACCTTAGATTTGTAAAGAGGAATGTAGCACTCAATCATGAAGTTTTGGCATGATCATCTGGTTTCTTTTTGGGAGGTCAGCATTAGATTCCATTAAGGATTGCAATGACTTTCTTGAATTATTTGTTCACTTTCTTTTATTATTATTATTAGTAGTCTTCTAAACATATGGTCAATGTGGACAGGTCACGGAAGAAATTGCTCGAGTACCAAATCAGAGTATGTAGTTTCATTTTCCCTTACTGAGGAAGGTGCGATCGAGAACTATGGACAGCCCTTTTTGCAAGCAAGATGCGCTCACCTCAGCATTACAACTGAATTCTCCCTGAATCTCCGCTGCACCTTCCACGAGCCCTTGACAAAATTTTAAATTTGCAAATATTATTATTAACATTCCAAGGCAAGGAATCATCGAATGGCTGCAAGTGTTTGGATCATGGCAAAGGCCGTAGATGCCTTTACAACCAAATGTCTTCCCCTGCATCTTCTAGCAGCCTTCCTTCGCAGACGCTAAATTCGGGGATGGGCCCCCGAGAAATTTCGTGGGAAAATCCGGAGAAGATTCTAAACAAAGATGCCGTCGACTTGCGCACAAACTCTCACGAAGGATACGCGCATATCAGTTAACCCACACTCAATACCTATATATAGTAGTTACATGAGATGTGCTGAGCAGAGGGGAATTTGAGATATTCTGGTTGGAGTGTTTCGGAAAACCGTTACAGCACTTGAAGGTGAGTAACACCTTGCTTTAACTTGAATTTTAAGGGAAAAGGTTAGAAGTTCTTGTTGTAGTGAACACTGGAGTTGGTCCTGTATTTGTGCTATTCTGACGGTGTCATCGTTATGAGCTCCAGTGATGGCCCAGCCCTTTTCCACGTGGCGGCGCTGTGTCCAGTGTGCGAATGTTAATGTGAATAACGTTGAAGTAACGCGGTTGTACAGATTCTGGATATTTCGGATGGGTTAACCAGTGGTATAGGTTACCAATTCACATCTGTCTGGTTTCTCACCTTGATCTACTCCCGCCTTTTGACAGCCAACCCTAGTTCACTCGTCATTTCATTTTTACTGTGCGAAGTTCTTTGGTTTTGCTCTGTGAGGGTTTCTTTGCGCCTCCGCTCCTCGCTCTGGCGTTGGGTTCCTCTGGTGCCTCCGACCTCCTGCTACTCTGTGCGTTAGAATTATTGTGAGGGCGACATGCTGCTAACTGTCCACACTGTAACTCGATATACTTTCTGTTTCTTTGTTTGCTCTTCCGCTGTAACAAGGTTTGTTCCACGCTCTATTAATTTGCTTTTGTTATTATGACCAGTTTCTCCAGCTAATCGTTCCGCTTCAACCCGGATTCAAAGGTAAGTTCTGGTTCGATGTTAAACCCTGCTTCCACACCTCTTCCAGAGTCTAACAGGCTCGCCCCTTTGCTCTTCAGGTTATGGGTGTCGGGTTGTTTGCAATGCTGCTCGTCCAACTCAGGTAAATACCCAATGCGGTTGTGTCTGTTCGTTTACAGATGTTCCTTATCGTTTTCTTGCCTCAGGCGCTAACCCACATCTATTTTGTTGTTGCAGGTTGCTCGGGTGGCTGGCCGAGCTTATGCTCTCTATGCGTTCTGGAGACAACCCAAAACCCTTTCAACTTGATGTAACGGGTAGGGTCTTTCTAGCTCGGCCCCGTTTGTTAGATTATTAAGCAATTTGTGGGTTTTTGTATTTAATGCTCACAGCTCCTGGGTTGTAAACGAACTATATTAAACTGTTTTTGAGTTCTGGTCTGTATACAATAATCGTCGTTTCGGCCTGTAATCGACCTGGTCCGTCCTTGTTGCTTATGGTTCCTTGAGTCTGTTCGGTTGCCTTTCTAGTTTCTTGCAATGACTTTGATTATAAGGGGACTGTGGTTTAGTGAGCGTTCTATGCTCAAAGAAACTTATGGTGCGTTTTATTCATAAGGGTTATTTTTTTTTTTTTTTTTTCTCGTTAAAGACTAATTCTATTAAGTGTAATATAGTACAATCACGATAAGCAAAAAACCGGCAGACCGGAAATGATGGATCCATCAACCTCGGTTCCGGAAGAAAGATTGAAACTCATAGTTACATCAGATGACTAGAAATCACAGACTGCCTAAATCCCCCATAGGGGCAGAACCTACAACACATTGTTTTTTCCCTTTCTTTTTGTTGACTTTTGTCCAGCCACCCTGAGGGGAATGAGCTAAGACAACTTGAAGACTGGAATTCTCTTTCATCGGGAATTCCTTTTCTGATTCTGAGGAGGTCTCATGGACGCGTTTCTGGGCTATAGCTGAGTCATGGGTGTGCCCCATGGTGTTCATGGGTGAATCCATTGGCTGAGGCGCCTGGTCCGGTTCTGAATCACTTTCCCCGACCTCTGAACTTGGGGAGCTGGAGCTTCGAGCTGGCTGCGGAGTACAGGGAGCCCAACGCTTAGGTTTGGATTTTGCGGAGATTCCTTTTTTTGCTCTTGCTGTCAGCGATGGGAAGGAGGTCTGTAGATGCCCTGTTAGGTGACAATGGCGGCATCGAAAGGCAGTATTTTCATAATCTAAAAACTGGGTCCAAACATTGTCCTTGATCTTGAGATTTATTTGCTCTCGCAGACCCTTGCTTAGATCTAGCTCTACACAGATTCTGGCATATGTGTAGACGCCTTGGATTTCCCTTTGGTAATATCCCATTAGAAAGCAGCCCAAAGCGTTGCCTATCTGCCTGTATACCTCTGTGTTCCACAGATATATAGGGAGATTTGGAAGCCTGATCCATACAGGGGCTTTTGTGATAACTGCAGAAGCTGGGTCAAAGTCTGGGAACCATGGAGTTAGGAAGAGGCCTGCCGAACCCATGAACCAAGGGCCTTCCTCTAAGGCCTTTTCGTAGTGCTCGAGATTGTCGAACAACACTATGAAATATCCCTTTGCACAGAAGAAGATCTTGCAACTGTGTGTCCAGTTGTCATAGATCCAGTCCAAAAGATCTTTTGAGCGTGGCCAGAGCCCATTAAATCTGCATATGATGGCCCTTTCTGCAAATTTTTGGGAGTCGTCTGCCATGTTAGAGTATGAGATCTCAACAGAGGAACCTCCTCCACTTTGTCCACCAAAAAAGGCTTGGGTAAAGCCTGAGATGGTGGAGCTGTCTTGTCAGGCTTCTTGGCATGGACTGCATCTTTATATGAAAAAGATTTAGCTGTGGATGGTTCTCCAGCAGCTCCTCCTTTCAAACGAAAAGTTAAAATAATAGATGCATCTTTCTTAATGCCGTAAAAAGAAATAGGGAACAGATCCTCAAGCTGTTTACCTTCGTGGAGAAGCCGCTGTGCTGCAGAGGGGATCCCCAGTTTGATGTTCAGTGTCTGCTTGAGATGCTGCACTAGATCTGTCTGGCTTACCCATAGTAACATAGTTTTGCCTATCAAGATCTTGATTTGTATCTGGAATGATGAAGAGGGTTCTGAACGCCCCCTTCCCCTGCAGATCTGTGGAGAGGGCAGGCATATGCATTGATTGATTCACGCTTCCTGGATTTGCCTCATGGGTAACAGAGGCGAACAGCCAGTCGGTGCAAGCCCTTCCTTCCCGTCAGTCGCAGTCAAAGGATAAGTGGCTAAGGGATCTGCATGATTATCCTTGGCCTCTGCTCCGTCATTCTGGAGAGGGCTGTACAAACGCTTTGTGGAAGCAGGGGATCGGGTCCATGCAACCCCTGAGTTCTCGATCAAGGGGTCTGCAAACGCATCTGAGTCCGCGGCTCTGTCTTTCCTGGTGTGGCCATCCTGCAAACCTGCAGCGGAAAGAAAGATCCATGATCTTTGCCTAAGTCTCTCAGATCCCTTCGCGGCCAGAGCGATCAGAGACCCGCCGTCGGCCGAGGGCATGGAGGCGGCAGAACTAGGGTTCAACCTTGGAGCCATTTTTCGCTGCTGGTCTTCAAGAATTAAAACTATATATTCATAAGGGTTACATTAAATGAAGCTTCTGTATACTTTATTTCCAGCATTTACATAACTTATGAAAAGCATTTAAGTTAGTATGCTTGTTACCTGGTTTATTATGCTAACGTTGGTTGTCAATCCGCTCTTCTGTATGGGATACCTCCCTGTAGTAGCGCCTTCTCTTCTCATTGTGGTTTACTATCTTTAACTTCCAGTATGTGCTCAATGTTTCGTATCACATTCGTGTGCTTGCTGTGTATAACTTACAATGGATGCTTAAGCAAATAATATCAACCGAGTAAATTAAAGTATGCCTGTTATAGCCTACTTGCAGTGGATGTTATTACAGAAACAATATCAATACATTAATGTGACAGTTGTTCTTAAAACAAACACTTTTGCTTCTTTTCAGAGGAATGTATCTGTCTTTTTCTGTTCGAGGAGAAAAAATTTCTCATTGTCCGTTTTTCTCTATTTTTACATCTGGGTAGCGTAACTGCTCCCAGTTTCAGTTAAACTGTTTACCAGAATCATTCCAACTGTGTAACAGTTTCTTGTACTAAAGACTAATTTATGGTTAACTAATTTCTAAACTTAAAACAAAACACAGTTTTCAATTACCATGGTCTCTAAATGACCTTCTAGGAAATAAAACAAATAATAAAGAGAATTAAAACGAATGACAAGTTTTGTTAACCTGGTTCTCTCCATGAGACAGTCAACCACCTTCTGTCTCCTCGGAGTCGGATGCTCCTACATCAGGCTCCCGGGGTGGAAAAAAGTCATGGCTCCGTTCCATGAGGTCGTCGATAGAATAGCCTGCTTTCTGTATCTGTGTCGCGTTAAGCCACGAACTGTCCTCTATCGGACGGTTCTTCCATTTGGCCAAATACCGCAGATATTCCTTCCTGCGTGTGCGCTTAGCTACCTGTGTGTCCAGAATCCCTTCGATCTTAAGGGGTGGTGCCATTGGCATCTGCCTCATCCACGAACTTTCCTCACAACTGGTGTCCCGCGGTGGCTCTGCTGCTGTATCGTCTTTCGGATCAGCGACATAAGGGAACAGATCGGCCACATTAAAAATGGGAGAAATACCAATCCCTGGTGGCAACTGTAACTCATAGGCGTTCGCAGAAAATTTGCGAATGACTTTACAGGGACCAATCTTCTTAAATTTTAACTTGTTGTACTCCCGTTTTGGAAAACGCTCCTTACGTAAATACGCAAGGACTTCGTCCCCAACGTTGAACTGAACTTCCCGGCGCTTGGAATCTGCCCGCTGCTTATATTTTTTACTGCTGTCTTGTAATTTCAGCTTGACCTGCTCATGTAGATTACTCATTGCTTGAGCGAAATCTTCTCCATCAGCACTTCGTTTTTCGAGCTTCCCCAAATCCCGTAACTCATGCACGCCTCATGGATGCATGCCGTACAAAATCTGGAAAGGGCTATAACCAGTATTGCGATTACGTGAATCGTTATATGCGAATTCCGCCTGAGCTAGTACACGGTCCCAGGTCCGGGAATTCTCACCTGTTAAACTCCGAAGTAAGTTCCCCAAACTCCAGTTTACAACCTCCGTTTGGCCATCGGTCTGTGGGTGATAAGCGGAGCTGAACTGTAACTGAGTGTTCAACTTTTTCCACAGGGTTCGCCAAAAATGACCGGTGAATTTCACATCCCTGTCGGAGATGATGGACCTTGGAAGTCCATGTAGTCAAATCTCATTGAAAAACAGATGTGCTATATAAGTAGCATCGCTGGTCTTCCTGCAAGGTACAAAGTGCGCCATCTTTGAAAATCGATCTACCACAACCATTACTGAATCGAAACCCCGCTGTGTCTTAGGCAAACCCAAAACAAAATCTAAACTGACGGAGTCCCATGGTCGGTTCGGAACGGGTAATGGTAAGTACAAACCTGTATTCTGACTGTGGCCCTTTGCCAGTTGGCAAATCTTGCACCTACTCACGTACCTTTTTACATCCCGCTGTAATTTTGGCCAGAAATAAAAATGTCGTACCTATGCTACCATCTTATCTATACCGAAGTGTCCAACCAAACCCCCACTATGTTTCTCCTGAATAATGTTTTCCCGCATAGAGCAGTTGGGAATACACAGCTGTCCGCCCTTAAACAACAATCCCTCCTGTAAATTATAATCCAACCACAGACTGTTGTTCCTTAACAGAGGGTTTTGACAAGCCTCATAGGCTTCCTTAAAATCAACATCTGTTTGATACAGCTCTTTCAGGTGTTCAAAGCCTAAAACCTGCATCGTACCTTCCTGCAAGAGTAGAATCCTTCTACTCAGCGCATCTGCCACCTTGTTCGCTTGTCCACTAATATGTTTCAGTACAAACGTGAAATTCTGTAAATACTCCACCCATGCTACATGCTTATGTTTCAATTTATGTTGCTGCATAATGTACTGTAACGCAGAGTTATCTATAAACAGAACAAACTCATTACCCAACAGATAGTGCCTCCAATGTTTTAGCGCTTGGACAATTGCATAGAATTCCTTGTCATAGGTTGAGTATTTCTGTCTACTCTCGTTCAACTTTTCACTGAAATATGCGACTGGTCTATCCTCCTGACTTAGTACTGCCCCAATGGCTGTATTACTGGCATCACAACGAACCTGAAAGGGTTTGTTGAAGTCAGGCGGCCTCAATATCGACCTTTCAGTAATCTTCCTCTTCAAAATCTGGAAACCTCTTTCCGTTGCTTCAGTCCAGCGAAATGGCTGATTTGTCTTCTTAATTGTATCCAGCATAGGTGCGCAGATCTCACTGAAATTCCTGATGAATTTCCTGTAGAAACTCGCTAATCCGTGGAAACTGCAGACTTCAAATAAACTTCCCGGTGAAGGCCAGCTAACTATGGTTGCCACCTTTTCTGGGTCCATTTTCAATTCGTTTTCTGCAATTACAAAGCCCAGATACACTAACTCCCGTTGAAAAAAAGTACACTTTTTCAGATTGATCAGCAATTTATTCTGCTGCAACTTCCTCAACACATTGCAAACATGCCTAAAATGTTCTTCTTTAGTTTTACTAAAAATCAAGATGTCGTCCGAGTAAACTATCACGGATTTCCCAATAAACTCCTTCAGTACTTCATTGATCAAGCGCATGAACGTACTGGGAGCATTGCTCAACCCAAATGGCATCACCAGCCACTAATATAAGCCTTCGTTCGTCTTGAAAGCTGTCTTCCACTCATCTCCTTCTCGAATTCGAATCTGGTGATATCCACTCTTCAAGTCAATTTTCGAGAAATAAGTTGCCCCGCTCAGACAATCCATCATATCGTCCATTCTTGGTAAGGGGAACCTGTACGTAACCGTAATTTTGTTTATGGCTCTGGAATCTGTGCACATTCGCCATTTGCCTCCCTTCTTTGGAGCCAGCACGGTTGGTACTGCACAGGGGCTCATGCTCTCTCGAATCAACCCTTTGTCTAACAACTCATGGACCTCCTTCCTGATTTCCTCATGGTCCTTAGGACTCATTCGATAAGCTGCTTTATTTGGCAGACTTGCCCCTGGTATAAAGTCAATGCAGTGACTAATACCTCTCCTGGGTGGAAGTTCATCTGGAAGGTCATCCACCACGATGTCCCCAAATTCCTGCAGCAGCTTTTGGATTTCCTCGGGCAAATTTGAAATCTGTGTATGCAATATCACTGCTTTTGGTCTTCGTATGACAACAAAATTTACTTCACTGTCCTCAATCTGTTTTATGAATTCTTTTCCACCCATCAGCAATGCCTTCACTCCACTGGCTTCTGCTGTACTTTCCTCTTTGATGGGTACAAGCGTGTGCTTGATCCCATCTTTGACAAACTTATAACAATTGGTTTTTCCGTCATGAACTGCGCTCCTGTCAAACTGCCAGGGTCGTCCTAGCAAAATATGACAGACATCCATCGGCATAACATCGCAGATGATTTTGTCTTTGTACCTGCCTATCTGAAACTCCACCTCACACTGTTCATCCACCAACAGTTGGTGTCCCTTCTGCAGCCATGACACCTTATATGGAGTGGGATGTTTCAGCTTTTTCAAACCCAGTTTTTCCACCATCTCTACTGCTACCAAATTGTCGGTACTTCCACTATCGATGATCAGCTTGCAGCACTTACCCTGTGACTTGCAAACAGTCCGGAACAGAGCTTTTCGCTGATCAGGCTCTGCAACTTCTTTTGCTGGTTTTAACAACACCTTATTCAATACCAAAGCTTCGCCTGTCTCTGGTGCGTTTTCCACTTCTTGAGGTGTTGTTTCAACATCCTCTGGCTGAGCAACATAAGCTCCTCTTCCACCTACAGGTTCACCTTCAGGACAGTCATATGACTTGTGTCCTAACTTATGGCAACGATAGCACTAGACAGTTCCCCTACCCCGACCACTTCCTCGCCCTTGCTGAGCTGGTCCTCCTCCTCTAGTGCTATTGTCCCTCTCTGCTGTGCCAGCAGACTTAGAACTGCTGCCTTCTTCACTGGAACCTGCACTTCTACCTCTACCAAAAACCTTACCTTTTCCTCTGCCAGTTCTGCGTCCTCTCCTGGCATTCTGTTTTCTGTTATTTTTCTCCTCCGCCTTCAGTGCAAACTGATATGCTTCATCCAAAGTTCTGGGTGAGAGGATACCGATTTCATCCAGTATTTCCCCCCTCAAACCATTCACATATCTGGTTGTTTTTTCTGGGGTATCTTCCACATACCCTGGCACAAATTCAACTTATAAAATTCCTCTGTAAATTCCTTAACAGTCATTCCTCTTTGTTTCAAGTTCTGTACCTGTCTATACAACATAATCTGATAATCTTTTGGCAGAAACTTTTCCTTCAGTTTTGCCTCCATTCGGGCCCACTTCTTTATAGGTTGTTTGTGTTGCCTCTTTCTTTCCGCTTGAACGCTGTCCCACCACAAGGACGCATGTCCTTTCAACTTTGTGGCGGCGAACTTCACCTGCTTGTCCTCACTGGTTTCCTCAAACTCAAAATATTTGTTCACTTCGCTTAACCAATCCAATAACACATCTGCAGACAGAATTCCGTCATAAGTGGATAGCTCATGCTTTGGCTTATGACTAGACAACAAAACTGACTTTAATAACCGGAGTTCCGGTGTCACCCCTTCAACCTCATCTTCTCGTTCTGCCACATCCTCATCACTATCATCTGCTGGGTTCCTTCTTCCCCCAGCTTCTACCACTGCTAATCTTTCTCGCAAAACGTGAATCTCCTCACGGAGTCCCTCTTCTGCTATTCTCCGGATCGCTCTTCCTCTTCCTCTTCCTCCTCTACCACCCTCCATTCTTCCTATTTGTCAACCAGCTCTGATACCACTTTTGATGGCCCAGCCCTTTTCCACGTGGCGGCGCTGTGTCCACTGTGCGAATGTTAATGTGAATAAACGTTGAAGTAACGCGGTTGTACAGATTCTGGATATTTCGGATGGGTTAACCGGTGGTACAGGTTACCAATTCACATCTGTCGGTTTCTCACCTTGATCTACTCCCGCCTTTTGACAGCCAACCCTAGTTCACTCGTCATTTCATTTTCACTGTGCAAAGTTCTTTGGTTTTGCTCTGTGAGGGTTTCTTTGTGCCTCCGCTCCTCGCTCCGGCGTTGGGTTCCTCTGGTGCCTCCGACCTCCTGCTAGTCTGTGCGTTGGAATTATTGTGAGGGCGACATGTTGCTAATTCTCCACACTGTAACTCGATATACTTTATGTTTCTTTGTTTGTTCTTCCGCTGTAACAAGGTTTGTTCCACGCTCTGTTAATTTGCTTTTGTTATTATGACAGGTTTCTCTCAGTCCTGAGCTCCAGCTAATCGTTCCGCTTCAACCCGGATTCAAATGTAAGTTCTGGTTCGATGTTAAACCCTGCTTCCACACCTCTTCCAAAGTCTAACAGGTTCGCCCCTTTGCTCTTCAGGTTATGGGTGTCGGGTTGTTTGCAATGCTGCCCGTCCAACTCAGGTAAATACCCAATGCGGTTGTGCCTGTTCGTTTACAGATGTTCCTTATCGTTTTCTTGCCTCAGGCGCTAACCCACATCTATTTTGTTGTTGCAGGTTGCTCGAGTGGCTGGCCACCAAGGGCTTATGCTCTCTGTGCGTTCTGGAGACGACCCAAAACCCTTTCAACTTGATGTAACGGGTAGGGTCTTTCTAGCTCGGCCCCGTTTGTTAGATTATTAAGAAATTTGTGGGTTTTTGTATTTAATGCTCACAGCTCCTGGGTTGTAAACAAACTATATTAAACTGTTTTTGAGTTCTGGTCTGTATACAATAATCGTCGTTTCGGCCTGTAATCAACCTGGTCCGTCCTTGTTGCTTATGGTTCCTTGAGTCTGTTCGGTTGCCTTTCTAGTTTCTTGCAATGACTTTGATTATAAGGGGACTGTGGTTTAGTGAGCGTTCTATGCTCAGAGAAACTTATGGTGCGTTTTATTCATAAGGGTTACATTAAATGAAGCTTCTGTATACTTTATGAGCTCCAGTGATGGCCCAGCCCTTTTCCACGTGGCGGCGCTGTGTCCAGTGTGCGAATGTTAATGTGAATAACGTTGAAGTAACGCGGTTGTACAGATTCTGGATATTTCGGATGGGTTAACCAGTGGTACAGGTTACCAATTCACATCTGTCGGTTTCTCACCTTGATCTACTCCCGCCTTTTGATAGCCAACCCTAGTTCACTCGTCATTTCATTTTCACTGTGCGAAGTTCTTTGGTTTTGCTCTGTGAGGGTTTCTTTGCGCCTCCGCTCCTCGCTCTGGCGTTGGGTTCCTCTGGTGCCTCCGACCTCCTGCTACTCTGTGCGTTAGAATTATTGTGAGGGTGACATGCTGCTAACTCTCCGCACTGTAACTCGATATACTTTCTGTTTCTTTATTTGTTCTTCCGCTGTAACAAGGTTTGTTCCACGCTCTGTTAATTTGCTTTTGTTATTATGACAGGTTTCTCTCAGTCCCGAGATCCAGCTAATCGTTCCGCTTCAACCCGGATTCAAAGGTAAGTTCTGGTTCGATGTTAAACCCTGCTTCCAAACCTCTTCCAGAGTCTAACAGGTTCGCCCCTTTGCTCTTCAGGTTATGGGTGTCGGGTTGTTTGCAATGCTGCCCGTCCAACTCAGGTAAATACCCAATGTGGTTGTGTCTGTTCGTTTACAGATGTTCCTTATCGTTTTCTTGCCTCAGGCGCTAACCCACATCTATTTTGTTGTTGCAGGTTGCTCGGGTGGCTGGCCGAGCTTATGCTCTCTGTGCGTTCTGGAGACAACACAAAACCCTTTCAACTTGATGTAACGGGTAGGGTCTTTCTAGCTCGGCCCCGTTTGTTAGATTATTAAGAAATTTGTGGGTTTTTGTATTTAATGCTCACAGCTCCTGGGTTGTAAACGAACTGTATTAAATTGTTTTTGAGTTTTGGTCTGTATACAATAATCGTCGTTTCGGCCTGTAATCGACCTGGTCCGTCCTTGTTGCTTATGGTTCCTTGAGTCTGTTCGGTTGCCTTTCTAGTTTCTTGCAATGAATTTGATTATAAGGGGACTGTGGTTTAGTGAGCGTTCTATGCTCAGAGAAACTTATGGTGCGTTTTATTCATAAGGGTTACATTAAATGAAGCTTCTGTATACTTTATTTCCAGCATTTACATAACTTATGAAAAGCATTTAAGTTAGTATGCTTGTTACCTGGTTTATTATGCTAACGTTGGTTGTCAATCTGCTCTTCTGTATGGGATAGCTCCCTGTAGCAGCGCCTTCTCTTCTCGTTGTGGTTTACTGTCTTTAACTTCCAGCATGTGCTCAATGTTTCGTATCACATTCGTGTGCTTGCTGTGTATAACTTACAATGGATTCTTAAGCAAATAATATCAACCGAGTAAATTAAAGTATGCCTGTTATAGCCTACTTGCAGTGGATGTTATTACAGAAACAATATCAATACATTAATGTGACAGTTGTTCTTAAAACAAACACTTTTGCTTCTTTTCAGAGGAATGTATCTGTCTTTTTCTGTTCGAGGAGAAAAATTTTCTCATTGTCCGTTTTTCTCTGTTTTTACATCTGGGTAGCGTAACTGCTCCCAGTTTCAGTTAAACTGTTTACCAGAATCATTCCAACTGTGTAACAGTTTCTTGTACTAAAGACTAATTTATGGTTAACTAATTTCTAAACTTAAAACAAAACACAGTTTTCAATTACCATGGTCTCTAAATGACCTTCTAGGAAATAAAACAAATAATAAAGAGAATTAAAACGAATGACAAGTTTTGTTAACCTGGTTCTCTCCGTGAGACAGTCAACCACCTTCTGTCTCCTCGGAACTGGATGCTCCTGCATCATCCAGCAATCCCAGAAACATGAGGAGACTCTCCCCAAGGCGTTCTGCTTGGAGTGAGAATTACGAGCGATTCAATAACGATGACGAGGATGAAATACAGAACGATATTTTCAATAAGCAGCCCAAGAAAATCCCACCGGATATTTTCCATAACAGCCATGATGAAGACGAAATGCTGGGAGGTCTTTTCTCCCGTTTGTAATCAGAGATAAATACCCTCACTTATTTCTCGATATGTAACGACCTATTTAGCTTTATCCCGCATTAAAAAAAACCATATAGATTCATTTGCATATGGATTTCCACAATGAGAACTTCATGGTAATTATCATTCTGTTAAATTTGAGTATCATTTTGGATTTGTGGTTTTTTAATATGTGAGTTGCAAAATTGCAGGCGAGTTTCGAATTGTATTTCAAATTGAGCACATAATGCTTATGGAATCTATCTTGACATATCAACCTTAACACTTTGACATAGATCTATGTTAATCTGAAACAATGGGTAAATTAGGTTAATTTTAAATTTAAATTAAATTAAAAAATAAAAGGCAATTTCAAATAGTCAGAAAAATTTATTATTAAAGAGAAAATGATTTAGTTTGGTGTATGTTTTAAAATAGTTTTTGTTTGGTAAAGAATTTGTCTCTTTTGGGGATAAGGAAATAGGTTAACGACACTAGGCCTAGAGGCATCTGGTAGGAGTGAAACCCTGGCCCAAGGAAATAGGTTAATGACCCAAGACCTAGGGGCATTGGTAGGAGTGAAACCCTGTCCCCTTATTGACCACTAGCTCCTTGTTCCAGGTGGCTTGGTATTCAAGGTGATGAGTGAGCCTGCATTGATAGATAACAGCGAGAAATGCTTGTCTTCAATATTGACTTAAGAACTGAGTTATGATAAATTTTCCCACCCTAAAAAAAATAAAAAATAAAATCAATTTATGTTAATTTATATATGAGAAAAATTCATGAATAGAAACAATAAGCTTCTCCATGAAATAATCTTAACCAACTGCCATTGATATGCACTTTGTAATTATTTTTCATAATTTTGTTGTTTGCCCTCTTGTACTTGTGATTATTCAATATCTAAAAAATGATAATATAATTATTAACCATAAATATAAAAAATTACTATTCTGCACATTATACATCTATTTATCCCAGAATGAAAAACGAGTTTGACCATGGATAACTTCAACGACATTTTCATCATTATTTAAAGAAATTAATATACTCATTTATAATATTTACCAATAATGAATAGACTTACTGGAGATAAGTGGAGCTTTTAATCCCTTTCGTTAATTTTTTTTGATTGAAGGAAAATGAAAAATGAAAATAATTTTAAAGATTTTATATAATTTTAAAGGTTAATATTATTAATTTTAACGATTTTTAATAAATAAAATAGATTAAAATTTAATATAAAAATAATAAATTATAAAAAAATAAAATAATATTTATTAAAAATAATAAATTAAAAGAAAACCAATCTAAAAATTATGATCACCTTTAACACCTTCATAATAACATCTCATACACCATTTTTTAAATAAATATATTGGTGTAATCTTGAATGCTAGCGGTGGTTGCACTTGCTCCCCGTTCCCCACCCCAAAATTTTTTATCATTCACTTGTATATATGATACACTTGAAGTGGGTATACATTTATTATTGCAAAATTATACAAATATAAAATTCTTAAAATTCATAGGAGGTAAAATTTAATAAAATATAATTAATAGATATTAAAAAATAAATTGGAAAAAAATATATTTAAGAAAATTTATTATCAATATTTTATTAAATAAATGTGTAGATATTAAAGTTATGTTCATAATGCATAATTTTTTATTTTTATTTTTTGAATTAGATCAATCTTTTTATTAATAAAAAAAGTTAGATATAGTTTGAGTTTTTAAAGGAAGACAAAAATCTAAGGGATATTTTAGACTAATAAGCCATTTACTTAGAATAAAAAATCAGAAAACAATAACATTGAAAACTCTTAAGATTCTAGATTTCACAGAAAATAAAAAAACGGCAACATAAAAAACTCTTTCAAGGTTTTAGATTTCAAGGGGGAATTCCTGTAACATTTGTATGATTTTCTTTGGTTGAGTAATACATAGAAAACTCTTTCAAGATTTTAGATTTCAAGGGGGAATCCCTGTAACATTTGTATGATTTTCTTTGGTTGAGTAATTGTTCATAGTCTTTTTGGATTAGTGCTTTATTACTCTTAAGGCCCATTTTTTTGGCTTCTCTACAGACAAGAAATCCACCATCTAAACCACAAAACTAAACTATGAAAAACTCTAACCCAAAAATAAGCCTTACACAAAATCCAAAATCCAAAATCCAACCTCATGGGTTAGCATGACCATCAAGTCTTTTCCATCCCATTCTTTTGGAAAAAAAGATTAATCATGGACATATGTTTTGGTTCAACTTCTCCAAAAGACACCGAAATTTAAATGCATTCATAACATTAATACTTTATCTAAAGAGGAATGAAGCACGCAATCATAAATTTTGGCGTGTGCATGAAATCATGTCTGGATTCCTAATTGGTTTACTTTCAGGCAGTTCAACGTTACATTCCATTAAGGTTTGTGATAACTTTCCTTCTCTATTTTTGTAACATCCCCCAAATTTTTTATCACGTAGACTTTAAGTGGTAATTTTTGTCACGTTAGGGCTTCTTATATTGCACATAAATTTGGCACAATAGTTACACATGTATTTGGTACTATGATCGAACTTAATTGTTACCATCAATTTTATATATTCAAAGTCTTAGTGTAAAATTATTGTAGTGTTTTTACTAAAGAAGTTTATTAAAAATCCCCATATGGTATGAGTGGTGTGTTTTGTTACTTATAGGTAAATATTCACCCGCCTAATCTAGCCTTGTGTGAATGTTTAATGTTTTAAAAAGTCTTAGTCACATATAAATTTGGAAGGTGACTCTGACTCCTCTTGAACTATACAATTAAATCTTATGTTTAGTTGTGAACCTATCGTCCCATTATGGATCTTTTAATTGTTCTACCATTTTCATAATGTTTATCCAATTAGATTTAAACTATCTGACGGTAACCATTAATGTTTCAACTAATTCACTTTTGGTTTGGATCCACCATAGTTTTATTGGTAAAGTCAATATGATCACTTGATGGTGACACACTGTTGGAAACTAACACCTGCAAGTTTTGGTGTAACGGCAAATCTCCATATGGTATCAGTTGCGTTTGAGGAGGTTGTTGGAAAAATCACCACAACTCTATAAAATTCATAATTTCCACCCTGAGGATCCTAGTTACTGATTTGTAACATTTACCAACACCTGCGGGTTTTGGTGTAACTGCGGCCTCAGATCCACCATTGGAGTTCTGGGGTAAGATCAGACTACTGGTATCTGTTAAGAGTTGGTTTAGGGTAACGGCTCTGCACCCTAGGCAACTCTCCCACCCTTTTGCAGCCCTTACTCCATTGAGTATCATCTCTGCTGCCGATTTCAACCCTAATTCCGAGCAGGTAACTACTAAATCTTACGTTCGTTGTCTAATTATTGAGCCAGTTTTCTTATTATTATGCTTTAGCTACCAACTGTGATTGTTCTAGCTGTAACTTGAGGAGAATTAGCCTGTTACCGTGCAGTCATACCTTGCTTTACTTTCGTACCCTGATGTGTTTCCTAGCTAGCAGGTAATAGTTCTTTCTTTTCCTCTAAATAATGCCGCTACCTATGTAACTTCTTCTTCCTTCTTGTTATACACATGATAATCATTGAAATTGTTGTAGAGGGTGTAGAGGGTTTAAGTCACAGTCGACGAGATTCCAGGTAAGAGAGTTGGTATCTTAGTTTAGCTAAGAGTTTTTTTTTTTATTATCATCTTTCCCTTCTCATGGTGGTTACCCTGAAATTCTCGCTGCCCTCTATAATGAATTTATTTTCATTGCAGGTATGGTCGAAAGATTGCAGGTATGGTCTTTCGAGGGTGGGAGTTTGTGAATTCATAGCTAATGAGATATGGTTTTTCTTGTCGCAGCTCGGCTCATACCTTGGCCTTTTATTCTTGCAGGTTATTCATTTTCTAAGTAGGGTTTTCTAATGATATTTTTAAATTTGTCCGAGTGATTATAATAGTCGCGAATGACTTAGGGTCCGTATATTGAATGTGTGAGGGGTTTTTATTTTTTTTAAGTTTTTGAAGGGCTTGTAATTTCTTTTTCTAGTTTCCGACAATTTTTTTATCATTTATTATTATACGTGATGAACCAAATCGATGTAATTTTCACCTAAATGATTAACAATGAAGGAATTCAGTTTTTTTTTTTTTTTAATTATGTTGTCGATGTAAACTATGCCACCACTGAAGGGTTATTCGGTATACAAACCTGCTTAGGGTTTAGCCGACATTTATTTCTGTGTACAAGGATTGCAGTTATGTTCCATCTCTAAGAACTTAATCAAGATTAAGGCACGGATTCATTGCATTCGTAAATAATAATATTATTAATTTCTTATTTAACATTGTGTGAGTTTTTGTTGAACTTGCCCAAATAATTATTTAAAAAGTCTTTTGTAACTTATACGGCTCTTATTAACAGACTATACCACCTCTAATAACTTTAAGATTAGTTTATATATATATATATATATATATTTGTTTTCTTAATACTAATTACATCCGATGGTTAAGGTCCCCACAATATTAATGTTCATTATTAAGTTTTAACTTGGACCGAAGACTGTACATGTTACAGGGAAATTGACTCAGCCTTTGTGGCTAACCCGGGTTCCAACAATACATGATTTTATCACTAGTTCTTGTATATCTCAACTCTTCACTTAAAAGTGTAATCTATTTCCTTTTATATAGCTATATTTACTAATTGTTCGTTGAAACCCTAACCATTAGTGAAACCCTAACCATTAGTTCTACAGAATATCATTCTTTTCTTACTTTCTTTATTACTAGTTCTAATACCAACAATTCAAGAGGCAATAGAATCAAACCCCTTTGGAATTTTCTAACACCTCTAGGATGCTTAGGTCCATTTATGTACCCATACAGAGATAAGGACTATCTCCCTATTAGTCTTCTTCCAGATGAATGGAATCTAACCATATATCTACAAGGACTATGTGTATACTATTTATAAACTTGGAGGGAATATTGAAGATTTTATCTATGTTATTTTAGAAATATACCTTACACATCACAACTCATCTTGTATCATTACTTGGCACTTGGCACTGTAATCTAACAAAACCTTCACAACCTTCACACATATTCACAATCCACTAGATTTACAAGAATTCCATCAATTCATTTCATAAATGACTTAGGACATAAACTTTTCTTTACAAATTCTATACACTACTTCCATTAAACAACATTTATGTTCTTGGGGAAAATTTATCAACAAAAAATAGTTATCTGTTAGTTTAGGTTTCCAACAAAATACATAGAAGAAAAAGGTCACTCCTCCCAACCAATGAGAATGGCAGTCATGTCCAATTCTCCCCCTGTGCCATTTATCATTTCCATAAAAGACGATGAACAATGACCTAGAAAAGTATCTTCTTAGGCATCAAGACCACACAATACCAACCTAAAACTTATAGACTTTTGTCGCTCTTAGATTTTTCCACTGGTTCAAGTCCAATTCAAGAAAAACTCAACCTAGAAAGGTATCTTCTTAGGCATCAAGACCACAAAAGACCAGCCTAAAACTTATAGACTTCTGTTTCTCTTATATTTTTCCACTGTTTCAAGTCCAGCTCAAGGAAAACTCCTCAAGTAGCATCCTACCCTTCCTCAACAGCATCATGTTCAAGGAATCAAATAGTTTCTAGTCTCCCCTCTTAAATCCCTCAGGTATTTTCCTCTCATCCTCTCTTGGCCTATGTTCCCCAGCTAAGATGATTTATATCTAGGGGTGGGAGTAACTGTCCTCTAACTAGAAACTTTCACTTAGTGACTTTTTCCCATAAATTCCCTTGCTCATCATAACCAAATTTTAAATAAAATCAAAATAAACTTTAAACATTAGATTTTTCACTGAGCTTCCACACAACCCACACTTTATTGAGTTACTATAGTAAAAGTATATTAAATATTTACTTTTCATTGAGGGGTGTTACAATTTTTTTTACTATTATGTTGTTTAAATATATGGTCACATTGGATAGGCCTAATTTTCCTTACAACAAATAAATTTTATCAGGAGAGGTGTGATTGATAACCATGGATAACCTGTGATTGATAACCATGGATAACCTTGAGCGTAATGACCACTCAGAAAATTATTTTTTTCTTTTTTAAATGAATTGTGAGGCACTGAAGACAACTCTACAATAGATTGTGGATGAGAAGGAGCGATGAATGGTAATAGCTAGGGTTTACAGAAATTAATTAGGCGTTGAATGCCATGTAGGGACGTAAAGGGGGGAGCTCCACTCCCTCCTATAGTTAGGTAGTCTCCCGCCATGACAAGAAACCACTGGAGGCTGAAAAAGGTCTTTCAGGAGGAGGGAAGCGAGACAATGACGACACACAGAAGCATAATAATAGGAGGGAGGAAGACAAAAGAAGGGGAAAAGAAGAAGAGGACAAGAAACAGAAAGAAGAAAACAAAAAACAAAATGGTCCATGTAAGCCTAAGACCACTGCCACACCAAGAGTGGTATTGAGTGATCCAGCACTGCAGGCGCATAGGGATCACATGAGGACTTATTCTATCATCTGTAACTTCATGGGGTTATGGCCCATAGAGAAGGTGCTATAGCCGTGGATTAAATATCACTAGAAACCTAAAGGGGATATAGACCTACATCTTGGGTCAAAGGGTTTCTTTATTGTAGTCTTTACCAACATAGAGGATAAAGACAGAATGTTTGAAGGAGGGCCCTACTTCTATGCAGTTGCAGGCCTCTACATGCGGCCTTGGATGATGAATTTTGTCCTGGAGTGAGAGACTTTCAATTCAGTCCCAGTTTGGGTAAGACTCTACTCCTTACCACTTGATTACTGGCAACCAGAATCTTTATCAGCAATAGGAAATAAATTAGGACATTTTGTTAAAATATCTGAGGCAACTAGAAGGGGAAAGTACACCTCCTTTTCCCGTATATGTGTGGAGATGGATCTCTCTAGAGCTCTACCGGATGAGGTGATCCTGGAAGTTTTTGATGAAGAATGGGTGCAAACAGTGGATTATGAACATGTTCCCTTTAGATGTCGCAAATGCCATGAACATGGGCATCTATTCAGAGACTGCCCTCTCAACATTACAGAGAGCAGAAGTAAAGGTCCACTAGGGAAAGAAACTGAGAGCTTTCATAAAGTGGGAAATAGAGGAAAAGGAGGGAAGAGGTTACAAAAAAAAAACCACACAGAGGAGAAACAGACAAGTCAGAACAGATACAAGATTCTAGAAGAAGAGGAAGAGGTAACAAAGGAAACTCAGGCTATGGAGGACAGCCCAGGGGAGAAGGAAGAGGAAGAAAATAGTGGGAAGACACAGGACATTAACCTGCAAAATGAGACTATGATGAGCAACATGGAACTTGAAATGGACCAAGAAATGACCTAGAGTGAGGTGGAAACGGAGTATCATGAGCTACGGGATATTCTTGAAAGAGAACATCTAGATCTCGAAAGATTCCTAAAACAGGTGACCAAGGAAGGCATGTATTCACTACCTCAAGAGGAGTTTAACAGAGTGCAGCAACTGTTTCTGTGGACAACCTAGGCTAAAGGGATGGGAGGGAAAATAAACCTTCAAGGACAGGACAATGAAGGGGTGAAAACCTTGAAAACCACATCAGGACTTTCTCCTAGAAACCCAGGAAGGAAAAGGGGCAGAAAGAAACAAAATGAATTACTAATAGTGTGTGGAAAACTGATGATAGATTCAAGTAAGATGAAAGATCTAACCAATTACTCCTTTACAAATATTTCTTAATGAAGCTCACATCTTGGAATATTAGAGGTATAGGAAGTAAAAGGAAGCAAAGGAATCTTAACAATAGAATGAAACAAGAAACTCCAGATATGATTTTCAACCATGAAACTAAATTTTCAATTCAAAAAATAAGAGAAATGAATAGAAAATGGTTTAATAAATATGAATATCTAGAAGTCAAGGCATACAAAACAACAGGTGGCATTCTCACACTTTGGAACCCCCAAAAGATTGGCATAGTGGATGCTGAGGCATCTAGAAATTATTTATCAGTGGTTGTTCACCCTGTGGGAGACAAGGAGATTTATTTAATCACAAACGTTTATGGCCCTTAGAAACTTGACGACAAACTCAGACTTTTTACTTCTTTAGAGGATCTGAGAGATAGACATTCAAGAATACCTTGGATTCTGGGCAAGGACTTTAACATGATTAAATCCTTGTCAGAAAAAGAAGGAGGGACCAGAACACTAAGCAAAGACTCTACAACATTTCAGAATTTTATAGACAACATGAAGCTAGTTGATACAGATACAAGTAATGGTATCTATACCTGGAACAAAAAAACAGGAGGAGAATATCAAGTAGCCTCTAAGTTAGACATATTCATTATCTCAGAGGACCTCATGCTCATAGGCCTGAATATGGCAGTGTGAATTCTCCCCTTTGGTGGCTCAGACCATTGGACTGTTCAATTTGAGGTGACTGGCATTGTAACCCTAAAGAACAGACCTTTTAGGTTTGAAAATATCTGGCTTACCCATCCTAAATTTATTAGCAACATTGAAAAATGGTGGAAAGAAGATCTACAGATCTAGGGAACAAGAATGTTTCTTTTACATAAAAGATTGAAACATATCAAACTCAGGCTCAAAGATTGGAATAAGAATGAGTTTGACAATATTTTTGAAGCGAAAAAAGTTGTTGAAAGAAAAATGCAAGAAACTAACCAAACCCTTATCACAGATGGCTTTGATGGGGAAAGAAATGTACAAGCCAACAAGCATCAACATGATTGGGAGTTTTTATGCAAACAAGAGGAAATATTTTGGAGACAAAAATCAAGAGTACAATGGCTAAAATAAGGGGAGAGAAACACACGGTTTTTCCACAGATCTACAATGGAACATAGGTATCACAACAGGATCTCAACGATCAAAGAATCTTCAGTTCAACATCTCAATACCCATAAATAAATAGAGCTGTGTTGGTTCAACATTTTCAAAGCATAGTAGAGGAACCTCTCTTGGATAGATCACAATTTATCAAGGACTTCACAAAGCACATTCCTAAGCTAGTAACAAGAGAAGATAATTATAATATTAATAGGTCGGTGAATGAAGAGGAGGTTAGTGAAGTCATCAAAGAAATGCAGAATGGAAAAGCACCAGGCCCAGATGGTTTCAATGTAGATTTATTTAAAGCATGTTGGAGTATTGTCAAGCAAGATATTCTGAATGTGGTGGAGGACTCCAGGAATAATAGGACTGTATTGAAGGCGCTCAATACATCCTTCATCTCCTTGATTCCCAAACAGGACAATGCTATGACATTGGACAGATTCATACCTATAGCTTTATGTAGTTTGGTGTACAAGATAATATCCAAAATAATTGCCAATAGACTTAAACCCCTTCTTCCTACTCTAGCTTCTGTGGAGCAAACGTGATATGTGGAGGGCAGACAAATTCTCAATAATATCATTCAAGTGCATGAGGTGGTTCGTTCATTGATGAGTACAAGGCAGGTAGGAATGATTATGCAATTGGACCTAGAAAAGGCTTATGATAAGTTAAATTGGACCTACATCAGGAAGGTCCTTCTAGCTTTTGGATTTGACCACAACTGAGTAACATGGATGCTGGCCCTGGTGACTTCCTCTATTTTTTCAATTCTGGTAAATGGTTCTCCATCTAAGACCTTTAAATCTTCAAGAGGCCTCAGGCAGGGAGATCCTATCTCCCACGGACTAGGACGAGCCATCACATCAGCTAAAGAAACAGGTAAGATCTAGGGTCTCAAACTTTCTAGGAAAGGGTAGGCTTTGACCCATCAATAATTTGTATATGATACCATGATACAGGGAATTCCCACGGTCAAAGAAACACTAGCTTACAAACAAATCTTGAGTGACTTTGCTATGGTGACAGGTACAAAGGTAAGCCTCTCCAAATCAAAAAAAATATTTTTCAATACTAACATTGCTATTCAACGAAATATCTCTAGAATTCAGGGCTTTCAAAGAGATACGCTACCATCCAAATATTTGGGAGTACCACTCACAGTCTGAACAAGGCTATTTGAGAGCATATGATTAATAAGCTACAGGACAAGACTCGAATATGGACTAATAGATCTTAAAACTTGCTGGGCCGATTGGTGCTTACAAAATCTATCCTACAAACAATCCCCATCTTCATGTTTTCAGCCCTTCCAGCTCCAAAAGGAGTTATGCAACAATGCATAAATATCCAAAGAGATTTTATTTTGGGTAAAGGGGAGGAAAAGAAGAAATGAGCCTTGGTAGCCTGGGAAAAAAATTGTGAACCCAAAAACCATGGAGGTTTATGACTAGGTGATCCTGAAGTTCTAAATAATATTTTGGGGGAAAAATTATGGTGGAGGTGGATAAAAGATGCAAATGCTCCTTGGGCTCAAATTTGGAAACATAAATATGAAAGTAATTGGAAACACAAGGACCACATAAGAATGTCTAGCATCATAAAAGGATCCCACATATAGAATAAAGCTTGGGAGAATAGAGGCATAGTTCAAAAGAATAGCTTATGGGAAATTAGAGCGAGAGACCTGGCATGGTTTTGGGAGGATAAATGGCAACAGGAACCCAAGTTGTTAAGAGAGGGCTTTGTGGATCTCAAGAATGATACTGATACCAAAGGGTTACTCCGGGTAAATGATTTTTGGGATCAGACAAATAGTGAAGGAAAATGGAGAACCTGGAAGAAAATGGAATACAGGGCTAACAACCCCTTGAAAGCAGAGGTTGATGCTCTAATAGCCATTCTAGATCAAAGAAAGATACTGATTTCAGATGATCCTGACCAACTAAGATGGGGAAATAATAATGAAGGAACCTTTAACCTTAAAGAGGCAAAACACATAGCCCTTGAGCTTGATTCTACAAAACTAGACTGGGTTTGGAGGAATCTCTGGAAGAACCAAGGATGGATGAAAACCAAACTGTTCATGTGGCTAGTACATCATAAGAAAATTATGACATGGGAGAATATCCAGAAAAGGGGCGTTTTGGGCCCATCCAGATGCCAGTTATGTGAATCACAAGAGGAGACAATGGAACACCTTCTCAACACCTGCATATTCACCTCCACGTTATGGGATGGTATTGCCTTAATATTCAGACAAACACACAGGGACAGAGGAAGCATTACCAATACCCTCAGCAATTGGAGGAGAAACTTCTCTGATTATGAAACGATTAACAAAGCTTCAGCTTTAACTCCAAGCTTCCTAATATGGGACATCGGGAAAGAACGTAACAATAGAATTTTCAAAAGCAAAAAAACTTCCTCCTAGAGCATCATGGAACAAATTTTAAGAGAGCTCAAGGAGACGGTTGGAACTTTAATGCAAACCCCCTTGAAAATCTTTCTTCAAATAAGGATGTGCATATATTTCTGCAGTTGGGAATGCAGGGGCTTATACCTCAGGGCAAGAACAGGTTGGTAAAGCAACCGGTCACGGATAAAGATTTCTGGCATCCTCCCCCTCAGGGATTTATGAAATGTAACATAGATGGGGCCTCTAAAGGAAATCCGGGTATGGCTAGTTATGGTGGTGTGATAAGGGATGAGATGGGCTGCATACAATACATTTTTCATTTCAATTTGGGAAGAGCCACAAACAATATGGTAGAGCTAATGGCTCTAGAGCAATGTTTAGAAATACTGAAGAATGACAATCTTCAGAATATTATAATTGAAGCAGATTCTAAGATGATCATCAATTCGGTCAAGAGAATTTGTTGTGGTTCAGCTCCGAAAAAGGTCTCGAGACGTTGGAGGTTACTTCAAGTCTATCAAGGAATCCATCTCCACCTTCAGAATATGAGAACCTTAAGTTTCACACATGTATGCAGGACGACCAATAAATTGGCGGACTTACTTGCCAATAAAGGTGCTCTCTACACTAAAAGCAGTAATAAGTACAGATGGCAAGAGGTTCCACAGGGTAGATTGAGGGATGAATGTCTCAACCAGGTGAATGAGGACCGAGAGATACATCAGAATAGAGCATGTCAGTAGTAGCAGAGGTTGGGTTTTGTAGACACACAATCAACATGAAGTGGTTTTCCAAAGGTAATTTTGTAAGTGGCACGCAGGCCTTTCCTATCTTTATCAGTCCAGAACAACTTAGAAACAGAGTTCTTGGGTGGGATATGATCTACAACTTGAGGATTTTTTCAAAACTTTGTCCTCACACAGATCAACTCAGTTTTGGTCGAGGGGAAGAGGGGGTGAAGAGTCTTCAGTTAGAAGGAACAACACATTCCCACCATAGATATAGAACTATTGGCTATGGTTACAGTGAACCAACGTGGTTGGTCTACAAGTTTCAGGAGCTTGGACGATGGGTATACCTCCTGCTTTTCTTCAAATGGAGATTACTCTCATCCATTTGATTAACGGGTTCAGGATCAAGGGAGGAGATTCAAATTGTAGATTGATGGGTTTAGGTCAGATTCAATATTTCCCTCACGGTGGTTTCGGCTTATTGGAGGCTCTCAAAACCGGAAGTGGTTTCATATATTTGATCCTAATGCCACTCAACATGCAACACGTGGCTCTAGTTGGAGAGAGAATACCGCCCTTATCGGGTGGGTATTCTCTGGGCTTATTTTCCATCCGATATGTTTATCAACCGTTGGATCCTGCAACACGTATCAATGGCACAGGTTCTTTATGCATGTTGGTGGCTCTGGGTTAGAGTCGTGCTTCATTATTATTGTCCGTGCTTGTTTAGCTACATGGCAAGTATTAATGATTCTCGGGTGAACCTCTTACGCAATGTTTATTCCCCTTTTCGGACCCGAAATCTGAGTAGTTTGGTTGATAATTTATTGTCGGATCCGTTTTTTTCGCTTCGTTGTAACGGATCAAATTGCATCTATTTTTTGAATGAATTTTAGTCTTTGGCTCACTGCCCCGTACCTTGGGAGGGATAGGCAATTCTTTGTCCCTGGTTTCCTCTAGGTGGATGTATTATATGTAATTAATCCTTTTTGTTTAGTTTGAATAGAAGGTACGACTCTTGCTTCAGAAAAAAAAATATAACCATGGATAACTTTTTTCACAAGAAATATGCACCCACTTTAGCTTTACAACTAAGTTATACCTGAATCTCTGTTGCATCTTCCACGAACCCAAGTAAAAGATAAAATTGAAAAAATACTTATTAACATTCCAAGCCAAGGATCATCAAATGATTGCAAGTTTTTGGATACTAGAAAGTTCATTGGTTCCTTTACAACTAAATCTCTTCCCCTTTTTCTTCCAACAACTTTTTTTCGTAGAGTCTAAATTCGAAGATGGATCCCAAAGACATTTCATAGAAGAATCTAAGAAGATTCTAGATATAAACGGAGGGTGGATGCAGGCTTTTTTCCCATAAAATAGCAGGAAGGATATGAGAAAATCATTTAACTGACATTCAATATCTATATATAGAATTTACATGAGATGTGTTGAATGGAGTGGAATTTAAAATATTTTGGTTTGAGTATTTATTAAAAACATTGCAACACTTTAATATGAGAAATATCTCGCATTTATGACATGAGTTGTTCCAAAGGTAGGCGATATGAGTTTGAATTTAGGTTACAATATTGAAGTCCATGTTATTGTGAATACTGGAGTTGGCTTGTGTTTGTGTTATTATGACAATGTCATCTCTTATCCACGTTAAAAGAATCATTATGAGATCCAATAGTTTCATAGCCATGAGGATACTTAACTCGAGGCCATCTGCTTAGTTTGAGAATTATGAGTGATGTTACAACGACGACAAATACGAAATGAAGAACTATGTTCTCAATATGCAACCCAAGAAAACCCCACCGAATATTTTTCGATATGTAACATTTGACCTATGAACTTCATCCTTGATTAAAAAGAACCTTGTAGAATCATTTGGACATAGATTTCTACAATGAGAATTGTTGGAAAGGCAGAGGAGGTAAGGCATAGAATAACAAAAAAAAATTAGACACATAATGACACATGTTGCGACTCTTCCATTTATCACACAAAAAATTGATTATTACAATGAACTTGATGAGGGGTATTTAACCTTCATCAACTAGTGACTCACTTAAAATAACTTTGGCATACAACCACACACTAAATTTGACTTTACCCAAAATATGACTTAACTTGACTTGAATCAACTTGACTTAGTTAATTGACTCTATAATTTTAGATAACTCCATGTGGAAGTAATTAGCTATCTTTAACGCTCCCTCTTAATTACGACTGCTAAACTAAGACATGACTCATGACAACTCAACCATGCCTACTGGTCAAAGTTTTAGTTATGCATACAACACCCAAGTTTCCTCTATGAAACTCAAATATATATTTTTCTAATGGCTTAGTGAAAATATTAGCCAAATGTTCACTCAATTTATAAAGCTTCAAGTAGAATTCTCCATTTCTTGCAAGTTCTCTAATTAAATGATACGTTATATCAATATGCTCGCTCTTTTGATGAAACATACTATTATTGGATAGTACAATCGCTGATGTGTTCTCACAATATATCATTGTTGATCTTTGTTATTTTTGCTTGAAAGCATCCAATACTCTTCATAACCACACTACTTCACATGTTGTCGATGTTTTTGCTACATATTATGCTTCTACTGATGAAAGTGTCACAATAGGTTACTTCTTAGACTCCCATGAAATCACACCTTAAATAGGATGGAACACATAACTAGAAGTGCTCGTCTTATCATCCAAACTGCCTACAAAATCATTGTCGGTGTACCCAATAAAATACTTCTTCTTTTTTCTTTCATACATTATGCCACAATTTGTGGTTCCTGCTATGTATCTCATAATTCATTTTCCTGCTCTCTAATGTGTCTTTTGGAGACGCCATAAATCTAGAAATCAAACTCATTCGTTGCATAATATCCGCTCTTGTAGTTGTGAGAGACATGAGGCTACCAACAAATCTTTTGAATAGAATTGTATTGACATCTAATCCTTCATCATCCTTAATTAACTTTGTACCTATTGCAACTAGTGTAGGGGCAAGTTTACAATTTTCCATCCTGAATCTTTTCAGCAAATCTTTAAGATATTTATTTTTAAAATTAAAAATTCCCTTCTCGGATTTCTCAACTTATATACCCAGAAAATATTTCATGAGGCCAAGATCTGCCATCTTAAATTATTTCTTCATGACTACTTTAAATTCATCTAACTCAATATCATCATTATAAATCATGTCATCCACATACAAGAAAACAATTAAAATTTTTGCATGCTCATTTACCTTTTTGTACAAGGTAGGCTCAATGCGGCTTCTACAAAATCAATTCTTGACCTTTTAGCTATCAATTATGTTATACCAAGCTCTAGGGGCTTGCTTGAGTCCATAGAGCATTTTCTTCAACCTATAAACTTTATCTTCTTGTCCTTAAACTTCATATCCTTGAGGCTAGTGCACATAGATCTCTTCTTCTAGAACTCCATTCAATAAGGTTGATTTCACATCCATCTGATATGATTTCCACTTATTATGAGATTTTGTGGTGAAGACTACTCTTACTGTATCGAATTTAGCTATTGGATCAAATATTTCTCCAAATTCTATTTCTAGTTGCTGCGAGAATCCTTTTGCTGCAAGTCTTGCTTTAAATATGTAAATTTCACATTTCTCATTCAACTTTGTCTTGTACACCCGCTTCACACCAATGATATTTTTGTCTTCTGGAAAATCAACCAAATACCATGTATCCGTCTTTTCAATAGCATCAATTACTTCATCCATGGATTGCACCCAAGTTTCATCTATGATTGCTTCTTCAAATAAAGAAGGTTGGAATGACAGCAATGCAAATTTTGAACTAACATCCAAGTCATCAAAAATATATTTCAGACTTCTCATTTTTCTCTTATCATTGCTTGATTCATCACCTGATTGATTACTGGGAGAATTTTGATCTATTTATGTACTTGAATATCCATGTTGTTCAATATATCTTGAAGTCCTTGCTGGCGTGACTCTGGTTGGTGTCTTCTCCTGTGATTCTTGTTTTTATTTCTCTGCTACATCCTATTCTTCTATTAATTCCACTCTTGCATCAACTGTCTTATTTATACTACCATTCCATGACTCTTGTTCTTTGAACACACCACCTTTGTTGATTATGTTCTTCTTGTGACATGGTTATACAATTTTTAATCTTTTGATTGCTCACTATAACTAGTAAATATGCATTTTCACTCTTATCATCCAATTTTCCTCTTAACTCCTTTGGCACATGAGGATATGATACACATCCAAATACTCTAAGATGAGATACATGGCAAGACAAACCTGACCATGCTTCTTTCGATACTTTATTCATCATGCTCTTTGTAGGAGATTTGTTTATCACATAAACAACACATGCAACTGCTTCTGCCCAATGCTCATTACACAAGTTTCTTCCTTTCAACATGCTCCTTGCCATGTTCATAATTGTCATGTTCTTCCTTTCTGCTACACGATTTTGTTGCGGTGTGTATCTGGTTGTAAACTTCCTTCTAATTCCGTGTTGTTTGTAGTAATCATGGAATGCCTTTGAATCATATTCTCCACCATGATCTCATCTCATTACCATGATTTATCGATCAGTTTGGTTCTCTGCTAAGGCTTTGAATTCTTTTAACTTTGCAAAATAATTAGAATTCTTCTTCAAGAAGTAAACCCAAGTCTCTCCTGCTATAATCATCAATGAAATTGAGGGAGTAGCAACTTCCACTAATCGACAGTGTCCTAATAGTTCCACACAAGATTATATGAACCAACTATAGTGGCTAATTTACTCTATATGCAACTCTCTTTGGAAAAATTTCATGGTGTTTCTTTCCCAATATGTAATATTCACAAGTACTAGAAATTTCTTTGATGGGAGGTAATCCTCTAACCATTTCTGTTGCAATAATATTAAACCAGAGAAGTGCAAGTGTCCAAATCGAAAGTCCCATAACTAATAATAATTAGAACATGCAAATGTAAAATAACTGACCTGATCATTGTGATTCATGATTAGAGGAAAGAGTTTATTCATCGTCATCTTCAAATTTGCTATCAGTTGCTTGTTTGGGTTCTTTTCATACATAACACACTCTTGTCCTTGAAAAATAACTATGTATCCCTTATGCATTAATTGACCAAAGCTTATCAAATTATTTTTGATACCAAGGACATAATGTACCTCTAAGGTTGTCTTTGGATCCCCCTCCTTAGTAATAATGTTGACCACTCCTTTTCCATCTACATCCATAGTCTTGTTAGTGCTCATATTCACCTCTTCCTTCACAAATTAATCCAAATTTTCAACAAAATTATTGTTTCCTTTCGTGTGGTTACTGTAACCACTATTTACTATCCATATATTATCAAAAGGTTCCATGGTTTGGAAATTTAGGAACATGGAGTCAGTGTTCTCTATAGTGACATCACCTCTTTGCTTTCCTTGATCAGTTATATTCTTCCTATAATAATGGTCATAGTGACCAAATTCATCACAATAATAACATCTCACCTTTGATTTGTCAACTCTTCAATTTTTGTTGAAGCTTCTATTGTTGCTTTCACTTTCTTGTTCCTACTCTTCTATGCCATCTCTTTAAGCACCATGTATTTTGCCTCGTCCTTTGCCTCTCGATCTACCTCTTCCTCAACCTCTGTCTTTTGAAATAGAAACTTGACTTTTGAAAATGATTTCTAAAGTGGAATCCTTATTTCTATCTATCCTTTCCTCATGGGATGGCAGTGATCCCATCAACTCATCGATTATTAGTGTTTCCAAACCCTTGGTTTCTTCTATGGCTGCTACTACAACATCAAATTTGGTAGAAAGAGATCTAAGGACCTTCTCAACCACCTATTTATCTTCTATGTCATCACCATAAAACTTTAACACTTTACAATAGTCAAGAACCAATTCATGAATGAATCGATACCCTCTATTTCCTTCATATGCAAACTTTGAAAATACCTTCTAGTATTCTGCAACTTAAAAGTATTGACTTTGGTCATACTTTATAGCTTGTTGCTAAAGTCTCCCATGATTTATTTGATGAAGACGCGATCATAATTTTTTGGAACACTACTCGGTCCACTCCTTATTTGATAAGTTGCAACGCTTATGCATTCTTATTTTTGTCTTTCCTCCTTTGTCACCTCTCTGCATTACTAAGGTCTCATACTTCTGCTTCATTCTTAGGTTTAGGAAAACCATTCATGACGTAGTCTCAAACATCATGAACCTTTAATGTGATCTGCATATTAATGGCACACAGATCATAATCCTTCCCAGTAAATGGTGGCAACTGCAGCTGGAAACTGGATGAAGCCATCTTTCTTCAAAAAAATACTCTTCAAATAAAACCCCTTTTTTTGTTTTATAAAAACCTTAAAAAAAATATTATAACCCTCCTTAAAAAAAATTCCACCACGCTTTATAAATAAACTCCTTTTAATAAGCCCTAAGGTTTTTTCTCTTATAAAAAAAACTTCAACAAATCCCACATAACACTTTTTTTAAAATTTGTTAAAAAACAAACTTTATAAATCTCATAAAATGACTTTAATTATCTCCACAACTTTTAATAAAAATGAATCGACCCCAAATCAACGGTCCTTTTTACACTTCTAACATGCGCTTGTCGTATCTTAACTATGCAACCATTTTTTAACACGATTTTTTTTTTTTAAATCGTCGACCTTCTTCACTTGGCCCTCTTCTCACTGGCTCTGCAGGCTCCACAGATCTTGTATTCCTTTTTCAGGTTTGATACCAATTTTTTTGGAAAGGTAGAGGAGGTAAGGCAGAAAATAACACAAAAAATTCACACACACAATGACACAAGTTGCAACTCTTCTATTGATCACAAAAAAAATTTGATTACAATGAACCCGGTGAGGGGTATTTAACCTTTCTCAACTAGCAACTCACCTAAAATAACTTTGACATGCAACCACACGCTAAATTCGACTTTACCCAAAATATGACTTAGCTCAACTTAACTCAAATTGACTTAGTTAACTGACTCTCTAGTTTTAGATAACTCCATATGTGAGTGATTAGCTATCCTTAACAAGAACTCGTAGTAATTATCATTATGTTATATTTTAGTGTTATTTTGGATATGTGGATTTTTAATCTTTGAAGAATGGTATGTGGTTGCAAAATTGCAAGTTGGGTTCCAATTGTACGTCAATTTGGGAGGATAAATTTTATGGAATTTATTTTCCATATTAACCTTTAACAATATAACATATTTATGTTAGTTTTAAATTTATTAAACCATGAGTAAAATTATTTTAATTCTAAATTTATTAAACTAGAAGTAAATTTAAAAAGAAAAATGAAATTTCTATCCAATCTCAATTTAAATTTATTGTAAAAATGTGTGTGTGTCTATATATATATATATATATATATTCTTTTTCTTTTTCACAATTTTATTTATAGAAATACCAGAATCTATGTGACATATGTGACTTGTAAGATTCATGCTTCTATGTTTTAATTATTTTTATGATAAAATGTGTTTCATATATTTGTATATATAAAAGTTGAGAGGAAAATATAAAATTTAGAATCAAAATTAAGAATATTATTAAAAAATATTAAAAAAAAAATTAATAATTTTTTTTATCATTATTATTTTTTTCTGTTCAAAAAATTTCGATTAAATTTATAATGAAACAATGTTTACAAAAATATGTCTCAATGGTTCTTTTTCTATCATTCTGACCAGACTTGTTAAGGTTGGGTATTAGAGGATGCCACAGATGAGTCTTTACAATCTTTATTTCTGACAGGCTTTGTAGCCATACCATACTAAGGAAAAACAAAAATGGCACCAAAAATAACATCAACATATCAAGAAGGGGGGAGAGGAGGGAGAATAGGGGGAGCTGTAAAGTATCAAGCAAAATCGTGTATATGAAAATCAATGTGTTCCACCTGCGCTTCTAGATTGCAGAGGTCGTTATTCGCGTGTCGATGGTTGCGGCGAAGGCTATCCAACTTTTCCATGATTTCGTTTTTACTATATTGAATATCATTTATATAAGCCACTAACGCATTGTAGTCATCATACCTGTGTTTCCGAAGAATATCCATGTTAACTTGAATGTTTTGAAGCTGCTCTACTATGGATTCCATGGTTTCTAGAGCCACAATACGCCCTGGGGTTCCAAGCTAGACGAGTTCCCGGAGGACGAGTTGTGTCTCGAAGCTGGACGATCCACATTGTTTTAATGATCCCCCCCCCTCGGCGAAGACTATCTCATTGGAGAGGCATTACATGCACTGTCGAATGGCTGGCTGGCGAGGTCATGCAACAACCTTCCGAGAACCTGCAAGGACAAGGAAATTCACCAAAACCAAGATACTAAGAAACATACTTGAGACACGTTGTAATCCAAACACGGCGGACTCTGGACCCAGAAGAGAAAGCTTCCCTCGAGGCCAAAGAACTATCTAGGATAGATAAAACCCACCAACCCATAGTCTCTTTGATAAAACCGACAAATCTTGAGGCGGGTTGAGAGCCTGACCATTTAAGACCAAACCTTAATTGACACCAGTACATACACAACAATTGCTAGGATGCAGAATACAACAACCCATAAGTAAATAAACACCAGAGGTGACTTTCAGCAAGAAACCAGTGGTGGAACACCCACAATAACCCAATAACTTAGACTTCCAAAGAAAGCTAGGAGTAGGGAAAAATAAAGGATATATGGAAACTTTGATATGGAAGATAGCTAATTCACAATAATTCTCAGCCCAAAACCACCAGAACTAGCTAGGATGGCTGAAGAAATCACACTTCATTAAGAGTAAACAATAAGACACAGTTACCTTTTTCCTCTCAGTGGAAGAGAACTCTAGGATCTTTTTGTTCCAAATTGAATGTTGGTGGCGAATCTTCGAGACAAAGGCATGGGTCCGACTCCAAACTTTGGCCAAGGACGTTCCCACATCCCAAATCTAGGATTATAGGCCAAATTCAAAGCATACCAAGGAAGAGTGGGCTTCCACTTCACATCTCATGCAAGGCCATGACCCTAGCGAGTTTCTGTGGACCCTATCGCTCACGTTGCAAAACTCCTCCCTACCCAAATTCATTGCCCAAAATTCCAAACTAGACTGAAACGCTCGCTTTCTTTTTAACAAAACTGATACACTAGTTGGAAGGATCATTGCATGAGTGGAGTGAAAGAATGCACAAATCATTAACTCATACATAATTACCGAGTGTACGAGGGGGAGCCCCAAGGCCCTCTCATATGAAAAGTGGTAGCTTATATATATATATATATATATATATATATATATATTTATTTATTTATTTATTTATTTATTTAAGTCAGCCTACAAATCATCCTAGTTACAACTTAAACCTATATTGACAATGATTTTATCAATAAATTGCTATATTATTTTTAGTCCTTTTGTCTTTTTATTGGCAGAACCCAATTTCGCAAATTGAGGTATAAAACTTTCTAGGATCATTTTCAGGCATCAAATGATGTTTTCTTGGTAGTAAATACCTTATGCTTTAACACAACACCTTTGTTCTGTACTCTACATAAAAAGAGCTTTCCAACGATGCTAGAGTCACCTCAATGAGAGTCCATATACAAAAATCATGCCACTTAGAGGTTGAGTTTTCTATCTTGGCCACCATAATCCGAGAGGATGCCTCATCAACCACCATTATTCATGGAAAAGGGGCTACCCATGCGATTATGATGAAGAAGACTCTAGACAACTCTATATTATAACTCTGGTTAGGAGTTGAGGTAATCAAACCTAGCCACTAGTAGGCTACTATGTTGCATTCTAACCGGGCTACTAGGAGGAAAATGGGTTCCATTTATTTCAAGTGCACTTGTTCCATATATGAGAAAAATAATCGAGATGGATAGGGAAAGATAACAATAGAGGATTTGTGCATTGTAATATCGCACGAGCCAATGTCTTACTTCTTTGTACTCAACCATTTTCTATTAAAACAAATAGAGAAAAGCGGGTTCATGTTCCAATTCGATTTTCTCCTAAAAATATTTCGCATGTTATATCTTGTGTTAAATTGTGGTTTGTGATTTTTTATTTTATTGTTCTCTATTCTTTTAATTTTAATTTGCGTGCATATACAATCAATAGTGATATAAATATCAAGAGAAATAAATAATTAATAATGTAGAATTATTCCCGGATGCGGGTGATGGAGGGACGTGTTGAAGGGGTTGGCGGTCATGTGGGCAGGTGGCAGCCCCGTGACGACAGGCGGTACCAGGCAGGGCTGGATATTACCTCGCATGCATTCCGATGACAGGAGAAATTAATGCCCGTCTTCTCAGCTCGAGCGAGCTGCTTGGAAACCAGTGCAATGGAGCGTATTAACACGGGAGGGCCTGTTCCTCCGAGGGACATGGTCTGGCATTACGTTACTTCCCTGCTGAGCTCTGAGGAGGAAGAGGGAAGGGATTCGAAGTTCATTCTGTCGGTTTCAGGGAAAGGGAAGAGCACGCCCTGCAACTGCATCAAGATTGTGTTTGTCCTCAGCGCATAAGAAATTCTAGTGGCCTGCGTGAGATTGCAATTGGCAAATCCCGCAATGCAAAGGGAAAGGCAGCGCATGTGCAACAGGCGAGGGGGCACCAGAGGCAGAGCCTCCACGCAGCGGCAAGGCCACATTTCGCCTTCCTCCTCCATTGAAGTTACGTCGGTGCCACAGAGGTTCTAGGGAAGCAATGAGGAAGGTGGCAGACGCGCCGGTAGAGGCACAAGAATGGAAGGAGGTCAGGCGGAGCCTTCCACGCTAAGGTATAGGCTCCCTTGCCCTCAAGCCAATTCTACTCTCATAATTTCTATCACGGTTGAGCCTGGCGCTACACAGAGCGCGTAGGCAGAGGCAATTCATGCGGCAGACTATCCTGTGCGAGGGGCAGAGCCTATAGCGGATTGGCAATGCTACAGTAGAAAAGAATCCCCCATCGCGTGCCATCCGGTTAGGGCAGGAATTAGTCATTTGGTTCATGGACGAGAGTTTGGAATTGACCTTGAGCGCCCTGCTAAGGATTTCGTCCCCTCAGCCGCTGGTCCAAGCATGACGGCACAGGAAGGGCCCTCTGGCGTGGTCATCCCTCTCTCAGACTCTGATGATTCTCTCCGTTTTGGGTGCCGAGTAGAAGAGGCTCCGTTCACCACCGATGAAGAATGAGCTGGCTTTTGGTAACCTCAGCTGCATTTCTTTGTTTTTCTGTTAATGTTTCTGCCAAGCGGCATCGACATCTATGTCAATGTATCGGATGTAATTGTTCATGTGTCTGTCTGTCTTTGTCTTGGTCTGTCAAATGTCCTGGTGTATGTTCAGAGTCTATGTGTCTTCAGTGGCAGAGTATCGCATTCCAATTTTTGATAACGCTCAATTTTGGAACTGTAATCAAGGCAAGAAGAGGGCTTAAAGGCAAATCTCCATAGCCTTGCCCATTGTAACTCATATGTATTTCTAATTTTTGTATGATAATAGAATTAGTCTTATCCAGAAAAAAAAAAAAAAAAATGTAGAATTATGATTTTTAAATTAAATTTCATTAAATATATTGAGATGAACTATCTAATAAAATATTCACAACAATAAATTTGTTACTTGTAATAGTAAAAATCAAAATATATGAAATTCATATAAAATATAATTAAAAGATTGAAATAAAATTTATGAATTTTAAATACTTAAAATAATATATAATTTTTCTTTTTCCTTTTAACTCTTTTGATATCTTTCTTATATTTTTCTAAAATTATAATAAAATATTTTCCATAAAATTATATTATTTATTTCAAAATAAATAAATATAAAAAACACAGTGAAAACTATTAAAATATTTTAAATTTATTAAATAACATAAATTAAATTTATTAAATATAATAACATAAATTGAAATGCATGTGTTAAATTTATAATTTTCTGCAACTTCACCATTCTCAATAAGCATATTTCTTAAAATGTGATAATAGTTTTTTTGTTATTTTAGTTTATATTTGATTTTTTAATTTCATATAGGTTGTTAATTACAAATTTTGTATATTCTATTTATTTTTCACACATATTATAGAACATATTTAAAAAAAAACATTAATTTAAATTGAATGTAAACACAAACATATTTGTAATTAGAAAGTTGGAAAATAATTGTAAAATCATATTTGTAATTAAGAAGTTCTTTAACAATTTTAATTTCATTTTAAATCAAATCACAATTTTCACTAATGAAAACCATTTATCCAATTTTTTTAAAGTCAAATCACAATTTTCACCAATCAAAAAGACTTATCCAACTTTTGATTAATGAAAAATGGCTATAATGCATATAGATATAGACGGTGAAACTTGAGAAATAAGATTTAAATTAAAAGAACGATTTTAACCTAATAAAAAAAACAAACCCTTATTTTAAATTTTCCGTACAAATAATATATCAAATATTACGTATCGTCACACTTAAAAAAAATAAAGAACCCATGTCGCTTATATGCATTGTCAATGACATTAACATTCTAATATTCAATATCCGGATGCGGGTGGCAATTTGACAAACAGCGATGGGCAGCTGGCATGTTAACGTGCCCTGCCAAGACGGCCACACTAGGCGGCTCTGCCAGGCATTAATGCCTTTAAAGGCTGAGGAGAAGGTAGTGTAGAGGGGATATGGGTTCGCGCGAGGGGACTTAACTGCTTTGTACGCCAATTTGTTGGGGTTCGTTATGGAGGCATCCAGAGAATTCCGAAAAGAGGATTACTTAACGGTGTATCTGCTCCAGTTTTGGTATGTTTTGTGTATTGTAATGCTGTGCTTCGAGCAGAGTGGAGAGGAGACGATCTCTGGTAGTGTGCGCAGGGGCAGAGGCCTCACCTCCGCTCAGAGCATGCTCTCTCGACCTTGGCAGGCCAAAATTATAGTGAGGACTTATACTTTGGTTCAGGTTTCTACTAGGCCGGTTCTGGGGGGTAGAGTTCAGGCTCTGTGTTTGGATACTGGGCCTCCCATTGTAAACAGCTCTCAAGTTTCCCTGCTCATGGTGCCGAGGCAGTGTGGGGTCCTGAGAAGAGGAGGTGTTTGGGGAATCAGTCGAAGACAGGAGGTTCAAGCAAGGGCAATTCCGCCGCTGGCTATGGTAGCGCCTCCGTCTTCTCCTTCAGAGGAGTCGGACCAACTAGAAAGTCAAGTGCATACATCCCGTTTCACATTCAGATGCCGGAGAAATCAATCATGGGTGTCTCTGCTGATAACTGTAATCGCGACTGAGGAAGAAGATGAAGACTCCGACAGCCAGGAAGAAGACGATGGGGAGCTGGCTCAGACTGGTAATGCCCAAGCGAGGGTGGAAATTGGCAATGTCGATATTCCTCCTCCAGGCGTAGTCAATCCGGCGGAGCATGCTCTTGATCAGGGTTCACTTCAGCAGCCAGCACACCCACCGGATTCCCGACTGCCAGTGAACGAAGATGCAACTATGCCAGATTTCGATAACAAAGCATAAGGTAAGCCTTCGAAGGCTAAATTACTGTTTTTGCTGCTGCTCTATGGTCAAGTTTTGGAGTTTTGGAGGGGTCTCCTCTCTATCCGAGATACCCAGGTTCTGTTTTTGGGGTAAAGGAATGCCCAGAATTCGCAATGTTTCCAGACCTCTGGAACTACTTGTCTTCCTACCCTCAATTGCCGCGATGATATCAGCAGCAAAGGTTCTATGGTTCTACAATTCTGCTGCTGTTGTTCTTTTTGGAGGAATTTCTCTTGTAAGTCGGAGGGCTACCTGCTTCCGTTTTGCTCATGCTTACTTCTACTGCTTCTCTCTTTGTAATTCAGGTAGCCTTGAGTACCTGCTATGCTCTTCAGACATAGGGTGGCTCTATCCATCCTCAGAGGCTAGTACCTCTTTGTAAATATTTTCTTTCTTTATTAATACAATAGATTAGTTTTTACGTAGAAAAAAAAAAATTCTAATATTCAATAAATAAATTGTAAACATTCTACTATTCAATAAATAAATTACAATTCATTTGCATATTTGGCATAGATGCACAAGACAAAATTAAAACTCTACATTCAACGATATAGAATATGGTTCAATTTAATAACTTTCAGTGGTGCTTTAAAACAATGTAAATAATTATATACTAAGTAAATGGAAATATTGACATTATTGAGATTTGAAAACCATAGTATTGCATATGAAAAGATGATAATTTATTAAAAAAATTACCCAATAACTAAAGCTTCATTGTTCATGACTTACTTGTTATAATATAAACTAGTTTGATTAGAATTCATTCTAAACCACTACAAAATAATGAAATAATTAGTTACATATTTATGAAACATATATGTTTGTGGTTAAAGGTTTTTTTTGTAGGCTGGGGTAGGACCATTTTTTACATCAATCAATTTTTTTTACATCCATCTCACAAATTTACAACAATCTCTCAATATACCATCACTCGCCTGCCTCGGCAGGATTCGATCCTGGGTGGGGGGTGCTACAGGCTACTGCCCTCACCATTACACCGCGCACCGAAGTGCATAAAGTTATGATTAAAAAAAAATATAATAAAATTGGAAATTATAACAATAAGTAAATAAAAATTATCCAACTATATTTTGTAACACTTTTCATACATAATATTAGTTATATATTTATGAAACATATATGTTCGTGGTTAAAGGTATGATAAAAAAAAATATAACAAAATTGGAAATTATAACCATAAGTAAATAAAATTTATCCAATACATTTTGTAACATTTTTCAAACATAATATTAGTATTAGTAGGGAATGAGAATTGTTTGTTCTCGCCAATATGAATAAGAATAGAATACACAATAAACAAAGAAAAGTGAATTTAATGTGTTAGCATGGCAAGAAGGCCTTTGTATTACCATCACCACTAGATGAGGGTGGAGAGTGACATTGTAGATTTTGTTGCAACTTTCAATTATTTGACATTGACTTGCACTCAAGAAGCCCTCGAAACCATAGAAGAGGATGTCAAGGTTGATGGTGCATACAATGATGATGAGATGGCTTCCTGGGTCAATTAGATGGTGGATGAATACACAGTTTATGTGGGTTACAATCATATATGGAATACATAATTATTTAGGACAACTAAGTTGTATTAGTAAAGAAATACTTTCATAGCACATGCTCTAATATGAATCATTAAGAAATTCAAAAATAATTTGCTGATCTAGAGTAATATGATTAGCTTCTAATGACTTCTTTCTCTTGGTTAATCCATAAAAATGGTAGGGTATCATCTACTCTAATGGATGCATTGAAGAACACCCCAATCATGGTTCACTTAGCCAAGGAAGCCACTACTACGAATGCTCAATATTAACTCTAGGTTTTTTATTCATGATTTTTATTTGGATACAATTCTCCACAATATATCATTATATCATGTTGATTCAATTTTCCTTCAATGTAGGCTCATCTAATTTTCCTTTTATTCTATAACCTTGATTCTATATGGTTTGGCATGGCTTAGTTTTTGCTTTTATTCTATACCTTGCCTCTATATTGTTTGACATGGCTTGGTTTTTCTATAGGTAAATTATATTAATCTATTTTTGTAGGCTCTTATAGAGAAGCGTTTTGGGCTTATCATTTAGTACTCTTAATTTGTTTACCTTAGGCAAACTAGTTTTGAAGCTTCTTTGGTTTTGTTGTAACTATGTATATTGTATTTCAAATATAATAGAGTATAATGTGTTTATTTATAAGAAAAGAATGTGTTATCAAGGCATATTTTGTATATGGTTTCTTTTCCACTAAAATATGTAGTGACATTTTTGTATTATAATGATGAATACATAAATACCTTCTTCCACCATGATATAGAAGTTATGTGAAATCAGTGAGCTTTTTAGATGTACTTGGAAGAAGTATAAAATATGAAATAATTATATAGTAAATAACAACAATGTGAAACTTAAAATTTATGAAAATGCTACAATGAATATTTGAGAAACTAAAACTAATTTGTTTCATTAATAATTATAAATTGCATTGATGGCACATATCAATTGACTAATCCACACTAATCAATTAACTAATCCACACTAATCAATTGCTACAGTCATAAAATAAAAATAAATTTATTACACTTGGCTAAAGAAATCAAAATTAAATTTTGTATAAGTTCCTAAGCATTTGATATTTAGCCTATTGTTTGTAATTCCAAATTTTATTATTTTTCTTAATCATATTTTCATATTTATTTATTAATCATTAAAAATTAAAATCACTAAAAAATAATAATACAACTATAATATTATAATTTCCTTGTGTCTTTATATATTTAATATTTTAAAATATCATATACATCTCCATATTCTATACTTTTTTCCTATCATATTTTCATATTTCTTTATCAATTTTTTTTTTTTGTATACTTGGTGGTGCTTCCTCTATTAATATTAACTATTCAAAAGTCAAAACTTCCATTTGTTCCAGGTGGCTTACTTTCCCAAAGGAAACTAGATAGCCACCTTTCTACATTAAACCGTGTCCAAATTTGAAAAGGTCTTTCTCTACACATGTAGCAACATTGTCTTTACTATCTATGCTACTGTTCAAATTAAACAAGTAAAAGATGTTCATCAAAGTTTCATCAAAATATACTGGACCTCTACTTCAATCCTTGTCCGAGGATATTACTGGGGCTGGCACTTTGGCACTAGAGCCTAGCATCTCGCTTCTCTTCATGTATTGAAGTGTTTGTTCAATTCTTCCCAATGCCAAGTTGTTTCTTTAAGTTTGTATCTGGATTGTTGCAATCTCCTTGAGGAGGTCTGCCTTGACAAGATCCTTTCCCTTGTTTTCCTCCTTTACCTCTGGTGCTCTGCTTGCTGCTTGTTCTTGATTAAGAGTCATGGCCCGTGCCACCACGTTCTTCATGATCCAATACTGTTGTATTTTCTGTCTGAAGAGGGAGTGTCGTCCTCGAGAGTTCCTTGGGTTTGGAACCATACTCTCCCACTCCTCCATGGGGATGTCTTGGTTCCTTATGTTGTCGTTTAGTTCTTGCTCCCATCAAACAATTTTGGCTCTGATGTCTGGTGGTTTCCATGTCATGTAGGCGTCAATGAGGGTTTTCATATATACACATCCTAACTTTCTCCCTTTCTTTCTTTGCTCTTTGTTTGAGCCGCTCGCCCCCTCTACCATCTTTTTGTCTCTCTTGCCCTTCCTAGTCACCATGTTGTCTGTGTGCCTGCTGTTGGCTGCTTCTTTTTGTTCGTTGTCCTCCTCACTGTGCTGGGCGTGGTGTGAGGTGAGACCTATCACATAACCATTACAATTATCAGTTTGATAATAATAAAACATCCAAACAATTTCCCTTTTACCTGTGTCCCATTTGTTATCCCTTTCAATGCCAGAACTTATGCTTTGCGAGATTTCTTTTAGAATTTCCCAATTCCTCTCATAGTTATGGGTTCTTTCAATTCTTACTGCTCTTATTGTTTTTCCCTCGCGGCAACATACGTCGCTCAAACAACGTGACAGAGGCATCTTCTTAGGTTTTCCTCCAGGGTAGGCTGGTTTACTGTTTCTCGTATCACAGGAGTCTTGGTCATGGACATGTTTCCCAGTATCTAGGCCTGAAAATGCTGACCCTATTTTCTTCCACCCCTAGAGGTCTTTTGTTTCCTTGTTTCCCTCTTTTCTCGGTTCTACTTGCTCTCCGAGGTTCTTCATTTTTTCCTTCTGGTTTTCTCTCGGAGTTTCCAACGGGGGTCATTATGATCTCGCTCTTCCTCGTTTCGTTTCGAGAATTTTCCATGGTGGAGACCTTTCCATTCCTGGAATCTATTCCCTCCCTTCCTAGCTTACTCCCCAGGATTTTCATTGCCCATTCTATAGTTTTCAACCAACCAGGGTCCCAAGAATTCCTGGGTGCCTCCCTATCAAACTCATACCTTCTCTTGAACAAATTTCCTAGATTAATGTAGAAATACATCCTATGCCTTATGAAGCTAGGGGCTAGAGGATTAACATACCAACTTGCAGGACTGGCTCTGCTTCCGTCCGCAGGTTGCAACGTCATTCTTCGGCCACCTTTCCTCTCTTCTGTTCTCGTCTCCTCCCTCTGCATGCGTCTTTTTATGGCCTATTTTCCCTAATGTTTTATTCCCCTCCCCTTTCCATATTTTCCCTTTCCATCCACTAATCCCTATGCCATCACCGTGGAATGGTGACCCTCCATCACGACGTCCACCTCCTTGCATTAACGCTCACTTACTCCCTACATCTCTTTCCGTATGATCACATCCCTCGCCCTGCCACTTATTGGCATCCTTCTGCCTGCCCTCCTTCTACCCGCCCTGCCATCCTCGTTTTCCTCCTTAGCCATCTCCACCCTCCTTCTCTCAGGGTCTGTTCCTTCCCTACCCTACTCGTCCCCTTGCCGTCGCTCCTATCCTCTCACTCCATTTCCCGTGTCTGTCATTTCGAAAACTTGGGCTCTTCCTCCACCTTCCTAATCCCATCTCCCATCTCCCGCTTCCTCCCTTGTGTTACACCCCGATCGAGGGATCCCCTCCCCTTCATTGTCTTTTTCTAGGATTTTTACTATGTTTTCCATCTCCTCCATTTGATGTAGCTCTTCCTCGTTTATGTCTACAGTTCTCCCTACGTAGCTGCTTCCCCAATTTTCCAGGTTGTTAGCTGCACATTGCCTTTCATTTGTACGTGAGTGGGGAGGATGTAATCTATTTGTCTGGTTAGTTTTCCAATCTCCTGCACCAACCATGTAGATCTCCAACTTCGGCTGATCTTCTCCCACTGAGTTCCTTGCTGTATCATTTTTACTATTTCGATCACCATTTTCTAGTTCCCTTCAACTTGTAATTTTTGATATTTCTCTCTTATTGCAATTTCCAGCCCTTTTCTTAGGGCGTGAAGCTCAACTTCATTATTTGTTGCGTTGCCATAGTCCATTACGTAGATTCTAAGTGTCCTCCCCCTGTCATATCTGAATACTCCTATCCCCGCTTCGTTAGGATTCCCTTTAGCAGCATCGTCGAATTTTAGTTTGATGAAATCCTTGTGTGGTATTTTGAATTGGTTTTCTTCCTCCTCTTTGATGGTTTGGTGCTTCCCAGAAATCTTATGCATCATGCTTGGTTTCAGGTTCAGACCGGTCATTGTCTTTGCTTTCTTCGGGTTAGTTTTCCAGTTCTCCTCGAACCAATTCTCTGTCAGAACAGTCTCTTTGATGTTTCGGATTATCTGGTTCCATTTTTCCACTTTTGCTCTGCCTTCGTCCTTGAATATCTGTCTGTTTCGTTCTTTCAATATATTCCATAGGACAAATCCTAGTGAGAATCTCCAAGCACGGTTCAGGATTGTGTTCTGGTACAGTTTTTTCCTCCAGTTCTCTATTGTTGTTTGCATGTCGTTTGGATTGTTGTCACTAATTTCAAAGAGTTGATGGCGTTGTTTCCACAGGTATTCGCTGAAATTGCAAGCATTGGTATGGTGCGCCATTGTCTCTTCCTGTTCTTGGCATAAGACACATATCGATGGGCCTTGCATTCCTTTTTTTTGCAGTTGGTCCTATGTTAATGCTCGGCCATGGCTCAGGATCCAGATGAAAAAGGCTATCTTCGTCCATGTTTTTACTTTCCTTATGCTTTCCATTTATTTATTTCTAGATGTCTATTGTGTAATGCTTTTAATTGGTATCCTTCTCCTATTGTAAACATTCCTTTGATTCTGTAGCCCCATCTTAGGATGTCTGATCCTTCTTTTATCACTATTTTCCTGGTTGCCATTTCCATATCATTAAGCTTCCATTGGGATATTTCTGGTGCTTTTGGCCAATCCTGTTGTTGTTTCCACTTTCTCCGGTACCCTTTTGGTTCCAAGCACGATAAGTTTTGTATTGTGTTTCCCTCTTGGAGATCAGTGAATTGGTGGATTTCTGCTAGCTGCGGCTAGTTGTTGAGTTTTCCCCTCTATTGCCACGCTTCTTCCTAGAAGTTGGCATTGTCCCCTCCTCTGATTTCCCAAAAGCTCTGGTTGCTTATGAGATCCCTGTTGGCACTGGCTAGGTTCCAAATTGTAGAGCCTTCCTTTTTGTTTTGGCTTCTCATCTTTCCTTCAAGGGACTTGGGCATATCATACTTTCTCTCCCATAGTTTTTTCCAAAGATCTACCCCTCCTTGTATCCATCTCCACCACAGCTTTGCTCCCATTACTTGATTCAAAATGTAGGGGTCATAGTGTCCAAGGCCTCCTTCCTTTAGGGGTCTGCTGAGCCAGTTCCAAGATAGGAGCACCCAATTTTTTACCATGTTGGGTCCTTGCCATAAGAATTTTTTGAACAAGTCTACCATTTTCTAGCAGACTGTTTTGGGGGTCTCTTGCCTGGTTAGTTGGTATACCAGGATGGACTGTAATACTGATTTTAATAGTATTATGCGACTTGGGATGTTCAACGTTCTAAATGTCCAGTTTTTCATTTTCCGTTGGATCTTTCCTAACAAGGTTTTTCAAGTGGCCACTCTGTTCTGTTGGTAATTTAGCTGAATACCTAGATACTTCATGGGGAAATTCTTGATTTTGAATCCCATCGATCTTGCTAGGAAAGCTTGGGAGGGTGATGGGGTGTTGAAGAAATATATATCTGACTTCTCTTTGTTTATCTCTGTCCTAGAGGCACTTGTGAAGTATGTGAGGATTTCCATTATTTTTATAGCTTCCTTGAGTGATGCCTATCTGTATAGCATTATGTCATCTACAAATTGCTGGTGGGTTAGTGGAATGTCATTCCCCCAGAGTCTTAGGCTTGTATATTGTTCGTTGCATACTTTTTCTTTTATGTATCATCCTGGACCTTCTGCTGCGAGGATAAACAAGAAGGGTGATAACGGGTTACCTTGCCTAAGCCCTCTGGTAGCATTAAAGGCCTCTGTAGGGGATCCGTTAAGCAAAATTGACAAAACCGGAGTGGTTACCATTGACATTACCCATATTATCCATCTTTCATTGAAGCCGAATGCCTTCAGTATTCTTTTGAGATACTCCCAGTTCAGTCTATCGTAGGCTCTGGCCAAATCTAATTTTACGAGAATTCCTTTAGCTTTTTATTTTTTGAAGGAGTGGATTGCTTCTTGTGCCACCACTATTCCATATGTTATTTGTCTACCTTTGACAACCTTGTTTTCTCTTGAGATATCAAGCCAGGTAGTATGGGTTTCAGTTGTTTAACCATTATTGTAGCCAAGATTTTGTATATGACGTTGTAGAGGGATATTGGTTGGAACCTTTGTGGTTCTTCTGAGTGATCTGTATTTAGTATTAGGGCTAGGAATGTTGAATTCAGAGCCAGGTGCATCCTTTTGGTGCATCTAGACCCCTCCACTAGTTTCACTAAGTCTTCAGACATGAAGCCCCAGGTCGCTTGGAAGAATTCAACAGTAAATCCATCTGGCCCTGGTGATTTGTTCTTTACCATATTTTTAATTACCTCTTCCACCTCTGCTTTAGTTATTTCTCCTAGTACAGCCAGGTTCTGATGTCTGCTCAACAGTTTAGGGATATGTTGACTAATTTTGTTAATGTTATCCTCCCTTCTAATATTTGGTTCTGTCATTAGCCCTTTAAAATGTTGAACTAGGATATTCTCCATTTCTTCCTTTTATGTGAGCCGATTTCCTTGCTAGTCCATTAGGGAGAAGATTATGTTCTGCTGTTTGTGCTGTACCATTGCTTTATGGAAGAACTTCGTATTTCTTTCTCCTTATTTTAACCATTGGATTCTTGATTTTTGTTTCCAAAGGATTTCCTCTTGTTGTCTCCTTTCCTCCAATTTGTTTATCAACAGTCCCTCCTCTTCTACAAGATCTTCACTTCTTCCCTCCTCAATTATTTGTTGTTGTATGTGCTTCATCTTTATCTGAAGTATCTCCTGTTCCTTCTATATGTTCCCAAATTCTTCTTTGTTCCATTTCTTTATCCTCCCTTTTAGGTCTTTTAGTCTGAGTTGAAAGGTGTGCATTTGGTTTCTTCCTCCTATCACTTTCTCAGTCCCTTTCCACCATTCCTTCATTTTATCTATAAAGGTGGTTTCTCTTAGCCAGAATGCCTCGAACCTAAAGGGTCTATTCTGGTTCTTTTGGTTCATTGCGATTTCGAGTTTAATAGGCCAGTGATCTGACCCTAAACACGAAAGGATTGTTGCTTCATAGAATATATCTTTGCTAATGAAGTGTTCTGTTGCTAAGAATCTGTCTAGCCTAGAGGCTATCTATCTGCTCCCTCCCCTTCTGTTGTTCCACGTATATTTTCCATTTATGGTTGGGATGTCTACCAATTTTAGTTCTTCTTGAAGATCCCTGAACCTCTCCATCTCCGACTCTTCTCTTTGCAAACCTCCTTTTTTCTCCTCTATTGATGTTATCAAATTGAAGTCCCCTGCTATCAGCCAAAGTTTCTCCTCATGGAGTTTTCCTAGTTGTTGTATTTGATGGAGGAAGTTTCCTTTTTCCACTGGAATATGAGGACCATATACTGCAGAGACTAGAAACCATTCTCTGTTTCCGATTAGCTAGAATCGCCCCGTGAGGATTCTTTTCATGCCCACCCAGTAATCTATTGTGATCTCTGTTGGGTTCCATAGTATTGCTATGCCTCCCGCACTACCTTTCGCATCTATAGTCATGCATTCGTACTTTGGTTTTATTTTATTTAGGATTTCCTCCATTCTCCCTCCTATGATTTTTGTTTCTTGTAGCAGCATGAGTTGAGGTTTTTCTTTTCTTAGCCTATCTGCTAAGTGTCTCTGTTTTCCTTTACTATTAAGGCCTCTTATATTCCAGGATGTGATTATCATTGGGTTACTTGGTTAATTTGGTGGAATACCGCCGATAGTGGTACTACCCTCCTTGTATTCATTAGCATTTCTCCCATAATCTGTATAGATTCTTGTAGGTTTCTTCAACCTCTTTTCTTTCAGCCTTTCATTTTATTAGGGTAGTGTTGGGTGTTGTCCTGTTGTAGCCCCAGTTGTTCTGTCATCTCCCCCTTCCCTTGCCCTTGTTTAACTTGATACTGTTGGAATGTTTCTCTATATAGCCATTTTGTTCTTCTGAAATGAATCGCTCATCTAGATGTCTCCATTCATTCAATAGTTTCCTCAGCACCTTTTTTTCCATGCTTAGTTCTTCTCTCCTACTTGTATCTATTTCCATTGTATTGTTATCCATCTTTTCTCTATCTTCCTTCTCCTTCTTCTCTGTCAACTCGCTTTGGGCTTTCCTCTTAGGTTTTATTTTGCCTTGGCTCGAGCTACTTTCCTTTCCTTCTTCCCCCTCATAATCCATTTTTTGGACCTTGTTGTTTTCCTCTTCTTCTTCTTGTAGTACTTCAAAGCTATTTGTTCTGCTGGGCTAGGCTTGTTGTTCTTTTTTCCTCCCGCTGGTATTCTCTCTTTCTTGTGTTCTTTTGCTTTTTACTTCTTGAAACCCATCCTTGTCTTCTTGATTTTTCCTCTGCTGTTTATGCCTATTCTATTCCTCTTCTATATTCAGTGGGCACTCCTTAGATAGGTGGCAATACTCATGACATCTTCTACATTTGAATGGGATGTGTTTGTAGTATAGGGTTTGCTGCGAGACCGCTTCATGATATTCTAGTTCCACTGTGTCTGGGATGGGGTCAGCTATATTCATGTAAACACATATTCTAGCATATGAGGTGTATCTTCCTTTTTTGTCGTTTCTACTATTTTGACAAATCTGTCTATCGTGTTTCCTATGTCCTCTAGAATCTCTGGGTCTTAGAAGTCCATTGGGAGGCCAAACAACCTAACCCAAACCGGGGTTGCCAAAAATTTTTCCTTGTCTGGGTCATAACATTCTTCCCAATATCTCATAAACAATCCAACATTATAATGAAAGTAGGGACCATTTTCAAATACTTTTTCTTTGTCTTGCAGGTTTGAGAATATTACCGTGAAGAAGCCTCTTGCTCCCAGCTTTAGCTTGATATGGCCTTGAGGTTGCCATTTTTGCTGAATCCATTTGGTGAGGTCCTTTTTTGTCGGCCATACTCCAATGCAATTTCATATAAGCACATGATCTTTCATATAACTTCTGTATCACTCCAGTTTTTTCATCGATATGATGAATCTTGGTTTCTTCGCGGCACATGGTAAACATTTACCTCTGCTACCTGCTTTCCATCTCGCTTTGAGGACTGGTCCTGACTTTCTTGTTTCTCCCCCCTTCTTTTAGTTACTAGTCTTCTGGCATGATTCCCTTGTCGCCGCATCTTAATAGGAGGGGATCTCTCCCCCCCTTCCTCCTCTGTCATTCTGCTCTGATTCCTTGTGTCTGGGTCTGAAGATTTTCAGCAGTTTGCAATTTTTTGGGTAAGGTACTATTTAGCTCATGGCCACTTGGCCATTAGGATTGTAGAGCTCCAAAACTTACTATTCACAAATTTAAAATATTTCTTTATCAATTATTTAATACAATACTCGAACTAAATAAAAAGACATTTGAAGAGGCCAAATCTATCTACATACTTCACAAAGAAATTAATAGACTCTAGATTTATGAAGTTGATAGCCTCTAGATTCATACATAATAGTTCGTGTTTTTTCTTTTCTCATGAGGAAGTCATTGAAAAACATTAAAGGAAGTCATTGAGAAACATTAAAGGTTGTATAGTTGTTTAGAAACATATATTTTTTCATAGTAATGTATTTAAACAAAAAGTTTCACCTAAAACTAATGTTTTTTTATGAAAATTATAATTACTTAAAAAATTTGTCAAATGCTTCGTAAGACAAGGTTCGTTAGTTGTTTGCAAAAGACAAGGTTAGTTAGTTGTTTGCAATGAATTTTACACCGTGACCCTCTTCGAAGCCTAATGTTAATGGTGTCAAAACGAGTCACCCTTTTTTAGAAAGGAATTACAATTGAAACAATAAATTTATAAACATGAAAGCATAGCATATTGGTGCATATGTCTTAGACATAACAAGAAAAATCTAGAATGCGTAGAAGGTATAACATATTTGTGGTTGTGTTTTATGAAAGTATAGATGTGACAACATATATAATATATAAAAAATGATATTGCACTTGAGGTCTCATGATTATAGTGTAAATTTTAAAAGTGTATTATTATGTAATATATTTATTGGTAAAATTTATTTTTAAACATAATTGTTAGTAGTTAAATTTAACTGTGTGATTCAACACTATTTTAGGTTTAAAATTAGTTTTTATGCTATAAAATAAATTCATGTTATATATAATATTATGATAAATGATAATGTTATATATAATATTATGATAAATGATAATTCAAATTAGAATTTTTTTTAAGATTATCTATTTAGAAATTATTTTCTATATTTATTTTAAATAATTTTATAATAATCATGTCTAAGACTCATGGAGTAGAAGCACTGAAAAATTAAGCAATATTTTAAAAAATAAAAACATATTTATACTATTTAATATTAACGAAGTTTGTATTAAGTAAATTAAAATGAAAATTAGGAGAGGTAATGATATTCAAAGCTAATTCTAATGAAATCAAAAACTATTTAAAAACACACTTTTGTGAGTGTGAACAAATTATCAACCACATCAATATTTAAGTAGGAGTACATTTGAGAAATTATTTAACCATAAAACTTATATTAAATAGATCAAGGATAGTAGATCAAAGATGTAATTATATTATTATTATTATTATTATTTTATATATATATATATATATATATATATATATAATTATTTTGTTAAGTAGCCCACGGGGCTTTGGATTGACGGTGAATGGGTGTACTGTTAAGGCACTCCTTGTGATAGGTCACTGGTTCAATTCCCTGTGGGTACTTAGTTTAGTCTTAACCTAGAAAAAAAAATAAAATTATTTTGTTAACTAATATAGTACCAAAAATTATAAAATGCTAAATAGATTATTAAAAAAAATTATAATTTATTTTTTAATAATTTTTTTATTTATCATGTTTTGGTGGACTTTTTTAATTTTTTGTTACGTAATAACTCTCAAGATATCAAATAATTGGAGTTTCTTAGGGGCTAGAGTACATGACGGAGTGGGACATGAGTGGAATATTAATTCAAAAGAATAAATTAAAATGTTAAAATATAATAAGTTTTAATATTTTTATTATTATTTTTAATTAAATTTTTTAACTAATTAAAAAATTATTTATTTTTAATATTAAAAAAATATTTCAATAATACACTTCATCACAATTTATTTATTAACCTCAATTAATATTAAAAAATTGATGACGGATTATATGTTGCAAAACAAGTATATTCACAACATTAGCACCTTAGATTTGTAAAGAGGAATTGCATGAAGTTTTGGCATGACTATCTGGTTTATTTTCACAACATTAGCACCTTAGATTTGTAAAGAGGAATTGCATGAAGTTTTGGCATGACTATCTGGTTTATTTTTGGGCAGGTCAGCATTAGATTCCATTAAGGATTGCAATGACTTTCTTGAATTATTTGTTCACTATCCTCTTTTATTATTATTATTTGGCTTTTAAATATATGGTCAATGTGGACAGGTCACGGAAGAAATTGCTCGAATACCAAATCAGAGTATGTATTTTCATTTTGCCTTACTGAGGAAGGTGCGATCCGTGATCATGGATAGCCCTTTTTGCAAGCAAGATGCGCCCACCTCAGAATTACAACTGAATTCCACCTGAATCTCCGCTGCACCTTCCACGAGCCCTAGACAAAATTAAAATTTACAAATATTATAATTAACATTCCAAGGCAAGGGATCATCGAATGGCTCCAAGTGTTTGGATCGTTGAAAGGCCATAGGTGCCTTTACAACTAAATCTCTTCCCCTGCATCTTCTAGCAGCCTTCCTTCGCAGACGCTAAATTCGGGAATGGCCCCCCGAGAAATTTAGTGGAAAAAACCGGAGAAGATTCTAAACATGGACAGACAGCAGACGCCATCGACTGGTCTACAAACTGTCAGGAAGGATACGCGAATATGAGTTAATCCACACTCAATAGCTATATATAGTATTTATATGAGTTGTGCTGAGCGGAAGGGAAATTGAGATATTCTGGTTTGAGTACTTCTGAAAACCGTTACAGCAGTTTAATGTGAGTAACACCTTGCTTTAACGGCATCAGTTGTTCCGGAAAAGGCGATATTAAGATATTAACTTGAATTTTTAGGGAAAAAGATTGAAGTTCATGTTCTAGGGAACAGTGGAGTTGTCCTGTATTTGTATGGTGTCATCTCTTCTGCGCGTGAAAAGAATCGTTATGAGCTCTAGCAATCCCAGAAATGTGAGGAGATTATTCCTAAGGGGGTCTTGTTGGTGTACATGCACTTAGACTAGTTATGTTGGTGTACATGCACCTAGGTTAGCTCCATTTAACTTATTGCTTGCATGTGGCACATGTACACATTAACATAAGATAAAGCACACTTAGCTTTAGTTAGCTTTAGTTATTGCATGTACAACTAAGCTTAACTTAGTTTCTTTTATGTATTTATTCCAAAAACTAATATTGTAGAATAATTTTTTTTTTATTCTTTTTTCAATTCTTGCTGGCTTCCTTCCTTCTCTTGCAAGCTTGTTTATTGTTTTGCAGATCTAGATCTGTGTATCTCAAAAATCTTACATGGTATCAGAGCACAGGGATTTGTAATCAGTGCACAAGAAATTTTATTTGCAGGTTTAGAATATTGAAGCAACAACAAAGAATGGAGTCTAAATTGAAGTTTCCACAATCGGCAATTCTCACTCCATATAATTACTTCGAATGGAAGCCAAAGATTCAACTTCATCTCAGAAGTAGAGGCTTATTTGGAATAACCATGGAAACGGAAGTTGAACCAACATCGGCAATGGAGGAAACAAGATATGTCAATCGCATGGACGAGGCCTTCGGCATCCTATGTTTATCTATTTCTCCGGAACTACTATTTCATGTTGAATCATGTTCAACTCCAAATGTAGTATGGAAAATTTTGGAAGGATTGTTTGGAAAACAGGATAAAATGCAAGGTCACATTCTCGAAAATGAGTTAAACTCATTAGATCCGAGAAACATTGAGAACATTCAAGATTTTTTCACAAGGTATAAAGCCTTGTTGGTTCAGCTGAAAGGATGCGGGATCGACAAATCCAAGCAAGAAAATCAGTTGATTCTTTCCATTTTATCAAAACTTAGTCCAGAGTATGCAGTATTCGTCTCTACATTCCACACAGTCAGATCCGCAACTGGTGCAGCTTGGAAGATGCCCTCACTGGATTCTTTTATTCACTGTTTGATGCATGAGCAAGATAAGCTCATCAAAATGGGCACACTTAAAAATTCCAAAGCGCATGCAAAAGGAAAGGCAAATTCCAAAGACCATCAGAAAGGAAAAGGGAAGAAGGATCCTGATCCAAGAAAGGGAGGACATCCCAAACCCCCTGATGGATCATCCGGCTCAAAGAAAAGGAAAGGAACGAAAGGGCAATCAATGTGCAATTATTGCCACCGTGGTTTTCATCCTGAATCTGCATGCATGAAGAAGACTATAGATCTTATGACGCAGACACTCCAGCAACACAATCTTGGAGACCACATTCCTCAGAATGCTAAGAAGAAGTCTGGAGAAAAAGCACCAGATCCAAGAGGTAATGGGCATGCTTTGATTGCTCTTCATTCTGCACCACAAGAATGGATCATCGATTCAGGAGCTTCACATCATATGGCTGCTTCAAAGGAATCCTTTTATTCTCTACATGCATACTGAGGTCCTCCCATTCTCATGGGGGATAATTCTGCAGTTGCAGCAACTGGACAAGGAAGAGTGCAATTCGAAGATGGAAGTTTTGAAAATGTCTTGCATATTCCAAGGCTTTTTCTGAATCTTCTCTCAGTGTATCAGATGACACACACAGGCAGCAGAAGGAAAGTGGAATTTACCCCAGATTCCGTGAGCATTTATGACATGCAAACCAATTTGAAGATTGCATCTGGCAAGGTAAATGATCAATCTTGTCTGTATATATTTTCTGATTTTGTTCCTCAATCAGATTCTATTTTGCTACTTACGCATGCAAATGAAGAAAGTAGGATTTGGCACGAGAGATTTGGGCACTTGAATTTCAGATATATGCAACAGCTTAGTAAGCAAGGGATGGTCAAAGGATTGCCAACCATTGAATTTTCAGATGGTGTTTGTAATGGATGTGCTCTTGGAAAGCATCCACAAGAAAAATTCGAGAAGGGGCATGCATGGAGAGCCTCTTCACCTTTGGAACTTGTACACAGTGATCTCATGGGTCCATTTCCAGTGCTTTCAATGAGCAAAGCAAGATATGTGTTGTCATTTATAGATGATTACACGAGATTCACTTGGGTTTACTTCTTGAAACTCAAGTCTGAAGTTTTTCAACATCTAAATATTTTCAAAGCGCATGCGGAAAATCAGTCTGGAAAACGCATCAAAATACTCCGCACAGATAATGGGATGGAATATGTCAACAAAGATATCAAGAATATTTGTGATGAAGCAGGCATATAGTTGCAGCATACAGTTCCTTACACTCCACAGCAAAATGGCGTGGCTGAAAGGAAAAATCGATCTTTGAAAGAGATGGCTAATTGCATGTTGCATGCAAGATCTCTTCCGTCGAAATTGTGGGCCGAAGCTATTAATTGTGCCTCATACATCCAGAACATATCTCTTCATAAATCTGTTACTGGAAAAACACCTTTTGAGGCTTGGACTGGCATGCAACCTGAAGTTAGTCATTTCCGCATTTTTGGATCTCGAGCATGGGCCCGCATTCCTCCAGAGAAGAGAAAGGCTTTGGAGCCTCAAAGTAAAGCATGCATGTTTGTTGGATATTCTGATGAAGTCAAAGGGTACAAATTGCTTGATATCCACACTGAAGAGCTCTTTATTGAAATGAGTGTAAAGTTTGACGAAGATATTTCGCATGCACCAGTAGATGAACTTGTTACCAATTTTTCATCACCACTCATTGATGAGTATGCAGATGAAACTTCAGACTATCATTCTGATGAAGATGAGTCTTTTCCTGTGACCCCTGTTAGACCACCAGTTGTTGAACATCGAGATCATACTTCTGCATGTTGTTCGGAAGATTCTCGACCACCTTCAACACAAAAATGGCGCAGCATGAGTGATATCCTTGATGATCCTGCCTCTATCTCTCTGTGAGGAAGATCCGCAAGCACTCTTAGCTATGGAGCCATCCATGCCTGTGCATGCTTATATGATGCATGGATCTGATCCACAAACTTATGCAGAAGCAAATGGGCATCCTGAATGGGAAGCCGCCATGGATGAGGAATATAACTCTCTCATTGAGAACCAAACTTGGGATTTGGTTCCGCTACCTTCAAATCGCAAACTTGTGAGATGCAAGTGGGTTTACCGGACCAAGAAAGAATCAAATGGCCAAGTTAGTCGATATAAGGCACGATTTGTAGCAAAAGGTTTTCAGCAAGTACATGGTGTTGACTATGATGAGACTTTTGCTCCAGTGGCAAAAATGGATTCCATTCGGCTAGCTCTCTCCATTGCAGCAACAAGAGGATGGGAGGTGCATCATATGGATGTGAAGAATGTCTTTCTTCATGGTGATCTCGAGGAGGAAATCTACATGGAGCAGCCACAAGGATACATGCAAAATTCATCTCTGGTATGCAAACTAAAGAAGTCTCTCTATGGCCTCAAGCAGGCACCTAGAGCATGGTATGCAAAGATGGATTTTTATTTGTTATCTCAAAATTTTGTACGCTGCAAATCTGATTCCAATGTTTATTTTCTGAAGAAAATTGACTCCTTCTTGATCATAGTACTCTACGTAGATGATCTTTTGATAACGGGTAGTTCAGCTTCTGTCATTACTAACATCAAAACTGAATTACATAAGCGGTTTTCTATGACAGACATGGGCTTGCTAAATTTCTTCCTTGGACTAGAGATCTATCAGCGTGATTCTGGCATTACCATTTCTCAACCAAAATATGCCAGAGATCTTTTGGCACGATTTCATTTGAGTGACTGCAAGCCAGCAGCCACACCTTTCTTATCAGGGATAAAGCTTGAGAATGGCAAAGACACACCATTGGTTGATTGCACATTGTATCGCCAGCTTGTGGGAAGTCTTCTTTATCTCACTCACTCCCATCCTGATCTCTCCTATGTTGTCGAAGCAGTTTCCAGATACATGCAGGAGCCACATGAGTTACACTGGAACGCTACAAAGCGCATCCTTCGATATGTCCAAGGGACAATCACCTATGGGATTCATTATGCAGCCAATTGTTCTTTGAATCTCACCGGGTTCACAGATTCAGACTGGGCTGGCGACAACATTGATCGCAAGTCTACTTCTGGTTATGTACTTAGTTTTGGGATCTGGCCCAATTTGTTGGTCAAGTAAGAAGCAGGCTGCCATTGCTTTATCATCAGCAGAGGCCGAGTATAGAGGAGCAATCAATGCCACTATTCAGGCAATTTGGCTACAACATTTCCTATCTGAGCTTGGGATTAGTGTCCATCATCCAACTGTCATCTGGTGCGATAATCAAAGTACGCTAAAGTTTTGCAGAGATCCAGTGCAGCGGCAGCGTACCAAACACATCGAGATCCACATGCACTTCATTAGAGAACTCATTCATGATGGGATCATCAATCTTCAGTAATGTCCTAGTTCCGAGCAGATTGCTGACATCTTCACCAAGACTTTCACTGAGCAAAAGTTTCGATCCCTGCGAGATCATCTCGGGGTGAAGGACATCACTGCCTAGCAGTTGTCTTTTCTCTACTTTTGCATTATATTTTGAGGGGGGGTTTTCTTCCCACTGGGTTTTCCCTCTTTCCTCCTTTTTATGCATTGTATATGGGTACCTAAAATGGCTGTGTTGCCGGGACTCATTCATTTTGCATCACACTCACCTAAGTTATGCTTAAGGGGGGGTGTGGGTGTACATGCACCTAGATTAGCTCCAGTTAACTTATTGCTTGCATGTGGCACATGTACACATTAACATAAGATAAAGCACACTTAGCTTTAGTTAGCTTTAGTTATTGCATGTACAACTAAGCTTAACTTAGTTGCTTTTATGTATTTATTCCAAAAACTAATATTGTAGAATAAATTTTTTTAATTCTTTTTTTAATTCTTGCTCGTTTCCTTCCTTCTCTTGCAAGCTTGTTTATTGTTTTGCAGATCTAGATCTGTGTATCTCCTTGGTGTGAGAATTACGAGCGATTCAATAACGATGACGAGGACGAAATATAGAACCATGTTTTCAATATGCAGCCCTAGAAAATTCCACCGAATATTTTCAATAACAACGATGATGAAGACGAAAGGCATAATTTTTTCCTGTGTGTAACCATAGATAAAAGAAATAATGACCGGATGTGGCTGGTGGATAGATTTTATAAGAAGATCAGCTGGTGGGAATTCAATTCAGATGTCTTTTGCTGGGGACGTATTACCCTTACGCAATTTGTAATCACTCGGTTGGGAGTTCACTGGGCCCATCTATATCATTTCCCTTACACTATTATCAAATATCTGAACCCTATTATGGCACAATATATATGGTTTGGTGTGACTCACACAAACAAATATCATTTGGCTAAGCTGGATTACATTTCTCTACCAAAACAAATGCTGGCTGTGGTATCTTGAACCTGAAACGGTTTGGGGCGGAGTTGTTGCAGAAGACATTGTAGGGGGCTTTATTTGGGGTTGGCATATGGGGTAACATTATCAGACATAAATACCTGAAGGATAAAAGTCATGTTGTTTGGATGGGGCCATTGGGACTACCTCGGTATTGGCAATATGGTTCAATTTGAACAAAATTAAAAATTTGTTTGTGCAGAACCTGTGTTGGAGGCTTGGGGCAGGGCATCAGGTGGACCATATTCTTTGTATCTGAAGGGATATTAACATATCTGAAGATGTAATTCAATGCATTAATAGTCGAGGTATATTCTTTTAGAATCAGTTCATTCCAAAATGGCATGGTTATATTCCAATATGGAAATACTCAAGGGGTTTGGGACTAGAGGACGAGACGACGCAAGAATGGGAGCAAATGAGGACAATGATGAAATTAGTCGGTGTTAGACAAGATGCGAGCGAGGAGGATCAAATTACATGTCCAAGCAAGATGAAGGAAGGAGGATCAAATTACATGGGCAAGCAAGATGAAGGAAGGAGACATGGTGGTTGCAGATGTATATAATTCTCCATATATATATATATATATATAAATCTCTTTGTTATTTCTAGGCTCACAACATAGAGGTATGCTAGGTATGCTGGTTTTATAAATTTTGGAAAACTAAGATGCCCATTAAGATTATATTATTTCTTTGGCTTGTTTGGAAAAACAAGAATCTAACATGGGAAAACCTTCAAAAGAGGAATTGGCAGGGGTCGGGGTTATGTTCATTATGCAGGAATGCAGGGGAGGATAATGTACATCGTTTTTTAAAATCTTCGATAACTATACAAGTCTGGCACTGATGATGTTGGTTTTATTTTCAACCAATATGATAATATCAATGCTTCTTTGAATTGGTGGAGCAAACAAAAGCCCACTTGGCTTATGGTTCCTCTTGTCATTTTATATTTTGAGGAATATATTGGAAATGATGTGCAGAGGATGGACGGAATTATGAGATGGTATTATGTAGGAATTGTACAAGACAACGGCCCTAAAAAAATAGTGAAAAAGGGGTCAAAGGGGTCTGGGACTCAATGAATTATGAGATGGTATTTTGTCTGAATTGTATAAGATAGCGGCCCTAAAAAAAGGTGAAAAAGGGTCTAGGACTCAATACCTAGCTGGTTTCTTTGATGGTGCGGCTCAAAGGAGTGTCTGTGGGTGTGGATTTTGGATCATAACAACAAAGGAACACGAATTCTGGGTTTTTGGATCATAATAACAAAGGAACACGGGGTTCATTGGGGTACGAATATGAAATCTGCTTTGGTTTTCATCATTTTGGAAAATTCTCACCATCCACATATATGGAGATTCTAGGACCATCATTAATCATGTACTGGTGAGCATCAAAATAGATCAACCAATGCTACAAGGATGGCTCAGCTAGATTAAGAACTTAGGGGGCTCTTTTAAGTGACTCAACAATGCAACAAATTAGACGAGAATATAATAAAAAAGCAGAACACATATCCAAGGTCTCCCAGATGAGACTATAGGATAAGCTAGATACAATGCCATACATGCAATTTTTTGTTTTTTGAGACACCCGATTGGTGAATATGGTAAATGTTTTTATTTTATTTGTTATTTTGTTTTTAGTACATAACATATATAATATGTAAATATATGGAGGATAGCCAGTTTATGAACAAAATGAACAATAGTTGTTACACAATATATGTTTTATCTATATCTGGTTATATATTGGCATATTACTTAGAATGCACATAAACATAGTTGCAGGCATATGGTCCAGAAACTATGACAATATTTGGTAGATTTAGACGGTACTGATATATTTCATTATCAGTTATATATACTATTTTTAGTAGAATATATAAAACAAATGTTTTTTCTTACTGAAAAGTATCAGAGATAAACGCCCAGACTTATTTTTCTATATGTAACGACCTATGAGCTTTATCCTGCATTAAAAAGAACCATATAGTTTCATTTGCAGATGGACTTCTACAATGAGATTTTCATGGTAATTATCATTCTGTTATATAATTTGAGTAATATTTTGGATTTGTGGTATTTTTTAATATTTGAAGAATTGATGTTAGCTGCAAAATTGTAGGCGAGTTGCGAATTGTATTTCACTTTGAGAACATAATGTTCATGGAATCTATCTTGAGATATCAACCTTAACACTGTAACATAGATCTATGTTAATCTGAAAAAACAACCAGTAAATTATGTTAATTGTAAATTTATCAAACAATGCCTAAAATTTTATTATCGAAGAGAACGATTTATGCTAATTTACCTTCATTGACATTATGATAATTAAGGGTTGTCTTTTCTTCTTTTAATATTATTTTTAAGCATATGGGAATCCAAATGGAATATTTCATTTTTTATTTTATCGGAATGAGAATATATTAATTTAGATTTATTTAATTTTGAATTTATCATGCGTTTATAAAGATCAAATTTTTTGAAATATAAATCTTTTTTCAAATTATTAATCTAAAATAATTAAATTTAATAATATTAATATTATTTTTTTAATCATAATAATAATAAAAATAAATTTAATGATGTTTTGATAATATAATAAAATATTTTCAAATTAATATTTTCAAATATTATGATTTTGAAGTGGAAATATTTATATATTTAAACATTTTAATATATCTATGGAATAATATTTTTTTTAATTTTTTTTTTACAAAAATTTAATTAAAATAAATATTAAAGTATTATGGAGTAGTATTGCCTATTTTTTTGTGTTGAATTGTATTGTAGCTTTTTTTATTTATATGAAAATTTTCATTTTTTAAGTGATTTTTTATTTTTTTTATTGTTGTTTTATTGGAAACTTGACATACTTACACATCTACTCATACACTATTGTAGAATTCCCTTTGAACACAAAAAATTGTATATTAACAATATTATATGAAAATTATGAAAATAAAAATTTAATAACTTTATTTATTAATTTATTAAATAATCTAAATTCAAAATTAATGTTTAGAGTTTAAAATAAACATTATATAATATTAATTATATTAGTAAAAAAATATATCCCTTTATTTATATTTAAAAAATTATAATTATATATAAATAAAAAGTTGAATATATATATATATAAATAAAATGAAGTGAAATTAAAAAAATAACTATAATTAAATTAATAAATATAAAAAATTAGTAATTAAAATTACAAACATTTTATAAAGTTATAACATCTACATTAACAACGTCCTTATCATTAAAATGCTATATTATTTTCAATTTATGAAGCGATGGTAACTTCTTCGGTTTGTTACTTAACACCATATTTATAAAATCTCCATATAAAAATCCTTTTGGAAATGGAAATATGAGATGAATTCATGAGTTGCTGAATAGAAGCAATAAGCTTTTCCATGGAAAAACCTTAAGCCACTGCCATTGATATGCACTGTGTCATTAGTTATCATAATTTTATTGTTTTCAATCTTGTACTTGTGATTATTCAATATCTAAAAATTATAATATAATTATACATCTATTTATCCAAGAATGAAAGACGAGTTTGACCATGTATAACTTCAGTGACATTTTCATCATTATTCCTAATTTACTAATAATGAATAGACTTATTAGAGATGAAGTGGAGCTTTTAATCCCCTTCCTTATTTTATTTTTTTAATAACAAGCTGAAAGAAAATGAAAACAATTTTAAAGGTTAATATCATTAATTTTTATTGATTTTTCATGAAAAAACGATATTAAAATATAATATAATATATATAAATATTTATTAAAAATAATAAATTAAAAAAATAATCAATCCAAAAAATTATGATTACCGTCAACACCTTCATAATAACATATCTTACAACATATTTTAAATAGATATATTGGTGTAATCTTGAATGCCAGTGGTTGTTGTACTTGTTCCCCGTACCCTAACGCACAAAAAACTATCATTCAAATGTATATATGATAAACTTGAAGTGGAGATATATTTATTATTGCAAGATTATACAATTACACAGGATGTAAAATCTAATTAATAGATTTTAATAAATAAATTGGAAAAAAAATGATCAAGAATTTTTTTATCAATACTTTATTAGGTAAATATGTAGATAATAAAGTTACATTTATAGTTCATTTTTTATTTTTTAAGAATTAGATGGATCTTCTCATTAATTAAAAAAATGCATATAGCTTGAATTTCCAAAGGAAGACTAAACTCCAAGGGATACTTTAGATTAACAAACTACCTGCCCAAAATAGAAAATCAAAAAACGACATTATTTTTAAGGCCTACTTTTTTGGCTTCTTTGTCTTCTCTAGAGACTACTTGAAATTCATCATTTGAACCACAAGACTAGAGTATGAGGAACTCCAACCCAAAAATGGGTCTTATATAAAATCCAAGCCTCATGAGTTGGCATGACTTTCACGTCTTTTAAATCCCATTCTTCTAAAAAAAGACTTTACTCACGGGTCATCCAAATACATATGTTCCGATTCAACTTCTTTGAAGGACACTGAAATTTAAATGCATTCATAACATTAACACTTTATGTAAAGACGAATTTAAATGCATTCATAATATTAACACTTTATGTAAAGAGGAATGAAGCACGCAATCGTGAATTTTTTGGATTTCCATGAAATCATGTGCGGATTCCCAATCGGTTTACTTTTGGGTAGTTCAACATTAGATTCCATTAAGGTTTGCGATGACTTGCCTTCTCTATTTTTGTAACATCCCCCAATTTTTTTTATCATGTTTGTCATGCTATTTGGTTCTATGATACAACTCCATTGTTACCAGCTATTCTATATATTTAAAGTGTTATGTAGTGTAAAATTATTGTATTGTTTTTCCCAAAGAAGTCTCTTAAAAATCCCCATATGCTATGAGTGGTGCGTTTGTTACTTATGGGTAAATATTCACCCACCTAATCCGGCCTTGGTTTAATGTTTAATGTTGTTAAAATTTCTTTTAAGAGTTCTTTTAGATGTCAACAGTTATGCTTAATTTTCGAAGCTAACTCCACTTGAACTATACAATTAAATCTTATGCTTAGTTGTGAACCTATTGTCCTAGCATGCATCTTTTAACTATCATACCGTTTTCATAATGTTTATCCCAATATATTTAAACTATGATGACATTAATATTTCAATGAATGCACTTTTGATTACTATATTTCATTCTTCTCATTTTTCTCTTACCATTACTTGATTCATCACCTCATTGATTACTCAGAGAATTTTGATTTGTTGATTTGCTTGAAGATCCATGATGTTCAATATATGTTGCATTCCTTACTAGCGTGACTATGTTTGGTGTCTTCTCCTATGATTATTGTTTCTCTTTCTATGCTACATCCTCTTCTTCCATTAATTCCACTCTTGCATCAATTGTCTTGTCTATACTCCCATTCCATTACTTTTGTTCTTTGATCACAACATCTTTGCTGATTATGGTCTTCTTGGTGATTGTTAGCAACAGTTTTTGTCCCCAATTTTCTGCCTCTCATCCCTACTTTCACCATCTTTTTCCTATGAAAGTACTCCTATTACCTACTCTATCACCTACATCACTCCCTAAACCCCACTAGTACATAAATCAAAGGTAAATGCAATTAAATCACATCGTTTTGCTATTTATTATTGAATGTAAGTGAATTTTGAGTTATGTCCCTATATGCTAACTATTTATTCATGGCTTTAGATTGAAGCTTGGTGACAGGATTGACAGGTCCACATGAATGGAAGGATGCCTCATCATCAACATTGACCTTAGCTATCATCTTCAAACAACCAATGCTTGATCGAGTTCGAAATAGTTTGGCCAAGTGGGTTGCTGATCTCATTTTGATCATCAAAATTACATAACAATCTGTGAGGACAAGCACAATTCTTCAAGGATCGATTTTCTATGTTAAGTGTGATAATTCCAAGGCCTAAGGTCCTCCAGATAAGAATCAAAGCAAACTACTCTCATAATGGCATCCAGTTACTCTAGAAGGAAGTCGTTCATTCTAAGTAAAGTTAATACAAATTGGAGGAGATCGAACAATGCTTAATTAGTTTATAGTTTCTAAGGTTGCCATAGTTAGTTAAATTTATATTTTTACATTTATAGAGTCGATTTTAGAGGTTGTTGTAATGCAAAGACAATGCTAGTCGAGCTAGCTGGTTAAGAATCATTGTTGTTGATACATTGTGAATTATGTCAATTAGTTCTCAAACTCTGTTTTGGAAATATATATGATCTCTTTCAAGTTGTGAGCCAAAAGCATTGTTATCGTGGTTGATTACGAGCTATATCTTTTATGTTTTAGATATTTCTTTTGTTGCAGTAGACTAGCTTACTCCAGGCGTGGGAGGGCACACCACCTCTAGAAATAGGTCACATTAATAGTTCAGATAGCTAGGTGTGTGAATGTGATTTCATAGTCGAATCTTGTGTGTTACAGTTATGAAAACTGATACATGATTTCATGATATTTGTGGTTCGTTGCTTTACATAATACATCTTTTAAAGATTGCTTCATGTGTTAAAGAGCTTCGATTCATTATCTAACTTGAGTTTGTATTTGAATATAGATCCATGCTCTTTTCTTTCATTCAAAGTCACATTCATGCATGTTTATAATCAGAGTATCCATGATAGGAAAAGAAATCGATTCTTGAAGCTATATAACATGATCTCTGTGTGTTTATCTCGGTGTGTCTGTCTCGATAATGAAGTTTATGATGAATGGTATGAGTGCGAATTTAGATTGCCTTGTGTATAATTGAGAGATTGATTTATGGTGTGAGGTTTTGATTATTATTTCAAACGAATTTGAGTTTAGTAAGAAATATGTGTTCCATTTTCCATTTCCACAATTTGAATTGTTTGATTCGTTTCAAGCCTTATGATTTAGTTTTTGTAGTGTGGTTTAATTTTTAAAGCATTTCATTCAGAGCATCGATTTGAGTTATTAACTTATCATAGGATATTTTAGATATATTCTTGCATAACAGAATAAGATTGATTTTCATTTCTAGTATTGTAGTATAAAGATTGATTTAAAGCATTGAACAGTGTGATTTATATTCCTAGTATGATTTGATTCTTCGCATTACTTTGAGTTGTTTGAAGATAGTTAATTCTAGGATAGATTAGATTTCAATTTTAAATGCAGTAGCATACAATTTTATTTTATAGCAGCAAGCTTAGATAACTCTGTCAAAGGTTCCATTTTCGTAGAGTCAGTCTCTGTAGCAATTTAAAGTGAAGTTTGGAAGGTGTTTCATTCCCAAGTAAAAGTAGTTTAGTTTGAATGAATTGAAGATAATAGATTAGGATTTGATCTTAGAGTTATAGTTTGGCCCCCTTATCAGATTTTGTTACAAGTAAATAGATGCTTGGTCCTTTTAATTGCTAGAAGTTTAAATCCTCGCTTATGATTTCTAGTTGGAGTGAATTTCATTAACCTTTTGGTTTCAGTAAGATTGTCTTTTGATTGCAGAGATTTAGAATCAGGAACATAGTGGATTGAGTTAAGTTAATTTCCTTTATATTTCTTATGTTTTCTTAGAATGAGATGAGTGCTAGATTACATAATTAGTATTGTTTCTTTTCCATCATCCTGTACTTAACGATAAAAGGAAAATTACATACTTTGAATTTAAGCTTGAACCAAAAACATAGTACAACTCGTGCTTACAAGTCTTGGTTAACAATTAAATATTAGGAGGTTTAATCACTAATTAAAACTCCCAAAATTTTGGTGTTGTTGTTGGGGAGTTCTATTTTGGTTCAGGTAAGATTGTTATTACATATTTTCAAGGGTATTGCAAGTAGTCAGAGGGTGTAGAGAGTATAGTAAGATATGAGTGAAGAGCCACGCATCCACTATTGTGGGGTTGCTCCAAATTATGATCATTTTTTCTTATATTTGAACTTTTATTTCCTTTTCTTTATCCATAGAAGTAGAAGTAGGCCTAGGGATAGTCAAGGTAGATTTATTGCTATTTCGAAATTTCATACAACTTTTGGTCCAACAACCACATCAATTACTAATCATATCAATCGGTATGTAGGAATATAACAAGAAGAAGGAGGTGTTAACAACAAGGTGGCTTCAGAGAGAGAGATTCTAATTCAAGACAAGGAAATAGTTGAACACATCATTTTTGGGAGTACAAAATTAATTGTATTAGAAGAACTAGTCACATATATAGAATTTACTAATATCAAGGACCATCCTTCAATACCTCTTGTTGACTGGGTAATCATCAACAGACCTCTTCAAGAACCTGTAGTAGACATGGCCAACTAAGGAGGAGAGAACATAAACAATGAGGAACATTTGGGAGAAGGAGAAGGTCAACGTCATAACATATTTAGACGAAACAATGACAAACATCAGGGGGAAGGAGAAGGCCCACATCACAACCCATTCGGAAAGAACCATGAAGGAACAAGGGGAGGACTCGAAGAACAAGAATAAGAAGAAATCATTATTGGGTTTCCTATTCTTGATGTAACCAGGAATATCACTATGAAAAACATACCAATGACATCTTTTCTGCTCTTCTATGGTAAGTCCTTCGAAGACCCAAAGGCATTCTTATTTGAATTCGACATTTTATGTAGGGGTTATAATTATTATGAGGATGCACATAAGCTCAAGCTATTCCCAGCCACCATGAAAGATGTAGCCCTTAGATGGTTTATGAGTCTAGGTGAACATAGTACCATCTACTCCTGGGATGATATGAAGTTTGTCTTTCTCAGGAAATACCAAGACTTATGGAAAAGTAGGGATGTGAACGATATTCTTAGGATGCAACAATTGGAAGACGAGAACCTAGAAGAATATCTTGAACATTTATTTTATAATTTCCATAAATCTCGGGGGGCACATCTCTATGAGAAGACCATAATAACTATCTTTTTTAAGGGGCTGAGGGATGAATGTATTGAAGCCCTAAATATTCTAAGTGGTGGGGATGTTTATAAAAATCCTTTTGCTGAAGTGGCTGAATTATGTCGCACTTACTCATGAAGTCAAGCTAAAGTAGGCAGGAAGCTCCATGACAGTTCCCAAGATTATGTGCCAAGAAATCAGAAATCTGTAACCAATGTTGTTACTAGAGTGGAACTAGGAAAATTATTGGAAAATTTCAAAATGGATATCCTAAACACTATTGGTAACCAGCTTGACACAATAAAAATAAAAAAGAAACAAGAAGATGAGAGAGTTTCCATGGAGATATTTTGTCCTAAATCTATAAACAAGCATGCTGAGAGTGAGTGTCCCATTAATTTTATTGAGGTTTATGGGATCTGTGCTTTAGAACATGAAACCAAGAAGTGTCCATCTCTTCCCAGTTTATAGGCTATCTATAAGGGTAATGCTGAAACAAATGATTTTCCAAAAACAATCAAGAAACCCTCTTGGAGGAGCCAAAATCAAAACATGTTTCAAGATCCTAATTTTCAAGCCTATGGTCAAAATCAACCTTGGAGTTTCCAGCCATCTTATCCTCCTTGGTTTAATCCTCAATCACAAAACACTCCTTGGAATCAGTATTGGAGGGGAAATCCTTATGAAAACACTTTTCAGACCCAAAACCAATCCTATCCTCCATACTCAAACATGCCTAGTACGTCCTACAATCCGAACATTCAACCTTATCAGTAGGGGTACAACCCAAATCATTATCAACAACCCTCACTGCCTCTTCCTCCTTTCCACTAGCTTTTACCTGCACTGTCTAACCCACAATCCTCACAGGAACCACCATCATTGAACCTGCCTCATCCTTCTTTGTTGGCTGCGCAACCCATAGATAGTCCCAACCATAATAAACAGCCTCAACCTATATAAAATATAGAATTACAACCTTTTCCTACCTATATGATCATTGTTGTCGCAATAAATGAGATTCAACTACGATCTATGGAAACAATCAATACGGAAAAATCAACTGTCATTATTCAGGAAGAGGCCCCTCAACAACAAACTGAAAATAAAATTCAACAAGAAAAACAAAAAAAGAAGAAGAACCAAATGAATCTCCTTACCTGGAAAGATTACTTGTTAAGAAGGAAGAGATCCCATTTGAATATGATTTAGAATCATGATTAAGGAATGTTTGTATTAAAATTCCACTATTACAAGCCATTAGGGACATTCCTATCTTCACTAAAATCATTAAAGACATCTGTATTAAGAAACCAAGAAGGAAAGGACACAAGAACCAAAATGTAAAAGTCATGAGTGAAATGTCCTGGATGATCTCAGATTTACCATTAAAATATAGCAACCCAAGAAATCTCATAGTGATCATCGAAATAAATGGAGTACTTCTACCAAACACCCTTGTAGACTTAGGAGAAGTGATTAATGCTATGACTTTTGAAACCATGACATCTTTACAATTGCAAGGGATCAAACCTACACCTATTATTTTAGAATTGGTAGATAAATCCATTATTAAACCCATGGGAACTCTAGAAGACATAGTAATCACCATTTCTTCCTGGAAATATCCAATTGATTTCATTGTCATTTCTCCTAAAAAACCATCACACCCCGTAGTTCTAGAACGCCCTTGGTTATCTACTGCAGATGCTGTGATAGGGTGTTGAAGTGGGGAAATCGTCATTTCCAATGGTTCATATAATTAAACCTTGTTAATTTCCCCCTGCTCAAACTGCTGCTGAAGTACCCTTATGGATAGATAACCCTTATGGAGATGAGGATTGTATGTTTCCTTTATTATCATTAGAACAATCTAGAGGACTCCAGGAACAATCAGAAGATCATATTTTGTAGCAACTTTTATCTGATCGTTCTTATATTGATTATCTATTTCTTTTATTGGTTATCCACATGTTTTCAGTAATGAGTTTCAAGAAGCTTGTCATCCAGCTATATTTGTCTCATTTACAGCAATAGAGGACATCAGTGAGCTCACTAATGAACCAGTTGAGATCAATGAAGGAAACGTTTTGTACATTGGCAATGAACTAAATGAAGAACAGAAGCAACAATTGTTGAGCATGGTTCAAGAATAACCAAGAGCTTTCATATGGGACTATTTAGACATGAAAGGCATACACCCATATACATGCATCCACTACATCTACACCAACAAGGAGATGAGACCAATCTGGCAACCTCAGAGACACATGAACCCAACTTTGAAATAAATTGTAAAAGATGAGTTGCAAAAGTTATTGGTTGCAGATTTTATCTATCCTATTTGAGATAGCCGATGGGTATCACCTTTGGTGGTGGTTTTGAATAACAATGGTAAGTGGCACATATGTGTTCATTACAGGGAGTTAAACAAAGCCGCCCTACAATATTACTTTCCGCTACCCTTTATTTATCAGGTACTTGACACACTCTCTAGTAAGAAGTATTTCTCTTTTAAAGACGGGTACAATGGGTATAACCAGATTCAAATAATTGAGGAAGACCAAGAGAAGACCGCCTTCACTTGTCCTTGGGGTACCTATGCCTATCGAGTTCTTCCTTTTGGCCTTTGCAACGCCCCAACCACCTTTTAGCGAGTTATCCTAGCCATTTTTTCTGATTCGATCCATGACTGTGTAGAAATCTATTTGGACAACTTCACAGTATATGGAGATGATTTTTCCCAAGCTCTGGAAAATCTAGAAAAAGTGTTGATTCGATGTCAAGAAGCCAACCTAGCCCTTAGCAGTAGTAAATGTAAAATGATGCAAACTAAGGGGATAGTCTTAGGCCATCATGTTTCATTTGAAGGAATCAAAGTCGATCTAGCCAAGATTGAGGTAATCTCGCATATTTCAATTCCTAGTACACAAAAAGAGGTAAGAATCTTTTTGGGACATGCGGGTTACTATCGTTGATTTATTGAAAATTTTACAAGAATTGCATCACCTTTATTTAAATTATTAACTAAGGATGCTGATTTTGTTTGGAATGATGATTGTCAACATGCTTTTCAGGTATTAAAGGATAGGTTGTCCACCACTCCAGTATTGAGAGGACCAAATTGGTCCTTACCATTCCACATTTGCACAGATGCTTCAGATACTACACTTGGGAGAGTTTCAGGACAAAGGGAAGATCACTCTCCTTATGCTATTTATTTTGTTAGCAATAATCTTTCCCCTGCTGAAATACACTATATAGTTGCTAAAAAGGAATTGTTAGTAGTTGTTCATGCCATTAGCAAATTTAGACATTACATAACCAATTATGAGACTTTTTTCCATACCGATGGTTCTGCCATTAGATTTTTGATGAACAAACCTATCACTAATGGTAGGATTACTAGATGGCTGCTACTTTTGCAAGAATTTAATATAACTGTGATTGATAGGCCTGGGCGAGATAATTTGGTAGCTGACTTCTTGTCTCGAATGAATGTCATGTAGGGAAATGTACCAAATCCAGTACTAGATGATTTTTTGGATGAAGAATTGTTTGTTATATCTACCATTACTCCCTAGTTTGCAGATGTTTCCAACTACCTGGTGTCAAGGAAGTTGCCTCAGAATATGTCTACCAGGGAGAAACATAACATTATACAACGGAGTGCCAACTACTCCTAGATCAATGGAGACTTGTTCTACACCGGACCCAACTTGATAATGAGGATATGTGTGCGAGAAAATTAGATATTTGATGTGTTGAAGGCCTACCACAATGAGCCATGTGGGGGGCACTTTGCAGACAAAAGGACTGCATACAAAGTCCTTCGCATCGGGTATTATTGGCCCTCACTTTTCAAAGATGCCAAAACGTTTTTATCTAGTTATGATGCTTGTCCAAGGATGGGGATGCCAGTTTCTTCCGACGAGTTGCCCCTTCAGACAAAGATATCAATATAACCTTTCAAGAAGTGGGCATTAGATTTCCTAGGACCAATCTCCCCTGTTTCTAAGAAGAAAAATTATATTTTAGTTTGCACCAAATATGTTACGAAGTGGGTGGAAGCTAAGGATTTGTATGATGCAACCAAGAAAGAAGTAGTTGAACTCCTTTTTGAAGACATTTTCACTAGATTTGGAGTCCCTCGGGAGATTGTTACTGACTAGGGTACACATTTCACATCGAAATTGGTCAAGGCTCTTACTGAACAGTATCGAATCAAACATAAAAAATCTACTCCTTACCACCCCCACGCTAATGGGAAGGTCGAGTCCACAAACAAAATGTTAGAATCCATCCTAACCAAGACCGTTCAGTTACATCATAGGGATTGGGCTAACAAGTTGTTGGACGCATTATGGGCTTACCGCATAACTTGGAGGAACGTGACAGGGCACACCCTGTATGAGTTAGTTTATGGTAAACATGTGTTGTTGCCTATTGAGTTCCAAGTGAAAACATTTCAGACTGCCACTCAACTTGGGATGAATCTTAATGAAGCCCAAGAACAAAGGTTAATGCAGTTGAATGAGTTTGATGAGATTAGACAAGATGAAATCCATCAAACCATGTTTGTGCAAGATTAGAGAGCTCATTGGCATGAAAAGTTTATTAAGAAGAATATTTTCCCACCAGGAGATTGGGCCTTGCTCTATGAAAATAAGTTCAAACAGTTCAAAGGAAAATTCTCCACTAGGTGGTTAGGTCCCTATGAGGTGCATGATTTTTTTGACAATGGCTTAGTGTCCATTAAAACTATTTATGCCATTTAGACCTTTTTTGTAGTAAATGGCCACCGACTTAATATTTATCACCAACCGCTCTCTCGACAATAATTTGTGCAGGAGGTAAGAAGAGATCCAGAGATGGAGTTGGTCCATGAAAATGACCAGCCTCTTGCTGGTTCATCTGGTTGATTCAATACACACACACACACACACACACACACACACACACACACACACACACAGATAGAATAATCAGTGGGCTGTCATTTTCCATATCTTTAGGTGTTTCTGTCCACGACCCATGTAGAAAAAAGTAGAAATCTATCTTCAATAGGTTTATTCCTTTAACCAGACTTGATTGATTAATATGGAAAAGGAGCCTTTTAGAGTCTTCTTTGGATGTTTTCAGACTCTCAAAAATTGAAATTCCTGAGCAATAACTAATCCCGGCTCATAAAAACTACATGGAACACTGGTAGCCTAGGGATTCCTTGAGTACAAATTTATTCTTTTTTGACCTTAAGTAAATATTTATGGAAGAGAAAACCCCTTGGATTCTTCTTTGGGTGGTTCAGACTCTCTAAATATGACAACCCCGAGCAGTGGCTGTTTTAGGCTCATTAAAATTATAGATAAACAATAGTTAGGGATATGCTAGGCATAGAATTATTCTTTTCTGGTTTCAACAAAATACTTACGGAAAAGAAACCCCACTAGGTCTTACTTTCTGTTCATTTTAAGCTCTCTAAATATGAAATGCCTCAGGCAGTTATCATCCCTAGCTTGGTTAAAATCTATGGGATGTTGAGAAGGCTTACCATGTTCTGAAGGCAACATTTAGCAGCTTTCATTGCAACACTCAAGGAGAAACTTTTATATTTTGTACTCCAAATTTTATGTACTTAGCAACTTTTTGTACTCTAATATGTAAAAACTAAAGTTTTCTATTGTGAATGTATCTCAGGAAAAACATTTTTATTAGAGAACATTTGGTGTTTATGCTTCATTTTCATAAGAATTTCTCCATGATCAGTGTCTACTTCTACTTTCAACCTAAGATGGTCGATCTCTACAAGCTCAACACCCTATATCCTTTTGAGTTTGTAAGGTATGTGAGCATAATTTGTTTAGATTTAATTATGAGTAGTTAAAATGTTGTCAAGTGATATGCAACCTCTGGTTCCCCAATCATTTCTACCCTTGGTTTCATATCCAAGATCTTACACTCCCTGTCCTATAATCATTACCTTATCCCTATCAATCTTCTTGGCTCATGTTAAATCCCCCCCATCATCCTAATCATTATCAAATTTCCCCACTTACATCACATCTGAATCATGGCCATTATCACACCTTCAGTCTAGTACTACCCTGCCGTCATGATAACCTTTCCTATGGAGCCAAAATGAGGGTGAAATCATTGTCACGATGGGGGAAGTGCCCATGAAAATCAAGGCAACTAGTTTGTTTATCAATCATAAGGGAATTCTATTCTTATCTCAACGTTTTAGGCAGGGAGATAAAATTTCAAGTTGGATTCGGGAATTATGGTTTTACACAGCCATGGGGGATGATTTCTGTGAGACTACCTTTGGTCAATTTTCCTGCAGCTCTAGTATCAACAATGCAAAGGAATTCTTGAAGAGTGGGGATGGTTTCCATTTTTAAGAAAATTTCAAGGATATAATGATACTGTAGCCCTGCCATTTGATCAGAATTTCGATGCAGATCATGTTAAACTTGGTAATTTCAATTTTAAGGTTATATAAGAGTCTCTTAGCCACGCTATAAAACTACCCTCAGTGGGTAAACCATTCTTCAAGGGCGGGCAATTACATATTCCAAATTGTGGCTCATTCACCAAACCGACCTATCACTCAATTAGTGAGACGAAAGGTATACTATGGAGTTGTATCGAAGAGAAATGACACTCTATGATCACCATGTTGCAGCGCTTTTTTACCTATGAGGGAAGGTATTCCATTGTGTTTTGATATCATATTCGCTTGTTATCACATTTTGCAGGAGATAGTAAGATCAATTTCTCGCATTTCTTGACGTTAAGCTTGCACAAAATGTCAGAAGGGGTGCAATCAATGAGCACGAACCCTGAGACAACAATATATAACCACAGTCTAATTAAAATGGTAATTGCTGCTAAACTTACAAAGTGGTGGAGGTCTTGGGAAGACTTCTTGATTGAAGATTTTCCTAGAGAAGAGACTCAGTTCAAAGGTCGGCAACAATTGGTGGGACAATCACTTAAGCATAGGAGGGAAACCTTGTCACAACATTTCTAAATGTCGCCTAACCCTACAAATAACCATGTCCCTCTTATTGTCAAAACCCCTCATGAATCGACACCCTGTTCTAATACTATGGAAGAGGGGACATCTTCAAAAGGCCAAAGGGTAAATAAGCGAAGGAATAAGCAGAGAAGGAGTAGTAAAGACCGACCTAAGCCAACTGATATTTTTGGGTTGAAAGGTGAATAACCTGCATCGAAAGCTCTTGAAGCTCATGGAGGGACCAAACCAAAACCTAAGAGGAAGAAAGATATTTTTCCAACCCCAGTACCGTCAATATCCATGGCAGAGACTTCGATCCAAGGTCGCTGAAGAACTAGAAGCATGAACAAGATTAAGACTCCTAAGGTTATAACTTTTGAGTGTATTGATTTTATTTCCTCTCCTGACTCAGATGGCAAGGTGTTGCATTATTACCCTAAAGAAATTCCTGTCTTAGTATCTAAAACAAAGATACCCTTCGACATTTCACAAGATTTGGAAACACAGTCCCATGTTCAGTATTTGCCCAGCAAGAATCTTAGTCAAAAGGTTAGTAGGGAAGTTCAACAAGATTCCTCATGAGATAAAGGTCATAGAAAAACTACAGGAGGTAGTGCCTCTCAACAATCGACAACACCCATGAAAACTCTGATTCTTATCGCAGAAGAAATCTTGAAGGTTCATTTAGGGAAGTTGTAGAGGAAATTTGTTAAGCTTCGTAAGAAAGAAAACAAGCATCGCGTCTTATTTCAGTATGTCAGAGAAGTTAACCATCAGAGCATCGAAACTGATCTTTGGTTGTATTCCTAGAATGACGAGCTGAAGTGGAGGAACAATCTGTTGCCACGTTGGAAAATTTCTCGGGTGAAACCCATCAAAAGGCTAAATGCTCAAGATCTTGCTCTGTAGTTTAAGAAGTGTTATGTGCCAATTAAGCATGGTTTAGAGGTCTTGGTCAAGGCTGCTGGTATTTGACCATAGTTTCTTTTGCTACCACATCAGTACTATTTTTGGCATACTATGGCAACATGCATTAGGACATGCATTCAAATCAGCATGGGAGGATGTTGGTGCCCATTTTTGTCCCCAATTTTCTACCTCTCATCCCTAATTTCACCATATTTTGCTTATGAAAGTACTCCTATTACCTACCCTATCAACTGCATCACTCCCTAAACCCCACTAGTACATAAATCAGAGGTAAATGCACTTAACTGACATCGTTTTGCTATTTGTGATTTAATTTAAGTGAATTTTGAGTTATTTCCCTATATGGTAACTATTTATTCATGGGTTTAGCTGGAAGCCTGGTGACAGGATTGACAGGTCTGTATGAATGGAAGGATGCATCGTCATCAACATCGACCTCAACTGTCATCTTCAAACTACCGATCCTTGACCGAGTCCGAAACAATTTGGCCAGGTGGGATCCTTCTTCTTATTTTTCCCATCAAAATTACACAACAATCTGTGAGGACAAGCACGATTCTTCCAGGATTGATTTGCTATGTAAGTGTGATAATTAAAAGGCCAAAGGTCCTCCAGATCAGAATCAAAGTAGACTACTCTCATAATGGCAATCAATTACTCTAGAAGGAAGTTGTTCATTCTAAGTAAAGTTAATACGATTTGGAGCAGATTGAGTAGTGCTTAGATTAGTTTATAGTTACTAAGGTTTCCATAGTTAGTTAAATTTCTATTTTTACATTTATACAATCACCTTTAAAGGTCATTGTAATGCAAAGAAAATGCTAGTCGAGTTAGCTGGTTAAGAATCATTGTTGTTGATACATTGTGAATTATGTCAATTGGTTCTCAAACTCTGTTTTGGAAATATATATGATCGCTTTCAAGTCGTTAGCCAGAAGCATTGTTATCATGGTTGATTATGAGCTATATCTTTGATGTTTTAGATCTTTCTTCTGTTACATTAGACTAGCTTACTTCAGTCGTGGAAGGGCCCACCACCTCCAGAAATAAGCCCCATTAACAGTTCAGATAGCTAGGTGTGTGCTTATGATTTCATAGTTGAATCCTGTGTGTTCAGTTATGAACATTGATATATGATTTCATGATTTGCGTGGTTCGTTGCTTTACAAATTACACCATTTAAAGATTTTGTCCTGTGTTAAAGAGCTTCAATTCATTATCTAACTTGAGTTTGTATTTCAATACAGAGCCATGATCTATTCTTTCATTCAAAGTCGCATTCATGCATGTTTATAATAAGAGTATCCATGATAGGAAAATCAATTGATTCTTGAAGCTATATAACACGATCTCTGTGTGTTTATCTCGGCGTGTTTGTCTCGATAACGAATTTCATGATGAATGGTATGAGTGTGGATGTAGATTTCCTTGTGTATAATTGAGAGATTGATTTATGGTGTGAGGTTTTGTTTATGATTTCAAATGAATTCGAGTTTAGTAATAAATAGGTGTTATGTTTTCCATTTCTACAATTTGAATTGTTTGATTCGTTTCAAGCCTTATGATTTACTTTTCGTAGTGTGGTTTAATTTAAGATCATTTCATTGAGAGAATTGATTTGAGTTATTAAATTAGCATAGGATAATTTAGATCTATTATTGCATAATAGAATAAGATTGATTTTCATTTCTAGTACTATAGTATAAAGATTGATTTCAAGCATTGAATTGTGTGATTTATATTCCTAGTATGATTTTATTCTTCGCATTACTTTGAGTTGTTTGAAGATAGTTAATTCCAGGATAGATTAGATTTCCATTTTAAATGTAGTAGCATAGAATTTTCTTTTATAGTAGCAAGCTTAGATAACTCTGTCAAAGATTTCATTTTCATAGAGTCAGTGTCTGTAGCAATGCAAAGTGAAGTTTGGAAGGTGTTTCACTCCCAAGTAAAATTAGTTTGGTTTGAATGGATCGAAGATAATAGATTAGGATTTTATCTTAGATTTATAGTTTGGCCTCCTTATCATATTTTGTTACAAGTAAATAGATGCTTGGTACTTTTAATAGCTAGAAGTTTAAATCCTTGCTTAAGATTTGTAGTTGGAGTGAATTTCATTAAGCCTTTGGTTTCAGTAAGATTTTCTTTTGATTGCAGAGATTTAGAATAAGGAATAGATTGCATTGAGTTAAGTTTATTTCCTTTAGATTGCTTATGTTTTCTAAGAATGAGATGAGTGCTAGTTTGCTTAATTAGTATTGTTTCTTTTCCATCATTCTGTACTTAATGATTAAAGTAAAATTACATACTCTGAATTTAATCTTGAACTAAAACACAGTAAAACTCATGCTGACGAGTCCTGGTTGACAATTAAATATCAGGAGATTTAATCACTAATTAAAACTCTCAACAGTGACCGGGATATAAATTTTGTAATCTTTTGGTTGTTGACTATAATTAGTAAATATACATTTTTCACTCTTATCATCCAACTTTACTCTTAGCTCCTTAGGCACATGAGCATACGCTACACATCCAAACACTTTAAGATGAGATACACTACAAGACATACCTTGATTTTCCGATCACTTTGGTTCTCTTCTAAGGATTTGAATTATTTTAACTTTGCAAAAGCATTAGAATTATACTTCAGGAGGTAAACCCGTGTCTTTTCACTATAATTATCAATGAAAGTGAGGAAGTAGCAACTTCCACGAATCCATTGTGTCCTCATTTGTCCACACAAGTCTGTATCAACCAACTCTAGTGGCTTCTTTACTCTATATGAAAATACCTTTGGAAAAATTTCATGGTGTTGCTTTCCCAAGATTCAACACTAACGAGTAATAGAAGGTTCTTTGATGGGAGGTAATCCTCTAACCATTTGTTTCCGCTGCAACAATCATAAACCATAGAAGTGCAAGTGTCCAAACCAAAATTTCCATAACCAATAATCATTAGAACATGCAACAGTAAAAGAATTGACCTAATCATTGTACTTCATGATTAGAGGAAAGAGTTTGTCCGTTATCATCTACACCTTTGCTATCGATTGCTTTCTTGGGGGATTTTCATATATAGCACACTATTGTCCTTGAAAAATAACTATGTATCCCTACTACATCATTTGACCAACACTTATCAAATTATGCTTGATACTAGGGAAATTATATACCTTTGCGGTTGTCTTTGGCTCCCCTTCTTAGTCAGAAGGTTGACTACTCATTTCCCATCTACATCCACAGTCTAGTTAGTGCTCAACTTCACCTCTGTCTTCATAGATTGATCCATATTTGCAACAGAATTCTTGTTACCTTTCATGTGGTTACTCCAACCACTATTTAATAACCACACATTATTAGAAGGTTCCATGGTACGGAAAGCTAGGAACATGGAGTCAGTATTCTTTGTACTAAAATTATCCCTCTACTTTCCTTGATCAACTATCTTCTTCCTACAGTCACGGGTACAATGACCAAATTTATTACAATAATATCTCACCTTTGATTTTTCATCTCTTTGATGGTTGTTGAAGCTTTTTCTATTGCTTCCAATTTCTTATTCCTACTCTTCTCTGCCATCTCTTTAAGCACCATGTCTTCTACCTCATCCCCTACCTCTCGATCTACCTCTACCTCAACCTCTGTGTTTTGAAATAGAGATCCCATTTTCAAAGTAGTTTCTAAGGTGGAATCCTTATTTTTGTCTATCCTTTCCTCATGCGATAGAAATGATCCCATCAAATCATCAACTATTAGAATTTCCAAACCCTTGGATTCTTCTATGGTTGCTACTACAACATCAAATTTGGTAGACAAAGATCTAAGGACCTTTTCAACCAACTTTTGATCTTCTTTTTAACTAGTTTACAACAATCAAGACCTGATTCATGAATGAATCGATGTCCTATGTTTCCTTCATCTACAAAATTTCAAAATCTATTCTAGTTTTCTGCAACTTAACAATATTGACTTTGGCCATAATTTTATATCTTTTATCCAAATTATCCTATTCTTTCTTTGATGAATACATGATCATAATCTTTTGGAACATTGCTCAGTCCACTTCTTGTTTGATAAGCTACAATGCTTGCGCATTCTTATTTTTTTCTTTCTTCCATTGTTCCCCTCGGCATTACTGAGGGCTCGTTTTTTTGTTTCATTCTTAGGTTTTGGAAATCCATTTGTCACAAAGTATCAAATATCATGAGCCTCTAACGTGGTCTCCATCTTAATAGCTTACACATAATAATCCTTCCCTATAAACAGTAGAAAATGCAGCTGGAAACTAAATGAAGCCATATTTCTGCAAAAAAAAAATACTCTTCAAATAAAACCCCCTTTTTTATTTTATAAAAACCATTAAAAAAATTATATTCCTCCTTAAAAAAAATTGCACCACACTTTATAAATAAATTCCTTTTAGTAAGCCCCAAGGTTTTTATTTTCTTATAAAAAAGCTTTAACAAATCCCACATAACACTTTTTAAAAGAGTTGTTAAAAAAATTTATAAATCTCATAAAAAGACTTTAATTAGCTCCATACTTTTTAATAAAAATCATCCGACCCCAAATCAGTGCACCTTTTTATACTTTAACGTGCGTTGGTTGCACTTTACCTATGCAACAATTTTATAATGCGATCTATTTTTTTAAATCTACGACCTTCTTTATTTGGTCTTTTTCTCATTCCCTCATCGGGCTTAATGGTCCTTGTATTCCTTCTTCCAATCTGATACTAATTTGTTGGAAAGGCAAAGGATCACACAAAATAATACAAAAAATTCACACATACAATGATATGAGTTGCAGCTTTTTTATTGATCACACAAAAAATTGATGTTTATAATGAATTTAGTGAGGGGTATTTAATCTTTCCCAACTAACGACTCACTTAAAATAACTTTGACATACAACCACACACTAAATTCGACTTAACCTAAAATATGACTTAACTCAATTTGACTCAACTTGACTCAATTAAATGACTCTCTAATTTGAGATAACTCCATATAAGAGTAATTAGCTACCTTTAACCAGAACTTCATAGTGATTATAATTTTGCCGAAGATTATCTAAACAATGCTATGGATCACAGAAGTCTAAACTCCCTGATTATAATTTTGTTATATTTTAGTGTTATTATGAATATGTGGAATTTTAATCTTCGAAGAATTGTATGTGGTTGCCAATTGTATTTCAATTGGAGAGGATAAGGTTTATGGAATTTATTTTCCATATCAACCTTTAACAATATAACATACATACTTATGTTAGTTGTAAATTTATTAAACCATTAGTAAATTATTTTAATTCTAAATTTATTAGAAGAGTAAATTCAGAAAGAAAAATGAAATTTTATCCCATCAAAAGTTAAAATTTATTGTCAAAACGTGTGTACGTATAATTATTTTAATTCTAAATTTATTAAACAAGGAGTAAATTTATAAAGAAAAATGAACTTTTATCCAATCAAAAGTTTAAATGTTCTGTAAAGACGTGTGTGCATATATAGATAATACATACACATATATATTGATAATTAAATAAATGGTGTTTTTTTTCTCATAATTTTACTTATAAACCTACCAGAGTCTATGTGACATATGCGACTTGGAAGATTCATGTTTCTGCCTTTAATTTTACTTATAAAACTACCATAGTGTATTTGACATATGCGACTTGGAAGATTCGTGTTTCTGCCTTTAAACTATTTTTATGACCAAATATGTTTCATATATTTGTATATATAAAAGTTTTTTTTTTTTTGGTAAGCTGAGGCGTTACTCTGATTTTCCATTACCAAAACTTAAAAACAGTACATATATATGCAGGTCTCAACCCGCCCTTAAGGGAAACCGGGTTTCTTGACCATCTGAAGTTTTTAAAAGCCAGCCAAAAAAAATATATTATCAGTCTATCTATCCAAGCTAAATACACCTCTATTCTTCCTCTAGTCAAACTGTTTTTTCTTAGAATCAGTAACATTTAACATTACAAAAATCAAAATGGAGATTTATATAAAAACCTCCCTGCAGCCGCTCCTTCTTCTACTGGTTCATTGCGCCAGGCTCTGACTCCTTCTCTATCTTGACTCCCATTCCTCCCGTTTGCAGCATTTGCTGAATCTCATCCATTTTCCTATCCTGCATGAGCAGGGTGATCTGAATATTCTTCAGTTACTTTTTCAAGGTGGGGATTCCTTGGGACAGTTCGGCCATTTCCATGGCCACCTGTTCCATTGCTTTGGCCAGTAACCGTTTCATTCCCCAGTAAACATGTAGCGATTGTTTATAAAGGGACATTCTCCCCCTCGTATGCCCCGGGTCTGGGAGGAGCCACTCCCAATCTTCCATTTCGAGATCTGAAGTCTCCTGCATGGCTTCTTCCTCTAAGTGGTCAATTATCCTTCTGATGTTCGGGTTAGTATCGTGGTGGTAGGCCTCCTCTGCTTCTTGTAGCTTCTTTCTCATATCCCTCTTACTTCCTTTTCTGCCTCTCACCTCACTGGCTTCTCCCTCGTCTGATCCCCTTCTTCCGCCCCTACTCCCTCTTCCGCCTCATCCTCCAATCCCTCCTTTTCCTCTTTGGTTTCCCCGACCACGTGTTCCTCTGCCCCTTACTCTTCTACCATACTCCTCCTCTTCTTCTTCTTCCTGGTCATCTTTCTCGTCTTCTCAGTTTCTCGTCCTTGTCTGGTTCCCCTCCGACTTACTTTCCTTTCCAGCCTTTTCTCGTCCTGACCCCTCTTTTATAATGTAATTCTTGATATCAAATTCTTCCTCCGACTCTGCTATACTCTTTCCTTTCTCTTCTGGAACTGCCACTTTGCTTCTCGTCCACCTTCCTGCTCCCATTTCTTGATTCTCTGCCATTTTCCTTGCCCTCTTTTGCTTTCTCCGGCTGTCCTTCGTCCGATGCGGTTTCCCAATTCTCCCCCTCACTTGGCTTTGGTTCGCTTGTGGTTTCTTTCTTTGCGTAATTCTATTGCATGCTGATACTATATTACCCCTGCTTTGCCACCTTTTCTTCTTGAAGCATCGTTGCTTCCTGTCCTCCTCATTACTATCCTTTTCATTTGTTCTTCCAGCTGTCCTCTTCTCCCTATCATGAGGGCTAGCGGTCTCTGTCTCTCTGACAGTTCCACCTCCCCTTCTCGGTACCTTTCCCACCTCTCTCCTTGAGATGCTCACCTTTCCCGTGGTTTGATTTATCCCGACCTTCATGACTTGATCTTCGTATGCTTGATCCTACATACGTTCTGTCCGAGCATTGATTAACCTGTCCTTTCTCCTCCTCCCCATAACCCAGAGGCATTTAATTGTTTCTTTCTTGTGTGATCGCTTCATTATAGTCCTGATTTAGTATGTTATTTAACTCGATCCAGCTTGGATCATCCTTTAATGATGTCCAGCTGCCATCCACTGTCCTGTTCGAACCTCCACTTCCCCAATTGGCCAATAGATCAGCTGCGCGGTTCCCCGTTCTCAATACGTGGTTAATGATTGTGTATTCAATCCTACTCAGCAGCCCCTCAATATCCTGGATTATCCCTGTTGTCCTCCAACTGTTCGTTAACTGATCCCATCTCCTACCATCCCTTAATTTCCTTAACATCTCTATCGTAATTTGGGAATCTCCTTCGATTTCAAGGTTCATGTAACCATTTCTAACTGCTATCCGGAGACCCTGATGTACTGCCCACAACTCTGCTTCGTTGTTCGTCATTTCCCCTCCCCATTCGGCAAACACCCACCTTGTATTACCTCTACTATCTCTGAAGATACCTCCCATACCTGCTTGTCCCGGGTTACCCTTTGAGGCCCCGTCGAAGTTTAATTTGATCCGTTGATCCCCAGGTAGTCTGAAATAGTTGGGGCTCTGCATGCCAGTTCTGATCCTCCTCTCTGTATTGGGGTAGACCATCTTAAATTCCATGTTCAGTTTTGAGACTATTCTCTGCTCCTCTGGATTCATCTTCCAATCTTCTTCATCCCATACTTCGGACAGAACAGTTTCTTTAATTGACCTGCATATTTCATCCCAAATTCTCGATTCTTGACAACTTTTATCCCTAAAGACTCTTCGATTTCGCTCTTTCCAAATCGACCATATTACGAATCCTACCGCCAAGTTCCATATTCTTCTTACAACTTTGCTTTGATAATTCCCCTTTCCCCATTGAATCAGAGTATTCCTGATGTTGTCTGGATCCCTTTTTGTCATACCAAAGAGCACCCTAATTTCCTCCCACAAGCTCTGAGCGTATGAACATTTGTTCAATAAGTGCTCCCGAGTTTCTATTTCCTTGCTGCAGAGACTACATCTTGAGGGTCCATTCATTCCTCTTTTCTGAATATTATCCCATGTCAGGATCCTTCCTCTGCTCACCAGCCATGCGAAAAATGTTATTTTTGGCCACCATTTTCCTTCCCAAATCTTTTTCCATTCCATTGGTCCCTCCTCTCTTTCCTCTTTCGTTGCCCAGTAGTATGCTTCTTTTACCGTGAAAGTGCCCTTCATCGCTTTACCCCATCTGAGAATATCCTTACCTGCTCTGATTTTGATCTTCCTCGGTTCTATTTCTTTGGTATACGCTTGCTCTGCCTCCTGATTTATATTCTCATCCCATTCCTCCGGTCTTCTCCAGACTCTCCAAATGTCATTTAATTCTTCTCTTTTCCAATAGTCCCTCACATATTCCATTCCTGCCCTTTTCGCTTTTTCTTGGACTTCATGAAGAATTTGGATCCTATCCAGTTTGTCACGCTGTTGCCATCCTTCCTCCCAAAATCTTGCTGAGCTTCCCTCTCGGATTTCCCAAAAAGCAAGGTTCTTAACTATATCCTTATTTCTACTTGCTAATTCCCAGATTTGCGATCCTCTTGGAGTTTCCTCTACTCTTAAACGCCCTTCAGTTGTACCAGGCATGTCATATTTTTGATTCCATATTTTTTTCCACACATCGGTTCCCCCCTGGACCCATCTCCACCATAGCTTCGCCCCTAGAACCTTATTCACAATTTCTGGATCTCTCACTCCCAGGCCTCCTTCCTCTTTCCTCTTGATTACGTTCTTCCATGAGACCAGAGTCCATTTCCTCTGTTGCTTGGGTCCCCCCCATAAAAATTTCCCCAAGATCTCCCTCATTTTGGAGAAAACTCCTTTGGGGGCGGCCATAATAGACAAGGGGTATATAGGTATAGATAATAAGACCGATTTTAATAGGACTATTCTGCTTGCGATGTTCATCGATCTGAAAGACCAACTGGCTAATCTTTTCTTGATTTTTTCCAACATGCTCTGCCAATTCTTCATCCGATTAGGGTTTATATCCAGTTGGATACCCAAATATTTAGTAGGTAACTCTCCCTGTCTGAAACCTAGAATTCTAGTTAAATGGACTTTGATAGAATCTGGCGTATTAAATATGAATGTACAGGATTTATCCTTGTTAATCTCCATGCCTGATGCGCTCATGAAGACCTCTAAGACCCTCTTGAAATTTCTCACCTCCTTGAGCGACGCTTCTCCAAATAGCATCACATCATCAACAAACTGTTGATGTGTGATGGTCAGATCGTTCCCCCACAACCTGATTCCTTTGATTTTCTTTTCTCTTACTTCCTTTTTGAGTTTTCTACTTAAGCCTTCCACCGCCAAGATGAATAAGAACGGGGAAATTGGGTCCCCCTGCCTAATTCCCCTGGTAGCATTAAACGTACCTGTAGGTATACCATTGACCAAAATTGAGAAATTTGGAGTAGAGATCATGCTGAATATCCATTCTATCCACCTGTTCTCAAAACCAAAAGCTCCCAGAATCGCTCTGAGGTAGTCCCAGTTCAGTCGATCATAGGCCTTGGATAAATCCAACTTCATTAGCATCCCTTTCTGTTTTTTCATCTTTAGGGAATGTATCACCTCCTGAGATACCACTATACCATCCAAGATTTGCCGACCCTCCACAAAGCCAGTCTGCTCAGGCGCAATTAAGTTGGGAAGGAGGGGTTTCAACCTTTTCGCTATCAGAGTGGATATAATCTTGTAGATGACATTACACAGGGCAATAGGTCTAAAGCCCTGTGGCTCCTCCGAGCTATTACTTTTGGGGATCAGGGTCAGAAAAGTCGAGTTTATTCCAGGCCATATTCGTTGTTTCATTCGTGATTCTTCAACTGCCTCCAATGTCTCCTTTCCTATAAAATGCCAACTAGCCTGGAAGAATTCCACTGTATACCCATCCGGTCCTGGAGCCTTATTCCTGCTCATATTCATCACCACCTCTTTTAACTCTTCCATGGTTACTGCCCGCATTAACGCTTTATTTTGCTCCTCTGTTACTAATCTTGGTATTTCCTTACATATATTATTTATTGCTTCTCCTCTATCCCTCTGGTTTTCTGTAAGGATCCCTTTATAGTAGTCAACTAGAGTCTTTTCTATATCCTCCTGTTCTATTACTCTTTCTCCTTCAGCATTTTTAATAGAAAGGATCCTATTTCTCTGTCTGTTTTGGATCATAGCTTGATGGAAGAATTTTGTATTCCTTTCTCCTTCCCTTAACCATTTTATCCTTGATTTTTGTCTCCACAGGATCTCCTCCTGTTTCCTTCTCTCTTCCAGCTGGCTTATTATTCTTCCTTCCTCCATACTCTTCTCTTCGTTCCTTCCCTCCAGGATTATTTTTTGCTGGATTTCTTCCATTTCTCCTTCTAATTTCTGCTTTGCTTCCATAATGTTCCCAAATTCTTCCCTATTCCATTCTTTTATTCTCTTTTTAATCTCCTTGAGCTTCAACTGTATGGTATGCATTTTCCCCTTGCCCCTGATAGTACTCTGATTCCACCAGTCCTCCAACTTCTTTATGAATTGGGGGTCTCTAAGCCAGAAAGATTCGAATCTGAAGGGTTTCTTCCCCTTAACCTTCTTGATATCTATCTCTAATCTTATAGGCCAGTGATCAGAACCAAGGCTAGGAAGGATTTTTGCTTCAATAAACACATCGCGATTCAAAATTTGCTCTGATAGCAGAAACCTATCCAATCTAGAAGCGATTTGATTCTGTCCTCCTCTTCTATTATTCCAGGTATGGATTCCATTAGTTGTAGGGATATCTACTAACCTCTGGTCCCTAATCAGGTCGTTGAACTCCTCCATGTTCTGATCCTCTTTCCTTATTCCCCCTCTCTTTTCTCCTAGATCCCGGATCATATTGAAGTCCCCTCCTATTATCCAAGGAATATCCGGGATTAAGCTCCTCATGGTTTGGATATTCTTCAGGAATTCTTTCCGTTCTCTATAAATATGGGGCCCATACACTCCTGAGATAAGGATTCTTTCTCCCATCCCCACTAATCTGAAAAGGCCTGATAGGATTCTAGGAAGACTGAACCAATTTTCAAAAATTACCTCCTCCGGGTTCCACAGAATAGCCAATCCCCCGGCTGTTGCTACTGCATCCAGGGCCATAACCTCGTATCCTAATTTCAGTTTCTTTATAATTTCTACCAGCTGCTGCCATTCCATTTTCGTTTCCTGTATTATCATGATGCTTGGTTTATCTTTCTTCACCCTTTCTTTCAAATATCTCTGTTTCCCTTTACTATTTAGTCCCCTAATATTCCAGCTTGTAACAATCATTTGAAACTTTTAGGAGTTTGTTGAAATACCTCTGACAGAGGTATCACCCTCCCTGAATTTACTAGAATCTCTCCCACTGCTTGGATCGATTCATTTATCGTTCGTCTTCCTTTTTTTCTTCCACCCTTGCCATTGTCGTCCCCTTCCGAGCTTTGGGATCCCTGGTTTCCCACTTGATCTGATCTATTTTCTATGAATCCTCCCTTCTTTTCCTTATATCTTTGAAAAGTTAATGAAAATATAAAATTTATAATTAAAATTAAATTTAAGAATATTATTTTAAAAAAATAATAATAATTTTTTTGTCATTCAAAAAATTTTCATTAGATTTTTAGGAAAACAATGCTCGCAAAATATGTCTTAACTGTTTCTTTTCTCTCATTTTGACCAAACTTGTTAAGAATGGAGATCGGAGGATGCCATAAATGAGTCTTTACAATCTTTATTTTTGATAGGCTTTGTATCCATACCATAGTAAGGAAAAACAAAAATGGCACCGTAACTAATAGTAGCATATCAAGGAGGGGGGTGGGGAGGGAGAATAGGGGTAGATGCAAAGTATCCAACATGATCGTGCATATGCAAATCAATGTGTTCCACTTGTGCTTCCAGATTGCGGAGGTGGTCATTTGTGCAATGGTGGTTGCAGCAAAGGCTATCCGCTGGGTCCAAGATTTGATTTTGAATATATTGAATATCATTTATATAAGCCACTAACTCATTGTGGTCATCATACCTGTGTTCCTGAAGAATATCCATATAAATTTGGATGTTTCGAAGCTACTCTACTATGGATTGCATGGTTGCTGGAGCCACAATATGCCTTGGGAACGAGCAAGAGAAAGTTTGACCTCTCCCTCGGGTTCCATGCTGGCTGAGTTCCTGGAGAATGAGTTGTGGCTCAAAGCTGGATGACCCACATTTTTTAATGACCCCCCCACTACGGGAGGGCCTGCCTCATAGGCGAGGCATTGTGTGCACTGTCAAATGGTTGGTTGGCGGGATTGTGCAGTAACCTTATGAGAACCTGTAAGGAGAAGGACATTCACCAGAACCAGGATACCAAGAAACAAACTTGAGACACACTGGAACCCAAACAAAACTGAATTTAGACCCAGAAGAGAAAGCCTCTCCCGAGGCCGAAGAACTGTCCAGGATAGAAAAATCTTTCCAACCCACATACTCTCTGATTAAACTGACAAATCCCTAGGCGAGCTGAGAGCCTCACCCTTTAATACCAAACTCGAATTGACACTAGTGCGGACAACAACAATTACTATGATGGGGAATACAATGACCCAACATTAAATAAACACCAGAGGCAGCTTTTAGCAAGAAACCAGTGGCGGGACACCCGCAAGAACCCAACAATTGAGGCCTCCAACTAAGGCTAAGAGAAGGGAAGCCATAAGGAGTTATGGAAAATTTCACATAGAAGATATCCAATTCATCATAATTCTCACCCAAAAACCCCCAAAAGAAGCTAGGGTGGTTGAAGAAATCCCACTTTTCTAAGAGTAGACAGTAGGAAAGGGTTACCTTTTCCCTCTCGGGGGAAGAAAACTCCAAGAGCTCGCTGGCGAAGCTTTGAGACAGAGCCATGGAGCCAACTCTAGACTCCGGTCAAGGAGGTTCCTGGATCCTAAATGCAGGATTTTAGGCCAAATTCGAACTAGACCAAGGCAAAGCACGCTTTCACTTCACATCTCATCCAAGACCATGATCTTGGCGAGTTTCCATAAACCCTGTCTCTCATGCTACAATACTCCTCCCTACCCAAATTCAGCGCCCGAAATACCAAACTAGAACAAAACTCTCACTTGCCCTTTAATAAAACTAATACACCAGTTGAATAGATCATCGCGTGAGTGGAGTGAATGAAGACGTGAATCATTAACTCAAACATAATTATCGCGTGGAGGGGGAGACCCAAAACCCTCTCAGTAGTCATTCCATGAGAAGAAATTTATTTATCGATTTATTAAATAATTAAAATTTAAAATTATGTATATATATAATTAATTGAAGTTGCCCTACAAAGCCTCCTAGTTACGACCTAAACCTACATTAACAATTATTTTATCAATAAAATGCTATATTATTAGTGTCCGGAGCGATGACATCTTTCTCAGTTTGTTGCTTAACAGCATACTTATAAAATCTCCATTGAAAATTAAAATCTGCATTCAAAATTCCTTTTGTAAATGGGAGTCTCAAATGAATTTATATGTTGCGATGCAAAAACAATAAACTTGTCCGTGAGTGAACCAGAAGCGACTGCCATTGCTATGCACACACTCTGTCAATTTTTTCCACAATTGTTTGCAAACCAGTATTGATTGTTCAATATCTATTTAAATTACGATATAATTATCAATAAGAGATAAAAGAGTTATTATATCACATTTATACATCTATCTAACGATGCATGCATGAAAGACGTGTTTGACGATTTATAAACTCCCTTGCATTATAATTAATGCTTTCATTTTCATTTTAAACTATTCCACTACTTGGCCAGTTACGAGTACCAAGCGTGGCTTTTATGAGTAACTTATTATACATATAATACCAAGTGTAGCATTTGATTCGTTTGTCATGTTTTAATGAAACTTATTCCATAGATAAGATATTCAAATATGTTTCACATTTTGAATATGGAAAATATATAAAATATGCAAACACTTTTAAGAGAGTGTATGATTTTAAATATTATATTAATATATATTCAAAATATATAAAATATGCAAGCACTTTTAAGAGCGTATGATTTTAAATATTAATATTAATAATTTTTTGTTATTAATAAATAAAATTTATTATAAAATATAAAATTATTTATAATAAAAATAGACCAGTCTTACAACATTAACATCTCTCACAACATTTTTCAAAAAAATATTGATGGAATCTTCAATGTTCATGATTGTACTACTTAGTTATATATGAGATAAATTTGTAGATATAGATTTTGTATTGGAAAATTATGTAAATATGAAATTTGTAAATGGTAAGAAGCGATATAATAGAATTTTGTAAGTAATAAAAAAAATAATAAATTGATTTGAAAGAAATAAATTGATGAAATTTTATTATCTATTTTTTTTTATAGGTGAATATGTAAATATTAAGGGTATGTGTATGGTGCATAATTAATTAAAGAAATTTTTGTAAAAAATTATTTTTAGGAGTAGTGACAAATCAAAGTTTTAAATATTATTATTCAACAATTTCTCCTTTTCTCCTTCATTATAGAATTGATCATACATAAATAATATTTAACCTTCAACCCTTAGATATCTTATTTGTTCAAAAGTTAAAGAGTATATCTTTTTGGTAAGTTGACTCTAATTATGTGCGGTAATGCTTAGAAATTATAATGTATCCAATCCTTACCGTGTCACCTTTTGTTTAATTTTATAACACAAAGAAACATTGGAACACCCCTTTTTAAAATATTGTCCAAGAGTTATTATTGTAATGGATTTATAGCCATGGTGTTTGGTTTAGAGATTTAATCGTTGCACTTTTCCATGTGTTTGGGTACATCTATACATGGTGTGGTAATATTCTTGACTAATACATGGCCTCTCCTAAAAATCCTAGGCATGACTTAACCATTCAGGTTATCAGGTTATACGATTTCCGTGCTTTTCTTTTAATGATGCTTGTTGCGCTCTGCCTTGGGCTTTGAAGGTTTCATTCAGAAATTATCACGTTTGCGACCTTTACGTGAGTGCATGTGATCACTTGGATCATTTTCAATAGTAGTAATGGACTTGGGAAACTCAAGGGTTGAGTTCTATTATTATAACCCTAATCATTCAATTCAGTAGGTCCTTGGTCATTATGCTGCTTTCTTTGTCGCCTTGTTTTCCTGGTGCCTCTGCAACCCTGTTCTGGAGTCATCTGTCGGTGCATGGTTTCCAGACAGCTTACAGGGTTTATGAAGGTAAAAGAGCCTCACTCCCACCACCCTTCAACCCTTTAGGTCACATTTGATCGTGTAAAAGTTACGTGTGGATATTCCGTGTGACTAAGATCTGAATGACTTGATCCAGATCTCAGAATACAAGATCAGATATGAGAATCAAAAGGTGAGGGGTTGCAGCGATTAAAGAAAATATGGTCTCATCATAGGTGGCCACGGTGGAATCCAATTAAGAACTATTTTTTCCATTTCGCTCTGGTCGGGAATCTCTCAGAAATTGTGGCGAGGCTATTCACAGATCGAAGGACATGAGTCTAGCTCATGTATGGGGAAGATTTTGGTATGAGTGAATACTCTATTATTAAGCTTTCTCCACGACTTTGAATCAAGCCGTCATTGTAGTATGTTGAGTCACATGTGAAGTTCAGGATTTGTGGTTTGAACGTTCCGTCAAATTTTGAACTGGCATTTGCCTCCAAGAGCCTAACCAAACGCTTCAAATACAAAGTCAGATGGCGTAAAGTTTCACCTAAGTCAATAAGGTCAAGAAGATAGCTTAAATAAACACTGAAACCCAACTAAAACACCCAGAGTCTGCCTCTGATCAAAGGCTTAATCTAAAACAATCGGTATAAAAGCACAAATATATGTCACCGAAACTGCACGTGACAACAACGAATAATATCCGCAATTCAAAAAAAGAAAATATCATAGACACGACCTTCATCATGAAATAAGTCCAGGTTTGAACGCCTAAACCGGGTGAACAAAATATTAATTATAAAAAAGCATCAATGCTTACAAATCCCGAAGTGGAAGAAAGACGAATGCTGTCCAGAGAACAATCTAGAGAAAGTCAATGGCCTTTAAAACGACACAAAAGCCAAATCTTCCTGAAGGTCCAGACCGCTAATGATAAAAATTAAAGGCCAGCAAACCCAAACACCTCGCAAGGCAACGAACAAATTAGTGGATGGAGGGTTTACCGAAATAGCAGGGCATATTCATCAAAGTCTAACCCACAAGTATTGTGCCAATTCTATTTTTAAACTACCATATACTTGTTTCATAGATTTCAATTACCATATACTTGTTTCATAGATTTCAATTGAGTGGCAGAACCGATGCGACTATATATTTAATCTTATTCACTTTTGCGTGTTAGTTCAACAAGAGAGAGAAGAAGTTTTTTAATTAAATCAATTATAAATCGATGATTACGATGTTACTTATATGCGGTGTGTGCATGAATCGCAAGTGTCTTCTGCATTGCAGGTGTCAAGCAGCACAAATTCTAGTTTTTAGTAAGTTATGTGTGGGCTAGTGGGGGGATGATATGTGTCTACATGGTGGGGCTATGTTTCTCATTCGTTGTCATGCTCATCATTCATGGCTATGCTTATGGGGCAGCTACCATTTCACTAATCGATCCCGCAGAGGTGCAGGTAGTAGTTAAAGGTGTTGTTCCAAATGTGCTCTGCGGAGGTAGTAGTTAAAGGTGTTGTTCCAGATCCATGCGCAGATCATCCAGCAACAATTTCTTCTGTTGACCAAGATGCACGAGCAGCTAAAGGTGCAGCACGAGAGCTAGTTGTTCCAGGTGCAAATACAATTCCTTGAGCGGAAGTCCTGCAATAATAACAACTATAAGTCCTTCTCGTTCTATGGTTGAGTAGTTCCGTTCGGCTTTAATCCTGTCCTGTGAGATGTTGTAGCAATGGAGGCCACCAGCAGGAAGGAAGAATAGAGCACAGTGCGCTTTCCATTGAGAGTGGTCTTTCGCTTGAGTGTTTTGCGTCTTCAAATATGCTGATGTAGCAGGTTTACTATCTCAGTAATGCCTAGAACTCTATCTTGAGAAACTGCCTCTTTAACAGGCGGGTCTTGCAATAGGTACTACAACCCTTGCTGCTTACTCTGTTGTTAGTGGTGCTTCCATTCGTTTCATTGGCGCAGGATTGGGATCTTAAACAATGGGCTCTGCTACTGAAGCTGCTTACTTAACAACGGTGATAGATTCTGCTAATGGCACTGAATATGGGTCACCTTGACCTCTGCTAGCGGATCGGCTTCTAGCACTAGATCTTTATTCGCGCTTAGATCTGCTGCCTCTGTGGCTACTCATTGTTTTTATGCGTCTGAAACAAAGTAGAATTCTCACTGTTTTAGTTTATTCAGCTGTTGCAAGGGATGCGCTCTGCGGTAGAAACCCTAGGCTGATTCTATTACCTGTAGAAAATGGATAGCTAGCATCTGTAAAAGGCTCTTAAAAGGGTAGTGGAAAGACTGTTTGTGGTTAATTTTTCCGTGTCCAATATCTGGTCAGCCTCCTGTACAGGTAACAGACAGGAAGCTCCTTGGTGGAAAATACTTCCATGTGAAATCATACTTTAGTAATCATTTGTTGTTATATTTGTGGAGGTATGTTTGCTTTCCTGGCCTCCAGTTGGATTTCTAAATCCACTAGCAGTTTGTTGAACATGTCTGTTGCTTTATTGTTTGCAAACATTATATGTATATAAGGATAAATATTTTTATCCATTTTGTTTTGTTGTTTCTAGAATCTCATTTATGTATTCTTCTTACATTTGTATGATATTGCAGACTGTGGCGCTGAAAATTCACTAAAGCCGGGTGATGTAATTCAATGTAGAGAATGTGGTTACCGTATCCTGTACAAGAAACGTACTAGAAGAAGTAATATTTCTCATTGCTGATCTAAATTGCATTCACAGGATTGCTTGATGCAGTTGTTTTGAGCTTGTGTTCTAACCTTCATTATCATTGTGTCTTTGCATGGTTTCTTCTTTAAGTTTGTAGTTTATGTAAATTTAAATTGAAAGAAATTCAAGGTGAATGGTGACTGTTTCATTTGAAACAGGTTTGAAAAAGCTAATGATTGAAAGAAGAGCATTTCTTCTTTCTCAGCAGCGCTTATGACTTCCCAATGCCTTTATTGTTGAAACAGATTATTGTTTTTCTCTCATTCATCACGAGAAGAGCTCTAATTTTGGTCTTTATTTAGTATTTATCTACAATGCTTGTGTCATGGTAATACAACTATCTCAGAAAGCTTACCGGCCTGTCTTAATTGTGTTTTTGTGCAGTTGTTCAATATGAAGCTCGCTGAGATCTCTTTCTATATGTCACACTGATCATCGAGAGCATGCTTCTGAAACGTTTCTCGATTTGGGGATGTATGAATGTAGACTTTTTGGGCATGTATGAATGTGGACTTATGATTTTACAATATGGAAACTTGTAAAAAGACTTTTAGTTGATAGTCCTGTCTCTGTTAGTATTTTGTTGCTGTCCATCGCCTGTTATAGAGAGGGAGGCTGCCATGACTAGCAAAGAAAAATAATAACAACATGCAACATTCTGCTTAGAGAATTAAGGAAACTGCAACGCATGAAAAGATGGAGATTTCTACTACAACAAATAGTGTTGTAACAAGATGTGCAGAGTAAGAGCAATTTATCATATCTGCATGTTTCTTTAAGCTGATTTTCAGGTGAGGCCAATAGTTTCTGAAAATTGAATTCTATGTAGCATTTTTTAGGTTTATACTAAATTAATCAAATACTTGAGCCTGTTGGATGGGAATAAATATTTAGAATCCATTAATTCTTGATATTGATCTCTGTGACAGGGCTCTTTGCACAACAGTAGAATCAATCAGTTAAGCGATAGGTGGTTTACCTGTTTAACTTTCGATATGTATGCTTTCATAATGCATGTCAGTAGACGCGTTGGTGGCCTCAATTGCTCCAACGGCCCACAGGATTATAGCCAAACGGTGGAGCGCTTCATCAGAGTATTAGCAAGGGACTGAACTCTATTATTATGCAGAAGACTCAGGGACTCCGAAGACTCAAGAACTTTGGCTTATGGAAACCTCTCTTATGAAATCTGGCGAAAGGGACAACTGTTCTAATTTATGGAATGACACCTAGATTGAAGTGGTGGTACGTGGCAGGTGACAAGCGCACTAGACAGAAGCCTTCGCAGATGGACATGCCAGCGAAGATGGACATGCCAAGTCTTTGACCTTTCCGACCTTGCCGTGAAGCTTATGATCTTAGGGTTAATGTATAACACTTAATTTTTTAAACTAATGCTACGCATTAGTTTACTCTGCTACGCAAAAATTCCAAATGCCGACAGAAAAAAGAATATAACCTATGTTTCTTCCCCTCCCGCCTAGGGAAGAGGCTAAATAAGACAGTCAAATTAACTTTTCTTTAAAAGTTTGGTTATTCATAATAGTCGATTTTCATTTGTAATGGTAAGCAGGTGAAATTAATGTTAAATACCATCTTTTCGATTCCTATAGTCCCTAGCCATTGCCAGATGGCAGGGACTAATGAGAAAAATTCAGAGAAAGTATGCAATATTAATAATTAAGGGAACATGTAAACTATAGAATCACATAAAGCGTACAAACGTAAATTAATAAAAGTTAGGTTCACAATATCCCACTCGCTTGACTACAAAACCAATTATTATATCACTTGACTTTATAGCACCAACCATCTGATTAGAGTAGCTACCTATACCCCTTACATACAGGAAAATGAGACATAGCATCAGTTTCCACATATTCCCTATTTGTCTACAGAAAAATAAGTTAACATGGCAGGGAGTCTAACAGTAAATGGAGGATTAAAATAACATAGAAGATAGAATAATAGTGCACAGAGAAATAAGATAATACAACAAACTGTTTAACAAGAGTCACTATTAGGAATTCACTTGAGGATTTTACACTTGTTTGTGCCACTCAACCATGAAATGAGTTATTTCTATTCACCTCCGAGCTGAGATGAACTTGCCAGGGTCGATGGTATCAACAATGTCTATTAATCTCTTCAATAGGTATTTAATAACTTTCTTGCATGATTAATTTCCTTCATTGGCGTCCTTCTTTTGTGGTTCTTTTTATCCACTTGCCTAAGATTTTCCTTAAAATCTCACCTTTCTCTCCTGCAACACTTTATGCTTATATCAACTTAGCATTTTACCCAAGCCAAGTGATTGAATGGATTTTTCTCTCATCCACTAAAACTTATCTAGAATAATATCTAGATCTATAATCCTTATCATGAAAGGATTAACCTAATCTCATTTACTAATGAGATTTATTTTGTTTTTATTTCTTTGGAAATAATCTCATATTCAAGTGTTTCATTCCCAAGTACCTCAATTCTATTTTTTTATTAATTAATAAAATTAGTTATTTATTTACATTTAAACCTTTCAATGTACTTCATGGCTTTACCACCATCCCTACTAACACCATTCAATCTTAACAAAGATAAAACATTAGAGCAATGAAGGGATATTACATTCTCCCCCTTTTTAATTCACACCATCCTCATTGTTTATTCCCTAGTTACTTCCCTTGGAACCAATGCTGGGAATTTTTTTGACATCTCATCTTCCCACTCTCATGTATTTTCTTTGGAATTAAAATGCTTCAATTGCACCTCAACCTGAACAATGACTTAATTCCGAAGTTAGATCTCTTTCTGGTCTAGGATATAGAGAGGTTCTACCATAAAATCTCCTTCGGGTTTCACCTGTAAGATTTTCCAATCAACTATGTAAGAGCCATCATGTACATATTTCTTAAGTAGTGGTACATGAAAAAAATTATTAACTTTAATATGGCTAGGTAATGCTAATTGATAGGGTACGGGTCCAAATTTTTCTAGAATTTCGAACAACCGAAAACATCTTCATGCTAGCTTTGGACAGGTTCCTGTTCTTAAAATAATTTTCATTGGTTTTACCCTCAAATAATCATGATTCCCAATTTTTTACTTTCTTGTATGTTCTCTTTTTACATCATTTTCCTCTCAGTCATGGGCGGTTTTAATATTCTGTTGAATCCTCTATACTTTCAGGAAAATTCCATTTTTTCTAAAGACGGAAAGGAAATTCCTCTTGTCTTTTTTTTGTACAACCATCACTTCAATACCAACTATTCTCTCTCCACTTTTCTTTGTGCGATTCCTCAACTTTGAATCACACCTACTCATACATTTATTTCCGCTCCTTTCTGGCATTTTTTTTTATACCTAATAGATATGTGCTTCATGCATTTCATACACATCCAAACGATTATCCAAATGCATCCAAGAAAAGTCAGTATCCTTGATATAGTATCTCAATAAAAAAATATATCATTTTCGTACATTTATTCACAGTTATACCAAGTTGCATGATCGTTATTGAATGCAACATTTGAACTATGAGATTGACCCTTTTTTCTATTCACATTTCTTCCAAAGAGGAAAGTAATAATTAATGGAATACTTGCATCATTTTATCTTATACTATTATTTCAATAGTACTGTATCAAATATACATCTATCATGCATTACTTAAGTGTAAGAAAACCTACTATCTTAGCCACTTCCATAGTTATAACTTCCTAGTTTTGTTTCAACATGGATGTAATCAAGTCCATTCTTATGGTTTTTCTACTCACTTCCAAATACTTTCGTAACTGATGCAAGTATGAGATCATAAATGAAGAATTCAAAACATCAACATAAATAAATAAATATTATGTTAATACTCTTAAGTTCCATGGTTTAAGCGACAAGTATAATTTCTCAAACCTATAACACTATTCCTTTTTTCCACATCTTATCCACTATCGTCCTTTAATTCCTATCAGGATTCCAAATTTTCCTGGTGATATAATTACAATCCACCAATTTATAGTCAGTTTTTTTTCATTACATATCTAATTTTTGAAGTTTTGATGAGATCACAATACTAATATCTAATCCTACATAATTCTTATATTGAGAATTGATGCCCAATCAAAAATTTATTCACCCTTTTTGTGGTCTGTTCAATTTTGCCTAAAATAATATCCGACTTTGGCCCATTATACCTTATTCATTTGTATGTAAGGCTAATGATTATTCCTCATTTCAATACTTTCTTCCAATGCTATCATGTTTTTCTAGTTTCTTGGTCTTTTAAATACCAATATTACAACTATTCTCAATGTGAGAGTCTATAGTTAGTCTATATACTTTCTTATTTTTGTGATTACTTTATCTATTAATCACAATGTTTGGTGATATTCTATCTTATCTCACATATATACCACTCACATAGTAAATCCTTCACATATGTGTGTCCTCTCATTGAATATTTCCACAAAGCTTCCTTGTTCCTTAGAATCAACTATCCCATGTCCCTAAGGTATCTTCTTATCACATGCTTTTCTTGATTATAAATTCTTTATATTATATTCCATGTATATCTTTTGAAGAAACCTCACAACAATTCTTTATTCGGCAAGTTTGAATCCCATACTTCCATGTAAGTTTTTTTTCATTATCACATCATGGACTTATTCTATTAGGCAGTGCTTCTGTCTTTTATCAACAAGAATAAGATAACCATTTTTTTCCTATTCAACTATTCATGTCTGTTTGTTTTTGTTATTGGTTGCATGAACTTCAACATTGGTTAGTAAATCTTTGAAATATGTTGATGCACTCAATTTGGAGGAAATTCACACCCACGTTGCTTTTCATTCTCTATTCGATTCTTGTTCTCTTAAATGTATTTTGGGGTATGATCATTGATATATTCTTTGCAGCGTTCCTCATAAGTTCTTTTTTTTTTTTAATTAATTAATTTATTTACCTTTATAGTATTACGGTCCATGGTGCCATTAATGTTATTGTAACTACTTCATTACAGTAAGCATGTTAAGGTGAAAATTTTTCTCCCATAACCAACCTATTTTGGTTTCCTAACTAAAATGAGTATCTTTGCTTTTCAAATAATATTTCGAAGGTTATTAAGGAAAGATCAAAGTGTTTATACATAGTGTGCACTCCCTCTAGGGCATGTATCTATTACTAGTTTAAGGAGTTGAGTTGATTTCTAATTTCAACAATCACTAATGGAAAACGTTGTAGGCGGCCTTTAACTTAATCAATCATAATTATTGATATTACACTCTCTAATCTGTATGTTTCAACTTTGTTATAAGAAAGTTGTCATAGAAGAAATTCAACCTTGACTAAATATGCTTAAAACATAAGAAAATCTTAATATGCTACCCGTCCATGTCAAAGCCTTCTTATAGGCCTGTGTGTACTCTATCCGGTCAGATCTAATTTGCAACTCAATGTGTTATTTAGCGTAGGAGGTTACAATCATAGTTTCCTCTTTGTCATTTTTTCCTGAATCACAAGAATAGAGTATTTTATCTCATATACCTTCATGATGTATTTAAAATTGGCAAAGAATAAGATTTGAGGAGCAAGTGATGTGCAATTTTTTGATTTCTAATACCATTTCCCCAACTCCTATTCATACCCACAAATTAAGTAGGTTATTTATGTTGTCCATTATTCCACAATTATGACAATCCATTGGTCTAGACTAAATACATTTAGTTCAATTTTGTGATATAACTTACTCCTGCAACTTATTTCACCATGGAAATAAGGAATGATTCTCAGAGACAACATTCCATTCGCTTAGATTTCCAGGCTTATAATAGATCACAGTAAAACCTAAAGTTTTTGCACAATCAGTGGTGGCTGACATTACTTTTGTTAAAGTTATAAGGTACTAAGTGTCTCATTCTTCAAGAAGCAAGGATCACTCTGTGAACAGTTCAATTTAAGCATAAGTGTGGCTGGCTTGGTAATTGTTAGGTAAATTATTTATTACTTATTTATTTCTACAGAATACCGAGAACTTAGCTAAATATAACTTTGACCTTTCCCCAAAAGTGGTTGACTTCGGGTCAACTCTCAAAATAACTTCTAAATTCTAAAGCTCAGTTGACACAATGAAATAATGTAATTAATGTATTGCTGTAGTGGTTAAATGTCTAGAATCACTACCCTAGTACTCCCATAATAAGATCTAGGAAAATGGTACTTGGAAATCCAGACTTTGCTACAGAGTTGAAGCATAAACTTATGAAAAATGGATTAGAACCTTTCATGCACATTGTGCAACAAAAGAAAAAGATCTGCATTGATTCATGTATATCCTCCCACACTACATTCTACCAAATAGATGGATGATGAGTATGTCTGAACGGATCAAGATCACCTAGACTAACTTGAACATACATAACCAGAGTGGATGCAGAACAACTACACGTTCTTCATTCCTTCAACCTTGTTGTTTCCGGCTCTTTTGTAAACTAATAAAATTATGGACTATGAATCATTCATTGTTCTTTGTTGTAACTTTACTAGCAAAGAGGATATTTTCCTTGATATCTGTAGGTTGATCCAAGAATACTTCCCTAGATTTGGAAGCAATGAAATAATACATAGAATGACTAAAAAGACTATTCCCCAATGAGTGATAATATTCAAAAACCAAACAGTTTTTAGCAACAACTGCATTTCTACAACCACTGCTATAAATATACACGGATCTAAAAAGCTTTCACCTTCTTATACACTATGATATTCTCATACCAAACCCTGTAGATGAGGCTATGATAACATAACACCAATGATATGAATTCATACTTAGTTTTACATTAGATCCCATTAGGTCTGAAGGTTGAACATAGATCTTTGATACCATCTGTCACATCTCTATCAAAATCAAGCAAACTAGGAAGAGATTATATATATATATATATATATATATATATATATATATATATATATATATTTCTCCTATGTTTGCATCACTATAACATCTTTATTATCGCAAAATTTATCCTTCATTATAATTTTGATGATACAGTAGATATTGATTTAACCTTCAACCCTTAGATATCTTACTTTTTCAAAAGTTAAAGAGGAAATCTCATTGGTAAGATGATTCTAATTATGTGTAGTAGTGACTTAGAAATTATAATGTATCCAACCCTTACTATTTCACCTTGTGTTTAATTCTTTCTAACCCAAAGCAACAATGGAATACTCTTTAAAATATTATCGTGGATTTATTATTGTAATGGAAATATAGCCATGGTATTTGGTATAGAGATTTAATATTTTCACTTTTCCATGTGTTTGTGTACATCTATACATGTTGTGGTAATATTCTTGACTGATACATGGCCTCTCCTAAAAAATCTAGGCATGCCTTAACCATTCAGGTTATGAGGTTATATGATTTTTGTTCTTTTCCTTTAATGTTTCCTGTTGCACTCTACCTTGGGCTTTGGGGGTTTCATTCAACAAAATTCACGGTTGCAACCTTCACGTGAGCACATGTGAACACTTGGTTCATTTTCAATGGTCTCGACGAACTTGGGTAACTCAAGGGTTGAGATCTATTATTCTAACCCTGATCATTCAATTCGGTAGGTCCTTAGTTTCAATTTTGCTTCTTTGTCGCCTTGTTTTCTTGGTGTCTCTGCAACCTAGTTATGGAGTCATCTGTCAGTGCATGGCTTCCAGAAAAATTCCAAGGTTTATGGAGGAAAAATAACTTCACTCCCACTGTCCTTCAACCCTTCAGGTCACATTTCATGTCTTTACTCGATTTAATCATGGTCTTCTTATATTGCACAACATGGAGAAATTTGAGATTCTTTTAACACATTGTTCTTTTTCTCTGTTTTGGGTTAATTCCTTTCTCCATTTGTTGGATCTCTATATTTTTGTTCGATGGCTTTGGAACTTCATCCAGTAACGTTGTTTCCTTTCGTAGTTTAGATTCCACTTACTCCAGGTATTTACTTGTGATTTGGTCAACCATCTTCGTGATACGTTGTTGTTTCCTTTTTGACAGGAACATTGTGCCTGAATCTGAAGGTTTCAAATCTTTAATGGGTCTATTGATTATGTAGGAGGTTTGATAGGAAGCTAATGGCCTACATCAGAAACTCTCTGCAATAATTATTCAATGCTATCTCTCAATGGTAAGTTAATTTGGGTTCAATTTTGCAATTTGGCTTGTCTATACCTTTATGTCAAAATTCCTATAGTTATGGTTGTTTTGATTTCTTATCAAAGCTTTCTCCATGGTCAGCATTTAAACACAGTTGGTTATTTCATCGTATTGTTGTTTTGGAAGGCACAGACAACCCCAAATTCCTTCTCCAGGGCCAAACATGGAAGGTTTGTTTGTTCCCCAAATTAATTGGTCTTTACTTCATGATTACTGCCCTAGAAATTTTTTATATATTAATTCATACCATTCTCCTTTGTATCGAAGGTACTTACGTGAAAGTGATCTTCTTACGAATACCCTCTGGGGGTAACAAGACTCTAAACTTATCTTTGATACTTTGCCTCGTGGATGTTTATTCTAGGCTGGTTACATTTACCCTATTAGGGCTTGGAGTTGTACCCAGTTTTGCTGGTTGTTTATTAGTTGAGGGCTTCCCCCATAATACAAGCCTGATGTTTTCTTTTTCCTTGAATGTGGAAGCTCCTAGAGTCGAGATAATTCCCATCTTGAAATTATCCTCTTCTAATTTGTAACCTCAGGTCAATATTTATTTGTTATATATATATATATATATATATATATATATATATATTCCCAACTAGGTAAACCTGGAAGGCCCCAATGGTTGAGGGTGCATACACCCGTTACCAGGTTATGAGTTTAACTCGCTCAGGATGTAAAATAGTTATGTGGATTTATTAAAATTGTGCTAATAGTACTATTCCAAATTGTCTAGAGTTTCAAATTCCATTTATTTTATACCAAAGTTTATATAAAATAAGTGTGCATGTATTCATCGGATTCCCTTGTCTCATTTTTCTTTAGATATTGAATTAATCTATGAGTAGTTTCACTCAAGTTTCATATTATGTTTTACGGTATACATCATAGTTTCATTTTCTTCAAATTTCCATAGGTATTTTGTATTAAGATGAACTAAATGATTGTTTCCTTATAATGGTTTTGCATATTACTGCTTAAGAGCATCTTTACAGGAAATTACTTTTCTTTTTTCCATGTGGTATAAGTTCTGCTTTTGTGTACGATATCTCTCTTTTGGTTAATAGCACAATTACAATCATATTTGTTTGTAAACTATAACAATAAATCATAAAATCACTCATTTCTCTACTGTAAATATTTAACTTAGCATGCTATTACTATTTCCACCTCAACAATCAATTCATCTCTTAATATAGCTAAATCAGCATTCCTAGAAGCCTGGTTTTGATTCCAATAATTGACATATGGTTGTCTTAGTTTTTAAGCTATTTCCTCCCTGGTCACTCTTCCTTCCCATATTTATATTAACTATTATATAAACTACCTGTAAGATTCGTCTTATTGTCGGATCTCTTATCTGGTTTATATGTTTCTACTACAACAAAATTCAGCTTTTATAATTACTCTCTCTACTTTCATTCACAGTACAATTTTCTTCTATAGCTGATAATGTGTTAATGTTTTCACTCTACCTCCCATTTCTATATTATGTTAAATGTGTTAATGTTTTCACTCTACCTCCCATTTCTACATTATTAACATAATATGATTAATTGTGGCCTATTAACATCATATCCATTTTTCATAGCCACTAAGTTATAATGTTGAAATAATAATTCATAGTATTCATACAAGGCTTTGAAGACAACATCTTCTGTCCTCCCAGTAAAACATGCTTTACAATGGTAGAATTCAATATATAATAAGAAAAATTCAGAGAAAGTATGCAATATTAAACTTTCAGGGAACATGCAATCTCTAGAATCACATAGAGCATACAGAGGTAAATTAATAAAAGCTATGTTCACAAGATCCCACTCACTTGACTGCAAAACCAGTCATTATATCACCTGAATTTTTTAGTACCAACCATATAATTACATTAGCTACCTATACCACTTACATATAGGAAAATAAGACATAGCATTAGTTTCTACATATTCCCTATCCGTTTACAAAAAACAAGATAACATGACAGGGAGTATAACAGTAAAAAAAGGATTAAAATAACATAGCAGATAGAATAATAGTGCACATAGAAATAAGATAATACAACAAACTATCTAACCAGAGTCATTGTTAATAATTCACTTGAGGATTTTACACTTGTGTTTTCCACACAACCATGAACTGAGTTCCTTCAGTTCACTCTTGAGTTGAGATGAACTTGCGAGGGTATCAAAAACCTCTATTGATCCCTTCAATAGGTATTTAATATCTTTCTTTCATGATTCATTTCCTTTAGCGACATCCCACTTTTGTCGTCATGTTTATCCACTTTCCTAAGATTTTCCTTAAAATCCCACCTTTCTCTGCCGCATCTCTTTATGGTTATCTCAACTTAGCATTTTTCCCCAGTTAAGTGATTTAATGGATTCATTCTCCCATCCATTAAAACTTATCTAGAATCTTATTTAGATCTAGAATCCTTATCATGAAAGAATTATCCTAATCTCATTTACCAATGAGATCTCTTTTGTTTTTTTCCTTTGGCAAGAATCTCATATCCAAGTGTTTCATTCCTAAGTACTTCAATTCCCTTTATTTATTTATTAGTAAAATTAGTTATTTATTTACATAAACCTTTCAATGTGCTTCATGGCTTTACCGCCATTCCTAATAACATCATTCAATCTGAACAAAGAGACAACAATACACCGACAGAGGGATATTGCAATCTTATTTACCCTTTTAATTAAATAGATTAATTAAAAGAAGTTATAAGGACATGTGTCATATGAATATGATTTAAGATTGTTCGGGCATGTGGTGTTAGCAGTCCATGATATAGTTCCATGATATTGTAACAAATCCTATTTAATAATAATAATAATAAAGTTCCACACTAGGGGTGGTGGACGAGGTGATAATAGCTCAAGCTCACGGTGTTAATGTCCATCCCATGTAGTACTTGGATGACGAGATGTGGTAAGTATGAAGGATTTGGGAACCTAACCTAGAACATTCTAGAGGCATTGATGATTATTTGGTTGTGGGTTACGTTGACTATCAGTGTTATTCATACATGTGAGATGACTATGACGTTTGCTGGAGGCTTTACCAGTGTGAATTTTGCAAGGAGTTTCTCGAGAGTGCCCTGCATACCATTCTTCAGGTGAGGAGCCTCTTGTGTGATTTTTATTGCATGTTCTGAAGATTAAAGGTTATTTGAAAAATACAAGTTTGTCATTTGGGACCCAGGTCGTTTGCTTAGATGCCTCCTGGACAATGTAGGAAGGGATTGGTGTTGGTAGAAAAATTATGGTTGTTGGTAATTCACAATCTTCAAATTATGGTTTGCTTTCTTTGTAGGGGTTAAGTGGTGACCTCAGTGGTCTAGTACTCAACATTGTACCCCTGTGGGGAGGTCTTAGAGTTTTCTTTTCAGTTTTGTGCTTAATTGTAGTGGTATACTTTTTCTCTTTTTCTTCTGTTTGGAATGTGTTGGTGGGTGGTTTTCACCCATCTCCTTAAGCTAGAATTGGTGTGGTGGGGAATTCCCTCACTCGTGTGGTTTTCCTAAGTCATCAGTGGGTATTGGTTTTATTGTAGAATTTTTTTGGATAAGTTTGGGGAGTGCATTGTAATCCTTGAGGAAGAGTGGAATCTTGGAAGTTTTTGCTAGTTGCTAGATGCCTGTGGTTAGGCGCTATCCCATCTATTTGTAGTGGTGAGATTCGACATGACTCATAGTGGGATCCCATTAGTCTTTTGGTTAGTTCTAGTTTGTGTACGTGCCTTTGATGGTGGCTGGATTCTTGGTTCCAGGTCGTCCTCTCCTTCTCCTAAGCCTTTGTAAAATAAGGCAAGCCTAGCTGGCCATCCTTGACCCGATAAGGTTGGATTGTCATATTTCAAGGGATTTCTCAGGTATGTGGGTCCTAGTGGTTTAGTTTCGAAAGCACCCAATACTTTGGTTGTTATTATCATGTTGCATTAATGGGGACACCCACACCTTAGGGGAGGGAAACATGGTCATGACAATTGTCCTCTAGCTGATCAGTCAGTTGATGTTGGGGACATAGATCAACCATTAGGGAACTCACCTAGGTGTGTGTATTTACTTCCACCCTTTGACTCCTTGGAAGCTCAAATTAAGGTCATCCAGGAAAGTATTTACCAACAAGCCCAACAATGACAGGATGAGTGATGTGATAAGTTTTCTCAATAACATCTAGCACAACTAGTGGTATATTATGGACCGCCATGAGTCCCTTTGAAGAGGCCAGGAGTTCCTTCAGGACATAATGGATAGCTTTTATGGGCGTATCACCCATATGGAGTTGCATGTGTGTGATGCTTTCCAGCATCATGGTGAGGGTGACAATGCAACTTTGGATCCAAACAATTCTTAGGAATGATGAAGAGCACTGGTTATTTTTTTTATTCTGCAGAGTTTTCACTTTTATGGGTAATCGATATGTGGATGTATAGTTTTCTTTTGTTGTTATCCTGAACTTTCTGTTTGTACTTGCTAGCCAAAAAATTCTGGTTGAGTAAGGATTAACTTTTCTAGCAAAGTTGTTGAAACAATGTCATTTGATTCTGAAATACTGAAAAAAGTTCATTGAAAAAAAATAAATAATAAAGTTATAATTTAGTTAAGTTTTATGATTTTTTAATTCTTTTTAATGTGAGAAGTGTCATAATTATAAGTAATTTGATTTCTATAGGCATTTACTAGCCATTGAATTGGTATTGATACCTTACTAGTCATTGCAATATAATTAATAGAATATGGATTGTTTGATGTCCACCATTTATAGACAAGGTTATTTGGTGGGAGCCTTTCATGTTTGCCAACTTGTACTATGTTTCAAGTGAAAATTATTATCATTCCTTTGATATAATATAGTACTTTCTATAACCTTATCATGTTCTCTATGTTGACCATTATTTTCATTTGACCATTTTTATGTACTATTTTTATGTACTAGGTTAGAACTTTTCGGTCTATGTAGGTTCATAGAGGACCAAAATTTCTCCTCAAAAATACCAACCTAGAGGGATCAAATTACTTAACGCGTAAACTTTTTTACAGTGCAAAATACAATGTGTTATTTTTCATTGTTTAAATTGTATTTCTGAATGCTAAATAGAGTATATATATGGGACTAGATAAAAAAAATTAACCATAAACACTTTTTTTAAATATATAGATATATATATGAATTTGATATCGACATAAATTAGTTAACATAGATCTTCAAATAGTTTATTTAATTATCTTGTTTGAATATTTTTGAAAAGTATAAGATTTAAACATGATTCACCCATTTTGTTTTACTTCTAATTACTTTACAATATATTCATTTTTTTTATTTTAATTATAGCTAACATTATTTTTCTATTTAGAACATAAATTTTAAATTTTAAAAGGGCACACATAGACGAAAAACTTAAACATCCCCATCCCCTCATACTGGGCTATATAATGAGCTTACACCTCCACTTATTCTCGGTTGTAGAATAAACCTCTCTACTCAATCATTGTATTTCGTTAGATAAAATTTAATTATGGGAAATAGAGGCAATGTGATTTCTTTAAAAATTGTTGCAAGTTACCAATAAAATATATGAAAAATAAAATAATTTAATCATTTCAATCAAAACGTAGAAAAATAAAATAATTTAATCATTTCAATCAAAACGTAACCATTTCTAATGAGAAATTTATATTATTTAGTTTATCCATTCTGTATAGCATAAATAAATTTAGAAACACTGAGAGTGATGTTATTGTAATGATGTGCACTCTGTCTTCTTTTTAATATCAAACATGTTGCATCAAAGCATATTTATTGTGTCATTCAAAACACATAATCCCAAAGAGAACAAAATGAGAAGAGCACAAATAAATGATTCACAATATAGGAACGTGAAATGAATCGAGAGTCGTTGTACTAAAAATAAATTTGTTACTTGTGACTCAAGTTATATGTATCAAATTGATATAAAACATAATCGTTATATTTTTTATTATTATTATTTGTGTTTTAAATATATGGTCAATTTGGATAGGTCACGGAAGAAATTGCAAGATTACCAAATCAGAGTATGTCTTTTCATTTTGCCTTACTGAGGAAGGTGCGATCCATAGCCATGGATAGCCCTTTTTGCCAGCAAGATGCGCTCACCTCAGCATTACAACTGAATTCTCCCTGAATCTCCGCTGCACCTTCCACGAGCCCTAGAAAAAAATAAAATTTGCAAATATTATTATTACAAGGCAAGGGATCATCGAATTGCAGCAAGCGTTTGGATCGTGGCAAGGCCACAGGTGCCTTTACAGCTAAATCTCTTCCCCTGCAACTTCTAGCAGCCTTCCTTCGCAGACGCTAAATTCGGGGATGGGCCCCCGAGAAATTTCGTGGGAAAATTCAGAGAAGATTCTAAACATGGACAGACAGCAGACGCCGTCGACTTGCCCACAAACTCTCAGGAAGGATACGCGAATACGAGTTAACGCACACTCAATAGCTATATATAGTAGTTGCATGAGATGTGCTGAGCACCAGGGAAATTGAGATATTCTGTTTTGAGTACTTCTGAAATCCGTTACAGCACTTTAATGTGAGTAACGCCTTTCTTTAACGGCAATAGTTGTTCCGGAATAGGCGATATTAGTTGACCTTTTAGGGTTAAAGATTGAAGTTCATGTTGTAGTGAACACTGGAGTTGGCCTGTATTTGTGCTATTCTGACGGTGTCATCCCTTCTGCGCGTGAAAAGAATCGTTATGAGCTCCAGCAATCCCAGAAACATGAGGAGATTCTCCCCAAGGCGTTCTCCTTGGTGTGAGAATTACGACCGATTCAATAACGATGACGAGGACGAATTACAGAACGATGTTTTGAATATGCAGCCCAAGAAAATTCCACCGAATATATTCAATAACAGCGATGATGAAGACGATAGACTGACTTATTTCTCGATATGTAACGACCTGTGAGATTTATCCCGCATTAAAAGAACCATATAGATTCATTTGCAGATGGATTTCAACAATGATAATTTGATGGTAATTATCATTCTGTTATATAATTTGAGTAATATTTTGGTTTTTTAATATTTGAAGAATTGATGTTGGTCGCAAGATTGTAGGAGAGTTGCGAATTGTATTTCAATTTATGGAATCTATCTTGAGATATCAACCTTAACCCTGTAACATAGATCTATGTTAGAACGATTTACGTTAATTTACCTTCGTTGACATTATGATAATTAAGTAAAGGGTTGTGCGTTTTTCCAATAATATTGTTTTTAAATCTATGAGAATCCATGGAATATCTCATGCTTTTGTATTTTTAATTATTATTATCCATGTGACAGGGAATATCTCATGCTGGTGTCTTTTTAATTATTATTATGATGCATATTATATTTATGTATATATAAAAATTGAAATGAAAATATATCATTTTATATTTACTTAATTTCAGATTTATTAGACATTAAGAAAAGAGACGTGTACCCTATCTCCGAGGAGGAGTGTCAACAAATAATAGCAGCGCTTCGTGATTTATCTTTTAGGTTCCTCCCTTTATACCGAATTTACATTCCCAAACCTGGGAGGCCTGGCAAGTATCGACCCATTACAATTCCTCATCCGCGTGACGTCATAGTAATGGAGGCATTGGAGATTAGATTGACTGAGCTATTTGAAAGCATATTTCTACCAAGCTCACACGGATTTAGACCAAAAAGAGGAACGAGAACCTGTTATTGGGACATTTTAGGGTTGAGTAACATCCACTATTGCGTAGATGCAGATATCGTCAGTTGCTTTGATGAAATACCTCACGAGAGATTATTAGATTATATCGACACTATTATTGACGATGAAAGGCTCCGGGCTCTGATATCTTTCTTTCTAAAGGCGGATATAGTGGACAAGAAGGGCACTAATTATGGAGGAAAAGAAAAAGGAATTCCCCAAGGGAGCCCTACCTCTCCAATCCTTATGAACATATATCTGCATCAGCTGGATGTTCTCGTGGAAACATTTTTAGCGAGGTCTCCCTACGCCCATTACGTCCGCTACGCAGATAACATACTACTCGTTTGCAAAATCAAAAACATCAATCCTCAGATCTTCCTCGATAAACTTCAGGATTTCGTGACCGATCTGCGACTAAGTCTGACCATCTCTATTCATTCGAGGGGAGGGCCCCCATTTCTGTTTCTAGGCATCTATCTCAAGGTGTATTCGGATGGGCATATAAATCTCTTCGCACCCTTATCGAGAATAGAGCGAAAAATTGATACCATCCGAGAGCAAGCTAAAGGACTTAGGGAACCGATTAACGACCCGGAAGCGCTAGAAGAGAAGCAAAAGGACTTAATCAACCTGTATAATAAAAAAATAGTGAGTTACTTGGCCTTTTACGTTAAATGTCAGAATTCATCCAAAAGTAAGGAACTTCTGAAGAAGAAAATGTTAGATTCATGTATACAAGATCTGGCCAAGCTCGCGAAAACATCCGTGAAGAATATAAAGAGGAAATGGGGCCCATCGCTTCAACGAGCACCTATCCCCTTTATTCCTCGCAAACAAATAGACCGCGCCTTTAGTAAAATGCTTCGCAAATATGACCGGCAGGGGAAAGATTTTAGAGTAACCGGAGTCTAAAAAGGCGTTTAGAAGAACCGAAACAGTTAAGAGAACCAAATAATGAATGATGCGCTTTTTGGTATTTCTTTATTTGAGGTCCACCATTGGGTTTTTTTAGTTTCACTTGCCCGCACAAATTCGTCCCTTTATGCCGGTCCTTACTAATAACCTAACAGAACTTGACTTTGTGCTCGCGACCCTACCTAAGGCTAACTACCTAAGGTGCGTGAGGCAGATACTTTACCCCCTACCTTTTCTCCCCCCTCGAGCTGCATTGCATGGGCCGGACCCTCTCTATGATGTTGGAGGTGTTGGACTCGAGCCGGTTGAAGTCCAAGTAATAATCTCATATAATAAGAATGGATCTAGCATTTTAGAATGAAATGCATATATTATATATGTCATTATGGTTTTGGGTTTCACCCATCCCGAAATGATCTTGTCGAGCCTGGCTCACCGAAATGAGCTATTCGAGTCACCCTCGCTCCCCTTTGTTTCAAGATAGAGATAACAGCACGCTTCGCTCCCCTTTCAATCTCTCCAGGCAGGTGGCAAAATTGATGGCGTTGGTCGAGCCTGCTTACGCATCCTCTCTTTGTCAGATCGTAGTGTATTATATATGTCATTATGGCATGACTCGATAGCCGAAATGACACCAGAAAATGCTGCTATGGGCATATGTCATTATGCATGAAGAAATGGCTCACATTCCAGTAGGGAAATGCCTTCTTCCATTAGCGGAATTCACTCACTATATTATATATGAAACATGGTTTTCCAGATGAATCACTTGGCTTGGCCTTCAATGAGTGGGAAAATGACTGAGTTTATTAGCGGAATTCTGGAAATATATTCTATAATGTGCAGTGGTTTTTCAGATGCATGAAAATGAAAATTGATCAGATTCGAGCCATCGATGGCCTTGTAGGGTGGCCCTCATTTGAAGGGGGAGCAATCGAAGGCGCCCGTAATTATCAGGGGGAGAAAGCTCAGGCCTTGAAATATCGACCAACCAGGTCCGTCAGGGTGCGTAGCACGCTCGACTAATAAGGAGAGGGGCTCGACTGATAAGGAGAGGAGAGATTGAAAGGGGAGCAATAGATGCCAGGCCTGAGATCTCGACCGACCTGGTATGATCAATTGTTCCATTGGCTCTTGCTCGAAACACCTACTCATGTCATTTCGACCAGTGATTCCAGTCATTCATGAGAGATTTCCTTGCCCCCCGGAGGGACAAGCGGCTTCGCACCTTGCTCAGGTCTTGCCTTGTAGGGTGGCCTTCAAGGGGGAGCAAGCGAAGGCCGACCAAATTTGAAGGGACGTAGTCGCTTGTCCGCACCGGGCAAGGGGGAGAAAGCTCAGGTTGTATGGCGGCCCAGCATCCCATCCTTTTTCTTATCAGTAAGGCCCGGCGCGCTTTGATCAATCGATGGCGTTGGTCGAGAGTTCGACAGGCTCACGATGGCGGCCTTAGCAGTCGAGCCGATGGCGGCCTTGCCCTATATTATTTAGGGGCGAGTGTGCTTACGCACCCTGTCGGTCCTCACCCTGCCGGACCTTATGGTCGAGCGGCCTTACGGCTCCTTGTTATGGTGGTAGTTATATATGAGCATGTGGTAGTTTAGGTTCAGTCAGTTTCGTGTCTCCTTGACTATAAGGTAAGACCCCAATGACCCCAAACAGATATTGCTGCTCTGCGAAGGCAGAATGACATATCTCGAATGACGTAATTACGTATATAATGAGAGTGATTTCCTAGCTAGGCAGCCTTGAGCAATATATAAACCCCCCAAAGAAAGAAAAGAGAGATAGATCGAGTAAGTGAATCGGTCTACATTGAATTATATATGTCATTATGCATCAAAACCTCCGCCCACGGTAAAAGGGCCAATCTCGTAGGGAGAAAGTCCTAAACCGCCGCGGGAAAAGTAAAGTGCCTTGGTTAGTTCAAACGACGCCCAAAGTACTTCTACGCGAGGTAGGTCTCCGGCGTTTGCTAATAGGATGCGTAGCTTGAAACCTTCGACCTTGAGTTACTTATTGGGTGGGGGGCCGAATCTGGTATGACACATATCTAATTCATGACCGGAAGAAATCCATTTTTTTATGAAAGAATCTGGCCATTTTCAGAATAAGAAAGAGGGCTCTTTTAGGGGAAAAAAGAGAAGTCAAACTGTTGCTCATTGGTATTGGAGCGCCCCCTTCCCCTGCGCTCGGTTTCACCTTATATAATAGTAATAGCGAAGGTTGTTTCGTTCGTTGAGGTCAGAGTGTGGAACCGAGCCGCCCCCCTTATATAATAGAGGAGCTTCCCTTATAAATACAGGTAACGTGATCACTGCCCTCATGCTACAGATAATATCCTTAGCAGGTCAGGTAATGTAGTCAGGCAGGCCCACATATAATAAATCTATAGCAGGTCAGGTAATGTAGTCAGGCAGGCAACTTCTTTAGCAGGTCAGGTAATGTTTTAGCGGGTCAGGTAGTTAGGGATATTATAAATAGTTAGGGATATTATAAGCTTTCTCCAATTCATGCCGGTAACTTGAATCAATATCCTTCCTGTCCTACATTGTCAAACTACGCACGACCCTGAGCCTAGACGCAGGACCTAAGCCCTTTTACCATTATTACCACCCCCGACCTTTAGCCCTTTCACCATTGCTTCCTTATCTTCAGCGATAACCATTCAATATATCCATCCGCTCAATATCCATCTACGGGCTTGTCAATTATGCTTATAATAGTTAAGGATACAAATTGGATAAGAAGGATACAACTTAGGTAAATAAGAAATTTAGGCAAATTAGGCATCTGTAAATAATAAAGATCCTTCAGGCTGGTAATTCAATAAATAGGTAAGTGTCATCAATCAATCTCCTGCCTGTCCTAAGCCCGATAACCATAGTTAGGGAGAGTGGTTAGTGCTCAGAGTAAGACCATATAAACTAAGATAATATATAAGGCCTCTCCTCTGGCTTATACCATGCCATACATATCCTCCATGGCGGGGCATTCAACTGACTTTCCATCGTACTGTTAATATATAAACCCGCTAAGTTGGATCTTTCCTTTAGTGAAATCCGATTGATCGCATTGAGTGAGATCTTTACGTACTTTGATCCGGATATAGAGATCTTTACACGCTGCTTCGATCATAACGAGGTGAGCTTCTAACACTTAGCCAAGAATGAAGCACAGGATACAAAAGGTGTATCCCTGCTTTTGCCAGTAGATAAACAGGTTATTACATGGGATCTCGACCCGGAACTGTTGCTTTCTCTATCACTGGTGCTGGTTCTTCGGAATCAACAAGATCAACAGTTTCTGCTTCTAAACGGAAACATAAGTGCATCATCACAGGCGAATGACATCTACTTATCCACGCAGGCCAGCGAAAAGGGTTTCGGAGAGCACCAAAATGGCCACAGGAGCCCGCTACTTAGATCATTTATTGATTGCTAGCGGTTTCTTCTCTTGACCCGGAACTAGCCACCACAGATACATTTGATCGAGATGGAGTTTACCCGGTCCCAACGTTAGGGGCAAAGGTAGGAGCACAGCCAGGGGCGGGTGAAGCACTTTATTCAGTTTTACCCATTAGCTAGGGAAAGGAGCCCATTTTTCTCCTATCCCATCGTATAAAACCATCGCTACCACTATAAAACAATAACTACCTACCACATGAATTCCACGTTTACCAGGTAAGGAGGGAGGGTTAATAAGCTTGACGGGATGATTAGCCAAGAGAACCATAAGTGGTTTGCCCGGTTCCTAACGAAATTGTTTACTAACCAGCATCTGCGAAGCGCATAGAGCCTTGTCCATTGCCCGTAGCCCGTAGCATCGGTGGAGATAAAATATCCACTGATACCTTCATGTTTAAGAGCCATAGAGTAGTTAAGTAGCTCTGGTCTAGGCAATGGCTTGGGTCCCTCCCCTGACAGACATACCTATAACCGCCAAAAGCAAAGGCAGGCACGGATAAATATACAGTCCCTTTAAATGATCCAGCGAAGGCAGAGGTGATAGGGGCAGTCCCGCCCCGGCTCCCCTAAAAGACTTTCTTATGCCTCCTTATGTAAGTAATTAGTTGGCCTTCCCTCACTAAGCTCAGTGGTGTACATAGGGCCCGGATAATAATGGCATATCATTCGCTTCGAGAATAGTGTCCCATATTGAGCCTCGAACCAATCCCATTCCGATCCGTTCATTCGACGATCCTTTCCTTTGAACCTGCTTACTTGATGTCCCGGATTTGCGAGAGGAGGTTCATCGGGTGCTTTAAGTATATAGATGAGTGCCCTTCAGTGTCGACCAAGCACACTCCGGTCCGGTCCAGTATTGACCAACCCAAGAAGGAGCACCGTCGAACGGAACTCTAACCACCCAGACCAGAGATTCCGAGAAGCAAGCCCAAAGCCCTTCATTTCACAACCATTCAGTCGGAGTAAGATGCCAAAGATCCCTAATTGGATAATGAGCCCTTTATTATGACACGTCACTAACTATGAGATAAAGGCCTAGAGACGACCAACCATACTTTAGGCTATTGTACCTGAAGCATATTATTTCTTTGTTTTATAGTGCGTGCGTAATCAAGGTATCCACCCAAACCCTTTCAGTGATTAGATCGGGGACCTGAAGAAAGAGAGTACGATAGGGTGCTAGTTTCCACACATTCCAAAGGGTGTAGGCACCTCTGTCCGCTATTAATCGATCAATCTCGAACGGGCCCTTCACTTCGCCCAATAGAGAAGGCAGGAGCATAAGCATAGGTAGCAAAGACAAGGGCATAGGTGGGAAGCCCAGTAGAACAGAGAGCCAGTGACAGAAGAAGAGGCACCGAAGCAAGCAGAGGCACCACCAGTGGCTAAGGTAGCAGAAGCAACAGTTGCATATTCTATTATTGACCGAGTTTAAGCGGCAGAAGCGCCCACCCTCCGGAGCAGCCTAGCCATATCGAGATCCAGAAGCAGAGCCAGCAGCATATGTGGATCCAGCACCAATAGTGGATCCAGTAGCATAGAAGACAGGAGCAGATCCTACAGAGGCAAGAGAAGCAAAGGTAGAGGAAAAGGTCCTATTAGGTCTTGGACGGGGTCCGCAAGGCACTATAATTAAGAACCCTCCAAAGCCGCAAGGAAAGGAGGTGACTGCTAATGGTACCTACTACTAAGATTCATGAGGTTAATTGTTTTGGTGGGGCTACAAACAGTAGGGTAGTTGTATTCTGATGGTAAAGGGAGGGACTAACATGAAAGGGACTGGATCTCCTAGCAGCAATGGCGTGCCAAATGGCTGGGCATCTCCTAGCAATGGTTACTGGGCGCATCAATCCATTCATCTCCTGGCATAATGGTACCTACAATTGATGAGGTAAGTGTTGGGCGGGGATAGCTGATTGAGTTTCTCCATAAGCAGATCTGGCAAATCAAGATCGATACCCAGCAACAGAGACAGGGGCGGGTGCAGAGAGAAAGATGGGAGTTTCAGTTCGAGATCGAGCAAATTAATTCCTATACTTTAAGCGAGTGAACAACTCCCAACGTGAGGCATTAGCAAATTAGGCACTCCGGTTAGCCAACCCGCTAGCTTTCCCGCTTTCCCGCTGCTATCTTAGCTATCTGCCTGTGTTCCGAATACCTTTGCTATTGGTGCTACTTCAACCGCCTCTACCGCCTCCTCTGCCTGTGTTCTAGCTACCTTTGTTGGTGGTGGTGAACCTACTACCGAAGAAATAATGAAGGAAGGCAGGTTAGCCCAAGTCTTGAGCCAACCGTGAGCCAACCGCCAAAACATTAGGATCTATTATAAAGTTGTAACAAAAGATGCTGAAGCCCCTTGGATGAAAGTGATTTGAGCATCATCAGCTGAGGAAGAAAAGAATCTGAATTCATCCCACCAATACCACTGCTAATAGAGCCGCCTATTGTTCCGGTTACCCATGCATTCCCCTTTGTCTCTCCCGTGTGTTCACTTCCTTCTCTCCGTCCCGCAGAGATTCCAATCCAGAGTGCAGTTCAGGGGTTTGACGGTAGGCCCTAGCAGTGATCTTTGAGCCGGGCTACTGGTCTTAGCTTGGTCTCTAGTTGTCTTCCCCTTTCAACCAGAATAAGAATAATAGGTTCGGAAAGGCCCGATCAAATTGCTTGCGTTTATAAAAGCATTTCGATTCCAATCATTATAAAGTGAATGGGGTTTCAGATGGGGGAATCTCTTTATTGCACTCATCTTTTCGCAATGTGTCTGGAATTCCCCGCATGGAAGTAGAAGAATTGGAAGATTACTGCTTCTTTAGCAGTTCGAAACCAAGTAAAAACGATGGAATTGGAGAACAACTACACTTCCTATCCTCGGGCGCAGATCTCGTGGTAGGATCTAGATATGGATATGGAAATTCCTCGCAATTATTAGATAGAATGGGCTCACGAACAACGAGGGCGAAACGGGTAACTAGATTCCCTTAAATAATGGTTTTCCGGTTCAGAGATAGAGGGATCACGGGCGGTATTGATCCAGTTCCTCGAGCCATCATCTCGTGGTGCCGCCCCCTTACTCTCTCAACAATGCCCGCCCGGGCAATCATTCAGTACAATGGACATTTGACCCACTGGGAGCCAGCCAATGGAACAAACCCTCGAAGAATGGCAATCAATGTATCACCCCGATATATAGGGAGAAAGGCAACTGAACTTGCTTGCGTGCGGGGTGGCGGGATCTATCATCGGTAAACTAACGTGTGACAAGCGTTTATCTCTTCCGGCAAAGGTATATCTCTGCTGCAAAGGAAGACATTGATCCTGCGCCCGCAAACGCACTTTTGATTTCGCATGCAAAGGAGGCATTTTCTATGCCTGCAAAGGCACTGTTACTTCCCGGCCTACAGCGATTCCTCCTGAGTAGACTGTTCTTGATTCTATTTATATCATGATGATCCGTGTCGGGGCTAAGCGTTTTATCATTCATTATGGGCATTAAGTAAGTCAAATTGAGGCACTGGATGTGACCCTGAGGTCCACACCCTCCTGATGGTGGGTCACACATAAAGAGGATCTAGAAAGCTGGGAAGATATTTAGCCTGTGTTGTGCCAGCGGTTCAAGTCCAAGTGTTGGTTGTTATAGTTGGTCCTTATAAGCTGGGAAAATAAAGGACTCGACCAACGGGAGAGGTACGTTAGTGACTCGACTGATAAGGACCGGCAACGGGGCTCGACTGATAAGGATGCGTAAGCAGGCGGTCGTTTCCTCTCTCTTAAGTCCTAGACTTAAGTTGCCTATAAAGACCCCCGCAGGGTCTGCCGATTAAGGCATCGTCTAAATGGGAAAGACGCCCCCCCTCATCGGGGTGGGAAATCCTGGTTCAAATCCAGGTGCTTTATGTGCCTTTTTAGCTTGGCGGAGGTTTTAACAGATTTCTCTCCTCTCCTCTCCTTAACAGTCGAGCCTGCTTACGCATCCTCAAATAAGTAAAAAAAAAGGTCGAGCAACTAAAGTTCCTCTTCCTTCCCGTTGCACGGACCATTTGACTTGACACAGGCAGGAGAGGGCCTGAGCTCAGCGGATGATTTCCACATTATTTCCGATCAAGAAACTACTCAAGTATGGGCACATCTGCTTCTAAACAGCGGCAATGGGCCCAGAAGAAAGAGAATAAATGGGGCTTCTGGATGAAGAATGTATAGTCTATGTTCGATCAACGAAAGAACGTTTTTTGGAGGTGGTACCTAAGCTAAGAAGGATCAAATATCTCTAAATGTAAATCTTTTTTCAAATTATTAATTCAAAGTTATTAAATCTAATAACATTAATATTATAATATATTAATATTAATATTAAATTTAATGATGTTTTTTACATTTTAAGATAACAAAATTTATAATATCAGGTAATCATTAATAAAGCTACATCAAATTAATATTTTTAAATATTACAATTTTGACATAAAAATATTTATGTCTTTAAAGATTTTAATATAACTATATTATATAGTTTTTATTTTTAAAATTTATTTTACAAATATTTAAACTAAAAGAAATATTAAAAAATTGTGTTGTAGTATTGTCCATTCTTTACGTTGAATTGCAATGTAGTTTTTTTATTTATAATGTTACTTCATTTTTGTTTTGAGTCGACATTATTTTTTTTATTATTTTATTGGACAGGTGACATACTAACACATCTCTTTATAGTGGGTTGTAGAATATGTCTCTCAAGACAAAAAAATTATTTATTAACAATATTATATATATATATATATATATATATATATATAAACTTTATTGACTTATTAAATAATTGAAATTCAAGACTAATGTTTACATTTTAGTTATTATTATTATCTAATTTTAAGGTTAAGGCCAAGCCAAACATCAAATTAGTGTATGAGACTCCCTTTCAAGCAAGGATTTGATTGCTAAGTCTACCAATGCATACATACTCTACCCCACTCTGATTTTGAACATATAACCTTTTAAGAAAAACACATGCTCTTAACCATTAGAACGACTCAAACTGTATATTAATTATAAATTATAAATATATATATATCTTTATTATAAATATTATAATATTAATTATATTAATAAAAAAATATCTCTCTTTATTTATATATAAAAAATTATATATTTATATATAAATATTTAAAAAATAGAATTAATAATAAATATACTTAAAAAAATAACTAAAATTAAATTAACAAATATAAAAAATAAATAATTAAAATTACCCTACAAAACATTTTATAAATTTACTTAAAATTATATTTATAAAATCCCCATAGGAAAATACTTTTGTGAATGGGAGTATGAGATCAATTTATAAAATCTTCATATAAAAATATTTTTGTAAATGGGAGTATGAGATTAATTTATGAGATGTTGAATAAAAGAAATAAGCTTTTCCAAGGTATTTATGGGTTAACATACACATATTACATTTAGATATTACTCTAATATATAGAGTTTTTCAAATTTAACTTTTTTTAATTTCTCAATCATCACCATTAATTTACAAATCAACATTTCAGATATAGAATATAAGTATTAATTCCAAGTCTCTTCTTAATACTTACATTACAAAAAAACTATTGAAACCACCCATAGAAAACAAAACTCATAATCATTCTTTAAATGGTTTACAACTTTCAGATCAACATGATTAACATGAGCTCTGTCAAGTTGGCTCATAACCCTCAAAAATGTGTAGTTGGTAAATTGGATTCCCAAGTTCCACTCTCGAATCCCTAAATCATGGATAGCCTAAAGTCAATTTCTGAACAACAATCCAAGTTGTTCCATAACCTCATGAGAAGATCACTCCTACTTCAACAAATGAGGTATCCCTCTCTAGGTCCTCAACTGCCAAACTATCTAGACAACCATCTATATTAAACTTTTTCACTGAACTGTACTTGTTCTAAAAAAATTTGAGAGATTCAATTTCTTCATAATATACATTTATTCTACAAACAAACAAGTGATAAGTAAATATTTCTACTAAAATAATTTAATTTCATAACTCTAATATCCCCATTAACGACCTCATTTTTTATTTATAAATGAAGAAATCAGATATCATGGATAGGTTTTATTCCCTTTAAATTAAAGGTGATTAACCCCTACCATATGAGAAATTCATTAATAATTCCGTGGCCACCCATGTATGATTAATTATACTAGTGACCACTCGTGCATATGTATGGTAGACAAAAATCCGGTGTCCGATGGGAAGCAATAACTCTTAAGAGTGACAGTAAGCATTTGCATATATTATTTGCTACGGAATTCCAGCCATGACAGTAAGCACGCCCATTTTTTAATTTTGTATGTATGATTTTCTTGCAGCGGGATAAAACCCTTGGTTGATTTTTCGCCTATGTTGCTCTAGGGTTCGACTTTTATATATATATATATATATATTTTGTTTTTCTTACTGTGATCCCAGCAATAAAAATTCCATGTTCAAACTATTTCCCGTGTACTACATTATTATAATATGTCATGGAATTATTGGACTATGCTTGGTCGGCTACAACTACATTTTCAAGAATCTCTAATTGACTGTTTTTGGCTATTCAATCGAACAAGGTTGTGTTGTATAAGCTTCAATCAATATATATGGACAGTTACACAGTTGTAGTATGCTCTATTTCATATGTGCTATTACAGCCCAACCGTTAGGAGAGATTTACTTTGCTAAATAATTTTTAAATTGTGTACAATATGTATATTAGTTATTTAAGTTTCCATAAAGATGTATGATATCCTTGTTTATTTTATTTGGAGTTCATCTCTTCTTTTTCTTTCATTAATTTGAGATTGTTATTGAGGTTTAAGGAATCATATAAAAGTAACTTGTTCTTTCGATTTGGGTATTATATTTTTTATATAAATAAATAGGTCAACAAAGAATTTTTTGAAAATGTAGCAAGAAAATCTCAGTTTGACTTTGCCTTGGCCAAACTAGAGAAAATTCAAATTTCTATTTTAGCATAAATCTTGGAGGTAGTTAACTAAGGTGACATGGCACTTGTCACTCAGTGAACTCAGTTAATTCAATTTTGGGAAGCTTGAGTTCAATTCAATATGATTTATTGCTAATTTATAGTAGTATATTTCAGTTAATTTGAGTTATTGTCAATTGAACTAGTTCTAAGTATCAGAAGAACTAGTGGAGGTCAAGTTATGGAAGTGGAACTTCAACCACACTCATTGATCAACCGGTTAACTAATCAGTCAACCCAAAATAATTGTTGCATGGAGAGAATTTAAGCTACCCAGTTGAGATGGATATTCCAAGGTAGTGTACTATAAAGTGTAACATATTCCAATGTGTAAAGGTGGTGCATGTAGTCATAGGAAGGGCCTAAGGGAATTGTGCAATTCAATAGTGGGAAATTCCTAAATAATAGGGGCCAATTTCTCAGAGAAATGGAACACCGAAATAGGTGCATGGAGGGCTTGAAAATTGGCTAAGTGTTGGCCAGAGCCAGAGAGTTAGGCAGAGGGATAGACTATACACTTGCAAGGCATGTTGAGGCTTAAGCAAGCATATGTATTTCATCTCTATTCCCCGATTAATGCAATATATATAGTAAGGGGTTTTGAGTAGTTTATTTCCCCTAGATAAATATATGTGCATGTTGTTGAAGAATCTAGGGAAAGTGAAGATAATGAGATTCTTCTAGCATGATAACTATTTGTGAGGTGTTTTAACTTTTTCTTCTTATTCCAATCTTCACTTGTTATTATTAGAGCATGTCTTCTTCATTTCATCAAATAACTACCAAAACAAAGAGACAAAACACAAGATGTTGGATTTTTGCCAGGGCCAAAACCTCACACTCTTAGAGAGGAAAACATGCCGAAAATTCTTCTTATAGAGATTACAATTGATGAATACCAAGACCATGAACCTTGACCTATTAGGCCACTCCAAGACCAGGACACCAATCCTTTGCATCATTACTTTCAAGATCATCATCATTGTTGCACCATTGAGGCTATCACTGAGATCTTCATTCTTGCTGCACCATGACTGCTCCATCGAGATCTTCATCACTCTGCACCAATCCTACACCTTCACTGAGGTGTTCATCATGATCTTTTCCTTGTCATCAATAGGATCATGATTGATAGCATGATTACATTGACGTCAAGGACATGACTGTGTCTAGGATATATGCTACACCAAGGTTCTTCTTCCAAAATATATGTCAAGGCTTATGAATATGCCTTCTTCTACACTGTGATCTTCACCGAGACTGTGACTATGTTTTCCTTGCACCGAGATCTGCTACAAGTATGCCTATACTGTATCATTGTGACCCTTTAACTAGGCCAAGACTTTAGAGATGTTTTCGAAGATATCACTGTAATTGTCACTGAGATTTCAGAGGTATGTTAAGATTATGTCCTTATACGAAGTTACATAGACTTGTCCGAAGTTATTCTTTTTCTGTGGTGACTCTAGCTACATATAAATTGTTATTTGACACTGTATTTGAGCCGAGATGTCCACCAAAAGGATGTGTCTCCATATGTGATCCGACTTGACGTTATACATACATACATATATATATATATAGATATATATTAGGTCGACATAATTTCTTTCTTCATCATTTTTCTTGATGCCTTCCTCAAGAGGATTGTTCTTGTCTTTGAGGGCTGATATAGACATTAGGTTGACTCATATACATTACATATATTCTCAAGAAGATCTCTTTAACATTTTCTTTGACTCTGTGACTTTCCTATAGCACTTCAACATCTGTTGGGCCTACGTAATGAGAAAGAAACTCATTTTATAATTTACAAAAATAATATTTCTTTTCTTTTACAAGTACAAAGATCAAAATTACATTTATGAAGACCGAACCTAGTTACATTTTCTTGAACATATGTGTGATGTTTCCTTTTTCATGTATATGTGTGTTCTAGATAGTGATTTAACTTCTGCATATCAATAGAGTAGCTTCAAGTCTTGTGATTTAGTAAATTTCACGAGAATTTTCCAATCTACTGATTAATTTCTACATGGTATCAGAGTTGGAATCACTGTAGAGTAGATATTTCGAAGTTGTCATTACAGGATAACTAATAGAAAATGAGGAGATTAGTGACTGGGTGACTAAAAAAGTTAGTCACCACAACTTTTCCATGTGAAATACTACCAAAAATGAGAAATATTAAGTGACCCAACTAAAAACAACTAACATAAATGACTAATTTAGTCTCAGGTTAAAATATACTACTAGTTAATAAGTAATATAACTAAAAATGACTACCATGAATTACTAATTTAGTTTAGGAACAAAAATACAACTACCTAATAGGTACTACAATAATACAAATCATTCATTTGTATTAGTCATTTTAATTGTTCATGAAAGCTTCAAGATATTAAATGGAGATCCATGTGAATAGAAGCTAGTCAATAATATTTTCCTAAAAAAAAACATGAGAGTGTGCTTGGGTTTGTAAAATAAACACATAAAAAGCTTAAAAAAAGTGTGCCTAGATTTATAACACAAGTACACATCAAAACCTTCCATAGCAATAAATGTTTCCTATATTTCTAAGGGTTATTATGGCCACATCAAGATACTAGTAAAACTTTAATGTGATTGTTGCAAATATAGTTCATAACCTCTTCTCACCATATAAATTCAACCCTAATTTGAGTATCCCACATAACCATTATAATATTATAAATATATATTTTAAAGAAAACATGTATATAGGTTTAGGTTTATATAATGTAAATACATACTATAACCTCTCGGTGCCATGAATTTGAACCTAGGGTCATATGCCTTTAAGGAAAATAGAAAATGCAAGTCAAACACTTTCCACTTCCACGAAAAAAACCAAATAAATGGGGCTAATGTGTCATAGGGCTCTGAAGGACCCAAAGATGGTTTCTATTTACTCAACATTCAATGGAAAATAAAGTAAAGGACTTGAGTGAGGGAGGATCTTCCAATGTCCATCGCACCTAGCGCCCAAAGTTGCTACTGATATCTATCTAGATTTGGGGTTGTCTCTGGAAACAAAATAAGGCGTGAGAAAAGAGGTATAAATGGAAGTTCTATGAAAAGTGGTGGCATGGTGTTGTCAATGGATCATTGCAGGAATCCCAAAACCCAATTCCATCCCAACGAAAATGGAGATGTGAATCCCAACTCGACAAGTATGCTCATTCACATTCTCCTATTTATCCATATATCTTTTATTTATTTCTTCATCTTCTTGTTTCTATTTTTAAAGCCTCCTATCTTGGCATTTGATTGAGTAGAGAGGTTGTGTGAAAGAGGGATAGATCAGTAACACTTATTACCATTCCCTTCTTGTTGCTTTTTGGGTAAATGACAAGTGAAGGTTGCAGTAATTGCTATGTTCTTCCTTTTGTGGTTGTGTATCATTAAAAAAAATTTAAGGTTTCATTTCAAATTTTTCTAAGATGCGAGGCCTTCATTTGTGGCAGAAATGGCTTGGAAGAATGCATCACACATAGCTTTTGGTTAAATTTCTAGGACAAGGTTTTTTTCCCTCAAAATCACCCAGAAATTTCACATGGCCCAAACTACTTATTTATGCCTCTGAAAAAGTGAATATTGATGGTTGGCTTAATGACATGCCACCATATTCACTAGATAACCACAATCCTATTGAAATATTTCCCCCTTATGTCAACTACGATTTACCATTTCGAAATTATATCATGTTCCCCACCTCTACTGTTACAACTAATGGTAGGAAAAAATTCAAGGAATGATAATATTATTTGGAGGAAAATAACATTTACATTTGGATGAGTGAATTGCAAATGTGCTATAAAAATGACTTATTTATTTAATTTATGTACCTAGAGATAGTTTCATACTTAAATACTTCATAATCTCATGCTTTTTACAAATGTACTTTCCATGTTAATGCTTCATAATTAAATAAAGATAACTTCACCTAAACCAATTCCTAAAATTATCTTTTACAAAAGTGGTTTTCCAAAATCACCATTTGTACATTAATTGATGCGTTTGGAACTATATTTCCCATGAAATTCTACCTAGAAAACAATCTAGGTCACCTCCTCTCTTGATCTTATTTTTATTTTTATTGTTAGAATTTTCAACTAATGGGCATTTGTGGTTTGTGGAATATTTCATCTATTGTTTTGTCCACTAACTAACCTTAAATCTTTGGTACATTTTGTTCTTGTCAAACAAAAGTTTCTTCTATTATAAGATTAAATGAGATCCACTTCAACCTTCATTTCTCCGAGGACCCTAAAGTGGAAAATCTTCTGTCACTCTATGTCTCTCAATACCATTAATGAATTTACTCATTCATTGGTCCCTATACGTTTCTTATTGAAATCAAAGGTGACCAAATTTTTCTAATGGTTATACTTTTAGTGGTACCCTTATTCAATGGCATGGTCGATTTCGCAAATCTTTGAAGTCTAGTTCTTTTTCAATTCACTTTTCCAAGGATAGTGTTCTTTTTATTTTTTTCCCTTCAGCGATTTCACCTACCCCATTCATCACAAATGTAGTTTAAGGACTTTTCTAGGACGCATTTTTTTTCACATTGGCCTACTAAGACTGAAGAAACTATTGATGTTGTTGTCCAAAAATTATTCAAGGATATTCAAGTAACATGTTCATTGGCTAGGATTACATATGTTGAATATATATGTACATATTTAATTCAATTTATTCTATGAAATCTTGTGAGATTGAAGCGTTCTCTAGTCTTTAACAAATTAGATCTGCTCCTTCTTAGGTATTGCATTGTATGAAATGGATTGGTTCTTTCTATTCAAGTTTTACAACTATTCAAGTTCTTGTAAATATTGAATCTTGTGGGGCTTGTAATTAAAAAATAAAATACCCACTATTTCCTGTAGTAGTATTCTAAAAACCTTAAATTGGCACTAGTTTTTTTCTTCAGTGATCCTATTCTTCTACGAAGAAAGGAAATATATCTCAGAAATTCTTTAGTTTTTGAAAGAGTGATAAAGATTAAATGGATGGCTTCCAAGACTAGCACTTGAGTATGCTTGGAATAGTCCACAATAGTCACCTAAAATGGTCCAAAAGTAGATTGAATAAAAATATCAGAAATTATTACAACATATTGGAAATCATGAACTTAGATCTGAAAAACTCTGAAAATATCCAAAACATTGGCAACCCAAAATTCTAAAGAAAAAATGGAAATATTAGGAGCAATATTTGATATCTACAACACTTATTTCAATTGCACTAATAGACATGCACACATTGAGAGTCTAGCAAATATTAAGGAGCTTGTAGTGCTTGGGTGCAAAGGTTCAGTTTTTGCTGTAATGGTAAATCTCAAATCTTATGATAAAGTACCTAACACCTAATGCAACTGTTAGTAGGTTAATATATCTTACAGGTTTTCTAAACATATATTTTCCAACCCTACTTAGAGGAAAATCATGAAACTATTTGGACAAGTTGACCCTCAAGCAAACTATTTTCTTGTGACAATGTAAAAAAATCGTTATGGTTGTGATAGATAACTCCACCAAGATACATATAAATATATTTGAAGAAAGGTAAATATTACAAGGTAGGCCAAGAAACTAGACTCATATAGGGCAACACAATTCAACACTTTTCTTGATATAGAAATTATTATATGATTGCAAGAAGATGAGGTTGTTTCTACAATCCCTAGGATTGGCGGTAAAAATTTCCTACCAGGAAGAATTGTTTGGAAAGTAAAGTGATTTTTTATTTATTTTTTTGTCGATTAGGCTGCAATTGGTCTCACAGATTCGAGAATTAGACTTCTTCACCTTGTTCATCTAGGCCTTAACCATGGCCTTCTAGGTAATGTGGTGCATGGAATGGCAAGAAATGTATGTTGCAAATATTGACCACAAAATAAATCATATTTAGAAACAAAGATATCTAGTAGGGTTTCATCAAGATTAGGCCCATTAGCTTGTGGAATATTTTCAGGTTAAAATTTTATGGCCTTCTCAGTGGAAATCTCTTGATATATTTATCTAGACTTGATTTTGACGACAACAAGATGAACTATTGAAAATGGATTTGTGAATAGAAATATTGGATTTCTTTGATTGAGTCATTATCAACTCACAAAAGAATATAGCGATAAGCTAAGCCAATTGAGGCTGCCCCTTGCTAGGTAGGCAACATGACTATTAGTAAATTCCAGTGAAGGGCATAATGAACAAGCAGATGCATGAAGTCACAAACCCATAAGATTTTTTAACTCCTAATGATCTTATGTTGGTAAAAAAAAATCAATTAACCATTTTCAAATGAGATGAACACTAATTTTTTGTTTCCTTTCCCTTATGACAAGTTCTTTAGGTATTAAATGGAGAGGTACTTGCTTATGTTAAGCAAGGGGTCCTTAAAGGAATGATGATAGAAGGATAAGCCTTGAGCATGGTGGCTATCCAAAAGGAACTCCCCTCCAGCTTCAAACCTAATTTTCCCTCTCTTGAGATGAAAATGTTCAAGGATTATCTAGAATTTTGAAATATAGTTTGGTTGCTAGCTTATCTAATATTATTATTGTATAGGCGTTTTCTATAATGGACTTTGTAACATTGATATTGAGCAATTTTTTAATTAGTTTTTCATCAAACCAGTTTGAATGTTCATTTTAAATAAGTGATTAACAATTTCTTAACTAATGGCGTCATATGATTTTTGCTTGTGAAACTTGTATTATGTGTTTTGTTGATGATATTGATGTAGACACTAATTTAATGTTAAAATAAGTAATGAAGTTGTTGAAGTGAGGCCTCTGTGGTCCATATCAAGTTTATGAGAAAGAATTTTTCCGCATAAATCACATGATGATATATTTGTCGACGCGTTTCGAACTAACGAGTGTGGTTCATCGTCAAGACAAGTTGAAGAATCAGATCATGGCTACATGTTAAATAGGGATAGCAGATCTTCCAATGGCTAGGTTTGACTAGAAAATGGCTATATTAGACTAGACTAGACAAACGGTTATAATGGACCCAGAAAACGGCTAGTTTTGACCATTTAAATTATTTAATAATAATAATATAATTAGATAAATAGTTATCTTAGGGTGGATATCATTATATTTTATAATGTTCTAGATTTTAATAAAGTTTAGAATGCTGTAATATTATTTTAATATTTTCTGGTTGGAATTGAGTGTTATTTTAAGTAACATGTTAATCCAATTTAGAGTTAAAAATAAATCTAGGGATATAATGAATCATAATGAGTAAAATGTTAACAAATAATAATAGATCTAGGGATTATAACCAATAGAAATTGTATGGATTTAATATTAACTAAAATAATAATATTAATTATTATTATTATTATTACTATTACTAATGGTTAGGGTGACTAATTAATATAAATTTATTAGTAAAGTTATCTAATATGAGCATAAACGTATTACTTAAATTAATTAATTATCATATACTAGATAATTTTAACCCATTCAGATAGTCATGAAAAGGACTATCTCATAAACGAAAGGAAAAGAGAATGAGGGAGATAGGACCAAAAACACAAATAAGAGTGGATAAAGAAAACAAGTTAGATATAAGTTAGTTTATTTTAATTGATTAAATGGAAGTGATGGACTCGTGACGTCGTTGTAGTACATCCTTGCTAGGTGATTAACTAATGCTTTTTTTCTCTAATATTTCTAGATGGGAGGATGAGGTTGTGTGAGATGCTCCTTGGGTGATCATAAAAGAGATTTTAGACAAGCACCAAATTGACTATGTCACTCATGACACCCTTCAGTATGACATTTACCCCTTTGACTTAGACAAATTTTCTTTATTTTAAAAATATCGTTACTTGTTAGTGGAATCATGAAATGGAGACCAATGTAGACATGTTTTGGTTGGTTTTAGCTTTTTATCTTTTAATATTCTTAGCCTTTGGAGACATCTTAAATATTCCAATATGGTTATTCAACTTCCTGATTGTAGAATATTACATCACTAGGATGTGTAATGATAATCCATTTTTCTTATGTAAATATGTCAAAATTTGATATAGTTGTGAAAAAAATACTTTGATTAAATTTTTACAAGTAATGATACCATCATGTTAGTGAGCCTAAAGATTGTACTAACTTTTCAATTATGTCTTTCCCAACTAGAGGAACATGTGGCATTGATCACCTCATATTTTGGATAATTTTAGAGTTTCTTAGGGTTTTAGTGGACGTTAAAAATTATTTTCTCCAACCTAGGCTAAATCTAGGATGTTATTGTTGTTTTATTGTAATGTAAGTTGATCTCTTCTCCTATATATCCCATATAATATAACCTCTTCCTCATTTGAACTCATGGTTGGATTTTGATAGATCTTTCTTTTGGAGCCTAATAGACATATCTTTCATGGTGCAACTTGAAGTGTAAGGGTTTCTTCCCCATTCAAAGTGTGTCACCATTATTCCTATTTAGAATGTTGGTAACAGATTGTAGAATAACCTAGAAAATTTTAATTAGGACCATAGAAAGGAAAATTTGTCTCATTGGAAGGGTTTATTGTTAGAATTGTATTCTTGTATCCTACATTGATGCCTTATCCATGATTATATTGCATTAATCAGATCATCTCTTCAAAGTAATATCTTTTAATACTTCATTCTATGTGGCACACCCTAGTTTACATTGTTTTTATCTAGCACCACTCTTGGGACATCCTAGTCGATTTCTACATCCATTTTTATCATGTTAGGGTTTATTTGTGGTATGTGCATGCAATCCTAATTTCCATAACCTTCAATTAACTAGCCCCTTCCTTGAACTAGCCTCCCTTGACTCCATTTTCCTTGGGGATTGGAACTAGTCTTCATGGTCCTCCCATCACCCCTTCTTTATAATATACTACAACACAAAAAATTATTTTGTTGAAGCTACTCTTCCAAATCACCTTATTTTGTCTAAGTTTTAGTAATCCTATCCTAGGGAAGCCTCCCTTGAGTTGGAGAAGAGGCAACCTAAAGTGTAGAGAGGGAGTCATTGAGGTTATAGTGGGTGACCCCTCTAATTTATAGTTGGGATAGCTTTGTTCTTTGGGGATTTAATCATACATGCTAGTTCAAGTTGTAATAGATGGCACATGCATGTCTCCAACATGCATGCACCAACCTCAAACAATTTTTTATTTTAGTTATTTCTAGAATTAGAAAGTTGTTTCCTATCTTTAGTTAAGTAATAATTCTTAATTAGGAAAGTGCATGAGTTAGAGGATTTTCCATATTTAGAATAGGGTGTAAATCCCTAAGAGTGCGCCCTTTTCTTTCATGCATGCATTACCTCCCCGTGGAAGTACTATTATAGAAAATTGAAATGGGTTGGGGCCTTGGGTGTTCTATTATACACACCATAGTCCAAGAAATGTTTGTTGAGTGATCCAACAAATGGAAAATGTTTTTGAGACTATTGGTGGAAGGATTTCCATTCAATATTAAAAGCATAAAATGAGAATTTTGATGAATAACTTCAGGCATAAATGCAAAAAATTAATGACCCAAGGTCAAATCAAGAAAATATTGACTTTCAAGGTCAAATCCAAGATAAAAATTTTGCTCTACACTGTAGACTAGTGTGCCTCACCTAATATAATTGGAAGTAGGCATATGCTAACATGTAACTAGCAAATTACATAAAGATTTTGATTATAATTGGTTGATCTAATTCCTTGGGATTGGGCTTATTTAAATTGGTTGCTTTGAAAGATTCTTTAGGAAACGTAGGGAAACACTTCTCTATTACACAATCCAGACTTGTTTGGGTTAAAATTCGTTATGAACATCTGACAAGATTGAAAAGGTTGCACTACATAGAGTAGTTTTCCTATGTTTAGGAACTAGGTATGATTTTTATTTGTTGTGAGGTTTCCTTTTGCAAAATTTCAGTTCTTCATTCTAGTTTAGTCCTTCCTTCTGACCACGGGTTCTCGAGACCTTGTTTATTCATTATTACGAGGGGTGATACTAGAGCTATGACATATGACATTGCATATGTCCGTTCCTCTATGTTGCAACATGACTACAATTTTTAGTGTTAGGATATTCCGACACATAGGATATAGTTAAGTTCAACTTGGTCTAGTGTAGAGTTAGGTAAAGTGTGTTTCTTTACCGTTTTACATTTTGTAACTTACAATCCGATGGTCACGATATGTAGTGATCCGACGGTTCATTCTCTCCTCGGTATTACCGACACTTGATCCGTGGCTTGACACCCGATTGGTCCATGAATTCTATTTAAAGAACATGGAGGGTCATTTGTAAGGTAATCCGTGCATGAGAGAAGCTTATGTAAATTTTCATTCTTTGATTAATAAATTGCTTGAAGTGGCCACGTTGGCTCAGGCCGTGGACTGTTTCCCTCTTTGAGGGTTTTAACCACGTCAGAAATACTGGTGTATTGATCTGTGATCTGGTTGTGAGCGGTGTCCTTTTGGTGTTCTTTCTGAGGAACTTACCCTGTAAATTACTACATGGTATCAGAGCTATTTGAGGGCCGCATCCGTTGGTGATCCAAATCTGAAGCCGGTAGAACTGCATCCGACTGCCGTTTCCTAGATCTGCTGTTTTTGACTACTTTCGGGCCGAGAGGACTGCTCTGTTGTGTTCGGAGCATCTGTTCCAGTGAGGAACCCCTTTCGTTTCACGCGAAAAGGTTTCCGATAGCCCTAGCTGCGTCATTTTTAAGATCTGGAGGTATACAGTGTTTATTTGCAGTTTACTGTTATTTTCTCTCTGCTTATTTCGGTTTCGGTTTATTTAGCTTTTCTTTAACCGGATCTATACCTTTCATTTCTGTGTATGCTCTTTGCCCTGCGACTCTGTGTGATCTGGGAAAATCAGAAACAGAAAGGAAGGATTTTTCTCATGCGTATGCTCTTTTCCCTACACCTTAGTGTGATCTCGGAAAATCAGAAACATTGAGAAAAATATTTAGTTTTTCAGCTAAAGCTAACTTTGAGCCGCAAGGTTCAATTTTTGAAAATATTTAGTTTTTTGGGTAAAGCTAACTTCGAGCCATAAGGTTCATTTTCTTTGCATGTCCGTGTTTGGTTTTGTGTTTTTTGTTTTGTAGGGAAAAAGAGTTTTCTCAAAGCAAGCACGCAACCCAAGCCCCCCCCCCCCCTCTCTCTCTCTCTCTCAAATTTTTTGTATAGATCAATTGGTTCGAAGCTATTTTAAGGGAGTAGAGGTCTTGGGTTCAAGTCTCCATTTTGTGGGGGCGGACTTTTTCATTTCCGCACATTCGCGCACTTCGTCGGCAACTTCAACAACTTTTTTTCAAAAAGCCATAACTTCTTCATCCGGAAGCCTTTTTCAGAGCCGTTTTTTTTAAACCAGCCTAATTTTTCGAGATCTATCCATTGGAACACTTACTTTCAACATCTTTAGCTTCAGTTTCTGTTGAAATGGAAAGTCAATACCAAGTTACCCTTGACAACACCAACTACTTCTAATGGTTTTCCTACATGGAGGATTTACTTAGAAGTAAAGGTCTCTACCGAATAGCCACAGGCCAAGAAAAGAAACCGAAAGATGAAGACAAGGCTGCTAAATGGGAAAATAGACAAGATCAAGCACGTGGTTTGATAGGGATGTCTATTTCTCCAGATCTTAGATTCCATATTGCAGAACTTGAAACTCCTCATGAAGCAACAAAACAAATCAATAATGTTTTTGGGATTAAAAATGAAATTAGAGCCCATCAACTTGAAAATGAGTTTCTTACATTGGACCCTAATAATTTTTCTTGCATTGAAGATTTCTTGTCTAAGTTCAAGACCCTTAGATATCTTTTGGAAGGTGTTAAGGTTAAGAAAGAAGATAGTAACCTTATTTATTCCATCCTTACTAAGTTGGGACGAGCCTACTCTGTATTTGTTTCCACCTTCCATTCTACAAGAGAAGCCTTCATTTCTCAAGGAAAAGACTTCAAGCCCCCTTCCTTTGACTCTTTTTGTGATTCTTTAATAAGAGAACAAGAAAAACTCTTACACCTTGGTCTTCTTAATCTTGGAAACTCTTCCAAGAAAGCGTTAGCCACCCAGCAGCAACCAAATTCAAAGAATCCTAAAAAGTCATATCCTAAAAAGAAAGGTCCTAAACCAAACAAGGGTCCTAAGCAATTTCAGCCCCAAAATGAAAAATCATTTCAACAAAATGATAAGACAAATAAAAACAAAGGGAAGAAGATTGATAGACATTGCAATTTTTGTAATCGAGATGGGCACTTAGAATCAAAATGCTTTAAGAAGATGGAAGCCTTGGAAGCAGCAATGAAGAAGCATAACATCCATTTGGGGCAATCTTCAACTTCAACTTCATCTTCAGGAATGGCACTTTCTGCATGTGGTTGTCAAGCATCTCGGTCTGGCTATGCATTAAATGTATCTTCTTCTTCTCATTCTCATGAGTGGTTCATTGATTCTGGAGCTTCTTATCACATGGCCAAAAACAAAGCCATGTTTTCTTCTTTAAATGATTGTAACACCAAAAATATATATGTTGGTGATGATAGATCTCTTAATGTTGTAGGGACTGGAACTGTTCATCTAGACAATGGTCAGTTTAATGATGTATTATGTGTTCCAAGCTTATCCTGCAACCTTCTATCTGTATATCAGATAACTCATTCAGGTGAAGGTAAAATCGTTGAATTTTCACCTCATGATGTTGTAATCAAGGACTTAAAAGATCCTTAACAGATTTTGGCTACTGGCATTGCTGATGATTCTACAAGGTTGTATACGTTTCACAACTTTGGGTCATCAAATCTTCCCTCAGTATTTGTTGCTCATAACGATGAAGTGAGCAAACTCTGGCATGAGTGATTTGGTCACTTAAACTATCGCTCCCTTCAGCATCTATGTAAAGAAAATATGGTGACAGGTCTTCCTATGGTATCTTGCAGAGATGGTGTTTGTTCCGGATGTGTACTCGGAAAACATCATCGGGACAATTTTGAAAAATGTGCCTCTTGGCATGCCTCAGCCCCTTTACAGCTTGTGCATAGTGATTTATGTGGTCCACTTCCAGTTGTGTCATTCTCTGGTTGTAAGTATTTCTTAACTTTCATTGATGATTTCTCCAGACGCACTTGGGTATACTTCTTAAAACTCAAGAGTGAAGTATTTAACACTTTTTTGGCCTTCAAGGCCTTTGTTGAAAAACAATGTGGACATCAAATTCTTAAGTTAAGATCTGATAATGGCGGAGAATATGTTAAAAACACATTCATCAACTATTGCAATGAGAATGGAATTCAAATGCAACATACTGTTCCATACACTACACAACAAAATGGTGTAGTTGAAAGGAAGAATCGCACCTTAAAGGAAATGGCTAATTGTATGCTACAATCTAAAGGACTTGGTCTTAGTTTTGGGCAGAAGCAATTAACTGTGCAAATTACATAATAAATCGCACTCCTACTAAGGCTTTAAAGAATATCACTCCAGAAGAAGCATGGAGCTCAATCAAACCAGATGTAAGTCACTTTCGTGTTTTTGGAAGTGAAGCGTGGGCCCATATTCCAGATGAAAAGCATAAAGCTTTAGAACCTAAGAGTGAAAAATGTACTTTTGTTGGATATTATGAAGATGTCAAAGGCTATAGACTTATTCCATTTAAGTCCAAAAATGTTATCATTAGAAGAGATGTAAAATTTGATGAAAATATATCGGCCTGCAAGCCTAGTCCGACGGATGTGCCACCTCTCCCTATCTCTTCTACCTTTGAAAACATTTCTTCTTCATATGATGAAAGTGAGGATGACAATCCTCCCCCACCATCTCAAGATCCTCCTTCAGCTCCTGAGCTTCCAAAATGGGTTCGTGCTACTCGAGATGCAGCAGGTGATCTTGCCGGTGATCCTACAGATCAGCGACGCACACGTTCTCAGTTCGAGAGACCCTCTTCTTTACTGGCTCAAGCTCCAGTAAATTATGATCCTGACACCTTTGCAGAAGCTTCAGGCCATCCAGATTGGGAAGCAGCTATGAATGAAGAATATCATTCATTATTGGCAAATGATACATGGGATCTTGTTCCTTTACCAAAGGGACGAAAACTTGTTAGATGCAAATGGGTTTACAGAATCAAGTATGGACCAGATGGGAAAGTTGATAAACATAAAGCTCGTCTTGTTGCTAAGGGCTTTTCCCAGGTTGAAGGCATTGACTACACTGAAACATTCTCCCCTGTTGCCAAAATGAACTCTATCCGCCTTGTTCTTTCCCTTGCTGCCTCTTTCAAATGGGAAGTCCATCAGATGGATGTTAAATCTGCCTTCTTGCATGGGGACTTGCATGAAGAAATCTATATGGAACAACCCATTGGCTTCATACAAACAGACTCTAGCCTTGTTTGTTGAATTAAGAAATCCCTTTATGGTCTCAAGCAAGCTCCTCGGGCTTGGTATGCCAAAATGGATAGCTTTCTTTTAGAATCTGGCTTTACTAGGTGTCATTCTGACAATACTGTCTACACCAAGAAAGTGTGCAACTCTCTTATCATCTTATCCTTACAGGTAGTGATCCCAACCTTATAAACCATGTGAAGTCTAGCCTCAAAAGGAAATTTGAAATGACAGACTTAGGACACTTACACTATTTTCTCGGTCTTCAAGTCTTGCAATCCAAGGAGGGTATTTCCCTTTCCCAGTCCAAGTATGCTTGTGATATTCTACATCATTTTCACATGGAAGACTGTAAGCCAGCCCCTTCTCCCTTTCAGTCTGGAGTCAAACTCTCAGTCACTTGTACTTCTCCTGAAGTTGATGCTACCTTATACCGTCAACTTGTAGGAAAACTTTTGTATCTAACCCATACTCGTCCTGACCTTTCCTTTGCTGTTGGCCTTGTTGCTCGGTTCATGCAAAACCCCTGTGAAAGTCATTGGAAAGAAGCTAAAAGAATACTTCATTATGTTTGAGGTACAGTTCAGTTTGGCATTCATTACAGTGCCAAAGCATCTCCTCTATTGGTTGGTTTCACTGATTCCGATTGGGCTGGTGACCCTGATGATCGGAAGTCTACCGCCGGTTATGTGTTCACTCTTGGTTCAGGACCTATTACATGGGCTTGCAAGAAACAGGGTGCCATTTCTCTTTCATCAGCAGAAGCAGAGTATCGTGGTGCCGTAGAAGCTAGTAAGGAAGCCTTGTGGCTTCGTCAGATCCTGTCAGAGTTTGGCTTTGAGCAGCAGCATCCGGCTACACTTTGGTGTGATAATCAAAGTGCCATTTAGCTATGCAAAGATCTAGTCCAACATCAGCGCAATAAACACATTGAACTGCACATGCACTTCATCAGAAAGCTCATTCACGACCATGTTCTTGAAGTGCAATATTGTTCAACAGATCATCAAGTTGCAGACATCTTCACAAAGGCTCTCACAGAGGCGAAGTTCACTAAAATTTGATTTATGGTTGGAGTTCAGGAAGTTGTCACTAAGGGAGGATAGGCTCTAGTGCCTCCTTCCTTCTCCTATTGTTTCATATTTGTAAATCCTTCAATCCTATCCCAAGTTGTTCTTAAGGAGGGATGTTAGGATATTCCGACACATAGGATATAGTTAAGTTCAACTTGGTCTAGTGTAGAGTTAGGTATAGAGTTAGGTAAAGTGTGTTTCTTTACTGTTGTACATTTTGTAACTTACAATCTGACGGTCACGATATGTAGTGATCTGACGGTTCATTCTCTCCTCGGTATTACCGACACTTGATTCGTGGCTTGACACCCGATTGGTCCATGAATTCTATTTAAAACGCATGGAGGGTCATTTGTAGGGTAATCCGTGCATGAGAGAAGCTTATGTAAATTTTCATTCTTTGATTAATAAATTTCCTGAAGTGGCCGCGTTGGCTCAGGCCATGGACTGTTTCCCTCTTTCAGGGTTTTAACCACGTCAAAAATACTGGTGTATTGATCTGTGATCTGGTTGTGAGCGGTGTCCTTTTGGTGTTCTTTCTGAGGAACTTACCCTGTAAATTCCTACATTTAGGTCCTTAATAAGGAAAAGGTCCTCATTTTCCTATATAATTTTTTATTGAACTTGCACAGGTTCCATACTACAACTAGCCTATCCTTAATGCTTGTGATATTATCGGCCAGTTGATTTTCTTGTTTGTAAATGTGACTGAATTCTATGTAGTGGAAGGATTTTTAGAATTTTTGGATGTCTACTGGCATCTTGGCTAGATGAATTCCATTTTTCTGACCTATTCTCAAATCATTATGAAGTGGAATCTTCAAGTTTGTCTATTATCAGATACAAGTACCCTTTAATATCCCGCTGTTGATTTACAAGACACGGGGATGCATTAGTTGTTTTATGGTTGTGAGTTTATTGTCATTACATTTAGGTTTCTCTATGTTTTTAGTACAAGGAAAAAATTTCATGCCCTGATGATTTGTAAATAATGTTCCATTGCTTGAGGGAAAATAGGTTCCCCTTGATGCCCCTAAAAACTCAGATTTTGAAGGGTGGGGTAGGGGATGCCCTAAAGAAATATCTGGGATCTTTCATTTTCATGTTGGTTGAATGCAAGGTTGGAAATACTGAAAGGGGCTGTGAATCAATATTTCTTTTCAATTGTCATTTTTTCCAGTTATATCACTTATAATTAGAACACAAAATGAGCAATAAGAATAAATAATTTTATTAATCTCTTCTTTACAATCAATCCAATACAATAATGTGTAGGTCTCCAACCCTAGATTAAGATACTAATCTTCAATCTCCCAAGCTTCAACCTCTATTTTTCCAATCTCTAACTTGGACTTTCCAAGGCTCCAACCTTGTCACTTTGAGACACCAACCTCTAGGGATCCAGCCCTATCTCTGGTACAATCTCCAACCTGGTCTCTTGAGGAATCCTATCCTCTAGGCTCCAACCCTATCTTTGGTACAAAATCCAACCTGGTCTCTTCACGACTCCTACCATTTAGGGCTCCAACCGTATCTTCCAAGTCACCAACCTTATCTCTATGAGGCTCATACCTCTAGGGCTCTAACCCTTAGCTACAATTCGTCAAGATAAGTTTGATTATTCTTTATGGCTCCCAATATCTTCTGCAATGAGCCTTATCTATGTTATGAAACTAGCTCACAAAAAGATATAAAAGAGAGATCAACGCCTTGGAATTCAGCCTCTTCGAGGGGGCAACCTCCTTTACATTACACAAATGAGCAATTCTTGGATGATTCAAATGACAAAACTTCCTTTCTATATATAGGAGTCTAAGGAGTCACAATATAACCTAGCCGACCTAACAATAATAATATAAAGCCACAAAAATAACAATAGAGGGATTTTATGGGGCACAATAATAACAATATGGGAACAATAGGGGCACAACAATATTAAGAAGGGATACAACTACAATAGTAATGGGGTAATCACTAGTATTATAGGGACCCAAAAAGTGTTGTCCTCAATGCTTGAGTAGTTCTAGATGCTTCTATATAAAATTCTCATCCTCCCATGTGGAATATTCAGTGGATAAGTTCTTCCACTTGATAAGATACTTTGAAATTTATCGATTTCATAACTGTCGAGTTCTTTTTTCTGTGACTACTTCTGGTTCCAATATAATTTTTCCTTCCTCGTCAAGTTCTGACAATATTGTTTGAACTAGGAGCTTGTCACCAATAACCTTCTTTAAACATGAAACATTGAAAATTGGGTGCAATTGAGAAGTTGCAGGAAGCTCCAATTTGTATGCCATAGTACCAATCTTTTGCAACACCTTGTACGGACCATAATACTTTGGTGATAATTTATTATCCTTCTTAGCTTGCTTGAGGGACATTTGCTTATATGGTTGTAGCTGTAGGAATACCTAATCACCTACATCAAAACTTCTTTCGTTGTGATGTTGATCTGCCTGTTGTTTCATTCTATTATGCGCCAACACGAGGTTATCCTTTAAGAGTTGGAGGACTTGTTGTTGATGTTCGATGTGATGTTCCACTACTTGAACCTTAGAATTTTCTCTTAAATATGATGGGATGGATGGTGTCTGATATCCATAAAGTGCCATAAATGGGGTCATTTTTGTTGTTGTATGGAAGGAAGTGTTATAACACCATTCAGCCAGAGGAAACCATTTGACCCATTGTGTATGTTTATTAGATACAAAGAAACGAAGATAACCTTCCAAACATTTGTTTTCTATCTCATTTTTCCCATCAGATTGAGGATGATAAGATGAGTTATGAGCTAACAGAGTACCAAGACAAGAAAATAATTTTGTCCAAAAATTTCCAGTGAAAATGGGATCTCTGTCACTTACAATAATCTTTGGGTTTCCATATAGATTTTGAATTGTTTCCATAAATGAAGTAGAAACTGTACTGGATTTAAATGGATGTGATAATGCACAAAAGTGTGCATACTTGGTAAGTCTGTCAACTACCACCATGATGACACTCTTTCCCTCAGACTTCGGTAAACCTGTGATAAAATCCATTGAAACCTCCTCCCAACATTGGCTTGGAATGGATAAAGGTTGTAATAGACCTGGTGTCTTAATTGTTTCAACTTTATTTTGTTGGCAAACCAAACATTCTGCCACAAACTTTTGAATATCTGATTGAAGGCCCTCCCAAAAAAATTCCTTCTTAACCCTGTGGTAAGTTTTTAAAAATCCCGAGTGCCCTCCTAAGGGAGAAGTGTGCAATTCCATAAGAACCTTTTGTTTTAACTCAGAATTCTTACGGAGGTATAAGAAATCTTTGTACCATCATGAATCATTTTGCCAGCTAAATGTATCAGACGTACTGGAGTCTTGTTGTAACTTTCGAATAAGTTCCCACACTTCTTCGTCATTCTTCCATTCCTCCCTTGCTTCGTTTATCCAATCTGGTTGGATAATAGAAATGGTGCACAACAATGCTTCCACATCCTCATCCTTTCTTGAGAGTGCATCTGCCACCACATTTTGCTTCCCTTTTTTGTAGATGATTTCAAATTCATAACCCAACATCTTTGTGACCCACTTTTGTTGCTCTTCAGATGATAATCTTTATTCTAAAAGTTATTTAAGGCTATCATGATCCGTGTTTACCTTGAAGTGTCTTCCCATTAGTTAGGGTCGCCATTTCTTAAGTGCATGGAGTATTGCCAACATTTCCTTCTCATAAATAGCTTTGTGTAAAAACTTTCCCTTGATTGGACGACTTTCAAAAGCAATGGGTCTTTCATCTTGCATTAAAACATCACCAGTTCCATTTCCTAAAGCATCACATTCGACAATAAAGGTTTTTTTGAAGTTTGGTGTAGCTAAGACTAGTGCTTGGCACATTGCCTCTTTAAGATGCTCGAAGGCCTTTGTTGCTTCATGAGTCCATGAAAATGCATATTTCTTCAATAATGTTGTTAGAGGTGCTATTATTCTCCCATAATTCTTAACAAATTTGTGATAATACCCTGTCAACCGGAGAAATCCTCGTAGATGCTTTATGGATGTGGGGATTTTCCATTCCTTAATGGATTTAATTTTGCTAGGGTCTACCTTAACTCCTTCATGAGATACAATATGACCCAGATATTCCACCTCTTGTACTCCAAAGAAACATTTGGATCTTTTGCATATAATTGTTTCTCCTCCAATAGTTGTAGCACCCTGTCAACATGTTCAACATGATCCTTACAAGACTTGCAGTAGATTAGTATATCATCAAAAAATACTAACACAAATTTCTAAGGAATGGTTTGAAAATGGAATTAATCAAACCTTGAAATGTTGAAGTTGCATTGGTAAAGCCAAAAGGCATGACCAAAAATTCATAATGGCCCTCATGAGTTCTAAATGTTGTTTTCGGAATGTCTTCAGTCTTCATTCTGATTTGATGATATTCTGAACGAAGATCCAACTTGGTGAAGTAAATTGATCCATGCAATTCATCCAGTAATTCATCAATGGCAGGAATGGGAAACTTATCTTTAATAGTGAGCTTGTTGAGCTCCCTATAATCCGGACACATGCGCCATGATCCATCCTTCCTGTGCACAAATACTACTGGAGTAGAGAAAGAACTTTGACTCGGTTGAATTATACCAGCCTCTAGCATTTCTACAACCATACGTTCAATTTCACTCTTTTGGGCATAGGGATATCTGTACAGCCTGATGTTTAGAGGAACACTTCCTGGAATCAGATGAATAGCATGATCATGATCACGAATAGGTGGGAGACCTTTGGGATTCTCAAATACCATGGAATGATTGCCCAAGACTTTTTGGAGATATGGAGAAATAGATGATTCCAACGTGGAAACATCTAGCGAACATAATTGTGCAATTACACCTCTTTGTTCCTTTTTTAGAAGCTTTGTCATACCGTTAGAGCTGATTATCTTTCCCGGTTTCCCTGCAATACCCGTTAATTCAACTTCCTTTCATTCCACAGAAAATTTCATGAAAAGTTCTTGAAAATTAAAAGCTATTGTACCCAAGGGTTGTAGCCATTGGACTCCTAGTACAACATCAACACCTCCCATTGGAATGGAAAGCATTGGGCTAGTCAATACATATTCTCCCATGGATAGCTTGATATTATGGTACTTTCCAGAGAAATTTATGGTTCCTCCATTTGCAACCATCACTTGACACTCTGGTGCTGGATATAAGAAGCAATTCAATTCTTTTGCTACCTTACAATGAATAGAATTGTGGGTACTTCCTGAATCAATAAACACTATTACCTTTTTCTTCTTGATTTGTCCTTCTATCTTGATGGTTTGAGGAGTGGTAATTCCCGCCAATGCATTACAAGATATGGTCGGATTCATTTATTCTTCATCTAGGCTTTTTTCCTATAGTATATCCTCTTCTTTTGACCTTTCTTACTCCTTTTCTTCTTCCTCTTCACAATCTATGTAGAATAATTTCTTCTCAGCATACTTATGACCTTTAGTGTATTTGCTATCACAATTGTAACAAAGCCCTTTTTCTCTTTTTTCTTCCAATTTTTGTGGTGTCAACCTTATAGCTTGTGGAAGACTAGGGGAAACAACACTTCCATCTTTATAGTTTTAAGTGGTATGCTTCTTGGTTGCCATAATTTTTCTTTCCATTTTTCTTGCTAACCTGAATGCCTTCTCTAATGAATCAGGTTCCCAAAGGCGAACATCATGTTGGATATTATCCTTTAAAGTCCCTATGAACACATCAATCCTATGCTCCTATTGAATATTTTTTACCCTTATGTTCAATTTTTGGAACTCCTCAATTTGCTCCATTCTTGAACCCTTTTGTTTGAGACTTATCAATTGGCTAAAAAACGTGTTGCTTTTTGTATCCTCATAATGTGCTGTCAATTCTTCCGTAAAAATTTCCCAAGTGATAATTTGTTTACGAGAGAAAAGCCATTGATACCATACAAACTGATTTGGTTCCAAATATAAAGTTGCAATACATACCTTTTGTGTGTTTTGCACATTATTGAGATCAAAAAATTTCTCCATCTGTAATATCCATGTTGCGGGATCCTTGCCATCAAACTTTCTCATATCGATTTTTGGAATATCATGGGTCTTCGAACCAACATTAGAGTCAATGGAATCATGATTAACATTTCTTTTTTTCTCATCATGAGTTTTGTTTACTACCCTTTCACCATTAGTGAACATTTCTTGTAGCAAGTTATTCATATTTATCTTCAATTCTTCCATCTTATCGTCCATGACATCAATTTTAGCATCCATGCCATTCATCTTAGCTTCCATGCCATCCATCTTAGCTTCTACGCCTTTCTTTAAGCAATCCATCTTAGCTTCTACACCTTCTTTAAATCATCCATCTTAGCTTCTACATCTTTCCTTAAACCATCCATCTTAGATTCTGTTGCTTTTTGTGCAAGTGACACTTGTTGCACTTGGTCTCGTAATTTTGATATATCATGTTGCATTTCTTCCTCTTCTTCATGAGTCATGCTAAAGATTTTAGGTTGCTTATCAAGTCTTTTCATTTTCTTTCCTCTAGGCATAAATTACCGATTCAAACTAATTTTTCAAACCAATCTTATGCAAAAATTTTAAAAAAGCTTCAAACCTTTTTTCACTTTGTAGAAGCTTGATATTGAATCTAATGTATCTCTGCAATTTCAGAACATCTAGTTCTAAAATTGTGATTTGTAGTAGCCCTGTGTGTCCTCTTTCCAATGCCACCAGTCTGATCCAAATTGGATTCTCCAAGGAAGAGTTATGCACAATCTCCCAAGATGACCTGATTATAGACTAGTTCAGTAGAGCGAACTTGTACGACGTGCCAAGAGTCCTTGTTTCAACCTTTGGCTCTGAAAAATATATACAAGAAACTACAGTCTGTACTCTTTCTGTAACCTCTTATGAAATTTCAATTTGATGCTCAGAGAGAAAGTTATGACAATTTTCCCCATGTCACCTGTTTGGAATGTAATTCAGGAGTCTGCAAAAAGACCAACTTCCTCAGATCATATCTCTGAAAATATAGTGTGAAAAGCTTTGAAATTCGGACCCAAGATTCAACGCGATTTCTTCTGAAACTTGTTTTTTTTTTAGCTTCTAAAACGTCTCAGAAAAAAAGTTATAGAAAAAATGCCACGATGACCTGTTTGGAGCAGCGAAACCCTAGAATCCAAAGCTTTGATACCAAATGTTATGAAACTAGCTCACAAAAAGATAGAAAAGAGAGATCAATGTCTTAGAATTTAGCCTCTTCGAGGGGGAAACCTCCTTTACATTACACAAATGAGAAATTCTTGAATGATTCAAATGACAAAACCTCCTTTGTGTATATAGGAGTCTAAGGAGTTATAATATAACCTAGACGACCTAACAATAATAATATAAAACCACATAAATAACAATAGAGGGATTTTATGGGGCACAATAATAACAATATGGGAACAATAGTGGCACAACTATATTAATAAGGGATAAAACTACAATATTAATGGGGTAATCACTAGTATTATAGGGACCGAACAATCTATCTTCAATAATGTCTCCTCCAAATCACTTCAAAAATGACAACAATGTCTTCTTAGAAGGTGTCACCAACACTCTTCATGGTACGCAAATAATCTCTCCAATATCACTCCATGGTACCCAAATATTTAATATGTTGCTTCATAAATTTTTTTAATACTCGAACTATCTGGCCTGCTCCAAAGAACTGATTGCTCAAATATGAGGCACAATAATAGTATAATAATTTTGTCATCCAAACAGTTCCAAACTTCTGTAGTCAATTGAGCTACCACAGGAAGAATGTCTGCACACCGAGATGTAATGTATTCCTAGCAATCCAGACTACAACAATAGTAATAGTTCTCTGTAAGCTACAAAATAAAGCTCCTCTAAGTGACTGCCTCATTGATCCTAGTCTTTATTCTCAAAATATGAGCTATAGAGATAATCCATAGCATTGAAGTATGTTACAGTGGATCAAGGACAGTGACAGTGAGCCACATAAAAAAGATCCCACATATCCGAAGTCTTAGAAGGTCCACAGTTCGAACTTTATCATCGTCCAACACCAAGTTTTTATCACGAAACAACACCTAGTTATCTAGTCATGGATGTGAAGTGTAGAGGTAGTTTGAGACACCCAACAGATCTGATTGAGCCTAAAAAATTGATCTTGCAAACCTCTGTAATGATAGTTGTTCACATTTCTTCTATAGATCTGATTTTCGAGCTCTAGAATAGATATACACAAGCAATTTAATTCTTCAATTTCTTCTCAGTGTTCCTCATTCATGAGTTATGAAATGTAATGTGTCTCTGTAATATATCTTCACCCAATTGATAAGTTGAAATGAAGGTTTAGAATTGCATTTATACGTTTTTCACCAATAAATGAAAATACACGTTCATTATAAATATCAATCTACTCTAATTCTATATGATCAACAGTATGGATGGTCTCTTCTTTGATAGATTTTGATGATGAGATTCTGTCAAGAAGAGGCCATCCATACTGTTAGGGGGAGCTTATGTTTATGAATTGTTATTGCAAAATCTATCTGTGAAGATCCCTATGAGACACTTGATGAGTCAAATATGGAAAATCATGCTATGAGGCATATCTCCTGATGGACCATCTCCCGGATGTAACTCCATTGAATAAAATCATCCATTGATTGAAGATATATTCCACTTGTAGAAATATTTCTTATCTGAAGGAAAAAAAGAGCTAGAGGAGTTTATCCAGGCAAGGGGAGTTGATTGATCATCTAGAATGAGATTGTAGACAATCACTAGCATTGGAAAATTATGGGAGTCTTAGATCAGACTGATAGCAGAAGGCAATAAATTCTTGGTAAAGACAGAAAAATGAAGCCGATCTCAAAATATTTTGAACAGAGCTAAAATATGGAAATGAAATTTGTGGAAGAAGAGAATAGTTGAATCAGAAAGATATACAGATAGCTACAAAGTATTTGAGTAGTTATTTGAATCTATGCAAAGAAGAATATACAACCAAATATTATAATACTTGATGGATGGAGTAAAACAGACCCAGATTACTATAGTAGACAGAGGTGACTGAGCAGCATGATGATGACAAAAAAGGGAGCACACAATCAGGGGGAGTTGTACAAGCAACTATCTAAGAAACATCGGAAGAAGAAACATGATAAGAAAGAGTAGAAGGTCGAGGAAACACAACTATTGTTGAGATTTCCTTCAAACAGGTGGTAAAATTCATTAAGAAATTATTGAGTGCCCCATTTTCCATTGATGCCAATGGGGGAGAGAATATAGAAAGGAGAGGATCCTAGAAAAGGAGTATATCACCATCAATGAAAAATGGGGAGATTGTTGAGATGTTATTATTTTCATTGATGGAGATATGGATTGAGTATATATATATATATATATATATATATATATATATATATATATATATATATATATATATATATATATATAAAATCCCAAGAAGTGTTGCACCCAAGGAGCAACCCTAAGGAGCAAGAGGCATTGTATTAAAGAGAAGAGAGAGAATTAGTTCAAATAGAAGTCATCCGGAGCCAAAGGAAAGCCATCGGAAGCTAATAGTAGGAGCGGAGACAAGACAAGGAGGAGAAGATCAAAGAGAAGACCACATATTCCCAAGAGAAAGAGCCAAAAGGAAAAAGAAGTGTTATTGGAGTAATAGAATTTGTAATACTTAATAAGGCATTATCAAAATATTCCACAAATGCATATAATAAAACCAAATCATAAAAATATCATATTGAATTTTTTTATTATTATGTGTCACCACTCAAAAATCTGATCTTCGATCTGGAAAATTAGGAAGTATGAATCTTATAAATTTAAATTATTTAAAAAAAAATTCTATATTTTTTATTTAACTAATTATTTATAAATTAAAACAGTTAAAAATATTATAAATAATAACTAATCACTGAACTAACCCACCTTAGCTTTTTTTAGTAAGAAAAAAAAAAACTGTATTATATTCATAGATAAATTTGATATATACAACATCTGTTAGATAAATTTGATATATACAACATCTGTCAAATAACTAGTGACGGTCAGAAGGCACATGTAGAGGGAACATGAAAATATAAAATCTGTAAGTACCCAGATTTTGGCATGCAAGCCAGTAGGATGATGGATATCCAAATCAGCTCACCAAAAAACAGATTCCGTCTCTAGTTTAGTAAAAAATATATGAAGATCTTTTGTAATAAAGCAACTGAGATGGAAGTAGCTGATAAATATATAAGAAGGAAAAGAACAGGTTTCATGCTACATACCAGATATGAGGAGAAAAAAATAATATGTTATGTACCCGGTAGATGGAAATCCTGTATATTATGCAGAATATCTCCAATAGAAATGGTCACCTTCCATATTTCATTTAGAGAGGAGAGTCCTTCTTTAGAGAGTGCATCTACCTCTTTGTTGAGAGTCCTTTCTATATGTTGAATCGTAAAATCCTTGCGTGTATTCCAGATTGATGCAATTCTGTCCAACCACCCCGAAAGATTGATATTTTGGATGGTATGTACAGATTTAACATGGTCTATTATCACCTTGGAATCACCAAAAATATGCAGTCCTTGAATGTTTAAGAAGTCACAAAAGCTCAAGAGACCTGCCAAGGCCATTACCTTCACTTTGTTGTTCGATCCCTTCCCACCTTGCCATGAGATTTCAATGTGCTGGTCCTCTCACAGAATAATAAGAACCCCACAGGCATAGATTCCATTCTTTGTTTCCTCGTCGAAATAAGCACATGGAAGAATAGAACGATCCATCGAATTCCCAACATGCTTCTTGTGATTGATATGTGTATTAGGGGGACTACAGATGGGAAGGTGAGATAAGATAGAATCAAGAACAAATGAATAATTTTCCTTACTGCGTTGAAACAATGTCATATTCCTCTATTTCCAAATAGCCCAAATGGAGATCAGTGGAATAGGCCTCCATTTTGTTATCATCTTACTCCACCATTGAAAAGCATCCTTAATTGATGGGAAAGAAATCCTATTCAAACCAAAGTGATCAGCAAGAGACTTCCATATCTTCATAGCATGGGGACAGACTAGGAAAATATGAAAATTGTTTTCTTCATTCACTTTGCAAATAGGAAAGATTTCTCACCCACACCAATTTCTTTTTTGTAAATTATCCCACGTAATATTATTGTTGTTGAAAACCAGCCAGGCGAATAAAATAATCTTGGTGGGGCACTTCAATTTCCAAAAGACTATGGGGAAAACTTTTTCAGGGGGGATTGATTTGTCCATCTGAAGCATGTTATAGATATCTTTTACATAAACTGAAGATAGCCCCTTGGGGCCATTCCAAATAAGATGATCCTCCTCCAATGTTCTGAAAATACCCCTGTTATTCATATACGTTATGACCTTATCCCATTGAGAAGTCCGATCATCAAAGAGACCCAACATCTAGGCCGACTTCCATGTAGGAGTAGAACCCAACAATTTGTGAATGACTTGGTCCCAATAAAAAATCCCTTTTTGCTATAAAGAATGAATCAGCTGTTGAGAAATAGGCAAATCCGATACATCGCCCGCTAAGGGGTCAAGGCCAATAAGGATCTTTTTCCCGGAATGAAAGTTCCATGCCAAGTTTTTTAGAAAAAAATGCTCAATTTTGTGGAAACTTCTCCATATGGCAGAATCATGGGGAGGACCAAAAGGGCCCTGTCTAAACCAAGATAATATCTTTGTTATCCAAATATTTAGCCTTGATAACTTTGCTCCAGATACTATTCCCGAATATAGCCTTCCATAATGATTTTTAAAGGAGAGCAATACGAAATAAATTTAAGTCTAGAATACCCCAGCCCCCTAGAGATTTAGGGCGAGACAAGTTTGAAAGCTTTGTCAGATGGAATCTTTTATGCTCCCTGCTTCCACCCCAAATGAAATTAGCAGAACTCCTATTCAATTTTTGAATGATTTTAATAGGAATGTAGAATAGATGTGCCCAATAGGCCAATAACTATACCAAGATAGTTTGTGTTAAAATAAATCTTCCCGCCAATGTGAATCTGTTAAATTCCAGTGCTTCACCCTACCCAAAAAAAATTAATAATAATTTCAAGCAAGAATAGAATACATGGCAAAGCTGATTTTCCTACCAATCCCTTCAATAAGCTAAACTTCAATTAATATTTCGTTGGAACACTTTACTAATTCCAATTTGGATAGAAAATAACAATAACATTGTTAATTTATTTAAAATAATTTTAGTGAATCTTTAGTGATGTTTCAAGGATTATAAATTATTAAATTAATTAGAAAAGGTGATCTAGTTTTACCTAATGACCCTTAAGTTTAATTGATAATCAAGAAATTATTAGAATTTTATGATATACCAATAACATTGAGTTAATGGTCACACATGCACTATAATTATGGTTCTTTTTATTAATCTTAATAATATTAAAATTATATATTATTAAGTAAAGATAGATTATTTAATGGACCTAATTATCGTAAAGAACTTATTAATTTAATTTCGATTGGGCTTTTACGGTTAAATAATTAATAAATATGATTTATTATTTTACCATTGGACCCTTAGATTTAAGCGATTATTTTAAATAAATACACAAGTTACCTAGTGTAACAAAACTCTATGAATAATAATAGTTTAATACTATTTATTATATTTAAATATAATTTGGGAATAATAATAAATAAATATAGGTTAGTTGATGATATGATTTATTGATTGTACCATAATGACCATTATATCTAATATTACCTTTGGACCTAGATTTAAACAATTATTAATAAATAAATACACAAGTTACTTTCTGTAACTAATTTCTAACAATAATAATAATTTAATACTATTTATTTATATTTAAATAAATTTGGGAATAATAATAAATATTGATTGCTTAACGAAAATGAAGATATAATGACCATTATATTTAATTAATAAGAATTATTGTATTATTCAATTAACGAATAATAATAATAAAATTAAGGGTTTGACTATGATCATCAAGTCAAAATTAGTTATTGCAATATAGCGGTTGGAGTCTATGCATACCCTATTTAATCAAGCTAAACCTGATTAGTTCTTCAACTTATCCTGACGATGAACCACACTGGTTGGTTCGAAACGCGTCGACAAATGATTGATTATGTGATTTTTCCAAAAATTATCTAAACAATGTTATGGATCACAGAAGTCTAAATTCCTTAACAATAAAGTAAATAAATATTTTTTATAAATAAAAAAATTATAATAATTTTTTTTTTGGGTTATTTTTTCAAAATCAAATTTAAATTTATTAAATTACAAATTTAACTTATACATAGCTATAAACTAAAAAATATTATAAAATTTCGAAGAGAGGCAATTTGACGTCACTCAATTGGCACGCTCAAGTTCATTATCTTAACACCTTCAATTTGTACAGCGAAGTGAAGCGCAGAATCATGAGGATTTAGCATGATCCTAAAATCATGATGCCTCGATTCTCAATTCTCAGGTGGTGTACCCGTTTGGTCATTTTTAGCATTAGTTTTTATTATTAAAGTGTGTTGTGCACATGACGTGCATGATGTAATGGCTGGGGCCGATGGCTTTCGCACCCCTTAGTCATGTTTGATTTCTGCGGAGGCGCATATTTGATGACCCCTTTGCTATGGAGATGTTTGAACGATATTTGTAACGGTTATGCAGTAAAAAATTCTGCTGGCTTCAGCCATATTGATTGTAAAAATCTGCGGGCTTCCACCATATGATGATTTCTCTCTGAAAAAAAAAATGTGTTGTGACAAATTTTTTCCTCCATATTTTAATTATTTGTCTTTCAAATTTATATGTAAATTTAATAGGTTTATTTCTTTATTATAAGATTTATGTTATTAAAAAAAAACAATTTTTTTCAATTTTTTCTTTTTAATTTGAATTTATCATTATAAACCAATGATAATAATAAAAAATTATAAAATTTATTTTGCAAGATATAGATACATATCCTTTAACCATATACATCATCATCATTAACCATAGATAGCCCCACTGCATCTTCCATGAACCCTCCCAGAATTAAAATTTGATACAATAATTATTAACCTCTCAAGCCAGTGGCCGCAAGGATCTTATCCTGGAAGGCCGATGGGTACCTTTCACTAAGTATTTTACCATGCATCTTCCAGCAACATTCCTCAGAAAAAGTCAAATTTGTGGGAAAGAATTATTTGACATGACATTCCTCAGAAAAAGTCAAATTTGTGGGAAAGAATTATTTGACATGAGGCCGGGCGTATGAAATTTCGTAGAAGAATACGAGAAATTTCAACACATGGATAGACAGCAGACGCCAATGAATTTTCCAGCAACTGGAACGAAGAATACGAGAATATCAGTTAACCCACATTCAATATATATTTACTTGAGATGTGCTTAGAAGATGGGAATTGAGATTTTCTGGTTTGAGTCTTTCATTACAGCATTTTAATATGAGTAATACCGTGCTCTCACGCCGACGTTTGCTCTGAAAATAGGTGATCTTATTTTGAACTTTGAACTTAGTGTAAAAGATTGAAGGCCATATTGTTTATGAACAATGGTGGCTGTCTGCAATTTTGTTATTCTGGTTGCTTTAAGTGTGCATTAGTTAGTATTAATTAGTTTTGGTTAATTTTGGTGCTGGCATGTAATCGGCACTTAATTAATACTAGTTAAATTTAATATTTATATGTGGTGTATTTGCGCATTAACATAACATAAAACACATTTAGCTTTAGATAGATTTAGTTAGCCTTAGTGCTTGCATACAATTAAACTTAGTTTTTTATGAATTGATTCTCTAATTGATATTGTAAAATTGAATTCATTCTTTTTTCTAATTTTTCCTTTTATATTCTTGTAAGTTTATGCAATTATTCATCAACTAAATCTTTATTTGTGTTCTAATAATTTTACATGGTATTAGAGTTTGGACACAGGTGTGATTCCCCTATGTCTGAGAGTGAGTGTTGGAAGAATCACGACACCTCTATAGAATTCTTAATTGCCACCCTGGGGATCCTAGTTACCGGTTTGGAAAGTTTATTAACACCTACGGGTTTTGGTGTAATGGAAAACCTCTTAATTGTATTAGAGTTGTAGAGGCCTTTAGAAGCTACATGAACTATCTTTTAGAACTTTGAAGATCAAAGAATTGGAAATTGTTGGGAGATTTGATTTGCGGATTGGAATATTAAAGTACTATTGCAATTGTTGTTATAGTCGCAAGGTGAAAGAATGAAGTTCCCATCTTCGGTTATTCTCACTCCATATGACTACTTCCAATGGAAGCTAGAGATTTTGATTCACCTTAGAAGCAAAGGCTTGTATTAGATAGTTATGGATACAGACGCTGGACCTAATTATGCCATTGAAAAATCCAAATACTTGAAGAAGATGGATGAGACTTTTGGTCTTCTATTGTTGACCATATCTCCAACATTTCATTTCCATATGGACACATGTAACACACTGAATCAAGTTTGGACAAACTTGGAGAAATCAATTGGAAAGCAAGATGAGATGTGGGCTCATATTCTCGAAAATGAGCTAAATTCCTTAGATCCAAATAACATTGAGAAAATTCGATATTTCTTTACAAAATTCAAATCATTGCTTATTTAATTCTAGGATTGCGGGATCAATAAATCCAAACAACAAAGTCAATTGATCCTTTCTATTTTGTCTAAATTAGGTCATGAATATGTTGTTTTTGTTTCTATATTTCATACAGTTAGACTTGCAACTGGAGATAAATGGAAAATTCCCAAACTTGATGCATTTTTTGATTCTCTCATTGATGAGTAAGATAATTTATTTAAAGTCTTCAAATGCACATGCTCTCGCCTTGCATGAAAAGGAAATTCCAACTCAAAACCAAATCAACAATCTAAAGGCAAAGGGAATGCAAGAGATGTAGATACAAGAAAGGGAGGAAATCCAAAATCTCCAAATGGCTCTTCTATATCTAAGGGTAGGAAGGGAAATAAAGGAAACTCCAAGTGTCCTTATTGTAATAAAGGATACCATCCTGAATCCTCTTGCATGTAGAAGACTATTGATTTGATGGCAAAGACTCTCCAACATAATTTTCTTGGTCATCACATTCCAAAAAGTGCCAAGAAGAAGATAGAAGAAAAACCATTAGAAACAAGGGGTAATGGTCATGCATTGACTTCCCTTCATTCTACATGACAAAAATATATTACTAATTTAGGAGCCTCGCATCATATGGGTTCTCCAAAGAATATTTTCTTATCTACAAGCATACTTAGAACCTCCTATTCTCACAGGAGACAATTTTATAGTTGAAGTAGTTGGACATGGTGTTGGACACCTAATACTCAATGGGTTAGTGTGGAAGCCGAATAGACAAAAGGAGTCCAAGAGACCTTGGTATGTGGAACCCAACTATCACAATATGTACTATCAATGTATATCACTTGTTAATAAAAATGTATTCTCATGTTTTATCCTTCAGATTTTGTCTTTGCCATGTGTGTGTTTAACATGGTATCAGAGCGGGCAAATTCTGATCCTGCTCCAATTTGAGCCCTGGTTTTGTCAGTTTTTCTCTGGTGGCTCTATCCTACTTGCCAGAATTTGAGTGCTCTAATTGCCTCCATGACCTAACGCTCCAATAATTTGGCCTCTGTCAGAAATGCATTTTCTCATTTTTGGGCATTCTCTGCAATTGTCAGCACTCTTTCTTTGCAACGTCCACTGTTCGTCTGGCCATTTCATTAATTATACCCTCTGTCCCTATCTTCTGTGCATTGAATGCTCTATCTCCTCACCGTTCACTATTTTCTGATCAAGGACTGTCGTTCTGATTTGTGGACTGAATTTGGCTTTGCCTCCCATTCAGTGTGAGCATTTATTTCGAGAATTTCAAGCGCGACCCCAACGAAGCTATTATTTGTTCGCCTGTGCAACTCTCCTCATTCACCCATGCTTGCTTTGACCCTATCCGTTTGCCTATAATTGATTTCTGTGTTGATATTCACTTCGCTACTTCTGGCCGACCTGTGCAATTTCTAACTTAGGCATAGGGATTTCCATATTCTTTCCTTGTTTTGCGCATGATTCTTGGGCATAATCAAAGCTATTAACCAGTCTATCCATCGCCTGATATTACCTTTCACCGAAGCAACATTACAAGGTAGCAATTGATAGAATGGTGGAGGCTCGTTGGAACAGAGAGTGAAACACTAACCATTGTTGCATTGTTCATAAATTTTATGAATTATGAATCGATCATTGCTACTCTTGCAATGAACCTAAACCTGAGTTGAATCATTCTGTAAAGATTTGAAGGTCGAAGGATTACAAAACAATTATTGCAGTCATTCTTGGCGATAAGCATCAACAAGGAATTGAAATCAAGTCTCGGAGGAGCAAGCCATTATCAAGGAAGATTTTTTGCCTCTTCTGTTGTAGCCCGATAAACATCCACACCACCCATCTCTTGAAGTGGCCTCAACCCACCTGTGGCGACCCTAGCGTTGGTGTAAAGATTACATACTTTGAAAATCTTGCATACGTTGTACGTAAGAACTCTCTCCACGTTGATATATATCACGCTTCTCCCTCCATGTATATATACGCTGCTCCATAATGTTGTCCCATATTTTGTTTAACGCTATCACTTCTCTTACTTTGTCGCTTTGCATTTGATCATCACATTTTCTATTGAATAATCTTTGCACTGGTCATTTTACTTTGAACGTCGCACTTTATATGCTACGTTGGTTCATATATATCTGTACGTGCATCAAAATGCGTTGAAGCCATTACCTGTCTTGTTAATATCGTTGAACAATGCGTTTGGATAATTCTGCTGATTGGACATGTCGCCACGTGATGCTCTTTGCCCTGATTCACATTGCCATGTTGTGTAATGAAATTATATAACGCTGTTCACTGCATCTAGTTGGAATTTTATGTCAAGTGGACTCTCAATAATTAAATCCACTTAGCGCTCTAAATTTGGTCTTACCTACAAAGAAGGCTTGCTTTTAGTTTGACTCTATTTCTATTTCCATATCAATGATGTAATTATATGAGGCCGAGAGGTGAGAGAATCATCACCCACACAAAATGACTGCAATGACGAAATCAGGCACGCAATATGGATCCTGCAGCAAGAGAGGTGGATTATAGCTGGTGTTTTGCAAAAGGGTACACTGAGTTTTGTCATTCAGATTTTCAATTGTTGCATACTTGTTTTGTGTATTCTATCCTCTATTTTTTGGCATAGTCCATGGTTGTTTGAAGCAGGAGATGCAGTCTCTCTTGGTTTTTAAAGGCAGTTTACATGATCCTACCGGGCGTTGAAATGTCCATGGAGACCATGCTAGTTGTGCATTAACATTTCTTCAAGAGCTGTGCTAGATGGTCCATTGGAATGCTGCATTGAATGATGAGATGAGTTTTGGGCATGAGTGATTGATGAAGTCGCCGATGAATGAACTTCAACAATATTGCATGGCTTTTCTGAACATGGTCACTATTTCAGAAGAGGATGTGTTGGTTATATTGAGGTGCAGATATATGTTGAAGAGGTAGCCAATGATGAAGTGAACCGTGAGTTAATGCCATCATAGACAGTGCATATATATATCAGATTTTGTTTGTGTACTAGCTCTCCCCTTTATCTATTAAAATAGTTAAATGGCTGCTAGCATCTACAAAATCAATGTGTAAATTTTGAACATGTATTTCAATGAAGAGTGAAGAAGTTTGTGGTTGCTACACTTGTTATTAGTATTATTATTGCTTGTTGCGTCTAAAGTTGATATCAAATTAATATTTTGAAGTTCTTCCACAAGTATTTGTCCCAACATATTATATATTTACATGAGCCAAAAAACAAGGAATGCACCTACAACATTTGATACACAAACTGTTTGATAAAATACTACAGTGGACCAAACCATACAAACTCAGGACTCTTTGTTATTCTGGCTGGGTTTCTTACAATAGACTATTGTTTTCTTTGAAGAAAGTGGCAAGATCATAGAATATTGATTTGTACCCTAGTAAAAGTATTTATATATGAGCATTCAAGTCCTATCCATGACATGGTGCTACAGTTGTTTATGTTTTGATAGCCATCATTTCTACTTTGAAAATGATGGAGTATTTGAAGGATCCAAGCAAGTTTGCAGTTGCTACTACCTCAGTGTGGCATTGTATTTAAAACTCACTATAATTTTTGTCTACATATATATACATTGATTCCTTGATTCGACTGTTGCATAAGAGTTTGGTGGGCTGCATAAAGGCTGTGATTGTTTTGACAAATAAAAGTAATCTTTTGTGGAGAAAAATTTAATCGGCTGTATTATCAGAACATAGTGCTGGTCATTTTTATGTAATGGATTGTAATTGGTGCTTGCTGGTTGCACACTGATCTTTTGCTGCATATTGTTGTGTACTATGAGTGATATTACTTTTCTACATTGAGTAGTAGTTGTGATCAGTTTTGAAGGTGTAAATCTGACATTGAAGAAAAAATGGCCAGAATCAATGAAGTATTAAAGTTCCTCAAAACTTTCATATTGTCTACTACTCATGATACATTAAAAATTAGCAAAGTTTCTCTCACAGAAATTCAGGTCTATCTACAAAATGCACAAGAGAAAATTGATTTTTTGCAGCTCAAATCTTAGCTACAGCGAGAAGAATTAAAACAGAGGAGTCATTCTGAACATGTTTCTGTTCAAAACATTGAGATTGCAACCCATAAGAAGCAAGTCAATAATCTTACAGTTGGTTCAGATCCAATACCCAATAAAGCAATAGTTGTACACGCTGATGTAGAAACTCAGTCTGCACTTCCCAAGCCCATCATCAGACCTTGGGAACAGATTTTCCACAACAAGCACAAAACTGGTCTTGGATATGACAAGGACTTGTCCTTTCATATTCTAGACTACTCAAAGCCCATTCAGTTTTAGAGTGATGGATTCCTTCATGACATTTCACATCCAGCTATTCCAGATTCTACTCCTCTTCCACAGCAACAACAACAGATTGTGAAATGCCAACACTGTGACTGAGTTTGCCATTTCAAAGATCACTGTTTTGATCTTCATCCATGTAAGCACTGTCATAAAAGCAGTCATTCTTCAAACAGATGCTTCAGAAAAAAACCTCCTGCAAGAACAAAGATTCATCTTGGATGGATCGCTTCTTGGCAATGGGCATCAACAACCAAGAAGATATTCCAATCACATGCCAGAACTTGTTCCAGAGTATTGAATAGTCTTGCAGGTGCGTTTTCTCCATCATATCACCTTGTATCTGACACGGGGGGAAATGATGGTCATCTATAAGCTTCAAAGTCACATCAAGCGAGCCTGAGCCACAACCTGTCACACCTGTTTCAGAGTTGTAGCTAGAGACAAAGATGCCCCTGAGCATGCCTTCAGTTGGTAATATGGGACACTTCGTCTAGCAGAAGAATTCAGGTTCTTGCCAGTTTCAGAAGAATTCCAGGAACGAAATTGAGAACACTTCCTCTAGCAGAAGACTTCAGCTTTTTGCTAGTTTTGGAAGAGTTCCAGGAATTGCATTAAGCATTCCAGATTTGTTGGTCATCCTTAAACCATCACAGGTTGAGACTTCCCTTTTCAGGTTGAAGTTATCCCTTTTATGCGGGGTGAGACCTCCCTTTCATGGTTGAAGGTTTCCCTCTTCAAAACAATAGGAGCACTTCTTCTAGCAGAAGACTTCAACTTCTTGCTAGTTTTGGAAGAGTTTTGGGAACTGCACTAAGTGTTCCAGTGTTGGTGGTCATCCTTAAACCACCACCCTTTATACCAACATTTCAGAGAGCACCATTCAACCTAGTGCTACCATGCATTTTTGCACATTTTGTATTACAGCTCTCTTCTTGGACTCATACATAACCCTTCGGATTAAGGGGGGGAATGTTGGACACCTAATCCTCAATGGGTTAGTGTGGATGCTGAATAGACAAAAGGAGTCCAAGAGACCTTGGGCTGTGGAACCCAACAGTCACAATATGTACTATAAATGTATATCACTTGTTAATGAAAAGGTATTCAAATGTTTTATCCTTTAGATTTTGTCTTTTCCATGTGTTTGTTTAACACATGGAAGAGTGCAATTCAAAGATAGAAGTTTTGAGAATGTCTTGCATATTCTAAGGGTTTTTCTAAATCTTCTTTTAGTGAATCAGACGTCACATGCTGGCACCATAAGGAAAGTGGAATTTACCCCAGATTTTGTTAACATTTATGATATGAAAACCAACTCGAAGGTTACATCTAGAAAGGTAAATGATCAATCTTATCCTTATACCTTTTTTGATTTTCTTCTTCACTTGGATTATATTTTGCTACTTACGGATGCAAACAAAGAAAGTACAAGAGATTTGGACACTTGAATTTCAGATATATACAACAACTTAGCAAAGAAGGGATGGTTAAAGGATTGTGAGCCATTGATTTTTCAAATGGTGTTTGTAACAGATGTGTTCTAGGAAAGCGTCCACAAGGCAAGTTTGAGAAGGGGCATTCATGGAGAGCTTATTCACCTTTGGAGCTTATACACAGTGGTCTCATGGGTCCATTTACAATACCTTCAATGATCAATGTAAGATATTTGTTTCCATTTATAAATGGTTACACGAGAGTCACTTGAGTACACTGCTTGAAACTCATGCCTAAATTTTTTAAGCATGTAAATATTTTCAAAGAAGATGTGGAAAATTAATCTAGAAAGCACATCAAGATCCTCCACATAAATAATGGGAAGGAATATGTAAACAAAGGTGTGCATAATCTTTCTAATGGAGCAGACATATAATTGCAACTTACAATTCCTTACACTCTACAACAAAATGAGGTGCCCGAGAGGGAAAATAGATCTTTAAAAGAGATGGTAGTTGCATGTTGCGTTCAATATCACTTCCATCAAAATTGTGGGATGAAGCTATCAAATATGCTTCATACATCAAAAATAGATCTCCTCATAAATCTGTTAATAGAAAAACACCTTTGAGGCTTGGACAAGCATGCAACCTAAATTCAATCATTTTCAAATTTTCAGATATCAAGCATGGGCCTACATTCCTACAGAGAAGATAATGGGCTTGGAGGCTAGGAGCAAGGAATGCATGTTTGTTGGATATTTTGGATGAAGTCAAAGGGTACAAATTACTGGATATCAACACTGAAGAGCTCTTTATTGAAAGGAGTGTAAATTTTGAAGAACATGTTTTGCATGCAACACTAGATGAACCTGTTACAAAGCTGTCCTCACCACTAGTTGATGAGTATGTAGATGATATTTCATATTAGAATTCTTGATCGAGATGAGCCTTTGCCTGAGACATTTTTTGGACCACTTGTTGTTGAACATATAGATAACATTTCCTCATGCAGTTAAGAAGATTCTTGATCACCTTCAACACAAAAATTGTGTAACATGAGTGATCTCTTAAATGATCCTGCCACTAGATCTCAGTTTGAGGAAGCTCCAAAAGCACCCTTAGCTATGGATCCATGCATTCCAATGCACGCTTATATGATGCATGCATTTGATCCATAGAATTATACAGAAGCATCTAGGCATCATAAATGGGAAGCAACTATGGATGATGAATACAACTCTCTCATTGAGAACTAGACTTGGGACCTACTTCCACTACCTTTCAATTGTAAATTTGTGAGGTGCAAGTGGGTTTATTGGACCAAGAAATTAACATATGGCCAAGTTATTCAATATAAAACATGGTTGGTGGCTAAAGATTTTTAGCAGGTACATGGTGTTGACTATGATGATACTTTTTCTCGAATTGTAAAAATGGATTACACTCTACTAACTTTATCCATTGTAGCAACAAAATTGTGGGGTCCATCATATGGATGTAAATAATGTCTTTCTTCACAAAGATATTGAGGAGGAAATGTACATGGAGCAGTGACAGGGATACATGCAAAATTCATCTCTCGTATGCAAACTAAGAAGTATTTCGATGGCCTCAAGCAGACATCTAGAGCGTGGTATGAAAAGATGAATTATTATTTGTTATCTCAAAATTTTGTACATTGCAAATTTGATTCTAATGTTTATTTTTTGAAGAAAATTGACTCCTTGTTGATCATAGTACTCCACCTAAATGATCTTTTGATAACATGTAGTTTAGTTTCTTCCATTGTTGAGATTAAAAGTGAAACAGAAGAGGTTTTCTATGACAAACATGGGATTGCTAATTTTTTTGCTTGGACTAGAGGTCAATCAGAATGGTTTTGAGATTACCATTTGTCAACCGAACTATGGTAGAAATATTTTGGCATGATTTCACATGACTAACTGCAAGCCAACAACCATACCTTTCTTATCAAGGACAAATCTTGAGAATGAGAAAGACACATCATTGTTTGATTGCACATTGTATCATCAGCTTGTGGGGATTCGTCTTTATGTCAATCAATCCCATCTTGATTTCTCATATGCCATAGGAGTAGTTTCCAAATACATGTAGTAGCCACATTAGTTACATTGGAAAACTAAAAAGTGTATCCTTCGATATGTCTAGGGAAAAATCACCTATGGGATTCATTACACAAAAAAATGTTATTTGGATCTCATTGGGTTCACAGATTAAGATTGGGATGGCGATAACCTTTATCACAGTACATCTCCAACTATGTACTTAGTTTGGGATTTGACCCCATTTGTTGGTCAAGCAAGAAGCAGACTACCATTACTTTATCATCAACAGGGGCTGGGCATAGAGGAGCTGTGAATGCCATCATTCATACCATTTGGCTGCAACATTTCCTTTCCAATCTTGGTATCATCATCCATCGTCTAACTCTCATATGGTGCGATAACTAGAGTACACCGATGTTTTGCAGAGATTTAGTGCAAACAAAATGAACCAAACATATTGAGATCCACATGCACTACATCTGAAGATGATTCATGATGGGATCATCGATCTGTAGTGTTGTCCTAGTTTTGAGCAGACTGCTAACATCTTCACCAAGACTTTCATTGAGAATAAATTTCACTTTCTATGAGACAATCTCGGGGTGAAGGATATGACTGCCTAGTAATTGTATTTTCTTTTCCTTTGGCATTATATTTTGAGGGAGGTTTTTCTTCCCACTAGGTTTTCCCTCTTTCCTCTTTCATGCATTGTACATAGGTACCTAAAATGGCCTTGTTGCTGGAACTCATTCATCTTGCATCATACTCACTGAAGTTATACTTAAGGGGTGGTGTTGGTGTACATGCATATTAGTTAGCTTTGGTTAACTCTAATGCTTGCATGTGATGTGCACTTAGTTAGCATTAGTTGTATATAGTGCTTACATGTGGTGTGATATTATATGTAGTTAGCCTCAGTGCGTCCATACATTTAAGTTTAACTTAGTATCTTTATGTATTTATTCTCTAATCAATATTGAAAAATGGAATTCATTCTCTTTTCCAATTTTTCTTTTTCAATTTTTGCAAGTTTATGCAATTATTCTTCACATATATCTTTATATGTGCTCTAATAATTTTATAATTTGGATGGTACTCTTTTGCAAGTGAAAAAGATCACGACAAGCTCCACCAATTCCAGGAACACAAGGAGATTTTCCCTAAGGTGATCCCCTTCGTGTCAAAATTATAAGTGATTCAACAACGATGAAGAAATGAAAAGGCTCATTTTCAATATGTAGCCCAAGAAAACCCCACAAAATATTTTCAAGAACAACGATAACTAAGAAAAAATACTGTGGAATTTTCCTTCTTTCTATGATATGTAATTTCTTGTGATATCTATCCCCATGCTTCAAAAAGATATACAAATAATGTTAGACACCTAATCCTCGGGGTATGATTTGGTTTATGGTGTGTTAGGGTGATTAGTTATTGAAGTTCAAGAAACTTGGAAACTGAATCTAATAGTTTCATGATTGTATTTATACATGTACATTTTCATCCTTCTTTGAATTAAGTTGAATTCATTTTCCACCAATTTGTTGTCTTAAAGTGGTATCAAAGAGGGTTGTTCATCTTCCTTGTTGATTGAATTGTGCCACTAGTTTTGTGGCCATTTTGGGTGCTCCTATTTTCGTGTGCCCTCGAGATTGAAGGAAAAACATCTGTGACTTGTCAAGAAAAGTTTGCAGTGTTTCAACAAATTGAGAGTCCAATATTTTATAGGTTACTGACTTGCACCCAACTTCTATTATTGATGACTGGTGATTGACTGCCCAACGCTAGAATTGAACCTGTTGTTATTGGCATTGTTTTGAAAAACCTCGATGTTTCAAAAAAAAATTATGTGTAGTGTATGGATGCAAAATATAGTGAATTTTTGTATTACTTAACAATGATGGATTAAGAATATATGCGAAGGCTTTGCAGATAGGACCAGGACAATCTTGTGCAGAAAAGATATAACTCCATCCTTCCATCCGTCAGAAATCCTTGGTATGGCTTGCTTAAAACAACATCACCTTAAACCTATTAATTATGCGCATCTGGGAGAGGAGTGGAAAATGGAAAAGACTAATTGTTGAGCTTGCAATTCACACAGAAACAAATGCAGCGTTGGCATAGAAAACTCTACCATCTAACTCGTTAAAAAAAAAAAACTGAGCAAATGGATGGAATGAGAGTAGTAATGTGAATTGACTTAGATGTACTCAGATGCTATTGAATAGATTGGCGATGTATCGATTCATGTTCAACATATGACTTCTATCCATATAGGCTCGATTCCTATCACTCCATGGTACGAATTCTTTAACTGATATTACCTTGGTACAACAACTCACTTTCTCTGACGTTGGTATCTCCTTTATGACTGTAATTCACCACATTCACAAACTATTGTAGCAACCCGGTTTATATTTTATAGCTCTACCATGAACATTGTAATCTTATCCTCGTGAACCTACACTTGATTTTGTGTCTTCAGATATACTCTTCATGATAGGTCATTGTCATGATATTTATGCACAATTTTATCACTAATTAAAAACCCTTTGATATTAAAAACAAGCTTATTTTTTTACCTCAACGTGTCAATTCATTAATCTATCATTTTTGGGAGCCTTCATAAGTTTGTGAACATTTCTGATCAACCTTGCGTCTTGTTCTTGGCTTCTTATTTGAAACCTTGATGTTGTGTTATAAGTGATTGAGAAATGCCATTTTATTTTACTTATTAAAGGATGAAAAGCAATATTGCTTCTGCCATAATTTTCATCCTAAATTTTCATGGTCAAAATAAAGTACAGGAAACAAAGGTCAACCTCTCTAGTAACCTTGGAAAGGTGACCAACATAAAATCTAGTAGAAGACTATTCATTGTGCAATGAAAGTGTTAGCGCATCTCCAATTTGCAGGGAGAGATAATGTAGAAATAATAACGATGGAATCTATTGATGATGTCCACTATTTTAAATTGCACGAAGGCGACGTGAAAGTTAGGCAGAGTGTGAAGAAAGGAGAATGTGTTGTGTTGAGGATAGGCCCTGAATACAAACTATTCACCAATAATTATGATCCTCTGAAAGATATTGTGAGTATCATAAATACGATTCTTAATTGTACGTATTATTGAATTTGAAGATATTGAAGAATTGTTAAAGGAGGAACCACATTGTAATTTTGAGTTCCAACGACCAATTCTTCCCCTGCTTTAATAGTGAGTCAACCTGCATGTTATATAACCTCTAAGTTATAAATTGTGATGTTTGTGTGGTTGTTTGCGTGATGTTTGAGTGATGATGGAATTGACTATTGGCAATGAAATAAAAAACTTTATAATTTTGAAGGAAAAAGATATATGAGACCTTTAGTATGAATATATGAGTCAAGTTGTCAGATTGAGATTGTTTAACTAATGAAAGTCTTGAAAAAATTCTTTGATTTGTTTATCGATAACTGTGGTTGATGCGAAGAGATAAGCCAAGAACTAATTGTATAGATTCCACTTGTGGATTACTTCCTGGATCTCAGGAATTTAGATAATACGGATTGGAGAGTTTCGAGGCATTTAGATAATTTGAGTTGGGCACTTGCAGTGCTATGTAGTCTTGGAAAAAGAAAATTTCACTTGACCAGGTTTTGAATTTTGTTGAGTGTTGACTTTGGTTGGGTTAAGCTTGAATTATATAATATACACGTATAAAATAAATAATTAAAGAAATACATTGTGGTTAGAAAATCTCATACAACTACCTTTGGTATATTAAAAGTCACAAGTTCAAATCTTTGTGAAGATAATTTTGGTAGTTGGACGACATAGTTTTGTTTGCAATAGTTTTAACTTTTTTGAAGCTACTTGAACTTCCATTGTAAAGTGTGTGATTTTTGGTTGAATACGACACCTTTAGTTTGACTATTTGATAAAGTGTTAAAAGTATTGAATATGTTTATTAAATCTAATGCCAATGATACAATAAATATCAACAAATTTATTATTCAAGGAATTTAGACTTCTGTGATCCATAACGTTTGTTTAGAAAAAAATTTGGCGAAATCACATGATTGATCATTTGTCGACGCGTTTCGAACCAACTAGTGTGGTTCATCGTCACGACAAGTTGAAGATACAGATCCAGTATAGCGAGTTAAATAGTCCAAGCAGAGACTCCAACGGCTAAAAAGACTAACGGCTATTTTTCAACTTAAGGACCCAGTCAAACCCCCTTTAACTAAATTAATATTAATATTCTTTATAATTATTATTATACTTCTAGAGCTAAGTAAACTGGGTAAAAATTAACCAGATGAGAGGTTATTAATCTATTTATATATTTAATATATAATTATATATAATAATATTTTTCAATACCTAATATAATACTATATTTAATATTTAGTTTTTAAATTATTTATATAAATTATTAGATTAAGAATAATTGAACTATCTTTAGATTGTAAGGTAATTACTTAACTTTTTATTAGCCTTATATTTTTAACATCCTTATGCTATAAATACGTGTATAATTAAAATATGCATTTTTCTTAACTAATCAATATTACTTTTCATTTATTCATTTGATTAATTTTGATTTTTTGTTAGTTCTAAGTTAATTGAACTAACCTTAAGAGATAGTGTAAGATAATTTTTTTTTATAATTATATAGGTTTGGCTGATAATTGATATAATATTTTAATATCTAAACCTTAAATAAAAATTTATTAGTATGATTAGTTATTAAAGAAATTTAAATTGATATATATATATATATATATATATAATTAAAAACATATATATATATTTATATATTTAAACATTAAATATAATATTATTAGAATGTTAGGTATGGTAATATATTAATTTATATATATAAATATATGTTTATATATATATATATATATATATATATATAATATTTTAAATAAATAAATGGTTTAGTTTTGATAACTAACCATTGATCTAATTCAATTTTTAGTAAAAATTATAGTTTTCTAATAATTTATATAAATAATTTAAAAACTAAATATTAAATATAGTATTATATTAGGTATTGAAAAATATTATTATATATAATTATATATTAAATATATAAATAGATTAATAACCTCTGATCTGGTTAATTTTTACCCAGTTTACTTAGCTCTAGAAGTATAATAATAATTATAAAGAATATTAATATTAATTTAGTTAAAGGGGGTTTGACTGGGTCCTTAAGTTGAAAAATAGCCGTTAGTCTTTTTAGCCGTTGGAGTCTCTGCTTGGACTATTTAACTCGCTATACTGGATCTGTATCTTCAACTTGTCCTGACGATGAACCACACTAGTTGGTTCGAAACGCGTCGACAAATGATCAATCATGTGATTTCGCCAAAAAAATTTCTAAACAAATTTATTATTTTTTATATTCAATATGATCTACATGATGTACATAAGATATTTGATTTTCTCTAAATAGAGTCGTAGTTATAGAGAGAAGAACTACAAAATAAGAATTCTGAACCTGTTCTTGTTCACAACAATAGTTTGTTTGAGCCTAATCATTAGCCAGAGAATGATAAGAGTAATGAAGTGATTTCAAAACATTTGGATGTAGTGGAAAGTAATGTTCAAGCAAAGGTATCCAAGAGTCATTTTCATACAGTTGTGAAACCTGTAGTTACCAAAAAACTTGTTATTAGACCTTGGGAAAAAATTACACATAACAAAATAAGAAAAACATGTTTCTTTTTATGTGCCTAATTTTTCTAAACCTATACAATTTCATAGTGCTGGCTTTTTGGATGGTGTTGTTCGGAAAAAAATGATCGTTGCCAACATTGTTATAGAGTTGGACATGTGAAATATCAATGTTTTGATCTTCACCCATGCAAACATTGTGGAAATAAAAATCACCATTATAATAGATGTTCCAAAAATAAGACTACTGCAAGAGAGAGAATTAATTTTGGATGGATTGCTTCTTAGGACTGGTCTAAAGAAGCCAAGAGGATTTATAGGTCATACTGCAGAATATGTTTGACAATTTTGACCAACCTTACAGTGATGAAGAATACTTCATCTTATCACCTTGTATTCGAGAAGTGGGGAATTGTTGATGGTCTCCTATAGGTTAGAAGATTTGTCAAGCAAGACTAAGTCAGAGTGTAACTCCCTCCTCCCACATTTACCCAAGTTACTGGCCTACCAAGGAAAATATGTGACAAAGAGTTACTATGATATGATTCAACCTCCTATATCACTTTAAGGAAGTGCAAATCGATTAAAAAAAACCCTTAATGACTTCTCTATTAGGTGCTATAGGAACCCCAACGGCTAAACCACCCTTCCAGGTGTTGACACTCTGAATTAAACCTCTTTATTTAATGCCTTGATCTCCTAGATGCTGGAAAAAAACTTCCTAATTTTGACTCAAACCCTCCAGTCACATACATGATTCCTTCAAGGGAGCAACTGTAGTCTTTTTCACCTAGTTCTGTGCCTGCGACCGCGGGATTTAAGCCACTTTTTCAAGCTAGGATCCATACCTCTACCCAGAACTTAATGAAACTTTCCAAAATCATGAATGACACAAGGACAAAGACTTCCATACAAATCTTAGATAATAACTTAAACTAACAAGGCCTAGCCATGACATAAAATTCGTTAAATATATCATGAACATGAAATATATAGGTCATAAATACACATATGAACATAAGGGTTTGATACTTATCTGAAAATCACCAAGAACGTCTAGTTCTTTCTCATAATATTTGCAATAAAATATATTAGGTCATACATTCATTATTCATTCATTCATTAATCAAAACATGGTAAGTTCCATGACTAATATCTATCATAAAACCATGTTTATAACCAACATAGTAACAATAATAGAACAACGCTTAAAGTATTAGAATAAAAAGTATATGTACACATAAATCACAAGAGGAAAAGAGATATTATTAACATATGAAAATCCGACCAAGTCAGGGACTTCCACATACCACCCGACTATAGATTGGGCTAAACCAAATCTCTCTTTCAGCCAATCACCCCCATGCCATATTCTAAGAATGAATGTGGGTCTCACAAAAAAACCAACCAGTGATTCCCGAGGCCAAACCACCTCAACCCTCATCAATAGAAATAGGATTTACAACAATCCCCACAAGATCACTAGGACGTAAAAAAGCATGGATTCCTCTAGATCTCTCCACCTAAACCTTGAGGAATTTGTCCATCTTAACCTCTCAACTTTACTTTATATACAATAATTACTGGTTAAGGGATTCCTGGGCTTAATAAAGGGTACTCCCCTCTTAGATTTACTATGTATCCCACCAATCACCGGTCGGGGATCCATAGGCTCAATCAAGGGTATTCACCTCTGATCTTTACCATGTATCCCTCCATTCACCACTCGAAGATTCCTAGGCTCAATCAAGGTGTTCATAACTAGGCTTTACCATCTATCCCATCCCGAGATTCTTAGGCCTTGTGAATAATCTTGAGACCACCCTACTCTACTTCAAGTCCATCGAGCTATCCATCTCAACCAAACACAATAGAACCCACCACACCATGGATATCCAGAAATGGCAAGGCAAGGTTGAAGAACATTGTCACACCTGGCAAACCCCATGCCAATGATAGCAATAGAACCAATAATACACATGAATGTACCATGCATGCCACATCTAGCAAGGAAATCATACATGCAAATCAATACTTGTAAGCAATCCCAATATAGCTGCTTAATCCTGCTCTTCCTTGCTTGATCATTACTTTCTCCTGCTTTCTTGTCCTTCCTTTGCCTTCTTTCCTCTAATGTTAGAGTGCTCCAAGAATACTCTAAGTGTCCAAGAGTATGAGACGGAGAGAGAATAGAGAGAGAGATCCACCATAAAACTAACAAAAATGTACCAACTGATCCTCAAAATCCTTTCTATTAATGAGGCCTCTAATTTCTTCAATTTTCCATTAGTTTCCTTCAATTTTGTCCTCACATGCAACCTGTGATCTTTCACCTTCCTTTTCTCCTAATTTCTTTTATTTTCATGAATAAAATGCCAATTAATGCCGCTTTTCATGTTCAAATCCTTTTCCATTTCCTTTTCAAATTTCCTTCAACTATAATAACCGAAATGAACACCCACTAGGATTTTTTTCCCAACATTTAGCTTGGAATACATGTCCCATGACCTTGGTCTTATATTTTATTTTATTTTTAATTTTTTGACCAGGGCTATTATAGAACCCTCCCCCTTGGGGGAACACCGTCCTTGGTGTTCAATGACACTTACAACCAATAAGATTGTTGAAAAGTAAAACCTACTACCCATGGAGCTTTAAAACTTAGCTCATTACAATATTTACATTGACCTCTGCTGAAAACATGACAATCATACCGTGTATTGGAGCTTTATAACACAACTCATTATGGTATTTCCAATAACAACCACATATACTTATCAACAATTTCTTCAAACAAGAAATAATCTAATGTCTATGGAGCTTTATAAATCCAGCTCAATGCAATATTTACAATGATATACACATGTACATATATGCACATTTGCTCTAACCAAAAAATAAAAGGATATGATACATGCATCTGCAACAAGGGAATTCAGAGGCTCACACCTCCACCCTAAAAAGTAGAACCATGATTCACCTCCTTCCTAGGAAGTCCAGAATCCATTGTCAAATCAAATCTACATCCAATGTCCAACACTACAATCCTGTGCCACTTGTCCCTTCAGTGAACACTTACCAACTCATTTTTCTAGGGCACACTCCCAATGTGAATCTGATTCTATCTAGAAATGCTAATGACCAAACAAATCCATTCCCCGAGCTTGTCTTCTCTCCTACACAATCCCTAGGGAAATCCGATCACCCCCTTCCGCGTAGTCACTCACCTTCCAAGTTCCCCGACATCCCCTATCCTGGGCGATCCATCCCTTGGGAAGGTTTGCTCATATTAGATGGTTCAAAAACCAAGGCATATACCTGCCTCAAAACTATCATACCGGCCATAGAATGCTCATGGAAATCAATGGACACTATTGGGTACCAGGGTCCCACAATTTCCCTACTCCTTAAATACTTTACCAACATACTGTTTCCTATTCCAATTCCTTTTTCTGTTGCTGCTGCTAATGCTTATAGTTAGTTTCAACCACCCAACTCGAACATTTTTCATGCTTTCGTGTACCAAAAATATAATTTCCATTAGATTCAAAATGAATTGAAATAAATTCAAATCATACCTCATTAGTGGCCCATCAGTAAGGTACATTTGCAATTCTGTTTACTTCTTGTCACAAGAAGTCAAACTAGTTCTTTGATCAAATCATCACGTATAAATATATCGCATCTTGTTAGCTCAAAACACAACCATCATAAATTAGAATCATAAATCACATGCAATCATCATAAACCATAGTTATAGATCACATGTAACCATCATAAACTATAATCATAGATCACATGCATAATAAAACTGAAATAAAATATCGATACTTATCCTTCATTTGATCCTTTTCTTCTGCCTTTGTTCTTTCTATACACACATTGAAATAAGTTGCGAACCCGACAAGAATCCAATGCCTTTTCTTATCTCTAATCACATACATATACACACAAAATAAAACATCACACAATACATGCACCTACACCTGATATACAACAAAACACATACACCTACATCTGGTCTACAACAAAACATAATACATATACATACATAGAGTACAACACAATGAATACACATCATGATACCACAACTACACAATGCGCATACATAGTACCACATGTACACCAGTACCACCTATATACAACACCAACTGCACAACATGTACACAACATGATATGTACACAACACCACCTGTACAATATGTACACAGTGTCACATGTACATCACACCTCCTGTACAACATGTACACAACACCACATGTACGATATGTACATGACACCACATGTACACAACACCACATGCACGACATGTACACAACACAACATGCACACAACACCACATGTACAACATGTACACAACACCACATGCACACAACACCACATGAAAAATCATGCACACAACATCATATGTACATAGAACCACATGTACAACATGCACACAACACAATATTTACCTATCATTACATATACAACATGTACATAACACTATATGTACACAATAATGCATATCCAACATGCACACAACACCACATGCGTGCAACACTGCATATCCAACATGCGCATAATATGATATGTACACAACACCACATATCCAACATATACATAGCACCATCTATACCCAACACTACATATGAAATATACACACAACACCATATATACAACAAGCACACAACATCAAATGTACACAATACTACATATGCTATATGTACACATCACTAGTACTGCACGTCCTAAGATCCCGCTATCCTTACCAAGTAACCTTGCTTCTATTGTCTTATCCATGGTTAACCTAGCATGTCGCAAAGCACACTGATTTCATTACACTGATGTATCCCTCACCATAAATTGTCCCTAACATAGACATAGTATAATCACATATATCAACTCATAACCACATGATACTGACCTTGTAGATTTTTTAGGACTACTCTTCCCACTTGATTCCCTATAAAACTAGGAATCTCTTCATGCCACTTACCTGCATAACCAATCATTCCTCCACAAGAATGATCCCTGAAAACCCTATCAGACAGTGCCATAAATACATAGATACATACATATATATAAACATTAGCATAAAACAATCATGATTCATGACAACCCTGTTAGACACAACATATATACATACATACATACATGTATACATATATACACTAGCACAATCATGATCAAAACATAATTACCAGATACCATAAGGTCAAGGTTAAGATAACTCCCTTTATTTGTGCACAACATGCGCAACATTGAGAGAAACTATTCCCAACATAGCCAAGGAATCTCAGGCCTCAGATCCATTTACTTCACCTTTCCTATTACCTTTCTCATGATTTCCCTACCATTTTCCATTTACCCCAATGGACTCAAACAATCCAACTGGTTGTCATACTCTTTCCTTCATATTCCCTTATACATGCATCGAGCTTCATCCAGGTCTTACATTACCTGTTTAACTTCATTCATTTCTCCCCAATCTCCACTAAATTCCCTCTTTCCCAACCAAATCCCAAGACCCTCAAAAAATAAAATGAAAGAACAAGAAATCCAAAAAGAAGAAAACCATGAAAACCAATAGAAATATGACATCACAAACAAAGTGGTAAGGCCTTACACCAGACGCAATCTAAACCCATAATTAAGCTCAAGTAAATAAAAAAATACCAAAGGCACAATGTATAGCAACAAACATCATGACTTAATCCCCATGGGCTCCCAATGGCTCTAAAGGAAAGCTCAACCCAAGCCTTCTTCAAGATTGCATGGAAATCTCTTTTGTCAAGCAATCCCCTACATCATATTGCCATAAACAAAAAATTGTCAGTGCATAGAAAAACATAACAATATACCAAGTACCTTACCTTATTTTGTCAAACATGTTGCCTTGCAATTGGACACATCCATGCCATCTCTCAAAGGAATCCAATCCTTTGACGAATCCAACTACAACTAGAAACTAGCTAATATACCTGTCAAATACATGCTCATGAATATAGCACATATCCAAATAACGTGAGACAAAATAAAGGTTAAGAAGACTTCCTATATGAAAAAAACTCATTTATTTGGAACTGTGGTTTCCCAAACATATCCAAATTAATTCTCATCAAATTCCTTTCTTTTACCTTTTAACTTGCCACAATTGAGTCTTATTATATGCCGTCTCATCACCCAGTTGTTAGTTATATAGACAAATCAATTGTTACCTTGTCATGCTAATGCTAAGCATGTTTCCCTGCAACTGTTCCCACATGTCAATAACATGTTCCAAAGATCAAGTCATCATGTCTATTAATTTGAAATCAACCTTTACCAATACTAACAACATATCACAATCAACTCGCAATCACTAGTCATAATACTACAACTAGCACCCACTTACACTCAAGTGCATATCAATTGTTCTCAGCACATATGTGTTAGCATTGTCATCTTAAAACAAGATCATTTCTTCATGCAATGTTATAGATACATACTCATATCATGCAACTAATCAAACATTCAAACAACAGATAGAAGACATAATAGACACCAAACACTCAAACACCAAATATGCAACATAATAAAACATTCAAGCACCAAGTAGACAATATAAGAAAAATCATACCTTAATGTATCTTAGAGGAGACTATCTTGTCTGCAAAATCAATCTAGATTAGCATGATATAACTTCGAAACATATCAACTCAAACATAAATAAGATCATGATATCCTTAATAATAACTAGTTAACATATTCCCGTCATAAACTCATAAACAATTGTCATTGATGCATAACAATCACATATGGACAGTTAGTCTAGATTACTACAACACAATATCACAAATATTTCAGGTCATACCTAAATACCATAACCATAATCATCTGTATAGGCTAATCCACATCAACACTATACATATAACATCAAGATCTTAAATTCAATAACCATAATCATCAAGTTAACTAACATATAACAACAACAAGTTAACATATAACACACTCATCAACAACATATAACATAATCATCAAGTTAACTAACATAAAATAACAACAAGTTACTACCATGCATGACTATCTTACACGTGTATATGACCACAATGATTAACTAGCACCTATCATGCATGTAACCACAAAAACCATAGAATGAAAACCATCTTTCCAACCCTAATTCATATAACAATCATTAACCAGAATACCTGCATACCCACCATACAAACCTATATGATGATATTCTCTTACCCCAAGGTCCAATGTTGCAACCTCGCTATAATGATTTGCATCTATTGCTTCATCTCAAACAACACATCAACATAATAACATACCAATAGCATCATGATGACACAAGACCATAACAATGACCATCACAATGCATATTTTACCAACTATACATGCATAACCATGACCATGACAATGCATGCATAACAACATATAGACATTGGCATGCATAGCAAATGCATATACAACTGACATGCATTCATGACAAACACATCCTAACACCAACTTCATTAACTTCTATATGACAACACAATTATAATAATGACCATCACAATGCATACATAACAAGCACATATACATCCTTCATGCATGCATGACAAATAGATTCCACCCACCTAGTCCAAGTGTTAAACCATTCTCTAATACCACTCTGTAACACCCTCCTCCCACATTTACCCAAGTTATTGGCCTACCGGGGTAAACATGTGATGAAGAGTTACTATGATTTGATTCAACCTCCTATATAACCTTAAGGAAGTGAAATAGACAAACCAAAATCCTTAATGACTTCCCTATTAGGTGTTATAGGACCCCCAAGGCCTAACCACCCTTCCACGTGCCTAGACTCTAAATTAAACCTATTTTTTCAATGCCTTGATCTCCCACACACTGGAAAAACACTGGCAGATTTCGAATGAAACCATCTAGTCACACGTATGATGCCTACAAGGGAGTGAATGTAGTCTTTTTCAACTAGTTATATGCCTACAACTGCGAGATTTAAGCCACTTTTTCAAGCTAGGATCTAGACCTTTGCCAAAACTTAATGAAACTTTCCAGAACCGTGAATGACACAAGGAAAATACCTTCCATACAAATATTAGACAATAACTTGAGCTAACTAGTCCTAGCCATGACATACATTCCGTCAAACATATCATGAACATGAAATCTACAAGTCATAAATACACATCTTAACAAAGGGGTCTCATACTTATTTGAAAATCACCAAGAAGGTATAGTGCGTTCTCATAATAGATGCAATAAAGTCTATTAGGTCATACATTGATAACTCATTCATTCATTAATCAAAATATGGTAAGATCCATGACTAAGATTTGTCACAAAACCATGCTGGTAACAAGCATATAACTAGCAGAGTAACAATAATAGAACAACCATTAAATTCTTAGAATAACAAGTACATGTACACATAAATCACAAGGGGAAATAGCTCTTATTAACATATGCAAATCCAACCAAGTTGGGGACTTCCACATACAACCCGAGCATAGACTAGGCTGAACCAAATCTTTCTTTAAGCCAATCACCCCTATGCCATATTCCAAGTAATCACCCCTATGACATATTCCAAGCATGAATGTGGGACTCACAATAAAACCAATCAAGGCTTATTGAGGCCAAACCACCTAAACCCTCATCAATAGAAACAAACTTTACAAAAATCCCTACCGAATCACTAGGTCCTAAACAAGCATTGATGCCTCCGAATTTAACCACCTTAACCATGAGGATTTTTTCCATCTCAACCTCTCAGATTTACTATGTCTCCCTCCATTAGCGGTCAAGGGATTCCAAGGCCTACGAGGTCACCACCCTTTGGGCTTTACCGTGTATCTCATCCCAGGGTTCCTAGGCCCAATCAAGGGTACTCCCCTTTGAGCTTTACCATGTATCTTGCCATTCATTAGTCGGGCCTTCCTAGGATCAATCAAGGGTATTCGCCTCTGAGCTTTATTGTGTATCCCGCCATTCACTGGTCGAGGATTCCTAGGCTCTATCGAAGTGTTCATAACCAGGCTTTACCATGTATCCCATCCCAAGATTCTTAGGCCTTGTGAATAATCCTGAGACCACCCCAATCAGCGTCAAGTCAATTCAACAATCTAGCTCAACCAAATACAAGAGAACGCACCACACCATAGTTATCCAGAAATGGAAATACAAGGTTGAATAACACTGTCACACCTGGAAAATACCATGCCAATGACAACAAGAGAACCAAGAACACACATGCATGTACCATGCATGCCACATCTAGCAAGGAAATCATATATGAAAATCAATACCTGCAAGTAATCTCATTGTAGTTTCTTGATCCTTCTCTTCCTTGCTTGATCGTTGAATCCTCCTGATTTCTTGTCTTCCTTTGCCTTCTTTCATTCAATGCTAGAGTGCTCCAAGAATACTCTAAGTGTCCAAGAGTATGAGAGAGAGAGATAATAGAGAGAGAGCTCCACCATAGAACTAACAAAAAGGCACCAACTGATCTTCAGAAGCCTTTTAATTTATGAGGCCTCTAATTTCTTCAATTTCCTCCTCACATGCAACCTGTGACCTTACACCTTCCTATTATCCTAATTTCCTTTATTTTAATAAATAAAATGCCAATTAATGCCACTTTTCGATTTCCTTTTCCAATTTCCTTCAGCCATAATAACCGAAATGAACACCTACTAGGATGTTTTGCCCAACATTCAACTTAGAATACATGTCTCATGACCTTGGTCTTATATTTTTTTTACATGAATTTTTTGACCGTGGCTATTACATAGAGATCCACAAGTGAGCCTCAGCCACAACCTATACTAGTTAGAGTTGGATTTGTAGCCAGAGAGACTTCAATTTTTTTTGAATGATTTGTTTGTGAACGAGCACTTCCAGATTCAGAATTGTTTGAGGAAATACATTGATAGTTGGAAAGTTAGTGGTCACCTTAAAACTACATTTTTGCTTGTTATGAGAACTGTTACAAAATTTCCAGATGTCAGTATTGTTTGTCGTCTTCTCTTAAAAACCACCATCCTTGGTTTGTGGTCATCCATAAAAAACATTTATGAGAGACATTCAACTCTTGGATGAGATGCATTTATGCATTTTAAGCTTTTATATATATATATATATATATATATATATATATATATATATATATATATATATATATATATATATATATATATATATATATATATATTATGACATTAAAATTTTCAATTAGCTATCCAATGAGGGAAGGAAAGAGGTTGAATGCATGCCTCTTGGGAGAGCTATTGGTTTATAATACTTTGATTGGAAAGAATATTTTACACCAAACTCCAATAATTTCCTGATCTATATGGTCATCAAAATGTCTTTGAAGATGAAAGAAATCTTGTTTTCTTGAGTGTGATTGGGCTTTATTACTGGTTTGACATACCTTTATCTCTTAGAGCTGATTCAGTTGGCTCTCTCATTTTTTTAAAGGGCTTCCCTCTTGCAAATAATAATCAAATATCTATGTTTATGTGATGCTAATCTCATTTTATATCACATAAAACAATTATGAGTCCAAACTAATATATCTATAACCATAAAACTTTATTCTTGCCACTCACATTACAATGTAACATTACAATTTTGAAAGGATTATTTTCTAGGCTTTCTAGAGTTTTCTAGGTCTCTTAATAAGTTTCTATATTTTATGTGTGCAAGTTGGAGTGAATGTTTGAGGGTCAAAGAATTTTTTTGGAAGCCTAGCTTGCAGGATTTATCTGTCATCAACATCTTCAAAACTTCATAGATACATCAACTAATTCTTGGAAGGGAGCATAACCTCAAGAATATGGTCTTAGCCTTAAACATGCATGGAGATGCATGGATTTGTGAATAAATAGAAATATCTACCTCTTGGATACCTAAATCTATTAAGATAAATATAGATTTGATGGGTTTGTTAGATTGAAATCCTGGTGATAAACCATGTGTTATTTGATCTTAAATGAATCTAATGTTGTCTAGAATCTGTTGTATTGAGTAACCTATGTAAAGTAGTCGAGATTGATGCAAAGGGAACAAGTTTTCTTTGATTGAGGAATATGTGAATCCAATGTGATAAAACAATAATAAATAGATGATGATTGTTCCCAATAGTTCCCTACCCAGATGGAGTAGAAGCACTTCAAGTTCCCAGTAATAGGAAGAAATATTGATGTCAGTGATCAAAGGTATAAGCTCGGTGCCTTTGGTAAGTAGGGAAATAAAACTAATAAGGAGGCAGTAAAATTAATATATCTATTTTTTATTCAAACTAATAAATAGACTTATTTTACAAAAAGTGAGATTTATTAGTGTGCAAAGACTAAAGAAACTACATAAAACTCTCAAAATCAAATGAAAAATAACTATTTCATCTCCATAAACAAAAAATTAAGTTAGTGTTTTATACAATATACCAATGGACCGTGGGTGTGGACAAGTCTTGTGAGTTTCAACCTCTAAAATTAAAGCCTCAGTGTTCATTGGACCATGGGTGTGTACATGTCTTGTGAGTGTCAACCTCTAAGCTTCAAGCCTCATTGTTCATTATTTATAGTGAAGTGTATAAAATGTATGATCACATGATGTGACTAAAGACAAAGACGAATGTTTTTTGATAAGTCCAAAGATCCACTATTGATGACACTATGTTTATCTTGAAGTCTCATATTAAAATCTTAGTAATGTGGGTGTTACATAGTGATATACTTAAATTGGTGTTTCAACCAACAAAACCAATAACTTATTTCGTTTTCTATAATTTTATTTGAAATATATATATATATATATATATATATATATATATATATATATATATATATATATATATATATATATATATATATGGACAAATTTTCAAGTCACCCATCAAATTGATGGTTTGAAAAATTAGGTAATCACTTGTAGATTTTAAATTGGTCAATCTTTAATGGTTATAGAAGCAAAAAAGTACCTATCGAATTTTACCCCTTCTCCTTGCTCAAGCCACGAGTTAGGAGGTCCAATCATTTCAAGACTCACATTACCTAACAAACAAAAAAAGGAAATAAAACAAAAAGGGCGTTGTCCACCTAGGCATCAATTTAGTTTTTCCTAGACAAACAAAAATCATTGAAATTTAGTCTAGAGTGCTTGAATCATGTTTTTGATGGTGGGAATGGATTCAAAACCATTAATAACCCCATATGCACCCAAAATATTGAAGCTTGACAAGGATTTCCAAAAATTTCCACCAAATTTTATCAAAATCATGCTGAAATTCCATTGTCTTTTAGCCAAAAATCAAGCCTTTGATGAAAAAGAAATAACACTTAAATTATATGAATTTGTAATTACAAAAGAATAAATAAATATTAAACAATGTTAAATTTAATTAGTTTTTTGTATTTTCTGAATTCAAGGTTCTATGATCCTAATTAATTAAGAAAAGTCTTTCCGTATAAATCACATAAGAGAAATTTTTCGCTGACATGTTTCGAACCAACAAGTGTGGTTCATCATCGGGAGTAGATGAAGAGGCAGACCATGGCAAAAGCTTAAATAGAGAGCAATGTAGAGACCATAATTTCAAGTAATGACTATATTTCAACAATAATATTTAAACTATCATATTAATTTATTAAAAATAAATATCAATAAGTAACGTTTATATTAAACGGCTAGTTTTTGAAAAAATATTTAAATTAATTTATTAAAATCAAATATTACTAAAAAATAATAAAAAATCAAAGAAAAAAAATCAAACTCCAAACAAGGGGGCAGGTTATAAAAAGGAGTCAAGGCCTTAATTGAAACAAGATCATTTAATAAATAAAAATAAATAAAATAAAACAAAAATATACATAAGTCAAAAGAAGTATATATATATATATAATATATATATATATATATATATATATATATATATATATATATATATATATATATATATAGATATATATATATATATATATATATATATATATATATATATATATATATAGGTAATCAATAAATAAGACAAAGTCAACAATAAAATATGGGTTGAGGCATATTAAACAAATAACAAAAATACTAAAAAGAGTAAATAACGAATAAGATGATAAAATAATTAAGAAAACACTAAGGATCATGAATATAAACTCTAATGAAGAATAAACCAACAACAAATACTATAAGAAGGACGCCAACACCTACATAGATAAATAAATAAACAAGATAAACAAAAAAAAAAACTAAAAAACTAGGAGGACGGGACGGGGACCCAACTTCTACTAATAATCCAACCAAATTATTGGGTCTTTTTTTTTTTTAAATTTCTAGGGCCTCTGTCAATTTACGATGATGGAAATGAATAACCTTAGCAACAACTTGTGCCTTCTCAATGCAGATGTGATGGTTAGATTTATCTGCATGCTCTGCCATGCTTAATATAAAACAGGTCTTTGATTAAGTATAAATATCATTTTTCATTATTTCAATTAATTTTTAAAATTATATCTTTAAAAATTACAAATTAAGATATATATATATATATATATATATATATATATATATATATAATTATTTAAAATTATAATTTTAAGTAAAAATGTCATTTTTCATTATTTAAAATATTTTTTAAATTTATATTCATAAAAAATAAAAATAAAAATAGCTTGAGTCCATCAATTAGTTTAATAAAGAAACAACGAATTGAATTGAATTGCAACTAATTATACGGTTTAGGAAAGCACTAAAATCAAACAAAATGTAATTTTTTATTTTAAAAATGATCGTCACACAAGGAATGCGACTTTTGCCATTAAGTCCATTAGCTCAGTGAGTTCCGTGCACCATAAACTCATTGAGAGCAACCCTATCACTCCCAGGATCTATGGTCTCCCCAAAATTCACAAGGGAGGAGCTCCATTAAGGCCCATTGTCAACACCACTGGAGGTCCTACCTACCTTCTTGTTAAGTTCCTTGCGTTAAGGTTTATGACCTTAGTTGGTCGTACGGAGTCCTTCGTAAAAGACTCTACTTCCTTTATTAATGAACTCAAGGACATTAAGCTTGACGCTGGGGACATTCTTGTTAGTTTTGATGTTGTTTCCCTGTAAACTTGCATCCCTATTAATGAGGCCTTGGAGGTTATCAACCACCTAACAGATCCTGACATGGCTCGGTTAGTTGATATTTGCCTCACTTCCACCTTTTTCTATTTTGAGGGAGAGTTCTTTGAGAAAACTTATGGGGTTGCAATGGGCTCAACCCTATCCCTGTCGTTGCTAATATGTTTATGGAAGATTTTGAGTCCAAGGCTCTTAACGCGTCCCATCTCCTACCTAAGCTTTGGAAAAGGTCTGTGGATGACACCAATGTTATCTGGTCTCATGGCCAAGAGGAATTAGATCTCTTCTTCGATCATCTCAACAATCAATCCTCGGCCATTAAGTTCACTAAAGAGTAGGAAGTTAATGGATGCCTCCCTTTCCTTGATATTCTTATTTCTAAGAATAGTGATGGTTCCCTCTCCCACCATGTTTTTCGAAAGAAAACACATACGGAGCAGTATCTTCATGCCAGTTCCCACCATTTCCCTGCTCAGAAGATGGGGGTTCTCAATACCCTTGCTACCAGAGCCCTAAGGATTTCAGATAATAAGAGTTTCGAGAAAGAAAAATCCCATCTCCTTGATGTCTTTGTTGAGAATGGTTATAGTAGATACATGGGACAGATGGCTTTCCTAAAAAATGCCAGGAATTCTCTTACTAAAAGGGAACCAAAGGAGCGGATTCCAGGTGTCCATCTTCCATTTGTTCAGGGGAGCACTGGTAATATTGCAAGGATTCTCAAGATGCATAGTGTCCCTATAACCTTTAGGGCCCTTAACACTATTCGTATGTCCCTTAGATCAGTAAAGGATCCTATCGACCCTAAAGATATGAAAGGGGTATATATTATCCCTTGTTCCTATGGGACCCCTTATATTGGTGAGACGGGTCACTCCATCAATCAAAGGATTAGTGAACACGCAACTGACCTTAAGCATAGGAGATCAAAGTCTTTGGCTTTAGCTGAGCATGCAGAAAAAACCAATCATCATGTTTGTATTGAAGAGGCTAGTGTCATTGCTAGGGTTTCTCAGTTCCATCATTGGAAACTTAGGGAAGCTCTGGAGATTGAAAAGAGGCCAAGAAATCTCAATAGAGAGGATGGTTGGAAAATTAGTAGATGTTGGGTCCTAGCTCTCTCTTCCTAGTTGCTTCCTTCCTTTCCGCCCCTCCTCCTCCCCTCCCCTCGTTTCTGGTCTCTTTTGTTTATAATCAGTTAATTATTTTATCTGATTGTTTCTGTACCTTTTTTTTTAACCTAATATTATTCTAGTTAGTTAATATTTACAATTATTTTATCTGATTAGTTTCTATATTCATATTTTTTTTTTTTTTATTGTTATTTTTTTTTAACTTATTCTAATGTGTGTGTCTGTATATATATATATATATATATATATATATATATATATATATATATATTATCTTTATTTATTTATTTTAATAATGTATTTATATATTTTTATTTTATTTTAATGTTTGTTTGTTTGGTTTTTTTTAACTCTTTAAATAGGTATTCATATGTTTTATTCCTTATTTATATTTGCTATGTATTTATTAATTTGTTAATGACTCTATATATAGTTAATTATACATTTTATTCTAATATTTATAGTTTTTATGTATTTATTTAATTGTTAATACCTTTTAACAACCAATTAAATTAAATTATTTATATATTTATTTAGTCGCTTATTATGACTAACTTCCTATTAAATTAAATTATTTATATTATTTATATATTTATTTTCCAGATAAGGACCCTAGTCCATTTTAGCCGTTGGCCTAGCTAGCCATTGGAGGCTCTGCTCAAGCTATTTAACATGCAAAGCTTGATATGGTTCTTCAACTTGTACTGATGCTGAACCACACTAGTTGGTTTGAAACGCGTCGACAAATGATAGATCTTGTGATTACGCCGAAAAATCTCTCATAAACCTAAATATATAGAACTTCATAATGTTCGAAAACTTTTTGACTTATTTTTTAATAGTTTGTTTTCAAATAGTTAGTTTGTTGACCATTGTGGGTACATATGAGGTTTGAGGGTGTTTTTACCTCTTTACATATCTATTGAGATGTTTTTCAGTAGGTTTTCAATTAATTTGGTTATCGACAATGTCTACTGGTGAAGTTTTGGCAGGTATATAATTTTAATTATTTATTTAAGTTTTATCGTAATTATAATTGTGCAGAGAGACACTCTTTAGTATAGAAGAAATTTTATAATGTTTTTTTAATTTTAGTTTAGGTAAATATTTTGATTTAAAAAAATTTAATTAAAAATAATAATTATTAATTATAGTTTGATAATTAAAATTAAAAAAACTAAAATAAGATTATAATTGTGCAGAGAGACACTCTTTAGCATAGAAGAAATTTTATAATGTTTTTGTTTTGTTTTTTTTTTTTTAGGTAAATATTTTGATTTAAAAAAATTATATTAAAAAATAATAATTATTAATTATAGTTTGATAATTAAAACTAAAAAAGCTAAAATAAATTATTTTAAAAAATTGTATAAAAAATATTTTTTTCGAAAACAAAATATAAATTTAACTTATAAAATTTAAATTTTTATTTACACATTAAAAAATAATTAAAAAAAATTGTCATAAATTTTCGCATAGAAAACCGAATTCACATTAGCCAGTTTGCATACTCAAGTTCATTAGTAGAAATAACCCCTTCAATTTGTAAAGTGAAGAGAAGCACACAATTTTAACTTGTCTTAAATTCTGCGTTCAGTTCTCTCTGTGAGCGAGAGCGCCGAGCAGGCGTCCAACCAGCAGATTGTACCAAACAATCGTCCAACCAGTGCCTTCGAATGTCATAGTTAAGGTATCAGAGATTATTGAATGACTGTGGATGTTTATACCATAGCGCCACGTCTCAGCGTTACCACCTGTCCATCGATAGGCTTCATGCTCGCATGTTGTTTTATGTTCTGCCTCTCATCCAATGAGATGTAGGTTCATCAAGGCATCCAACCTTCTCTACCCATGCTATTCTGTGAATCTGAGTGCATTTTGCCTTCCTCCTGCTCCGCCCGTCTCTACACAGGGGAGGTTTGTCCTCTTTACTGTCCCTGCTGCTCTTCGTTGGTCTCACTGAATCTGTGTTCTTTCTTAGAAGCACCTTGTGCTTTCTCGGCTTAAGCATCTTTCTGGGAACCTCTTATGCTCAATTCCTAGTCCTGATTATCATTATCAACTGATATAACCTCTGCTTATCTGAGGTGCCCTGACCCATCAAATTATATTATACTCCAACTGTGCTCACGGCAAAAGGTGATGGAATGTGCCTGTGGCATCATGCGGTGCTCTTGCTCTCGGTGGTAGCTCTATGGAAAGGTTAGTTATTTTTTCAGCTGAAATTCTTAAATAGTCTATTATTTTCCTTGTCATTTCTGAAATGGTTTTGGTCCTAGCAGTGTTAGGATAAAAATTAACTATTTTCTTTATAAAGTAGTTGTAAGGAACCTGATAAAGGATGTCTCTGCGATGGTGCTACCATCATACTTTTTATTTTGAAAGAGCTAGCAATATTTTGTAGCCATCTCTGTTGCTTCATCTCCAAAGGTTTTATTTTACGGTTTTGACCTCTAGAGTGACCTCTATGTTAGCTTTTCTTTCTTAATTACTAGTTGAAAAGATCAATATTTCTTTCCTTTATTAGGTTTCGGTAAATCTTCTATGCGTGTATTTCTCTCTTTTACCGGGCTCAAATTTATGGTCTTTTTTCCTATTTGGATCTAGGATCCTATAGACAATTTGAAGCACTATTGTGTTACATCGAAGCCCTGCTCAGATTTTAGCCTAAAAATAGGGCCCTGGTGGTGTAAGTGTAATCATTGTTATTGTTGTTGTATCATATTTCCGAGCCACTCTTGATTCCCTGATCGTTCTTTCTTTCTCTTTCGACCTCCCTAGTTTTTCCGATAGTTAATCTTCTAGGTTGATTACCCTTTTCTGTCGATCAGAATAGTCATGACGTAAGATGGAGCGGGGTTGTTACTCCTTCCCCTTTAATGGGTGCCAACGCTATTGAAGTTTGCCTGTCCTTTCTACAGATTTGAATGTCAAATCCTTCTTTTTTGTTGTCAGTAGTTGGGCTTTCCAAGAAGGCCATGCCTCAGTATGTCCAGGTATTTTATGTCGATCCCTAGATTTTGTCAGAATTTGAATTTTTCCGTCGGCCGCCATTCCCATATATTACCTGGAGGTTTATTTTCCATATTTTTCACACATTTGGTCACTGTGTCTATCCTCTTTTTAGTATTGACCGAACAGTTCTCTGACTCCTGACCTGTCCTTCCCATTTACAACCTGGAGGTTTCTTTTCCGTACTACTTTACACTTTTGGCCCTTCTGTCTCTTCCTCCTTTAGCATAGTTAGTACTTTCTGACTCGATGGAGGCTCTTTATGATGTGTCTATCGTGTCAGCCACGGTGCGGGCCACCATGGAAGCGGAGGAAAATTTTGGTAGACCGACCATCAAAGATGATTGGCAATCTTCCCTGGCAGATATTTTAGTTCCCCATTCTCTAATTTCAGACCATGACCAAAAAGGTGGTGGATCTGATATCCCACCACACAGAAGGAACCAGGACCCTACAAAGTCCTCCCCTCCCCCCGCAGCCATAAATTTGGATAGCCCTTTTCTATTGGACAGGATAGCCAACCTTCAAAATTGAGCCCTGGTTGGTCGTTGGCACTTCCCAGCAATGGGGGATGGCTAGATGAGATCTTGGATAGGCTCTAAATGGAACTCTCTTTTAGGGTATATCCTAACCATTTTCAGACTCATGAACAACTAGTACAGTTTGCATTTTTTAAGTGATCATGATCTAGAAGTAATCCTAGCATTCCCTTGGGTTCATGTCAAAATCTTTCTTGCTCTGCATAAATGATACATTGGCTTTAGCCCTCTGCGAAGTACCCCAACAAACAACTTTATTTGGATGAAACTTCTGAGTCTTCCCATCGAACTGTGGACTAAGGAGACTTTATCAGATATATCCAATGCCATAAGGAGATTTATCTATGTTGACCCTAAATGTCTCGGGGCAAAGGACAAAAGAGTCACTTGTATTTTAATCGAGGAGTATAGGGGAGGCTTCCCTGAGCATATTGACCTAACATCGGGTGAGTCAAACATTCAAAAGAGATTGGATTACTAGGGATTACCATTCCGATGCTCTATTTGTCATAAAATAGGCCATTTGAAAATGAATTGCCCCCATCATCCAGGTGGAAGACAAATGGGGAGGGACCATCATATAAAACCTTCTGTCAACCTGTTGGGAATGGGAGGGGAAGATCAAAGGGGGAATAGATACCAAGGCATTGGTAGGGATCTTGGAATTGGGAGTACCTGGCACTCCCCCCCTTAGGGTTTTTCACCAGGTAGATCATCAAGCCTTTCTCTGAAGAGGACTCATTCCCTAGAGCAATTTCATTGGAATCTTAGTCCATTAAAGGAGAATATGACCATGCATAGATCATCATATAAGTCACAGTCCTCAGAACCGATAAGTCTTTCTCCCTCTGAAAGATGGATGACTCTCTTAGCCAACTCTATGCCCCCTAAATCATTTCCAGACAAAGTTATACCTTCTCCACCACCTATTCCCCATCCATTCCTAGATATCCCATCCGCATCTCACATCACTTATATTTCATCATCACCTCCATCTCCTGAAAAGCCCAAATCAATGCCTCAGGGGAACGCAACACGTCCTCCCCTCTCGACATCCTCCAATCCGATCAAAACCTACACAGACTTAAAAGGAAAGGCTCCATGTCTCTTTGTCACTCCCCTAAACTCTTCCGCATCTTCTCCTACAAATTCCTTCAAATGTGATCTGGATCTTCTTTTAAAGAGAGAATCCCTCAATCTTCATCCTCTCACTGTTCACAAACCTCAAAAGTCTCCCTCTCCTTCAATCAGCCCTACCTCGGCAGGGAATATCACTGTAAGAAGAAAGTAGAATAGGGGAAGTAGACACTTTCGTGGCAAAAAGGGAAGGGCAGATTTGAACATTCAAGATCTCTCACTGGTTGACATTCCTATCATCGATCTCACAACAAAGGGTCCGCTTAGAGAAAGCAAGCCTGGGGATATGACCAAATGATCAATATTCTCTCTATGAATATTAGAGGTCTAGGAAAGGGCCCAAAATTTTTGGCTCTAAAGGACCTTTTTAAGTCCTCAAATTCAAATATTATACCTTTTCAAGAGACTATGCATGGTTGCCAGGAAACCATATCTTATTTCAGGCGCATGTTTCCCACCTGACACAATGCTGCGATGGGTGCTACTAGACTATCCGGAGGTCTTGTGGTACTGTGGGATGCGGTTTGGATTTAGGCAGTGGCTTTCAAGTGTTTTGCTGGAATTCTCATTGTCCCCTATATTAGGGGCTCCCCCAGGCCGATTCACATCCTAAATGTCTATGCCTCGTATAAGGAACGCTTTCCTTTCTAGGATCGCTTTTTGTCCTCTAAGATCTTTGATATGGATTCTCTGCCGATAGGGGGGGACTTATATTACACTCTGAGCAATGACGAGATTTGGGGAAAGGGTAAGAAAAATGATTTGGTGGGAGGTATTATGAGAGATGCTATCCTCCAGAACAATTTTTCTGATGTTTATCCTTTCATGATGGGCCATACTTGGGATAATGGGAGATCACAAGATGCATATCTTGCTAAGAGACTGAGTCGACCATTTCCTTATTCATGACAGATTGATTGATCGTTTAGGGATTCCCTCTTTGAAGATTATTTTGAGCTTCATCTCAGACCATAGACCTATCTCCATTCAATGGAATCACCTAGGACACAAGAATGGTTTTCCCTTCAAGTTCAATAGAGTTTGGTTAGAGGATGCACATTTTAATAAACTCATTCAGGATTTTTGGTTATCTTCTTCCTCTAAAGACCGATCTTGGCATATCCAAACCTTCTTGGATTGCTTGTCTGCCCTCAGGAAATGTGTAAAAGGCTAACAACGGGAAAAGGTGATTACTAATAGGGATGCTCTCAAGGAGATAAATTGTAAACTTGAAAGATTATTGTTATGTCTGAATGCAAACAATGTATCCCTAGATATGAGAGCTCATATAAGGGAACTGGAGAGAAAAAAGTAAAGCATTCTAGCTATTGAAGATGCTACCTGGAGATTGAAGAGCAGAGCAACCTGGCTTAAAGAGGGTGATAGAAATACAAAATTTTTCCATAGATATGCAAACAAAATACGGGAATTAAATTCAATTTAGGAGACAAAAAACGAGGAGGGAATCTCAGTGGTGACTTAGGAAGACATCACAAAGGAGGTAGTAATTTATTTTCAGAAAGCATATTGAAGGAACAGGGGTAGCGATTTCGAAGACATCTGGTGGGGCATTGAACCCTATCCAACAATGTTTGATGAGGTGCAGGATGAACTTCTATTTGCCAAAGTCACTGAGGAGGAACTCATTGCAATCATAAAATCTTTTAAAAAGGACAAAAGTCCAAGCTCCGATGGATGGACAATTGATTCTTTCATTCACTTTTATGACCTGTTTAAGTCTGACCTTCTGAAAATGGTGGAGGAGGCCAAGATAAAAGGCAATATCAATCATATTATATCCTCCACTTTCATTGCTCTTATTCCAAAAAAGAAGGTTTCTCTCACCTTAACGGACTCCAGACCCATCTCTCTTTGTAATACCCTCTATAAGATAATCTCCAAACTCATCGCTGACAGGATAAGAAATATTCTATCAACCCATTTTTCCCAAGAGCAGCATGGTTTCCTAAAGGGTAGGAACAGTCTAGAGGCTATTACTCTTACTCAGGAATGCCTTCACTCCATGCACTCAAAAAAAGCTGAAGCAACTATATTGAAATCAGATCTCAAGAAAGCATATGACTGCATGAATTGAGGTTTCTTAAGGTGCCTCCTCACCAAAATTGGTCTCAATAACAAATGCTCTAATTGGATAATGGCCTGTGTTGAAAATGTAAACTATGTTGTTCTTATCAATGGTACTCCTTCTTCTTTCTTTCTTGCCGCCAGAGGCCTGAGGCAGGGATGTTCTATGTCCCCTCTCCTTTTTATTCTGGTCATGGACTCCTTAAGTCTTCATATAAAAAGGGCCGTCAGAGAAAAGAGATGTCGTCCTCTGGCAATCAGCTGGGAAATTTCTATTTCGCACAACTTGTTTGTAGATGACATCCTGCTTTCAGTGATGCTTTGTTGGGCCTCATGGACCTGTTTACATGACATATTGGGAAAGTTCCAAAGAGCTATGGGGCTGTGTATAAATGACAACAAGTCATCTTTCCATCTGGAGGATGTTAATGTGGAACTTATTGTTCATCTGGTCCAACTCTTCAATATAAAAGCAAAATCACTTAAAGATGGCCTGAAATACCTGGGATTTCATTTAAAACCTGTGGGCTACACATCTGTAGACTGGATGTGGATCCATGACCGACACTTCATGAGAATAGCTGGATGGGAATATAAATGTCTTTTAATGGCTGGGAGGGTGATTTTAACTCAAGCAGTTCTAGTCCAATTAATGGTCTACTGGGCCCATTTATTTTACATTCCTGCAAATAGAATCCACAAACTAAACAGATTAACTGCAAATTTTATTTTGGGGGGTGTGGGGGAACAAAGAGAGAAGAAGATTCCACCTTACTAAACTCTCAAATTTGACTCATCCAAAAAAGATGGGGGGATGGGGAATGATGGACCTCTAAAAGTTTGGCATAGATCTTCTCTGCAAATATTTATGGAAAGGAGTTTTAGGGGATTGTCTTTGGAGCAATGCCATCAAATCGAAATATATGGACAAGAAAGACATATCCTACTGGTATAGAAAAGGGATAATAGGAACTCCCCAAGGATCAGCCATATGGAGGAGCTTTCGAAAAATTGAACAATTTTTTCTTCAAAATCTGGTATGGAGTTTTCAAACGGGGAAAAATATCATTATAGGACTTGATCCCATTGCAGGAGGAGATGAGGAAATTTCCTTCCCTTAGCAGTTACTTCGGGTCTTTCAGCAAAAAGGGATCTTCTATTGGGAGCAAACCATTGATAGATGGCTGGGGTCTCTTCCAATCTGGAAAATGGCCTCGATGTTGGACCTCAATGGTGATCTTGCTCTCCAATGGAATCAGATTACTTGGTCTATGAGGAACAGGGGAATTTATAGATCTGAGGTGGAGGATAAACTCATCTGGAAGGGGTATAGGGGAAGGACGAATGTTTATGTCAAAGATATCTATTTAGTAGTACAAAAGGACAATCCCATACAACAGGATAACATTTTCCCTATTTTCTTTTGGAAATCTAGATGTCCCTATAAGATAATCATATTTTCATGGCTTGTTTTCCATAATAAGAACGTTACGTGGGATAACCTTCAAAACAGAAATTGAAGTGGATCTACTATCTATCCTATTTGTAAAAATGAAGAAGAAAAAAACTTGCACATTTTCCTAAACTGTCTTCAAACACAGGGGCTTTGGAAGAATCTGGTAGACCATTTCAGATTCTGTTTGGTTTCCTTTCTCTCTCTTAAAGAAGCTTTTAAATGGTGGAGCAATCTGAAATTGGTTTGGAGGCCTATTCCTCTATTAACCCTTTGGTGGAGGAACAAGGCCCTTTTTCATAACAGCATGGAAAATTTTAACTCAGTTTTTGGAATCATTCTCTCCCAGTACTACTCCAGTCATCCCTTCATTTCCCTTCAAATATTTGTAAAGTTGAAAGAAACAAATCTTGATCTGACGGGCATACCTAGAGCTTATTTTGAGGAGGCAGCTCAAAACGGTATATGTGCTTGCGGTGTCTTTATTATTACAATGGAGAACCAACATATTGAAATTTTTTGGAACAAACAACAAAGAAGAGGCAATGATGTTGGCTGGTCTCCTTATGTTTTGTGACTATCTAAACATTCAGGTTTTGTAAATTTACAGAGATTCCATGGTCATTATTGACCATGTTAAGTCAATTCACTCCATCAAAAACCACAATCTTATGGGGTGGCTGAACAAAATTGACTCTATATGGAAATATCAAAAGGACTATACTATCAGCCATATTGACAGAGCAAAAAACAAAGAAGCTAATTCTCTGTCAAAAAAAGGACTTTTTTCACAAAACGATAGTGGAAGATGAGCATAATGGTGGGGGATGAATTGCACCAAATTCAGGATTTCATACTACCGGGTACTTAATCCTCATTCATCTCTCCTCAATTCTGGTATGTATCAAGTACCCCATTTTTCTCTTCTGGTTGCTCTTGAATTTTTTGATCTTGCATACTTTCGTTGATACTTTCTATGTCTCCATATTATCCTGCATATTTTGATGAGGTTTTTAGTTTATGGCTTCGATATTGCATCTCACTGCATTGGCTTGGTTGCCTATCCGAGCTACACCTATATGTTATCATATCCTCCAGATGATGTATTGTTATCTCTTTTTGAAATATATAATAATCTAGCTTTTTTAGTACTGAATAAATAAATAAATAAAAATAAAAATAAATAATAAATAATAATAAATAATAATAATAATAATAATAAATTAAAAATTAAAAATTAAAATTAAAAATTAAAAATAAAAATAAAAATAAAAATAATGTCTGGATTCTTACTTGTTTACCTTTTGGGCAATTTCAACATTAGTTTCCATCATTAAAGTTTGGGATGACAATTATTTTCCTTTTCTTTATTTTTTAATTATTTTCTAATTATTCGTTTTGCAAATTATTTTCTAATTATTCGTTTTGCAAATTTATATAGAAATTTGAATAGGTTTATTTTTTTACTATAAGATTTTTGCAATTAAAAAAACAAATATATATTCCCTTTTCCCTCTTTCAATTTGATTTTATAATTATATGAATTTTATATAATAACTTTTTCCTCTTTCAATCTGAATTTACCATTATATGAATTTTTGATAATAAACCAGTGCAAAAAAATATTTTGCATTGTATAATACAGCTACACTTAATTGGGAAGACGACTTACACATTTTTTTATTTACTAGAATTTGAGATTTTTTTTTTTTAATATTATAAAAATCTACATATATAGCCAGCAAAGACTGTCCAAGCCCAGGCAGCCACATTCCAATTATTTTGTAACCACAAGTTGTGGTATGGGGGACCTTTCTCAGTCGGGTACTAATTCTCTTGGATTGAACGGTTATTGTGTGATGTGCCCCCCAATTTGACAGTAATCAATAAAGGGCCTTGAATGACCAAATGATGGAACATGCTCCTTTTATGCATTCTACATCTTCTGATTCTACGCGTCCTTTAAGGGTAGCTGGCCTCACTGGATCAGGGATGGACTAATTAATATCTTCATTGACTTGAGCCATCCACCAACCCCACTTATTCTTGGGAAACATATCTATTGAAGATATATTTAATAATTAATATTATTAAATTAATTGTTAAATTTTATTTATTGAAAATATTATTAAATTAAAAAATAATTTAACAATTTATAAAATAAGTGATAGGAATAATATTAAAAATTAATAATATAAAAAATAAAAAGTTAAATTAATTTAAATTTCACATGTATAAATATAATAATTTTCATTTTTAAAAATTTAAAATATTTTTTAAAAAATTATTTCATTTATCTTAACTATAATATTGAACAAAAATATTAATAATCAAATATTTTAATTTATTAGATTTATATACTATAATTATAAGAAAAATAATATCATTAAAATAGAAATTATGTTACACCCTAAAACATAATTAGTTATCAAATTAATGTTACTAGTTTAGATGTTTACTAATACCTACTAACATGGGACTAACTTCTCATGAACTCAAAAGCATCCTTCAAATCACATTAACTAAAATGTAAACTAACCAAGCTAATCACAGATCTGGATTTCCCTTAGTGTTTAGCATAACCACACCACACCTTCGACATAAACTCCGTTGTCATACTTCATCATCGTTAACCATGGATAGCCCCGCTGCATCTTCCACGAACACTACAAGAATTGAAAGTTGATGCAATAACTATTAACTTGTCAAGCCAACCAATCGTCGAGCGGCTGGAAGGCCCATGGGTACCTTTACCACTAAGTATTTCCCCATGCAACTTCCAGCAACATTCCTCACAAAACGTTAAATTCACGGGAAAGAATTGAAAGTTGATACAATAACTATTAACTTGTTAAGCCAACCAATCGTCGAGCGGCTGGAAGGCCCATGGGTACCTTTACCACTAAGTGTTTCCCCATGCAACTTCCAGCAACATTCCTCACAAAACGTTAAATTCACGGGAAAGAATTATTTGACATGAAGACAGGCGAATGAAATTTCGTAGAAGAATCCGAGAAGTTTCAACGTATGGACAGACAGCAGACGCCAATGAATTTCCCAACAACTGGAAGGAACAGTATGACAATACGAGTTAACCCACATTCAATATCTATTTATAGTATTTACATGAGATGTGCTGAGCAGCGGGGATTTGAGATATTCTGGTTCAAGTATTTCTTATAACAGTTGCGGCATTTTAAGGGGAGTAATAGAGTGCTTTCACGCCGATGCTTGCTCCGAAAATAGGCGATCTTGTTTGAATTTAGTGTAAAAGATTGAACGCCATGTTTTTTATGAACAATGGAGGCGGGCTGCAAATTTGTTATTCGGATAGTGCCATCTCTTCTGCGAGTGAAAAAGATCGCAATGAGCTCCGGCGATTCCAGAAACCCGAGGAGGTTTTCCCCGAGGCGATCCTCTTCGTGTCAGAATTACGAGCGATTCAACAACGAAGACTGAATGCAAAGGTACGTTTTCAATTTGCAGCCGAAGAAAACCCCACGGGAGATTTTCAGGAACAGTGATAACTAAGACGAAATGCAAGGGACTTTTCCCTTATTGTATTTAGATAGTTTTGAGGTAAAGCCTTAAAATTATATAATATGTAACTGCCTATGATATCCATCCCCGCGCTTAGAAGCTATACAAATAATTTGTACAAGGATTTCCAAAATGAGGAATTTAGGGTAATTATCGTTCTATTATACGTGCGCATTGTTTTAGATGTAAATTTTATTGTATAATCTTTAAAGAATGGTATATGGTAGGCAGGAAGGATAAGCGCTTTTTAATGTTCTAGGAATTGTAGAGGGTTGAAAATAAGTGTATTTCGATTGGTCTGTTTCTGTATTTTATTTTATTTCATACTGATTATTATATATTTTAATATTAAAAGGGAAAATTTTAATTGAAAATAAAGAATTTTTATTAATTTTTATCTAGGTAAGAAATACTTATAATCAGCTATCCAATTTTGAAATGGAGGAGGTTGAATGCATCCCTCTTGGCAGAGCTATTGGTTTATAATACCTTGATGGGAAATAATTGTTTACGCCAAACCCTAATAATCTCTTGATCCATATGAACATCATCAAAAGGTTTTTGAAGATAACCAAATCTTGTTTGCTTGAGTGTGATTGGGCTTGATTTCTAGTTTGACAGACTTTTATTTCTGGCCGTCTGATTCGGTTGGCACCCTCCTTTTTCTTAGAGGCTTCCCTCTGGCAAACCATAATCAAATATTTATGTTTATATGATATTAATATCGTTTAATATCACATCAAACCATTACAAGAATTGACATCCAAACTATTTTTCTTTAGAATCAGTAAACCTCAGATTTTCGTCTACCCTTTTAACCTAGGGTAACCTACCCGTGACATTTATGCACCATATAACCTCACATTTTACAGTCACAAGGTTTCCAATGCTCTTTATTTCACATTCACAGTACACCCTGATGCTCTGGAAGGTGGATTAAAGATCCGCAAAGTTCTGCCTGTAACAGAAGAGGAAGCTCGTCGTGTCCTTAAGCGTCTTGATGCTGAATGTTTGGACTAAACCGGAACAAGTCATTTCATATTTAACTCAATTTTAAGCATTTTATCTCTAATCTACATAAAAGTATAGCAAATTAGAAAATAAATGGATGGAAAAATCGGTGATTCATAGGTTATGAGCCGGGTAGTCTCTTATTTCCACGAATTGAGATTGCAACTTAATGGTCTCTGGGCAAAACCAAATGCGATGATGTTGTAGAGTTTGACTTCTGACAAGAGATTAAGTCACAACAATTCGCAATCTAGTAATAAGATTAATTTAATTTGTAAAGATATTTTCTATATTAAAGTACTTGTTCTGATTGAATATTTAGAGAATCTTTGGCATGTATTTATACATTTTATATACACATTCCGATTGAATATTTGAATATAGAATTTGAAGTTGAAATTTTTACATGAATAAGAAGAAGGTGTTGTGTGACTGTAAGTTTTATGAGAACAAGTTATTTTGGTTAAGGTCTTGTTGTTTCCCTAGGTATCTATATTTTATTCAATTACCATTAAGATATTTTCATGGAACTAAGATTAGTCAACTTGAATACATGTTGAAGGGCATTAAGAGGTTGACATGTAAGAGAATACTAATTATTTTAGTGTGTGGTTATTTATTTTGTATTTTTTCAATTTGCAATAAATATTTGATAAAATTCATCACCATTTTTTTTTTTAATAATAATAATAATTAATTAGGTCTATAGGCTTTTTGTTTTGAATTAGTTAACCTCATATTTTAGTGTACTTTTTTAACCTATGTGTCATATCTAACCAACATATGATTTTACATTTTACATCTGTGCACCATATAACATCACATTTTATAGCTGACCTCACATTTTATGCCAAGAATCTCATTATGGAACTCCACAATCTCTAAGATTAAAAGCTTGCGCCTCGAAAATTTGTTAGGTGTTGTACACAAATTTTCTACTTGTATCAGAAAAAACTAAGACGCATGTAACCTTGTGATATTGAACACCGAACACTTCGACCTATTTTCTATTTTTATTTTTTTATGAAATAAAGTGAAATTTGTAATAACTTCGGATGAGTATTTGTCTATGAAAGCCCTTAAAATGTAGATAACACATGTTACTTTTCCATGTTATTATGAAATAGGTCTTTTTAGTAAACATTTCCTTTTTACTTTACTAAATGCAGTATTTTTATTAAACATGTTATTTTAGTTTTTTGTTTACTAAATGCAGTATTTTTACTAAACATGTTATTTTAGTTTCACTGTATTTTGTAATCTAAAAAATATTATTATTGACTTTTTCATCAAGCCAATCGTCCTTTTTGTTACATATTTCATTTCAACTAATTTATTTACATTCTATTAATAAAGTCAATAATAGAAATTAATAATTTAATAATAATAAAATTAAAATTTTTAATTTAATAATAATAAAATTAATATTTTTAGTTAGGCTGAGAGACATTTTTTTTGAATCATTTCATCTCAAATTTTCTTCTACCTTTTTAGTTTATTTGTGTCTTTTGAATAAATTCATCTCAAATTTTCTTCTACATTTTTAGTCTACTCCTCACATTTGTGCACCATATGACCTCACATTTTAAGTTGATATGTGTGCACCATATGAACTCACATTTTACGGCTGACCTCACGCCTGATCTTTGACATCTGTGCACAACTAGTGTAATTTCTTTTTGAAGTTGACATAGTGTTTGTTACAATACCATGGCTTATCAATACCATATGTCCCAAAAAACCATAACACTTGTTAATATGAAATCTTTTTTAATTAATCAATTTAATTGAAAAGGAAAAAAAACATAGCTATTTTGGAGGTAAATCTCAACTTTTTATTTGTGCATATTACTAATAATATTCTACATTATTCTATGGAGTTTAAATTCCTATCATCCACCTAATAATTCTTGATAATTCTAAAAGCCCTATTAAAAATGATAAATGCCTATTAACATAATTATTAATAATTTTGAGTTTATTTAATGATTTTTTTCAAATAACTAATTGACTTAATTTGATTTACAATCTAACAATTTTATCTATTATATTTTTATATGGTTTTCTTATCTAGCCATCAAAGTGATATCAAAGCTCTAGATAACCATCATGATTACACCATAAATTAAAATTTGAAAATTATAGATAATATTTTTCTTTTAATATTTTCAATAATTAGCAACTCTTTTTTTCTTTTTCCACAAGGCCAAAATGCTCAGCCTTGCTCAAGTGATACGAGACACATGAATAAGTATCACATTTAGAAACATCAATGATTTTTGTATTTGCCAACAACATTAAAAGGTCACATATTGACATTATTGATTAAATAAAAAATTTTAATAAATGTTGATAAAACAACTTTGTCATAGCATTGATCAATTTAATTTATAATATTTAACATTGTAAAAATAAATATTTCAATATGGATAACTACCTAATATATTTTATGTCATTATTTCTAGATATTGTTGCTATATTCGTACATGATTTTTAAATAGGTGTAGTTATTTTTTATTCTTAAGCTCATTAAAAATTAAAAATTTTAAGATTATTTGATACTTAAGTAAATAATATATTATCCATCAATTACTTTCCATCATAATTAGTCCTTTCATAAGGAAAAAACCAAGAGTAGGAGATAGATAAAATGATGTTGTTGGGTCTCAATTCTCACACCTATGGAGAAAAGTAATAGCGTGAATCATGAGCATAATAATCGTAAAGGGAAAGAATCATAAGCTCTGTGTCTATGGATAGTCATAGGAGACCTACGTGAGATCTGTAGAGGGATGTCAGAGTGGGGAAGTAGGTGAAGGATAAGTCACAAGAGGACCAAGTCCATGGCTTACAATGTGAGAGTGGGGAAGAGAACATGAAGGACAAGCCATCAGGTTACTCTTGCAATTCACATGGATTTACTCATATGTTTTTATATAAAAATATGATTTAATATTTTATTGTATTGGGTAAAAATTGAAAGAAAAATGTTTGTAATGAGATACTTTTTTTTTAATATTGTAAAAATTATTATTATAATATTAATTATATTTCTAAAGAATTAAATGTTTTTCAAATCTCAACTCTAATAAAAAACACTCTTTGATTTGTGGTAAGGATCTTTCAAAAGTATTTAATTTGGACTAAAAAAATGGGTTATGGACTAGATTATTTTGGTTGTATATATATATATATATATACACACACACACATATATATGTACACACATATATATATGTATATATATATATATGTGTGTGTGTGTATATATATATGTATATATATATATATGTGTGTGTGTGTGTGTGTGTGTATATATGTATATATATATATATATATATATATATATATATATATATATATATATATATATATATATATATATATATTAGGTCAAGGGCTATTTTTTTTTGTTTACTAAAAAATAATGATGAGAAGATCAAACCTAGGTAGATGATTTTCAAATGATTCCCATCAGTGTTGCCTATTCGTAATTGTAAACAATAAGACTGTCTTTGCTTATGAGTGGAAATCTATTCAATTTACCTTTTAAGTAGCAAATTATTTTTTTGGTATTGTAAAACATTAGGTGAATACCATACTAGGGAGTTCATACAAAATATCCATGCATCTACATGTCCATTAGAAGACATAGAATAATAAAAGTTTCCATTGTTAGCAATATAAGAACCATTCTTTGAATAACTTCCATATATTATATTGTAGGTGGCAATAAGATATCATTTATCATTCCTAAGAGAAGTGTGCATATGGCACCACAAATCTTTGATATGTATAGACAAAGTACAACTTTTCCATCTCAACTATTCCAATTTAGCAATTCTATCAGTCTCTCTTTGCACCTTTCGAGGCAATTGCTAGTATATCTAAAACCATAAAATTTATACTTGTCATGCACATGAGGATGTCATAACATCACAATTCTGAAAGGGTTGTTTTCTAGGCTTTATAGAGTTTTCTGGGTCCCTTAATAAATTATTGGATTTGATCTCTACAAGTTGGAGTGAAAATTGGAAGGCACGGGAAGTTCTTTGGAAGACTGGTGTGTAGGGTTCATTTGACATCATCATCTTTAAAATATCATAGATACATGGAATAATTTTTTGATAATATACCTCTTGGATACCTAAACCTACTAAGATAACTACAAATTTGATGGATTTGTTAGATTGAAAGCCTCGTGATAGATCATGTGCGATATAATCTTAAATGAATCTAATGGTGTCTCAGATCCATTATGTTAAGTAGCCTGTGTAAAGTAACCTGAGATTGGTGCTAAGAGAACAAGTTTTCTTCGATCGAGGAAGATGTGGATCCAATCTGATAAAGAAATAATAAATAGCTTATGATTGTGCCCAATAGTTCCCCACCTGGCTAGAGTGGAATCACTTAATGATCCATCATTCGAGTAATAGGAGGCAATATTGATGCTAGTGATCAAGGTATGAGCTCAATGTCTTTGGTAAGTACGACAGTAATTATGGACACATGGGTGAGATCTAGAGCAGATTATGCAGGTCAACTATGTGAGATCTAGAGGTGTAATCATTTGCATACTCTGAAAGTTTTTTAGTTTATCTCATTTCGGCTCGGATATGTTGGTCCTGCCTGGAGTATATTATAGAAGATCTAGAGTTGAGACTGATGATCTAATTCTTGAATCTATATGGATGAGTGTGGTGTCAACCACATGAAAAATAATGGAGGAAGAACCAAATGATAACTTCTGCATCCCATACTTTATTCCTACTATAATAAATTCATGTGTGAATTAATGCAATGATCTTATCAGGCCTTGTGGCATGTACCCAAGGATCATCTGTTGAATGATTCAGATGTTATAGAGAAAATTCCCATTCAAAGTTTAACAATTACAAATATTAGGATGCTATTAGTTATAAAATCACCATAGGATTTGATTTAAACAGAAACACCATTTAATGGTCATGAATCTCAATTCTAGTTCATTAAAGCACATGGGTAGAAATCTTGATTTATTTAATTTCCACCAATGTCAATTCTAGTTCATTAAAGCACGTGGGTATAAGTTTGTTCCCTAAATAATAAACTATTTGAATAAACAAACATCTCCCCCCTCCCAGAAAAAACAAAAAATACACTTAAAAGCATTGTCAAAATAGTAGTCTATGTAAAGGTTAAAAAGAAAACTTTAATACATTCTCTAAAGAGCAAACTATCTGAAGGAAGACTTCCCTATATGCAAAATTTAAAATGCATAAATTTCTTGTGCAACAATTAAATTAAATATTAAAGAAATTTATCATATGAATCCTTTTCTCAAAAGCATATATATTATAATCTAAGCTTGATGTGCATGCAACGCAATAGGGTTTCCAAGGAACAAGGAGCTACAATGTGAAGATTTTCCACTCGAGACATTGTATCTCCAAAGGGGAGACAAGAAGATTGACTGTTTCACGCTTAATGGAGGAGTAATGTCAAATTCATTCAAGATCCTACATGAGCCATTGCGTAGTGTACGGACCCTCATTGCATACTTCGGAGAAAGCATGTTTAGGTGGATACTTCTGAGGGCATATAGAAGCGCTCTATCGAGATACTATAGGCATTGTTATTTATCCTCATTTGCATTATTTTTTTATAATTCAACCATATTCTTTTTTTCCTTTTAGACTTTGGATAACAGTCTCCATGACTTTTATATAATCTTATTGTATATAATTCATCTTATATGTCGTTTTTTTCTACAACTCTCCCCTTCAACATAGAAGTTCCGATTGTAGCTCTTTGCTTTGGAAGTTCCAATTGTATCTCCTTGCTTAAAACAAAACAAGGTATTAAGTTCAAAAAAGCACAAGGATTTAGAAAATGAATTAGTTAGGTAGTTTGACTCCCTTTTATAAGACCCCAAGATGAATAGAATTGGCACTACTCAATGGATTTTGAAGACCATTCCACTTCTAATTCCACTTCTAATATCAAAAGAATGTACAAGTGATTTTGAAGGTTATTCCACTGAATAATATAAAAGTAAGCTCATGTAGTCACCATATTTTAGAAAAGTGGAATAGATAGTCAAAGATATGGCCCCAAATAAATGTTCATGACCCTATGGATTTACAACATTTTTATTCTAGAATTGCTTTCACATTATGAGAAAGGATATAAATTGAGGCAATCATGACCAATGTTCCAAGCCTTTAATTCAACATTATTGGCTCTCATCCTTAAGGATTAGGAAGCTAATACAATATATAATTTTCTACTTATCTCTTTATGTAATGATTTTACAAAATGATAACAAAGATTATTTCTAACTTCCCTTATTTCACACCATGTTCCCTAAGGAATAGGGAGGTTTGTGGAAGGCCGCCAAATCAATGATGGTATTATCCTTTCCCATGAATTCCTACATTCTCTAAGAAATCATAAATTCCTTGGGATCCTTATCAAACTTGACATGTCGAAAGCCTATGATTAGACAGGCTAGAAATTTCTCTCCCAAATACTTCAAGCCTTTGGGTTTCAAAAAAAATGGGCCTCTTGGATTATGAGCTTAATATCCTCTACCTTCTTCACTCACTTTCCAAAACCTTCAACCCCTCTAGGGAAATCCAACAAAGGGATCCACTCTATCCATTCCTCAACATCATTATTTTTGAAGGTCTTGGCTGATTTATTAAATGTGATGTTGATGTGAGAGATATTCGAGTACTCTTGCCACTAATTTGATATGTGAGTTTGGAAGTGGAATGTACTGGGACCAACCAATATTAGGAGATGATAGGGGATACAATTAGGGATATGTAAATGTCTCCCTAGAAAGAAATGACCCATTTAATGGAGGAATCAAGATCACTGACAAATTGAAAGAATTCTTCATTTCCATGTCATTAACATTACGGTAGAAGAAGGTATTCTAGGATAGGGTGGAGAGGAGATGGGTAATTCTAAACTAAAGGAGAATAATATTGTTTAGTAGATTGATATCCCTAAGTGAGTCCTTCTAGACAATGGGAACCAATATGGAACACGTAATTGTGGCCAAAATATCAACATTTCTATTGATTCTCAAGATTAACCAAACTCTATCTTAGGAAAATCTTATCCAATAAGGTTTTATGGTTCCATTGAGATATCCCTGGTGTCTAGCCATGGAATTAATTCAAATCCATCTCTGTATAACGTGCAAGGTTTGAAACTATCTATGGGATGAAGGGCCAAGACTTTTTCATCAATCAAATGTATATTTTATAGAGGTTCATGATGCATTATATTAGTGGAGAAAATATTCCTTCAACAGTCATGTACTTAATATAGCATGGCATAATTCCAAAAATTTTTACTTTGGAATATTTGGAAGGAAAGGAATTAGTGAATTTTGAATTAAAAATCCCTTAAGGAAGAAAATGTCTAGTTTCTTTCTATACATGATTTATGATTGTGGACAAAAGTATCTCCCCTAGGTCGGTGGCTAACCTATAAAAACAGAGAGACAAGGAACACAATGTTTTTACTTAAAGTAAATAGATTATGGAGTGAGGTCTACCTGGAACCCTTCACATGCTTCACTCCTTCTTTAGCTGGGAAGCTCCAATCCCAGCTCTGATTGCCAAAATTAGAACTTTCAAAGTCAGATAACACAATCCAACAAAATACAAGATCTATGCAATATCATCTAAGTACTTCATTAAATAAATCAACATGGTATTGAAATAAGTAAAATAAAAACATCACATATAGGAAAACAATGAATTCTTTGTATTAATATAAATGGAAGGAGATTACAACCATAAATAGTAGTTGACCTTGTAGAAGAGCTCCTCCAAGTTGTTAACTTGTCCTTTCCTTGTCACAATATGCACCTCCAATCACCCTAAATCCATGAGATGATGACCACTCACTACAACATCATAAGGGTAGAATCACTCTCCAAAAGCTAAACCCCAACCACATAAAAGGCCGGGAATATATGGATAAGTATGGTAAGTTGGGAGTTCTTATCCAATTACCAATATAGGGTAAGAGATCCACCTTTGATGGAGGGATAAGATAAAAGGATAAGTGGTGAAAACTCCAATGTAGGAAAGGATATGATCTGAATGTTTTATCCAAGGTAAGTAGTTAAAGCAACTTTTGGAAACTTCTATAAGAGGAAGCTTTTAGAATCTCGATCATTCTCCTAGATTTCTAGAACTAACATGGGTGCAAAGGGGAGAACCTTGCTAGTGACCAATGCAGGCCATAATGGAGAAACCTATTAGTGAACGTACCGCAGTAGGCTTATAGGGCGCATTGGTCCTCAAAATGGCTTAGATGAAGTAGTTTAGGGTTTAAAATACATGAAACAAAAGGTACATGTATAGGGATTTGTGCAAGATGGTGACAAGGGGGAATAGGATGTTGATCCATCCCATTAGGAGGTTCACGGATTGGATGTGACAAAATGACCTATACCAGAATGCCCCCTAAAGCTCAAAGTCAAAGATGATGACTGATGACTAAAGTGATTTACCTTATGACAGGTAGGGATCAAGGAAAACCAGTGAGCTTCATCTGTTACAATATAATTAAAACATGACATCTTTGTTTTTTGAGGGAGGCATAACCATCCTCAACTCATAAGCTAACATAACATGTGTAATGAACAAAAGATGCATCCACATATGCAACTGGTGGACCCATGACTGTATGACTATCTATGTGATCATGGCCATCATACATTGTGATCTTTGTATAATCCTGGAATCGTAGCCCGGATGGCAGAAACTATATCTGAGGTCTTCTATCTCATTCACATGACCAACTAATGTATGATTCTAACCATGTGAATCAATGAGCTGGAGTCAAACATCGTAGACACCATCTGATTACTGGCCAATGATATAAGTCATTAAAATATGTGAGAGAAACAACCAATGGTGTTAATGGGTCTCAAGGTACTACAGTACAATCCGTATGGTGTGAATGAATGAGTTGATGTCGAACAAAACACACAATCTTTTGGTCGATGACCATTGATGTAAAATTGTTGCCGAGAGTGAGGAAACTTGTTATTGATGTATGCAAGCACCAAGGTACTAAGGGGTTTTTTTAAGTTAGCTTCCTGGATGATGTGCTCATGTCGATAGGAAGTGACCCATTGCACGAGGGCCTTGATATATCCCCCATCAACGATACGAAACAAGTATCATGATTGAGACAAAATGATTAGAATGATTTTGACATGGAACTAGATCAAAAAAGGGGGACATGGAATGAAGGCTTAAGAGTATTGTAGCAGACATCAACTGAATGACTTCTCTTGAACACACCAAAGACACTGAATGGAGTTGGCAACATTGATCCAAAACCAAGTTGGAGGCTCTAAAAATGGTATGATAACCAAAAGACAAGAAGATTACCCAACCCAACAAACATGAAGATGAAGTGGAAGAGTGTCGTGTTCAAGAGCGACTCACTGCCATTAGCAAAATTGAATCCCTTTTTTTCCCAATTTCCCCAACCATACTGGTCAATACCTCTTTATTTTTTAACAAGCTTGAGGAGGATAACATATGCTTGATCTGTAAGTTCATCCTTCGGATGAATCCATCAAAGTATATTTAATGAAACCTAACAAGGAGTGGTTTGACCCCAACATGATCAACGAGTCCACCGTTGTTTGATGTTTTTACGATTCCAGTGAAGGTAAAACTTGACATCCTTTTCATGTTTAGAGCGCTTGAAAAATAAGAGAAAAAGAAAACTCCAAATTTCCCTTTTCGTAGGTAGTCCCTTAGGTCCAAAAAGGTAGAAAACACTACCCAAGAGAACCTCTTAGCCATGTTTGACTAAGGTTTTCCTTTTTCGTAGTCAGTCTATCTTAATCCAGAAAAGGGTTAATCTTATATTGAGTAGACGTCTTTTCATTTAATTTTACGAGTTTGAAAATCCAAGTGCTCGACAATCTTTTCATATTTTGGGAGTTTGAAAAGCGCTGAAAGAGGAATCCACGTGAGTTCCTTTTTCGTAGGTTTAAAGAGCCTGAAAAAAGAGATAAAATTATACTTTGTCGTCGAAGTAACCTGTTAAGAACATAATGAAGACCTACTAATAGTGATTGACCTGCTCAAAACACCACAAGAAAGATTAAACATACCTGTTTCATAGTAAAAATGAAACATATCTAGGTCAAAACACTAAAAATGAATAAAATAATAATAATTTGAATATCATCTTGATAATAATAAATAACTTCACAATTCTCAATAGGTATATTTCTTAAAATGTGATAATAATTTTTTTGGATTATTATTATTATTATTTTCATATGACTTGTTAATTACAAGTTTTTTATATTCTATTTATTTTTCACAAATATCAAGGAACATATTAAAAAAAAAAAACTTTCAGTTAATTTAAATTTCATGCAAATACAAACATATTCTTAATTAGAAGATTGGAAATAATTGTAAAATCATATTTGCAATTAAGAAGTTGTCTAACAATTCTAATTTCATTTTAAATCAAACGACAATTTCCACTAATTAAAAGGAGTTACATAACTTTTGAAAAATGGCTATAATGAATATAAATATAAATAATGAAACATAACAAATAAGGGAGGCTATGAAGCAACAAGTCCCTACCACTGAGTGAAGAGAAAACACGAGAGCCAAAGACTATGAAGCCGGAAGCTGGTATGTCCGTTGAGTGAAGAGAAAACACGGGAGGCAGAGACTTTGAAGCTGATAACACAATGTTAGAATCATTGAAGACAGTATGTTATAAGGCATATCTGATTATTATTCATATGCATTGTAAGACAACCGTAGACACATTGCAGCGACCGCCAATGCTTAATAGAAATAAAATAAAGTATCAACTTGATGATGGTCAATCTTTAAACATGTAATGAGTCCATCATAATGTTGTATGTTATAAGGTGTAGCTCATTATTATTCATATGCACTGCAACTGTAGACTGATTGCAACAGCCGTCAGTGCTTAATAGAAATAAAATATAATATTAACTTTCAAAGAATTTCTAATTGACTGTTAAAGAATTCGAAATTCTATTCAATTGTTACAAACTTTCTATTCACATACTCTTTTGAGATGGATTAAGAAAACATTACAAAATTTCTATTCACAAATGTAGTGGATCAAGTAGAACCATGTAAAATTACTGAATGACATGGAAAAAGAATTACCATGTAAAATTACTGAATGACATGGAAAAAGAGACAAGATCACTACGAACATTGGATTTTAAAATAAGAGAGATATACAATATTCATTGTATATAGTCAACATCAATGCTATAAGTAAAATATTATATGGAAGATTTAAAATTAATGGACATTTAAATAAGGAAATGATGTTCACTACTTTTTTATGTCTCCTGTGTAGAGTGTGTCCCTTGTGCTGGCAATTCATAAAAGTGACAACTGCATTCTAGGCTTCAGAAAAATAGGCGTTGGTTGATAACAAAAGCACAATTCATAAAAGTGACAACTGCATTCTAGGCTTCAGAAAGATAGGGTTGGTTGATAACAAAGCATGATAAGTTGGCAATATGTAGTCATATTTACACATGCATTTTGACAAATGTTTGCACCAAAGTCACACATTTTCTTTCATACCTATAATTTAGTAGGTTTCACACAGACCAAACCTTTTGGACCAGATCCAGATTCCTCTTTGACGAGATCATCGGATTCGATGCTGCGAGTTTCTGACTTGTGTAATCAGGGAAGAACAAACCCACACAAAATGCGCAAGTTCTGATTTCTTTCTCAGATCCATTGAAGAGGAGGAGGAAGAAAGTGAGCCCTCAGATTTGTTCGAGAGTCAGTGAGTTTATCCGATAACCAACTAAAAAGCTAGGTTTCGATTGCAACTAGTAAGCGCGTCGTTTCATTCTTGGACCAGTCATTGTTTCTTGGACCATCATCCAACGAGTAACTCTTGAAGCAAGTAATGATCGACCATCTGCCTACACGAAAACTCAAAGAAAGTCGTGTCAATTTCAGCATCTCCAGTTCTCAAGAAGAGAGAGACAAGAACAAAGTCAACAGCCCGAATATGGGAAGGTCATCTAGCTAGAATGAATTCTCCTTTTGACGCGACTCTTCATTCCCACCCGACAACTAATGAAAACCATTATGGAAAAATGTTATTTCATCTCAGGGAAGGATGAATGAATTGGTGGCTTAGGGAGCCAAATATATGAACGAAACAACCAAAGACATGAATGAATGATATATTCATGTCATAGAATGAACCTATGAAGCCATTATACAAATAGTTTTTTCCATCTCATATTTTTCCTGCAAGAATAAAAAAATTCTGTACAAGGATAATTGGACTTACCATTATTGCATATGAGGAACAATGAGATACATCACACTCCACTGTACATACATTAGGTAAGGCATTCCGAAAATGGATTTTATCAGAATTTTTTGAATATGCATTTTGTTAACCATTCTATAAATAATATTTTAGGATAAAAAAAAAGTATAACAAGAAATGTACCTCTATATTATTCCAGCCAGCAAGCACTCTAGGATCGCAGCCCTTTATCATATATTATTCTAGCCCATATATAACTGACAGTTTTTTGTATGATTATGACAACAATATAAAGTAGCTATGCTTTTCTATATGGCTATGACAACGAGCTAAGGTAGTTATGATTGGAAATGACCAGAAGTACTAGGGTTTGGCAGTGACTGTTGTATGACCCTAAACGGGTGGAAAGCATGTCCCCAAGACTCTTACTTGGCTGACTTGTATGGCTCAATGTTCTATGAGCAAAGATAGAAATTCATGTGTTTCCGATCACACAAACTAGAACTTGGTAACACAACCAGATAAATATTCTTTTTGTGCCACTGCTATCTGGGTAATTTCACTGCTATTTATATTGGTATTTTTAGTTACTCGAACTATGGCTATACCTATAAAGCAGCAGAGTCTACGGTTGTACCTAGAATTAAAATTGTAGGATATGCAGCAGAGTCTGTACCTCACTAACTGCAGAACAAAAAACCAAGTTGAAATATATGTGATGCGCCTACCTGGGACCGGGTATGTATCTTTATCATAAACCTCACTAATTGTAGAACCCACTGTTGAACAAACTCCATAATCCACTTCATTAATAGAATGAATTGTAGAACACACTACTGAACAAACTCCATAATCCACTTCATTCATTAACAGAATGAACTAGAAGAGGAACAAGCCCTATGTGCTCGCCACCGAGGTGTCACAAAGCCCAAATGGTAGTGTCACAAAGATCAGAGGGTAGCCAAATGGAAGTGTCACAAAGACTGAGCGTTCGATCAACCAATTTACTTTGACATTTCATTCTGGTACCTCACATAGCATAGCATTTAATGCACAGAATTAATACTAGAATTAGTTTAACACTTTCAAAATGTTTTAGAAACAAATGAATATGGATGAATATAATATATGGTTTAGCCTCCCCACCTTGAGAAGAGGCAAAATAAGATGGCGAATAACATTACATCCACAAACTGTATAAAAAATTTGGTTACTTCCGAAATCATTAGTTTAAGCAGCTTAAACTAATAACAATGCAACCATTTTCGACTGCTATAGTCCCAGCAGTAATTACAACCAAGACTAATAAGATACAAGTTAAAATCACAACTTTAACACAATATAAGAACAAACACTTATTTTCAATTTTCGAAACAAATAATATATAAATAAATAAATAAATAAAACTATATATCCTATATGCATTGTGAATAACATTATCATTCTAAAATTCATTAAATAAATTACAATTCATTTGCATATTTGGCATAACCATTAGATACACAGGACGAAATTAAAATGCTACGTTCAACTACATAAAAATATAAATAACAATAGAGGAGGTTCAAGTTACTTTATCTAATTTATCTAATAACTTTGAGTGGTGCTTTAAAACAATGTAAACAATTATATATTAAGTAAATGGAAATTCCGTGAGAATTTATATTCAAACTCATTAAAAGATAAGAATTTGCTCAATATCTAAAGTTTCATTTCATTGTTGATGACTTATTTAATATAATTTAATAAGAATTTATTTTAAATCACTTTGATAACATAATAAAACAAATTACAAGAAATTCTGTGTAGTGGTATTCAACCCACAATAGTAAGTAAATAAAAATTATATAATACAATTTGTAACATTTTCATATGTTAGTAAGGAATGCAAATTATTTGTCCTCGCTAATATGACTAAGAATAGAATACACAATAAGCAAAGAAAAGCGAATTTAATGTGTTAGTATGGCAAGAAAGCCCTTGTATTACCATCACCACTAGATGATGATGGAGAGTGACGTTGTAGATTATATTGAAACTTTTAATCATTTGACGTTGACTGCAACCAAGAAGTCCTCAAAACCATAGAAGAGGATGTTAAGGTTGATGGTGCATACAATTATGATGAGATATGATGAGATGGTTTTTTTTGGGGTCAATTAGATGGTGGATGCATACATTGTTGATGCTGGTTATAATTATACATGGAATACAATTTTTTTTGGATAATTAAGTTGTTTTAGAAAAGAAAGACCATTATGTTTTTATCATAAAAGATTAATGCTTTTATCATAAAAGATTTGAATTGTTAAGACTATTTTTTTATGGAAATGGTCATAAATGAATTGAACCTAAAATATGATATCTAATAAAATTAAAAAATAATTCATTGATTTAAAAAATATAATTAACTTCTAATAATTCATTATTTCTCTGAGTTAATCTATAAAAATAACAAGGTATCATCTACTCTAATGGGTGCATTGAATAACACCCCTATCATGGTTCACTTAGCCAAGGAAGCTACTACTACGAATGCTCACTATTAACTCTACGTTTTTTAGTCATGATTTTTATTTACATACAATTCTCCACAATATGTCATTATGTCATGCCGGGTCAAATTTCAACGTGGGCCTGTTTACTTTTCCCTTTAATCTATAACCTTCCTTCTATATGGTTTAGCATGGCTTGGTTTTGCTATAGGTAGCTTAGATTAATATATTTTTATATCATGGTTCACTTAGCCAAGGAAGCTACTACTACGAATGCTCAATATTAACTCTACATTTTTTAGTCATGATTTTTATTTACATACAATTCTCCACAATATGTCATTATGTCATGCCGGGTCAAATTTCAACGTGGGCCTGTTTAATTTTCCCTTTAATCTATAACCTTCCTTCTATATGGTTTAGCATGGCTTGGTTTTGCTATAGGTAGCTTAGATTAATATATTTTTGTGCGCTCTTACAGAAAAGCCTTTTGGGCTTATCTTCGAGTACTCTGAAACTAATTTTTTTCCCTTAATGAAAACTAATTTTGAAGCTTCTTTAGTTTTGTTGTAATTATGTATATTGTGTTTCAAATACAATATAATATAATGTCTTTATTTATAAGAAAGGAATGCGTTATCATGGAATATTTTGTATATAATTTCTTCGCCACTAAAATATGTAGTGGCATTTTTGTATTATAATGATGAATACATAAATATCTTATTCCGTCATGATATAGAAGTTATGTGAAATGAGTGAGCTTTTTAGATTACTTGGAAGAAGTTTAAAATATGAATTGATAATAAGGTAAATAACAACAATGTGAAAGATAAAATTTATGAAAATGTTACAATCAATATTTGAGATACTAAAACTAATTTTTTTCATTAATAATTATAAATTACATTGATCACATGTATCAATTGATTAATCCACACTAAACAATTGCTACAACCATAAAATAAAAATAATTCCAATATACTCTGCGAAAAAAATCACAATTTATAATATTATAAATTCCTACACATTTGATATTTAAAATATTGTTTCTAATTCCAAATTGTATTATTTTTCTTGATCATATTTTCATATTTATATATAAGTCATTGAGCACTAAGATAATTGGAAAAAAAATAAAACAAAAGTGCAACTATAAATTCCTTGATAAAACAAAAGTTCAACTATAATATTATAATTTCCTTTTGTATCTATGTATTTGATATTTTGGAATATCTTATGCATTTCCATATTCTATATTTTTTCAGATCATATTTTCATATTTTTTGATCAATTACTAAAAACAATACTCTAATTAGATAAAAAAATGAGTGAAGAGGGCAAATTTGTCTACATACTTCTTAAAGAAGTTGATATACTCTAGATTCATACATTATAGTTTGAGATTTTTTCTTTTTTAATGAGGAAGTCATTGAGAAGCATTCAAGATTGTATAGTGACTTAGAAACATATGGGCTTAATAGTTAAGAGCATGTGTTTCCTCTAAAGAGGTTATAAGTTCAAAACCAGAGGGAGGTAGAGTATGTATGCCTTCGTAGTATTAGTCATTAAATCACTGCATGGAGATAGGTTCGTTGTCCCACAAACAAGGGAGTCTCAAACAACAATTTGGTGTATATCTTTTTTTTCTCGCTAAAAAACTAATCTATTATTTACAGAAACAGTAGATACATTACAACCATGGAGTTTCATCCCCAGAGGCCCGACTTTGGCACTCTGGACTGTAAGATATCAAAAGAGCCACCTTCGCAGAGGTGCCATAACTAGCTAAAACATCCCACGCAGGGGTTCCAGTTTCTTCAAAACAGAGCAACCTTTTCAAACTAGCCAAAACATCCCACGCAGGGGTTCCGTATACTTCAAAAAAGAGCAAAAATTTCAAACTAGAAAGCCCGCCCAGGGGCAGCAGATAGCCAACAACATTTTCCCACGCAGGGGCTTCAGACATCAAGACACAAACATGCACTAAACAAGACATAAGCCGAGAGCCGAAAGCCGAAACAGAACCTGAGTGATGCTGGAGAGGGTAATGCTGCATAGAGGACCAGCTACTCCTCCGGCTGCTCTTCAACGATCGGGTACCACCCGAATTCTCCCAAATCCTCCGCTGAAGGGAGGGGATCCAATTTGACGTCGTCTTTCTTGGACGTGGACGCCTCCCAAGGCTGGGGAAGGTCGGGGGGCTGTTCTGCTTCCTTTCCCGGCATGGCCTGGTCAAATTCGGGCCTTTCACCCTGATGCGTTCCCTTGCCGCGGAGATCTTCATTGTCGGATGGAGCTTCCTCCAGAAATAATACTGAGACATGGGCATTGATACGGGGCCTGTCAGTCGAGCTGTTGAAGGTAAAAATGGCTGAGCCGAAGGCTGGCGAAGGCACTGAGTCAGGGTCAGGGCTGCTAGAGTCCAAGAATTTCCTAGGTTGAATAGGATTGGCTGAAGAAGAACGATGGCAACAGCAGCAACGACAATGGGGGTGAGGAGCTTCCACAGAAGGCCGAGAGGACCCTCCGCGTGCAGAGCCTCGACGGCTGAGTAAACGCTGCCGAGGCCTGACCATGTTTGCCTGAGCGTCGAGGGTGAAGAGCAGAGCGGGGTGGGGAGGCGGAAATGACAAAGAGGCGAGCGGGCAACAGGTAAGGACCCAGAGGCGTAATTGACACAGAGGCCCCTCAAATGCGAGATGATATACCTTAGGCAGAGAGCCGAAGACCAGGCGAGGGACGTCAGGTGATGAATCCCGGAGAGCCGAAGACCAGGCGACGTCCAGACCGCAGGATGCCAGACGATGAGCGTGGAGCAGCATTTGCTGAGCCCCTTCATCCTCTTTTCTAGCCATTGCACCGAAACCTCGAACCCCGGACACCTTAACTGCTTGATGCATTCGAGCCTGCGACTTGAATGCGGCAATGAATGCCAACCTGCAATATGCCTTGACATATATTCCATGGCGGCGAACCGGCATTGAATGCCTCCCTTACAACTGTGGCGGCACATGAATGTCATGTGGCTCGTCCTCGTTACCTGTCGTGTCACCCGCATCCGGAAAATTTGGTGTATATCTTAACCGTGACCTTAAAATTAAATAATAATACTAATAAATATATTTTTTCCATTAATAAATTTATAATATATGTAAAAATAATGTTTTTTATGAGACTTATAATTATGTAAAAAAGGTCAAATACTGGTTAATTATTTCTAATGAATTTTGCAAAGCAACCTTTTTCAAAGCCTATTATCTTGTTAATTGTGATAAAACGAGTCACAACCTTTTTCAAAGCCTATTATCTTGTTAATTGCGATAAAACGAGTCATTTTTTTCTTCTAGAAATCAATTACAAATGAAACAATCCATTTATAAACATGAAAGTATAGCATATTGGTGCATGCATCTTATGAAAGTGTAAATATAACCAGGAAAAACTAGAATGCCGAGAAGGTATAGCTTATTGGTGCATGTGCCTTATGAAAGTGTAGATATAATCAAATGATTCGACGACCTTACACATATAATAAAATGATTTGACGTTATAGGAAGAGTAAGAAAGTAAATCCATTGCACTTGTCGTTTTATGATTATAGTGTCCATTTATATCTCATGATTATAGTGTCAATTTATAAGTGTGTAATACATTTATTGGTGAAATTTATTTTCAAACATGGTTATTAGTAGTTAAATTTAACTTAATAATAACAATTTTGTCATCCAATATTATCTTAATTTATATTTAAAAATCATTTTTTTATATTATAAAATGAGTTCATATAAAGCATTATAATAAATGATAATTCAAATTAAATACACTTTTCTAACATTATTCATTTAGACACCACATTCTATATCTATTTTGAATAATCCTATCATTATATCCCATTATAATAACCCTGAAGACTCATGGAGTAGAAGCACTAAGAAATTAAGCAATATTTCAAGAAATACAAACATATTCATACTATTTAATATTAAGGAAGTTTGTCATAAGAAAATTAAAATGGATATTAAGAAAGGTAACGATATTCACACTTAATTTCTAATACTCAAATAGAGAGGAAGTTAAAAACTATTTAGGAAGGTAACACACCTTCATGAGCGTGAAGAAATTATCTACCAATATCCATGTTTAAGTGGAGTACGTTTGAGGAATTATTTAACCAGAAGACCCATATTAAGTAAATCAGGGAGAGTTGATCAAAGATGTAATTAGACAAAGAGGAAATATATTTGCAAAGAGATTTGTTCTCCTAAGTAATACGGTACCAAGAATTATGAAATGCTTAATGCAAAGACATTTGTTCTCTTAAGTACGAAATCAGAGTATGTATTTTCATTTTCTCTTAATTAATATTAAGAAATTGATGACGGATTATATGTTGCAACACAAGTATATTCACAACATTAGCACCTTAGATATGTAAAGAGGAATGTAGCACTCAATCATGAAGTTTTGGCATGATCATCTGATTTCTTTTTCGGCAGGTCAGCATTAGATTCCATTAAGGATTGCAATGACTTTCTTGAATTATTTGTTCACTATCTTTTTATTATTATTATTTGTCTTTTAAATATATCGTCAATGTGGACAGGTCACGGAAGAAATTGCTCGAGTACCAAATTAGAGTATGTATTTTCATTTTCCCTTACTCAGGAAGGTGCGATCCATAACCATGGACAACCCTTTTTGCAAGCAAGATGCGGTCACCTCAGCATTACAACTGAATTCTCCCTGAATCTTCGCTGCACTTTCCACGAGGCCTTGACAAAATTAAAATTTTGCAAATATTATTATTAACATTCCAAGGCAAGGGATCAACGAATGGCTGCAAGTGTTTGGATCATGGATTGGCATAGTGGAGGCTGAGGCATCTAGAAATTATTTATCAATGGTTGTTCACCCTGTGGGAGACAAGGAGATTTATTTAATCACAAACGTTTATGGCCCTCAGAAACATGATGACAAACTCAGACTTTTTTACTTCTTTAGAGGATCTTAGAGATAGACATTCAAGAATACCTTGGATTTTTGGTGGGGACTTTAACATGATTAAATCCTTGTCAGAAAAAAAAGGAGGGACCAGAACACTAAGCAAAGACTCTACAACATTTCAGAATTTTATAGACAACATGAAGCTAGTTGATACAGATACAAGTAATGGTCTCTATACCTGGAACAAAAAAAGAGGAGGAGAATATCAAGTAGCCTCTAAGTTAGATAGATTCATTATCTCAGAGGACCTCATGCTCGCAGGCCTTGATATGACAGTGAGAATTCTCCCCTTTGGTGGCTCAGACCATTGGACTATTCAATTTGAGGTGACTGGCATTAGAACCCTAAAGAACAAACCTTCTAGGTTTGAAAATATCTGGCTTAGCCATCCTGAATTTATTAGCAACATTGAAAAATGGTGGAAAGAAGATCTGCAGATCCAGGGAACAAGAATGTTTCTTTTACATAAAAGATTGAAACATATCAAACTCAAGCTCAAATATTGGAATAAGAATGAGTTTGGCAATATTTTTGAAGCGAAAAAAGTTGTTTAAAGAAAAATGCAAGAAATTAACCAAACCCTTATCACAGATGGCTTTGATGGGGAAAAAATGTACAAGCCAACAAGCATCAACAAGATTGGGAGTTTTTATGCAAACAAGAGGAAACATTTTGGAGACAAAAATCAAGAGTACAATGGCTAAAAGAAGGGGAGAGAAACACAAGGTTTTTCCACAGATCTACAGTGGAACATAGGTCTCACAACAGGATCTCAATGATCAAGGACTCTTGAGTTCAACATTTTAATACCCATAAAGAAATAGAGTTGTGTTGCTTCAACATTTTCAAAGCATAGCAGAGGAACCTCTCTTGGATAGATCACAATTTATCAAGGACTTCACAGAGCATATTCCTAAGCTAGTAACAAGAGAAGATAATTATAATATCAATAGGCCGGTGAATGAAGAGGAGGTTAATGAAGCCATCAGAGAAATGCAGAATGGAAAAGCGCGAGGCCCGAATGGTTTCAATGTAGATTTATTTAAAGCATGCTGGAGTATTGTCAAGCAAGATATTCTGAATGTGGTGGAGGACTCCAGGAATAATAGGACTGTATTGAAGGCGCTCAATACATGCTTCATTTCCTTGATTCCCAAATAGGACAATGCTATGACACTGGACAAATTCAGACCTATAGCTTTATGTAATGTGGTGTACAAGATAATATCCAAAATAATTGCCAACAGACTTAAACCCCTTCTTCCTACTCTAGTTTCTGTGGAGCAAACAGGATATGTGGAGGGCATACAAATTCTCAATAATATCATTCAAGCGCATGAGGTGGTTAGTTCATTGATGAGTACAAGGCAGGCAAGAATGATTATGCAATTGGACCTAGAAAAGGCTTATGATAAGTAAAATTGGACCTACAACAGGAAGGTCCTTCTAGCTTTTGGATTTGACCACAACTGGGTAACATGGATGATGGCCCTAGTGACTTCCTCTAGTTTTTCAATTCTGGTAAATGGTTCTCCATCTAAGACCTTTAAACCTTCAAGAGGCCTCAGGCAGGGAGATCCTATCTCCCCCTTTCTCTTTATCCTTATGATGGAAGGACTAGGACGAGCCATCACATCAGCGAAAGAAACAGGTAAGATACAAGGCCTCAAACTTTATGGGAACGGGTAGGCTTTGACCCATCAAAAATTTGTAGATGATACCATGATACAGGGAATTCCCACAGTCAAAGAAACACTAGCTTACAAACAAATCTTGAGTGACTTTGCTATGGCGACAGGTACAGAGGTAAGCCTCTCCAAATCAAAAATTTTCTTTTTCAATACTAACATTGCTATTCAGCGAAATATCTCCAGAATTCTGGGCTTTCAAAGAGATATGCTACCATCCAAATATTTGGGAGTACCACTCACAGACAAACCTCTGAACAAGACTATTTGGGAGCCTGTGATTAATAAGCTACAGGACAAGACTCGAATATGGACTAATAGATCTTTTAACTTGGTGGGCCGACCGGTGCTTACATCCTACAAACAATCCCCATCTTCATGTTTTCAGCCCTTCCAGCTCCAAAAGGAGTTATGCAACAATGCAGAAATATCCAAAGATATTTTCTTTGGGGTAAAGGGGAGGAAAAGAAGAAATGAGCCTTGGTAGCCTGGGAAAAAAATTGTGAACCCAAAAACCACGGAGGTTTAGGACTAGATGATCTTGAAGTTCTAAATAAACTTTTGGGGGAAACATTATGGTGGAGATGGATAAAAGATGCAAATGCTCCTTGGGCTCAAATTTGGAAACATAAATATGAAAGTAATTGGCAAAACAAGGACCACATAAGAATGTCTCACAGCACAAAAGGCTTCCACATCTAGAATAAAGCTTGGGAGAATAGAGGCATAGTTCAACAGAATAGCTTATGGGAAATCAGAGCGGGAGACCTGGCATGGTTTTTGGAGGATAAATGGCAACAGGAACCCAAGTTGTTAAGAGAGGGCTTTCTGGATCTCAAGAATGATACTGATACCAAAGGGTTACTTCGGGTAAATGATTTTTGGGATCAGACAAATAGTGAAGGAAAATGGAGAACCTGGAAGAAAATGGAATACAGGGCTAACAACCATTGAAAGCAAAGGTTGATGCTCTAAATTCTAGATCAAAGAAAGATACTGATTTCAGATGATCCTAACCAACTAAGATGGGGAAATAATAATGAAGGCACCTTTAAGCTTAAAGAGGCAAACCACATAGCCCTTGAGCTTGGTTCTACAAAATCGGACTGGGTATGGAGGAATCTCTGGAAGAACCAAGGATGGATGAAAGTTAAACTGTTCATGTGGCTAGTACATCATAAGAAAATTATGACATGGGAGAATATCCGGAAAAGGGGCGTTTTGGGCCCATCGAGATGCCAACTATGTGAATCACAAGAGGAGACAATGGAACACCTTCTCAACACCTGCACATTTGCCTCCACATTATGGGATAGTATTGCCTTAATATTTAGGCAAACACATAGGGATAGAGGAAGCATTACAAATACCCTCAGCAATTGGAGGAGAAACTTCTCTGATTATGAAACGATTAACAAATCTTGGGCTTTAACTCCAAGCTTCCTAATATGGGACGTCTGGAAAGAACGTAGCAATAGAATTTTCAAAAGCAAAAAAACTTCCTCCCAGAGCATCATGGAACAAATTTCAAGACAACTCAAGGAGATAGTTGGAACTTTAATGCAAACCCCCCCCCCCCCCCCCCCCCCCGAAAATATTTCTTCAAATGAGGATGTGCATATATTTCTACAGTTGGGAATGTAGGGGCTTATACCTCAGGGCAAGAATAGGTTGGTAAATCAACCGGTCATAGATAAAGATTTCTGGCATCATCCCCCTCAGGGATTTATGAAATGTAACATAGATGGGGCCTCTAAAGGAAATCCGTGTATGGTTAGTTATGGTGGTGTGATAAGGGATGAGATGGGATGCATACAATACATTTTTCATTTCAATTTGGGAAGAGCCACAAACAATATGGTAGAGCTAATGGCTCTAGAGCAATGTTTAGAAATACTAAAGAATGAAAATCTTCATAATATTATAATTGAAGCAGATTCTGAGCTAATCATCAATTCGGTCAAGAGAATTTGTTGTGGTTCAGCTCCGAAAAAGGTCTTGAGACACTAAGGTTCCTTCAAGTCTATTAAAGAATCCATCTCCACCTTCAGAATATGAGAACATTAAGTTTCACACATGTACGCAGGACGACCAATAAATTGGTGGACTTACTTGCCAATAAAGGTGCTGTCTACACTAAAAGCAGTAATAAGAACATATGGCAAGAGGTTCCATGGGGTAGATTGAGGGAAGAATGTCTCAACCAGGTGAATGAGGACTGAGAGATACATTAGAATAGAGCATGTTAGCAGTAGTAGAGGTTGGGTTTTGTAGACACACAATCAACATGAAGTGGTTTTCCAAAAGTAATTTTGTAAGTTGCACACAGGCCTTTTCTAGCTTTATCAGTACAGAACAACATAGAAACAGAGTTCTTGGGTGGGAGATTATCTACAACTTGAGGATTTTTTCAAAACTTTGTCCTCACACAGATCAACTCAGTTTTGGTCGAGGGGAAGAGGGGGTGAAGAGTCTTCAGTTAGAAGGAACAACAAATTCCCACCATAGATATAGAACTGTTGGCTATGGTTACAGTGAACCAACATGGTTGGTCTACAGGTTTCAAGAGCTTGGATGACGAGTATCCCTCCTAATTTTCTTCAAATGGAGATTACTCTCATCCATTTGATTAATGGGTTGAGGATCAAGGGAGGAGATTCAAATTGCAGATTGATGGGTTCAGGTCAGAGTCAATACTGCCCTCACGGTGGTTTCGGCTTATTGGAGGCTCTCAAAACCGAAAGTGGTTTCATAGATTTGAGCCTAATTCCACTCAACATGCAACACATGGCTTTAGTTGGAGAGATAATACTGCCCTTATCAGGCAGGTATTCTCTGGGCTTATTTTCCATCCGATATGTTTATCAATCGTTGGATCTTGCGACACGTATCAACGGCATAGGTTCTTTATGCATGTTGGTGGCTCTGGGTTAGATTCGTGCTTCATTATTATCGTCCGTGCTTGTTTAACTACATGGAGGGTATCAATGATTCTCGGGTGGACCTCTTACGCAATGTTTATTCCCATTTTCGGACCCGAAATCTGAGTAGTTTGGTTGATAACTTATTTTTGGGTCCATTTTTTTCGCTTCGTTGTAACGGATCAAATTGCATCTATTTTTTGAATGACTTTTAGTCTTTGGCTCACTGCCCCGTACCCTAGGAGGGATAGGCAATTCTTTGTCCCCGGTTTCCTCTAGGTGGATGTATTATATGTAATTAATCCTTTTTGTTTAATTTGAATAGAAGGTATGACTCTTGCTTCAGCAAAAAATATATAACCATGGATAACTTTTTTCACAAGAAATATGCACCCACTTTAGCTTTACAACTAAGTTATACCTGAATCTCTGTTGCATCTTCCATGAACCTAAGTAAAAGATAAAATTGCAAAAATACTTATTAACATTCCAAGCCAAGGATCATCAAATGATTGCAAGTTTTTGGATACTAGAAAGTTCATTGGTTCCTTTACAACTAAATCTCTTCCCCTTTTTCTTCCAACAACATTTTTTCGTAGAGTCTAAATTCGAAGATGGAGCCCAAAGAAATTTCATAGAATAATCTAAGAAGATTCTTGATATAGACGGAGGGTGGATGCAGGCGATTTTCCCATAAAATAGCAGGAAGGATATGAGAAAATCATTTAACTGACATTCAATATCTATATCTAGAATTTACATGAGATGTGCTGAATGGAGTGGAATTTAAAATATTTTGGTTTGAGTATTTATTAAAAAAATTGCAACACTTTAATATGAGAAATATATCGCTTTAATGACATGAGTTGTTCCAAAAGTAGGCGATATGAGTTTGAATTTAGGTTACAAGATTGTAGTCCATGTTATTGTGAATACTGGAGTTGGCTTGTGTTTGTGTTATTATGACGATGTCATCTTTTATCCACGTTAAAAGAATCATTATGAGATCCAATATTTTCATAGCCATGAGGATACTTAACTCGAGGCCGTCTGCTTAGTTTGAGAATTATGAGTGATTCAACAACGATGACAAATACAAAATGAAGAACTATGTTCTCAATATGCAACCCAAGAAAACCTCATCGAATATTTTTCGATATGTAATGACCTATGAACTTTATCCTTCATTAAAAAGAACCTTGTAGAATCATTTGGAAATAGATTTCTACAATGAGAATTGTTGGAAAGGTAGAGGAGGTAAGGCATAGAATAACAAAAAAAAATTAGACACATAATGACACATGTTGTGACTCTTCCATTTATCACACAAAAAATTGATTATTACAATGAACCTGATGAGGGGTATTTAACCTTGATCAACTAGTGACTCACTTAAAATAAGTTTGACATACAACCACACACTAAATTTGACTTTACCCAAAATATGACTTAACTTGACTTGAATCAACCTGACTTAGTTAATTGACTCTATAATTTTAGATAACTCCATGTGGAAGTAATTAGTTATCTTTAACACTCCCTCTTAATTACGACTGCTAAACTAAGACGTGACTCATGACAACTCAACCATGCCTACTGGTCTAAGTTTTAGTTATGCATACAACACCCAAGTTTCCTCTATGAAACTCAAATATATATTTTTCTAATGGCTTAGTGAAAATATTAGCCAAATGTTCACTCAATTTATAAAGCTTCAAGTATAATTCTCCATTTCTTGCAAGTTCTCTAATTAAATGATACGTTATATCAATATGCTCGCTCTTTTGATAAAACAACTATTATTGGATAGTACAATCGCTGATGTGTTCTAACAATATATCATTGTTGATCTTTGTTGTTTATGCTTGAAAGCATCCAATACTCTTCATAACCACACTACTTTACATGTTGTCGATGTTTCTGCTACATATTATGCTTCTACTGATGAAAGTGTCACAATAGGTTACTTCTTAGATTCCCATGAAATCACACCTTAAATACGATGGAACACATAACTAGAAGTGCTCGTCTTATCATCCAAACTGCCTACAAAATCATTGTCGGTGTACCCAATAAAATACTTCGTCTTTTTTCTTTCATACATTATGCCACAATTTGTGGTTCCTGCTATGTATCTCATAATTCATTTTCCTGCTCTCTAATGTGTCTTTTGGAGACGCCATAAATCTAGAAATCAAACTCATTCGTTGCATAATATTTGGTCTTGTAGTTGTGAGATACATGAGGCTACCAACAAATATTTTGAATAGAATTGTATTGACATCTAATCCTTCATCATCCTTAATTAACTTTTTACCTATTGCAACTAGTGTAGGGGCAAGTTTACAATTTTCCATCCTAAATCTTTTCAGCAAATCTTTAACATATTTATTTTTACAAATAAAAATTCCCTTCTCGGATTTCTCAACTTCTATACCCAGAAAATATTTCACGAGGCCAAGATCTGCCATCTTAAATTATTTCTTCATGGATACTTTAAATTCATCTAACTCAATATCATCATTATAAATCATGTCATCCACATACAAGAAAACAATTAAAATTTTTGCATGCTCATTTACCTTTTTGTACAAGGTAGGCTCAATAGGGCTTCTACAAAATCAATTCTTGACCTTTTAGCTATCAATTATGTTATACCAAGCTCTAGGGGCTTGCTTGAGTCCATAGAGCACTTTCTTCAACCTATAAACTTTATCTTCTTCTCCTTAAACTTCATATCCTTGAGGTTGGTGCACATAGATCTCTTCTTCTAGAACTCCATTCAATAAGGTTGATTTCACATCCATCTGATATGATTTCCACTTTTTATGAGATTTTGTGGTGAAGACTACTCTTACTGTATCGAATTTAGCTATTGGATCAAATATTTCTCCAAATTCTATTTCTAGTTGCTGCGAGAATCCTTTTGCTGCAAGTCTTGCTTTAAATATGTAAATTTCACATTTCTCATTCAACTTTGTCTTGTACACCCACTTCACACCAATGATATTTTTGTCTTCTGGCAAATCAACCAAATACCATGTATCATTCTTTTCAATAGCATCAATTACATCATCCATGGATTGCACCCAAGTTTCATCTATGATTGCTTCTTCAAACAAAGAAGGCTGGAATGAAAACAATGCAAATTTTGAACTAACATCCAAGTCATCAAAAATATATTTCAAACTTCTCATTTTTCTCTTATCATTGCTTGATTCATCACCTGATTTATTACTGGGAGAATTTTGATCTATTTATGTACTTGAATATCCATGTTGTTCAATATATCTTGAAGTCCTTGCTGGCGTGACTCTGGTTGGTGTCTTCTCCTGTGATTCTTGTTTCTATTTCTCTGCTACATCCTATTATTCTATTAATTCCACTCTTGCATCAACTGTCTTGTTTATACTACCATTCCATGACTCTTGTTCTTTGAACACAACATCTTTGTTGATTATGTTCTTCTTGGTGACAGGGTTATACAATTTTTAATCTTTTGATTTCTCACTATAACTAGTAAATATGCATTTTCACTCTTATCATCCAATTTTCCTCTTAACTCCTTTGGCACATGAGGATATGATACACATCCAAATACTCTAAGATGAGATACACTGCAAGACAAACCTGACCATGCTTCTTTCGATACTCTATTCATCATGCTCTTTGTAGGAGATCTATTTATCACATAAACAACACATGCAACTGCTTCTGCCCAATGCTAATTACACAAGTTTCTTCCTTTCAACATGCTCCTTGCCGTGTTCATAATTTTCATGTTCTTCCTTTCTGCTACACCATTTTTTTGCGGTGTGTATCTGGTTGTAAATTGCCTTCTAATTCCATGTTGTTTGTAGTAATCATGGAATGCCTTTGAATCATATTCTCCACCATGATCTCATCTCATTACCATGATTTATCGATCAGTTTGGTTCTCTGCTAAGGCTTTGAATTCTTTTAACTTTGAAAAATAATTAGAATTCTTCTTTAAGAAGTAAACCCAAGTCGTTCTGCTATAATCATCAATGAAAGTGATGAAGTAGCAACTTCCACCAATCGACTGTGTCTAATAGCTCCACACAAGTTTATATGAACCAACTATAATGGCTAATTTACTCTATATGCAACTCTCTTTGGAAAAATTTCATGGTGTTTCTTTCCCAAGATGTAACATTCACAAGTATAGAAGGTTCTTTGATGGGAGGTAATCCTCTAACCATTTCTGTTGCAACAATATTAAACCAGAGAAGTGCAAGTGTCCAAACCAAAAGTCCCATAACTAGTAATAATTAGAACATGCAAATGTAAAATAACTGACCTGATCATTGTGATTGATGATTAGAGGAAAATGTTTATTCATCGTCATCTTCACATTTGTTATCAGTTGCCTGTTTGGGTTCTTTTCATATATAACACACTCTTGTCCTTGAAAAATAACTATGTATGCCTTATGCATCAATTGACCAAAACTTATCAAATTATTTTTGATACCAAGGACATAATGTACCTCTAAGGTTGTCTTTGGATCCCCCTCCTTAGTCAGAATGTTGACCACTCCTTTTCCATCTACATCCATAGTCTTGTTAGTGCTCATATTCACCTCTTCCTTCACAAATTAATCCAGATTTTCAACAAAATTCTTGTTTCCTTTTGTGTGGTTACTGCAACCACTGTTTAATAGCCATATATTATCAGAAGGTTCCATGGTTTGGAAATTTAGGAACATTGAGTCATTGTTCTCTGTAGTGACATCACCTCTTTGCTTTCCTTGATCGGTTATATTCTTCCTATAATAATGGTCATAGTGACCAAATTCATCACAATAATAACATTTCACCTTTGGTTTGTCAACTCTTCGATTGTTGTTGAAGCTTCTATTGTTGCTTTCACTTTCTTGTTCCTACTCTTCTATGCCATCTCTTTAAGCACCATGTCTTTTGCCTCGTCCTTTGCCTCTCGATCTACCTCTTCCTCAACCTCTGTATTTTGAAATATAAACCTGACTTTTGAAAATGATTTCTAAAGTGGAATCCTTATTTCTTTCTATCCTTTCCTCATGGGATGGAAGTGATCCCATCAACTCATCGATTGTTAGTGTTTCCAAACCCTTGGTTTCTTCTATGGCTGCTACTACAACATCAAATTTGGTAGAAAAATATCTAAGGACCTTCTCAACCACCTATTTATCTTCTATGTCATCACCATAAATTTTTAACACTTTACGATAGTCAAGAACCAATTCATGAATGAATCGATACCCTCTATTTCCTTCATTTGCAAACTTTGAAAATACCTTCTAGTATTCTACAACTTAAAAGTATTGACTTTGGTCATACTTTTATAGCTTGTTGCTAAAGTCTCCCATGATTTCTTTGATGAAGACGTGATCATAATTTTTGGGAACACTACTCGGTCCACTCCTTGTTTGATAAGTTGCAACGCTTATGCATTCTTATTTTTGTCTTTCCTCCTTTGTCGCCTCTCTGCATTACTAAGGGCTCATACTTCTGCTTCATTCTTAGGTTTAGGAAAATGATTCATGACATAGTCTCAAACATCATGAACCTTTAATGTGATCTCCATATTAATGGCACACAGATCATAATCATTCCCGGTAAATGGTGGCAACTGCAGCTGAAAACTAGATGAAGCCATCTTTCTTCAAAAAAATACTCTTCAAATAAAACCCCTTTTTTGTTTTATAAAAACCTTAAAAAAAAAAAATTATTGTAACACTCATTTAAAAAAATTCCACCACGCTTTATAAATAAACTCCTTTTAATAAGCCCCAAGGTTTTTTCTCTTATAAAAAAAACTTTAGCAAATCCCACATAACACTTTTTTTAAAATTTGTTAAAAAACAAACTTTATAAATCTCATAAAATGACTTTAATTATCTCCACAACTTTTAATAGAAATGAATCGACCCCAAATCAACGGTGCTTTTTACACTTCTAACATGCGCTTGTCGCATCTTAACTATGCGACAATTTTGTAACGCGATTTTTTTTAAAATCGTCGACCCTCTTCTCACTGGCTCTGTAGGTTCCACAGATCTTGTATTCCTTTTTAGGGTTTGATACCAATTTTTTGGAAAGGCAGAGGAAGTAAGGCAGAAAATAACACAAACAATTCACACCCACAATGACACAAGTTGCAACTCTTCTATTGATCACAAAAAAACTTTGATTACAATGAATCCGGTGAGGGGTATTTAACCTTTCTCAACTAGCAACTCACCTAAAATAACTTTGACATGCAACCACATGCTAAATTCGACTTTACCCAAAATATGACTTAACTCAACTTAACTCAAATTGACTCAGTTAACTGACTCTCTAGTTTTAGATAACTCCATATGTGAGTGATTAACTATCCTTAATAAGAACTTCATAGTAATTATCATTATGTTATATTTTAGTGTTATTTTGGATATGTGGATTTTTAACCTTTGAAGAATGGTATGTGGTTGAAAAATTGCAAGTTGGGTTCCAATTGTATGTCAATTTGGGAGGATAAATTTTATGGAATTTATTTTCCATATTAACCTTTAACAATATAACATATTTATGTTAGTTTTAAATTTATTAAACCATGAGAAAAATTATTTTAATTCTAAATTTATTAAACAAGAAGTAAATTTAAAAAGAAAAATGAAATTTCTATCCAATCTAAATTTAAATTTATTGTAAAAACGTGTATATATATATATATATATATGTTTTTTTTTCTTTTTTTTCTTTTTTCACAATTTTATTTATAGAAATACCAGAATCTCTGTGACATATGCGACTTGGAAGATTCATGCTTCTATGTTTTAACTATTTTTATGATAAAATATGTTTCATATATTTTGTATATATAAAATTTGAGAGGAAAATATAAAATTTAGAATCAAAATTAAGAATATTATTAAAAAATATTTAAAAAAAAATTAGTAAATTTTATTATTATTATTATTATTATCTTTTTTCCGTTCAAAAGATTTTGATTAAATTTTCAGGGAAACAATGTTTACAAAAATATGTCTCAATGGTTATTTTTCTCTCATTCTAACCAGACTTGTTAAGATTGGGTATCAGAGGATGCCACAGATGAGTCTTTACAATCTTTATTTCCGACAGGCTTTGTAGCCATACCATACTAAGGAAAAACAAAAATGGCACCAAAAATAACATCAACATATCAAGAAGGGGGCCGAGGAGGGAGAATTGGGGGAGCTGTAAAGTATCAAGCAAAATCGTGTATATGAAAATCAATGTGTTCCACCTGCGCTTCTAGATTGTAGAGGTGGTTATTCGCGCGTCAATGGTTGTGACGAAGGCTATCCAAATTTTCCATGATTTTATTTTTACTATATTGAATATCATTTATATAAGCCACTAACACATTGTAGTCATCATACCTGTGTTTCCGAAGAATATCCATGATAATTTGAATGTTTTGAAGCTGCTCTACTATGGATTCCATGGTTTCTAGAGCCACAATACGCCCTGGGGTTCCAAGCTAGACGAGTTCTCGGAGGACGAGTTGTGGCTCGAAGCTGGATGACCCACATTGTTTTAATGATCCCCCCCCTCGGCGAAGACTAGCTCATTGGAGAGGCATTACATGCACTGTCGAATGGCTGGCTGGCGAGGTCATGCAATAACCCTCCGAGAACCTGCAAGGACAAGGAAATTCACCAAAACCAAGATACTAAGAAACATACTTGAGACACGTTGTAATCCAAACACGACGGACTCTGGACCTAGAAGAGAAAGCTTCCCTCGAGGCCAAAGAACTGTCTAGTATAGATAAAGCCCACCAACCCATAGTCTCTTTGATAAAACCGACAAATATTGAGGCGGGTTGAGAGTCTGACCCTTTAAGACCAAACCTTAATTGACACCAGTACATACACAACAATTGCTAGGATGCAGAATACAACAACCCATAAGTAAATAAACATTAGAGGCGACTTTCAGCAAGAAACCAGTGGTGGGACACCCGCAAGGACCCAATAACTCAGACTTCCAAAGAAAGCTAGGAGTAGGGAAAAAGAAAGGATATATGGAAACTTTGATACAGAAGATAGCTAATTCACAATAATTCTCATCCCAAAACCACCAGAAACAGCTAGGGTGGCTGAAGAAATCACACTTCGCTAAGAGTAAACAATAGGACACAGTTACCTTTTCCCTCTCGGTGGAAGAGAACTCCAGGATCTTGTTGTTCCAAATTGAATGTTGGTGGCGAAGCTTCAAGACAAAGGCATGGGGCCGACTCAAAACTTCAGCCAAGGACGTTCCCAGATCCCAAATCCAGGATTATAGGCCAAATTCAAAGCATACCAAGGAAGAGTGGGCTTCCACTTCACATCTCCTGCAAGGCCATGACCCTAGCGAGTTTCTGTGGACCCTATCGCTCACGTTGCAATACTCCTCCCTACCTAAATTCATTGCCCAAAATTCCAAAGTAGAACGAAACGCTCGCTTTCTTTTTAACAAAACCGATACACTAGTTGGAAGGATCATTGCATGAGTGGAGTGAAAGAATGCACAAATCATTAACTCATACATAATTACCGAGTGTACGAGGGGGAGCCCCAAGGCCCTCTCATATGAAAAGTGGTCACCCCCATCAGGGAAAATTTATTTATCAATTTATTAGATTATATATATATATCTATTTATTTATTTATTGAAGTCAGCCTCCAAATCATCCTAGTTACAACTTAAACCTATATTGACAATGATTTTATCAATAAATTGCTATATTATTTTTAGTCCTTTTGTCTTTTATTGACAGAACCCAATTTCGCAAATTGAGGTTTAAAACTTTCTAGGAGCATTTTTAGGCATCAAATGATGTTTTCTTGGTAGTAAATACCTTATGCTTTAACACAACACCTTTGTTTTGTACTCTACATAAAGAGAGCTTTCCAACGATGCTAGAGTCACCTCAATGAGAGTCCATATACAAAAATCATGCCACTCGGAGGTTGAATTTTCTATCTTGGCCACCATAATCCGAGAGGATGCCTCATCAACCACCATTATTCATGGAAAATGGGCTACCCATGTGATTATGATGAAGAAGACTCTAGACAACTCTATATTATAACTCTGGTTAGGAGTTGAGGTAATCAAACCTAGCCACTAGCAGGCTACTATGTTGCATTCTAATTGGGCTACTAGGAGGAAAATGGGTTCCATTTATTTCAAGTGCACTTGTTCCATATATGAGAAAAATAACTGGGATGGATAGGGAAAGATAACAAATAGAGGATTTGTGCATTGTAATATCGCATGAGCCAATGTCTTACTTCTTTGTACTCAACCATTTCCTATTCAAAGAAATAGAGCAAAGTGGGTTCATGTTCCAATTCGATTTTCTCCTAAAAGGATTTCCCATGTTATATCTTGTGTTAAATTGTGGTTTGTGATTTTTTTATTTTATTGTTCTCTATTTTTTTTAATTTTAATTTGCGTGCATATACAATCAATAGTGATATAAATATCCATAAATATAAAGAGAAATAAATCATTAATAATGTAGAATTATGATTTTTAAATTAAATTTTATTAAATATATTGAAATGAACTATCTAATGAAATATTCACAACAATAAATTTGTTACTTGAAATAGTATAAATCAAAATATATGAAGTTCATGTACAATATAATTAAAAAATTGAAATAAAATTTATGAAATTTAAATACTTAAAATAATATATATCTAATTTTTCTTTTTCCCTTTAACTCTTTTGATATCTTTCTTATATTTTTCTAAAATTATAATAAAATATTTTCCATAAAATTATATTAATTATTTCAAAATAAATAAATATAAAAAACACAATAAAAACTATTAAAATATTCTAAATTTATTAAATAACATAAATTAAATTTATTAAATATAATAACATAAATTGAAATGCATGTGTTAAATTATAATTTTCTGCAACTTCACCATTCTCAATAAGCATATTTCTTAAAATGTGATAATAGTTTTTTCGTTATTTTAGTTTATATTTTATTCTTTTATTTCATATAGGTTGTTAATTACAAATTTTGTATATTCTATTCATTTTTCACACATATTATAGAACATATTTAAAAAAAAACATTAATTTAAATTGAATGTAAACACAAACATATTTGTAATTAGAAGGTTGGAAAACAATTGTAAAATCATATCTGTAATTAAGAAGTTCTTTAACAATTTTGATTGCATTTTAAATCAAATCACAATTTTCACTAATGAAAACCACTTATCCAACTTTTTTTTAAAATCAAATCACAATTTTCACCAATCAAAAAGACTTATCCAACTTTTGATTAATGAAAAATGGCTATAATGCATATACATATAGAGGATGAAACTTGACAAATAAGATTTAAATTAAAAGAACGATTTTAACATAATAAAAAAACAAACACTTATTTTAAATTTTCCATACAAATAATATATCAAATATTACGTATGGTCACACTTAAAAAAAATAAAGAACCCATGTAGCTTATATGCATGGTCAATGACATTAACATTCTAATATTCAATAAATAAATTACAATTCATTTGCATATTTGGCATAGATGCACAAGACAAAATTAAAATTCTACATTCAACGATATAGAAATATAAATAACAATGCATATGGTTCAATTTAATAACTTTCAGTGGTGCTTTAAAACCATGTAAATAATTATATACTAAGTAAATGGAAATGTTGACATTATTGAGATTTGAAAACCATAGTATTGCATATGAAAAGATGAGAATTTATTAAAGAAATTACCCAATAACTAAAGCTTCATTGTTCATGACTTACTTGTTATAATATAAACTAGTTTGATTAGAATTCATTCTAAACCACTACAAAATAATGAAATAATTAGTTATATACTTATGAAACATATATGCTTGGTTAAACTTATGATTAAAAAATATATATAATAAAATTGGAAATTATAACAATAAGTAAATAAAAATTATCCAACTATATTTTGTAACACTTTTCATACATAATATTAGTTATATTATATGTTCGTGGTTAAAGTTATGATAAAAAAAATATAATAAAATTGGAAATTATAACCATAAGTAAATAAAATTTATCCAATACATTTTGTAACATTTTTCAAACATAATATTAGTATTAGTAGGGAATGAGAGTTGTTTGTTCTTGCCAATATGAATAAGAATAGAATACACAATAAGCAAAGAAAAGTGAATTTAATGTGTTAGCATGGCAAGAAGGTCCTTGTATTACCATCACCACTAGATGAGGGTGGAGAGTGACATTGTAGATTTTGTTGCAACTTTCAATTATTTGACATTGACTTGCACTCAAGAAGCCCTCAAAATCATAGAAGAGGATGTCAAGGTTGATGGTGCATACAACGATGATGATGAGATGGCTTCTTGGGTCAATTAGATGGTCGGTGAATACACAGTTTATGTGGGTTACAATCATATATGGAATAAAAAATTATTTAGGACAACTGAGTTGTATTAGTAAAGAAATACTTTCATAGCACATGCTCTAATATGAATAATTAAGAAATTCAAAAATAATTTGTTGATCTAGAGAAATATGATTAGCTTCTAATGACTTCTTTCTCTTGGTTAATCCATAAAAATGGTAGGGTATCATCTACTCTAATGGATGCATTGAAGAACACCCCAATAATGATTCACTTAGCCAAGGAAGCCACTACTACGAATGCTCAATATTAACTCTAGGTTTTTTATTCATGATTTTTATTTGGATACAATTCTCCTCAATATATCATTATGTCATGTTGATTCAATTTTCCTTCTATGTAGGCTTGTCTAATTTTCCTTTTATTCTATAACCTTGATTTTATATGGTTTGGCATGGCTTAGTTTTTTCTTTTATTCTATAACCTTGCCTCTATATTATTTGACATGGCTTGGTTTTTCTATAGGTAAATTATATTAATCTATTTTTGTAGGCTCTTATAGAGAAGCGTTTTGGGCTTATCCTTTAGTACTCTTAATTTGCTTCCCTTAGACAAACTAGTTTTGAAGCTTCTTTGGTTTTGTTGTAACTATGTATATTGTATTTCAAATATAATAGAGTATAATGTGTTTATTTATAAGAAAAGAATGTGTTATCAAGGCATATTTTGTATATAGTTTCTTTTCCACTAAAATATGTAGTGACATTTTTGTATTATAATGATGAATACATAAATACCTTCTTCCACCATGATATAGAAGTTATGTGAAATCAGTGAGCTTTTTAGATGTACTTGGAAGAAGTATAAAATACGAAATAATTATATAGTAAATAACAACAATGTGAAACTTAAAATTTATGAAAATGCTACAATGAATATTTGAGACAATAAAACTAATTTGTTTCATTAATAATTATAAATTGCATTGATGGCACATATCAATTGACTAATCCACACTAATCAATTGCTACAGTCATAAAATAAAAATAAATTTATTACACTTGGCTAAAGAAATCAAAATTAAATTTTTTATAAGTTCCTAAGCATGTGGTATTTAGCCTATGGTTTGTAATTCCAAATTTTATTATTTTTATTAATCATATTTTCATATTTATTTATTAATCATTAAAAATTAAAATAACTAAAAAATAATAATACAACTATAATATTATAATTTCCTTTTGTCTTTATATATTTAATATTTTAAAATATCATATAAATCTCCATATTCTATACTTTTTTCCTATCATATTTTCATATTTCTTTATCATTATTTTTTTTGTATACTTGGTGGTGCTTCCTCTATTAATATTAACAATTCAAAAGTCAAAACTTCCATTTGTTCCAGGTGGGTTACCTGCCCAAAGGAAACTAGATAGCCACCTTTCTGCATTAAACCATGTCCAAATTTGAAAAGGTCTTTCTCTACACATGTAGCAACATTGTCTTTACTATCTATGCTACTGTTCAAATAAAACAAGTAAAAGATGTTCATCAAAGTTTCATCAAAATATACTGGACCTCTACTTCAATCCTCGTTTGAGGATATTACTGGGGCTGGCGCTTTGGCACCAGAGCCTAGCATCTCGCTTCTCTTCATGTATTGAAGTGTTTGTTCAATTCTTCCCAATGCCATGTTGTTTCTGTAAGTTTGTATCTGGATTGTTGCAAACTCCCTGAGGAGGTGTGCCTTGACAGGATCCCTTCCCTTGTTTTCCTCCTTTACCTTTGGTGCTCTACTTGCTGCTTGTTCCTGATTAGGATTCATGGCCCGTGCCACCACGTTCTTCATGACCCAATACTGTTGTATTTTCTGTTTGAAGAGGGAGTGTCGTCCTCGAGAGTTCCTTGGGCCACGAACCATACTCTCCCACTCCTCCATGGGGATGTCTTGGTTCCTTATGTTGTCATTTAGTTCTCGCTCCCATCCAACAATTTGAGCTCTGATGTATGGTGGTTTCCCTGCCATGTAGGTGTCAATGAGGGTTTTCATATGTTCACATCCTAACTTTCTCCCTTTCTTTCTTTGCTCTTTGTTTGAGCTGCTCGCCCCCTTTGCCATCTTTTTGTCTCTCTTGCCCTTCCTGGTCGCCATGTTGTCTGTGTGCCTGCTGTTGGCTGCTTCTTTTTGTTCTTTTTCCTCCTCACTGTGCTGGGCGCGGTGTGGGGTGACATCTATCACATAACCATTACAATTATCAGTTTGATAATAATGAAACATCCAAACAATTTCCCTTTTACCTGTGTCCCATTTGTTATCCCTTTCAATGCTAGAACTTATGCTTTGCGAGATTTCTTATAGAATTTCCCAATTCCTCTCATAGTTATGGGTTCTTTCAATTCTTGCTGCTCTTATTGCTTTTCCCTCACGACAACATACATCGCTCAAACAACGTGATAGAGGCGTCTTCTTAGGTTTGCCTCCAGGGTAGGCTGGTTTACTGTTTCTCGTATCATAGGGAGTCTTGGTCATGGACATGTTTTCCCAATATCTAGGCCTGAAAATGCTGACCCTATTTTCTTCCACCCCTAGAGGTCTTTTGTTTCTCTATTTCACTCTTCTCTCGGTTCTACTTGCTCTCCGAGGTTCTTCATTTTTTCCTTCTGGTTTTCTCTCGGAGTTTCCAACGAGGGTCATTATGATCTTGCTCTTCCTCATTTCTTTTCGAGAATTTTCCATGGTGGAGACCTTTCCATTCCTGGAATCTATTCCCTCCCTTCCTAGCTTACTCCCGAGGATTTTCATTGACCTTTCTATAGTTTTCAACCAACCAGGGTCCTAAGAATTCCTGGGTGTCTCTCTATCAAAACCATACCTTCTCCTGAACAAATTTCCTAGATTAATGCAGAAATACATCCTATGCCTTACGAAGCTAGGGGTTAGAGGATTAATATACCAACTTGCAGGACTAGCTCCGCTTCCATCCGTAGGTTGCAATGTCATGCTTCGGCCACCTTTCCTCTCTTCTGTTCTCGTCTCCTCCCCCTGCATGCATCTGTTTATGGCTTGTTTACCCTAATGTTTTAGTCCCCTCCCCTTTCCATCTTTTCCCTTTGCATCCACTAATCCCTAAGCCGTCACCGTGTAATGGTGACCCTCCATTACGACGTCAACCTCCTTGCATTAGCGCTCACTTACTCCCTACTGCTCTTGCTGTATGATCACATCCCTCGCCCTGCCACTTGTTGGCGTCCTTCTGCCCGCCCTCCTTCTACCCCCCCTGTCATCCTCGTTGTCCTCCTCAACCATCTCCACCCTCCTTCTCTCGGGGTTTGTTCCTTCCCTACCCTGCTCGTCCACTTGCCTTCACTCCTATCCTCTCACTCCATTTCCCGTGTCTGTCATTTCGAACACTTGGGCTCTTCCTCCCCCTTCTCGATCCCATCTCCCATGTCCCTCTTCCTCCCTTGTGTTACACTCCGATCGAGGGATCCCATACCCTTCATTGTCTTTTTCTAGGATTTTTACTAAGTTTTCCACCTCCTCCATATGATGTAGCTCTTCCTCGTTTATCTCTATAGTTCTCCCTACATAGCTGCTTCCCCAATTTGTCAGGTTGTTAGCTGCGCATTTCCTTTCATTTGTACGTGAGTGGGGAGGATGTAATCTATCTGTCTAGTTAGTTTTCCGATCTCCTGCACCAGCCATGCAGTTCTCCAACTTCGGCTGATCTTCTCCCACTGAGTTCCTTGCTGTAGCATTTTTACTATTTCGATCACCATTTTCGAATTGCATTCAACTTGTAATTTTTGATATTTCTCTCTTATTGCAATTTCCAACCCTTTTTTTAGGGCGTGAAGCTCAGCTTCATTATTTGTTGTGTTGCCATAGTCCATTATGTAGATTTTGAGTGTCCTCCCCCTGTCATCTCTGAATACTCCTCCTATCCCCGCCTCGCTAGGATTCCCTTTAGCAGCGTCATCGAAGTTTAGTTTGATGAAATCCTTCTGTGGTCTTCTGAATTGGTTTACTTCCTCCTCTTTGATGGTTTGGTGCTTCCTAGAAGGCTTATGCATCATGCTTGGTTTTAGGTTCAGGCGGGTCATTATCTTTGCTTCCTTCAGGTTAGTTTTCCAGTCCTCCTCGAACCAATTCTCTGTCAGAATAGTCTCTCTAATGTTTTGGATTATCTGGTTCCATTTTTCTACTTTTTCTCTGCCTTCATCCTTGAAGATCAGTCTGTTTTGTTCTTTCCATATATTCCATAGGACAAATCCTAGCAAGAGTCTCCAAGCACGGTTCAGGATCGTGTTCTGGTACAATTTTTTCCTCTAGTTCTCTATTGTTGTTTGCATGTTGTTTGGATTCTTGTCACTAATTTCAAAAAGTTGATGGTGTTGTTTCCACAGGTTATCGCTGAAATTGCAAGCATTGGTAAGGTGCTCCATTGTCTCTTCCTGTTCTCGGCAGAGGACACATATCGATGGGCCTTGCATTCCTTTTTTTTGCAGTTGGTCCCATGTTAATGCTCGCCCATGGCTCAGGATCCAGATGAAGAAGGCTATCTTCGACCATGTTTTTACTTTCCATATGCTTTCCCATTTATTTATTTCTAGATGTCTATTGTGTTCTGCTTTTAATTGGTAGCCTTCTCCTATTGTAAACATTCCTTTGATTCTGTGGCCCCATCTTAGGATGTCTGATCCTTCTTTTATTGCTATTTTCCTTGTTGCCATTTCCTTATCATAAAGCTTCCATTGGGGTATTTCTGGTGCTTTTGGCTAATCCTGTTGTTGTTTCCACTTTCTCCGGTACCCTTTTGGTTCCAAGTACCATAAGTTTTGTATTGTGTTTCCCTCGTGGAGATCAGTGAATTGGTGGATTTCTGCTAGCTGCGCTAGTTGTTGAGTTTTCCCCTCTATTGCCACGCTTCTTCCTAGAAGTTGGCTTTGTCCCCTCCTTTGATTTCCCAAAAGCTATGGTTGCTGATCAGATCCCTGTTGGCACTGGCTAGATTCCAAATTGCAGAGCCTTTCTTATTGTTTTGGCTTCTCAGCTTTCCTTCAAGGGACTTGGGCATATCATACTTTCTCTCCCATAGTTTTTTCCAAAGATCTACCCCTCCTTGCATCCATCTCCACCACAGCTTTGCTCCCATTACTTGATTCAGAATGTAGGGGTCACAGTGTCCAAGGTCTCCTTCCTTTAGGGGTCTGCTGAGCCAGCTCCAAGATAGGAGCGCCCAATTCTTTACCATGTTGGGTCCTTGCCATAAGAATTTTTTGAACATGTCTACCATTTTCTAGCAGACTGTTTTGGGGGTCTTTTGGCTAGTTAGTTGGTATACCAGGATGGACTGTAATACTAATTTTAATAGTATTATACAACTTGGGATGTTCAACGTTCTAAATGTCCAATTTTTCATTTTTTGTTGGATCTTTCCTAACAAGGTTTTCCAATTGGCCACTCTGTTCTGTTGGTAATTTAGCTGAATACCTAGATACTTCATGGGGAAATTCTCGATTCTGAATCCCATGGATCTCGCTAGGAAAGCTTGGGAGGGTGATTGGGCGTTGAAGAAATAGATATCCGACTTCTCTTTGTTTATCTCTGTCCTAGAGGCACTTGTGAAGTATGTGAGGATTTCCATTATTTTTCTAGCTTCCTTGAGTGATGTGTATCCGTATAGCATTATGTCATCTACAAATTGCTGGTGGGTTAGTGGAATGTCATTCCCCCAGAGTCTTAGGCTTGTATATTGTTCGTTGCATGCTTTTTCTCTTATGTATCATCCTAGACCTTCTGCTGCGAGGATAAAAAAGAAGGGTGATAACGTGTCACCTTGCCTAAGCCCTCTGGTAGCATTAAAGGCCTCTGTAGGGGATCCGTTAAACAAAATTAACAAAACTGGAGTGGTTACCATTAACATTACCCATCTTATCCATATTTGATCGAAGGCGAATGCCTTCAGTATTTTTTTGAGATACTCCGAGTTTAGTCTATCGTACGCTCTGGCTAAATCTAATTTTACGAGAATTCCTTTGGCTTTTGATTTTTTTAAGGAGTGGATTGCTTCTTGTGCCACCACTATTTCGTATGTTATTTTTCTGCCTTTGACAAACCTTGTTTTCTCTTGAGATATCAAGCTAGGTAGTATGGGTTTCAGTTGTTTAACCATTATTGTAGCCAAGATTTTGTATATGACATTGTAGAGGGATATTGGTTGGAACCTTTGTGGTTCTTCTAAGTGATCTGTCTTCAGTATGAGGGTAGGAATGTTGAATTCAGATCCAGGTGCATCCTTTTTGTGCATCTCGACTCCTCCACTAGTTTCACTAAGTCTTCAATCATGAAGGCCCAGGTTGCTTGGAAGAATTCAACAATAAATCCATCTGGCCCTAGTGATTTGTTCTTCGCCATATTTTTAATTACCTCTTCCACCTCTGCTTTAGTTATTTCTCTTAGTAGAGCCAGGTTCTGATCTCTACTCACCAGTTTAGGGATATGTTGACTAATTTTGTTAATGTTATCCTCCCTTCTAATATTTGGTTATGTCAGAAGCCCTTTGAAATGCTGAACCAGCAGATTCTCCATTTCTTCCTTTTGTGTGAGCCGATTTCCTTGCTAGTCCATTAGGGAGAAGATTCTGTTCTCTTGTTTGTGCTGTACCATTGCTTTATGGAAGAACTTCGTATTTCTTTCTCCTTCTTTTAACCATTGGATTCTTGATTTTTGTTTCCAAAGGATTTCCTCTTGTTGTCTCCTTTCCTCCAATTTGTTTATCAACAGTCCCTCCTCTTCTACAAGATCTTCACTTCTTCCCTCCTCAATTATTTGCTGCCGTATTTACTTCATCTTTATCTGAAGTATCTCTTGTTCCTTTTGTATGTTTCCAAATTCTTCTTTGTTCCATTTCTTTATCCTCCCCTATAGGTATTTTAGTCTGAGTTGAAAGGTGTGCATTTACTTTCTTCCTCCTATCACTTTCTCAGTCTCTTTCCACCATTCCTTCATTTTATCTATAAAGGTGGTTTCTCTTAGCCAGAATGCCTCGAGCCTAAAGGCTCTATTCTGGTTCTTTTGATTCATTATGATTTCGAGTTTAATAGGCTAGTGATCTGACCCTAAACACGAAAGGTTTGTTGTTTCATAGAATATATCTTTGCTAATGAAGTGTTCGACTGCTAAGAATCTGTCTAGCCTAGAGGATATCCATCTGCTCCCTCCTCTTATGTTGTTCCACATATGTTTTCCATTTATGGTTGGGATGTCTACCAATTTTAGTTCTTCTTGAAGATCCCTGAACCTCTCCATCTCCGACTCTTCTCTTTGCAAACCTAATTTTTTCTCCTCTATTGATGTTATCAAATTGAAGTCCCCTGCTATCAGCCAAAGTTTTTCCTCATGGAGTTTTCCTAGATGTTGTATTTGATGGAGGAAGTTTCCTTTTTCCACTGGAATATGAGGACCATATACTGCAGAGACTAGAAACCATTCTCTGTTTCCAATTATCTAGAATTGCCCGTGAGGATTCTTTTCATGCCCACCCAGTAATCTACTGTGATCTCTGCTAGGTTCCATAGTATTGCTATGCCTCCCATACTACCTTTCGCATCTATGGTCATGCATTCGTACTTTGGTTTTATTTTATTTAGGATTTCCTCCATTCTCCCTCCTATGATTTTTGTTTCTTGTAGTAGCATGAGTTGAGGTTTTTCTTTTCTTAGCCTATCCGCTAAGTGTCTATGTTTTCCTTTACTATTAAGGCCTCTTATATTCCAGGATGTGATTATCATTGGGTTACTTAATTAATTTGGTGGAATCCGCTGATAGCGGTACTACCCTCCTTGTATTCATTAGCATTTCTCCCATAATCTGGATAGATTCCTCTAGGTTTCTTCGACCTCTTTTCTTTCAGCCTTTCATTTTATTAGGGTAGTCTTGGGTGCTGTCTTGTTGCAGCCCCAGTTGTTCTGTCATCTCCCCCTTCCCTTGCCCTTGTTTAACTTGATAATGTTGGAATGTTTCTCTATATAGTCGTTTTTGCTTTTTTGGAATGAATCGCTCATCTAGATGTCTCGATTCATTCAATAGTTTCCTAAGAACCTTTTTTTCCATGCTTAGTTCTTCTCTCCTACTTGTATCTATTTCCATTGTATTTTTATCCATCTTCTCTCTATCTTCCTTCTCCTCCTTCTCTGTCAGCTCGCTTTGGGCTTTCCTCTTAGGTTTTAGTTTACCTTGGCTCGAGCTGCTTTCCTTTCCTTTTTCCCCCTGATAGTCCATTTTTTGGACCTTGTTGTTTTCTTCTTCTTCTTCTTGTAGTACTTCAAAGTTGTTTGTTCTACTGGGCTGGGCTTGTTGTTCTTTTTTCCCCCTGCTGGTATTCTCTCTTGCTTGTCTTCTTTTGATTTTTACTTCTTGAAACCCATCCTTGTCTTCTTGATTTTTCCTCTGTTGTTTATGCCTATTCTCTTCCTCTTCTATATTCAGTGGGCACTCCTTAAATAGGTGGCCATACTCATGACATCTTCTACATCTGAATGGGATGTGTTTGTAGTCTAGGGTTTGCTGCCAGACCTCTTCATGATATTCTAGTTCTACTGTGTCTGGGATGGGGTCAGCTATATTCATGTAAACACATATTCTAGCATATGAGGTGTATCTTCCTTTTTTTTCATTTTTGCTATTTTGACAAATCTGTCTATCGTGTTTCCTATGCCCTCTAGAATCTCTGGGTCCTAGAAGTCCATTGGGAGGCCAAATAACCTAACCCACACCGGGGCTGCCAAATTTTTTTCCTTGTCTGGGTCATAACATTCTTCCCAATATCTCATAAACAATCCAACATTATAATGAAAGTAGGGACCATTTTCAAATACTTTTTCTTTGTCTTGCAGGTTCGAGAATATTACCGTGAAGAAGCCTCTTGCTCCCAGCTTTAGCTCAATATGGCCTCGAGGTTGCCATTTTTGCTGAATCCATTTGGTGAGGTCCTTTTCTGTCGGCCATACTCCAATGAACTTTCATATAAGCACATGATCTTTCATATAACTTCTGTATCACTCTAGTTTGTTCATCGGTATGATGAATCTTGGTTTCTTCGTCGCACATGGTAAACATTTACCTCTGCTGCCTGCCTGCCATCTCGCTTCAACGACTGGTCCTGACTTTCTTGTTTCTCCCCCCTTCTTTTAGTTACTAGTCTTCTGGCATGATTCCCTTGTCGCCGCATCTTGATAGGAGGGGATCTCTCCCCCCTCCTCCTCTGTCATTCTGCTCTGATTCCTAGTGTCTGTGTCTGCAGATTTTCAGCAGTTTGCAATTTTTTGAGCAAGGTATTGTTTAGCTCATGGCCACTTGGCCATTAGGATTGTAGAACTCCAAAACTTACTATTCACAAATTTAAAATATTTCTTTATCAATTGTTGAACACAATACTCGAACTAAATAAAAAGACGTTTGGAGAGGCCAAATCTATCTACATACTTCATAAAGAAATTAATAGAAGTTGATAGCCTCTAGATTCATACATAATAGTTCGTGTTTTTTCTTTTCTCATGAGGAAGCCATTGAGAAACATTAAAGGTTGTATAGTTGTTTACAAACATATATTTTTTCATAGTAATGTATTTAAACAAAAAGTTTCACCTAAAACTAATGTTTTTTTATGAAAATTATAATTACTTAAAAAATTTGTCAAATGCTTCGTAAAACAAGGTCCGTTGTTTGCAATGAATTTTACACCGTGACACTCTTCGAAGCCTACTACATGTTAATGGTGTCAAAACGAGTCACCCTTTTTTAGAAAGGAATTACAATTGAAACAATAAATTTATAAACATGAAAGCATAGCATATTGGTGCATATGTCTTATGAAAGTATAGACATAACAAGAAAAATCTAGAATGCGTAGAAGGTATAACATATTTGTGGTTGTGTTTTATGAAAGTATAGATGTGACAACATATATGATATATAAAAAAATGATATTTCACTTGAGGTGATTATAGTGTAAATTTTAAAAGTGTATTATTATGTAATATATTTATTGGTAAAATTTATTTTTAAACATAATTGCTAGTAGTTAAATTTAACTTTGTGATTCAACACTATTTTAATTTAGGTTTAAAATTAGTTTTTATGCTATAAAATAAATTCATGTTATATATAATATTATGATAAATGATAATTCAAATTAGATAATTTTTTTAAAATTATCTATTTAGAAATTATTTTCTATATTCATTTTAAATAATTTTATAATAATCATGTCTAGGACTCATGGAGTAGTAGCACTGAAAAATTAAGCAATATTTTAAAAATAAAAACATATTTATACTATTTAATATTAAGGAAGTTTGTCTTAAGTAAATTAAAATGAAAATTAGGAGAGGTAATGATATTCAAAGCTAATTCTAATGAAATCAAAAACTATTTAAAAACACACTTTTGTGAGTGTGAACAAATTATGAACCAACATCCATATTTAAGTAGGAGTACATTTGAGGAATTATTTAACCATAAAACCTATATTAAGTAGATCAAGAATAATAGATCAAAGATGTAATTATATATATATATATATATATATATATATATTTTTTCTTAAGTAATATAGTATCAAAAATTATAAAATGCTAAATAGATTATTAAAAAAAATTATAATTGATTTTTTAATAATTTTTTTATTTATCATGTTTTGGCGGACTTTTCTTGATTTTTTATTACGTAATAACTCCCAAGATGCTCAAGTTATCAAATAATTGGAGTTTCTTAGGGGCTAGAGTACATGAAGAAGTGGGACATGAGTGGAATATTAATTCAAAAGAATAAATTAAAATGTTAAAATATAATAATTTTTAATTTTTAATATTTATTATTATTATTTTTAATTAATTTTTTAACTAATTAAAAAAATTATTTATTTTTAATATTAAAAAAATATTTCACTAATACACTTCATCACAATTTTATTTATTAACCTCAATTAATATTAAAACATTGATGATGGATTATATGTTGCCAAACAAGTATATTCACAACATTAGCACCTTAGATTTGTAAAGAGGAATGTAGCACTCAATCATGAAATTTTGGCATGACCATCTGGTTTATTTTTGGGCAGGTCAGCATTAGATTCCATTAAGGATTGCAATGACTTTCTTGAACTATTTGTTCACTATCCTTTTTATTATTATTATTAGTCTTTTAAATATATGGTCAATGTGGACAGGTCACGGAAGAAATTGCTCGAGTACCAAATCAGAGTATGTATTTTCATTTTTCCTGACTGAGGAAGGTGCGATCCATAACCATGGATAGCCCTTTTGCAAGCAAGATGCGCCCACCTCAGAATTACAACTGAATTCTACCTGAATCTCCGCTGCACCTTCCACGAGCCCGACACAAAATTAAAATTTGCAAATATTATAATTAACATTCCAAGGCAAGGGATCATCGAATGGCTCCAAGTGTTTGGATCGTGGAAAGGCCATAGGTGCCTTTACAACTAAATCTCTTTCCCTGCATCTTCCAGCAGCCTTCCTTCGCAGAAGCCAAATTCGGGAATGGGCCGCCGAGAAATTTAGTGGAAAAAATCGGAGAAGATTCTAAACATGGACAGACAGCAGACGCCGTCGACTGGCCTACAAACTGTCAGGAAGGATACGCGAATATGAGTTAACCCACACTCAATAGCTATATATAGTATTTACATGAGATGTGCTGAGCAGCAGGGAAATTGAGATATTCTGGTTTGAGTACTTCTGAAAACCGTTACAGCAATTTAATGTGAGTAACACCTTGCTTTAACGGCATCAGTTGTTCCGGAAAAGGCCATATTAACTTGAATTTTGAGGGAAAAAGATTGAAGTTCATGTTCTAGGGAACACTGGAGTTGTCCTGTATTTGTGCTATTCTGATGGTGTCATCTCTTCTGCACGTGAAAAGAATCGTTATGAGCTCCAGCAATCCCAGAAATGTGAGGAGATTATCCCCAAGGCGGTCTCCTTGGTGTGAGAATTACGAGCGATTCAATAACGATGACTAGGACGAAATACAGAACGATGTTTTCAATATACAGCCCAAGGAAATTCCACCGAATATTTTCGGTAACAGCGATGATAAAGACGAAAGGCATAAATTTTTCCTGCGTGTAATCATAGATAAAATAAATAATGACCGGATGTGGCTGGTGGATAGATTTTATAAGAAGATCACCTAGTGGGAATTCAATTCAGATGTCTTTTGCTTGGGACGTATTACCCTTACTCAATTTGTAATCAGTCGGTTGGGAGTTCACTGGGCCCATCTATATCATTTCCCTTACACTATTATCAAATATCTGAACCCTATTATGGCACAATATATATGGTTTGCTGCGACTCACACAAACAAATATCATTTGGATAAGCTGATTACATTTCTCTGCCAAAACAAATGGGTGGCTGGGATATCTTGAACCTGAGATGGTTTGGGGCGGGGTTGTTGCAGAAGACATTGTAGAGGGCTTTATTTGGAATTGGGGTTGGGTTGGCATATGGGGTAACATTATAAGACATAAATAACTGAAGGATAAAAGTTTTGTTGTTTGGCTGGGGCCATTGGGACTACCTCTGGACCGGCAATATGGCTCAATTTGAACAAAATTAATAAAAAAAAATTTGTAGAACCTGTGTTGGAGGCTTGGGGCAGGGCATCAGGTGGACCATATTCTTGGTATCTGAAGGGATATTAACATATCTGAAGATCTAATTCAGTGCTTTAATAGTCGAGGTATAGGTATATTCTTTTAAAATCAGGTCATTCCATAATGGCATGGTTATATTCCAATATGGAAAAGCTCAAGGGATTTGAGACTGGAGGACGGGATGGCGCAAGAATGGGAGCAAATGAGGACAATGATGAAATTAGTCGGTGTTAGACCAGATGCGAGCGAGGAGGATCAAATTACATGGGCAAGCAAGATGAAGGAAGAGGATCAAATTACATGGGCAATCTGAAGATCTAATTCAGTGCTTTAATAGTCGAGGTATAGGTATATTCTTTTAAAATCAGGTCATTCCATAATGGCATGGTTATATTCCAATATGGAAAAGCTCAAGGGATTTGAGAGTGGAGGACGGGATGGCGCAAGAATGGGAGCAAATGAGGACAATGATGAAATTAGTCGGTGTTAGACCAGATGCGAGCGAGGAGGATCAAATTACATGGGCAAGCAAGATGAAGGAAAGAGGATCAAATTACATGGGCAAGCAAGATAAAGGAAGGAGGCGTGGTGGTGGCAGATGTATATAATTCTCGAGATGTATATAAATTTCTTTGTTATTTCTAGGCTCACACCATAGAGGTATTCTAGATATGTTGGGTTTTATAAATTTTGGAAAACTGAGATAACTATTAATATCATATTATTTCTTTGACTTGTTTGGAGAAGCAAAAATTTAACATGGAAAAACCTTCAAAAGAGGAATTGGCAGGGGACGGGGTTATGTTCAAGAATGCACCTTCAAAAGAGAAATTGGCAGGGGACGGGGTTATGTTCATTACGCAGAAATGCAAAGGAGGATAATGTACACCTTTTTTTTAAATCTTTGATAACTATATAGATTTGGGACTGATGATGTTGGTTTTGTTTTCAACCAATATGATAATATCAATGCTTGTTTGAATTGGTGGAGCAAACAAAAGCCCACTTGGCGTATGGTTCCTCTTTTAGTTTTATATTTTGAGGAATATATGGGAAATGTTGTGCAGATGATGGATAGAATTATGAGATGGTATTCTGTAGGAATTGTACAAGACAATGGCTGAAAAAGGGGTCTGGGATTCAATGAATTATGAGATGGTATTCTGTCCGTATAAGACAGTAGCCCAAAAAAAAGTGAAAAAGGGGTCTAGGACTCAATACCGAGTTGGTTTTTTTGATGGTGCGGTTCAAAGGGGTATCTCTGGGTGTGGTTTTTGGATCATAATAACAAAGAAATAAGAATTATAGGTTTTTGGATTATAATGACAAAGGAACATAGGGTTCATTGGGGTACGAATATGAAAGCTGAAGTGATGGCTTTGTGGGGTCTTCTTTGGTTTTCATCATTTCTGAACATTCTCACCATCTACATATATGGAGATTCTAGGACCATCATTGATCATGTACTGGTGAGCATCAAAATAGATCAACCAATGCTACAAGAATGGCTCAGCTAGAACTTATGGAGCTCCTTAAGTGACTCAACAATGCAACAAATTGGACTAGAATATAATCAAAATGCAGACCACATATCCAAGATGAGACTACAGGATAATCTAGATAGAATGCCATAAATGCAATTTTTTGTTTTTTGAGACACCGGATTGGTGAAAATGGTAAGTGTTTTTATTTTATTTGTTATTTTGTTTTTCGTACATAACATATATTATATGTAGATATATGGAGGATAGCCAGTTTATGAACAAAATGAACAATAGTTGTTACACAATATATGTTTTATCTATACCTGGTTACATATTGGCATATTACTTAGAATGGATATAAACATAGTTGCAGGCATATGGTCCAGAAACTATGACAATATTTGGTAGATTTAGACGGTACTGATATATTTCAATATCAGTTATATATACTATTTTTAGTAGAATATATAAAACAGATGTTTTTTCTTACTGAAAAATATCAGAGATAAACGCCCAGACTTATTTTTCGATATGTAACGACCTATGAGCTTTATCCTGCATTAAAAAGAACCATAAAGTTTCATTTGCAGATGGACTTCCACAATGAAATTTTCATGGTAATTATCTTTCTGTTATATAATTTGAGTAATATTTTGGATTTGTGGTTTTTTTAATATTTGAAGAATTGATGTTAGCTGCAAAATTGTAGGCGAGTTGCGAATTGTATTTCATTTTGAGAACATAGTGTTCATGGAATCTATCTTGAGATATCAACCTTAACACTGTAACATAGATCTATGTTAATCTGAAAAAACGAGTAAATTATGTTGATTGTAAATTTATCAAACAATGAATAAAATTTAAAAGGAAAAGGAAATTGCAAATCGGCCTAAAATTTTATTATCGATGAGAACGATTATGTTAATTTACCTTCATTGACATTATGATAATTAAGTAAAGGGTTGTCTTTTTTTCTTTTAATATTATTTTGAAGCATATGGAATCCAAATGGAATATTTCATGTCTCTCTTTTTTTAATTATTTTTAGGTCTATATATATATAAATTGGAATGAAAATATGCTAATTTAGATTTATTTAATTTTGAATTTATCATCTTTTTATAAAGATCAATTTTTTTAAATATAATTCTTTCTTCAAATTATTAATCTAAAATAATTAAATTTAATAATATTTATATTATTTTAATAATAATAATAATAAATTTAATGATGTTTTAATAATATAATAAAATAACATCAAATTAATATTTTCAATTATTACAACTTTGAAGTGGAAATATTTATATTTTTAAAGATTTTAATATATCTATGGAATATGATTTTTCTTTTTAAAAATTTATTTTACAAATATTTAATTAAAATAAATATCAAAATGTTATGGAGTAGTATTGTCTATTTTTTGTGTTGAATTGTATTATAGCTTTTTTTATTTATATGAATATTTTCTGTTTTTAAATGATATTAATTTTTATTTATTTTTTTATTGGAAACTTAACATACTTATACATCTGCTCATACAAGATTGTAGAATTCCTTCTTGAACACAAAAAATTATATATTAACAATATTATATGAAAATAAAATTTTAATAACATTATTTATTAATTTATTAAATAATTAAAATTCAAAATTAATGTTTACATTTTAAAATAAACATTATAAATTTTATATATATGTGAAATTAAAAAATATATACTTAAAAAAAATAACTATAATTAAATTAATAAATATAAAAAATTAGTAATTAAAATTACAGAAAACATTTTATAAAGTTATAACATCTACATTAACAACGCCCTTATCATTAAAATGCTCTATTATTTTCAATGTATGAAGCGATGGTAACTTCTTCGGTTTGTTACTTAACACCATATTTATAAAATCTCCATATAAAAATCCTTTTGGAAATGGAAATATGAGATGAATTCATGAGTTGCTGAATAGAAGCAATAAGCTTTTCCATGGAAAAACCTTAAGCCACTGCCATTGATATGCACTCTGTCATTAGTTATCATAATTTTATTGTTTTCACTCTTGTACTTGTGATTATTCAATATCTAAAAATTATAATATAATTATACATCTATTTATCCAAGAATAAAAGACGAGTTTGACCATCTATAACTTCAGTGACATTTTCATCATTATTCCTAATTTAGGAATAATGAATAGACTTATTAGAGATGAAGTGGAGCTTTTAATCCTTTTCTTTATTTTATTTTTTTAATAACAAGCTGAAAGAAAATGAAAACAATTTTAAATGTTAATATCATTAATTTTTATTGATTTTTAATAAAAATTATATTAGAATATAATATAATATATAAAAATATTTCTTAAAAATAATAAATTTAAAAAATAATCAAATCTAAAAAAATTATGATTACCGTCAACACCTTCATAATAACCTATCTTAAAACATATTTTAAATAGATATATTGGTGTAATCTTGAATGCCAGTGGTTGTTGTACTTGTTCCCCGTACCCTAAGGCACAAAAAACTATCATTCAATTGTATATATGATAAACTTGAAGTGGAGATATATTTATTATTGCAAGATTATACAATTAGACAGGATGTAAAATCTAATTAATAGATATTAATAAATAAATTGGAAAAAAAAACGATCAAATTTTTTTTTATCAATATTTTATGAGGTAAATATGTAGATATTAAAGTTACGTTTATAGTGCATATTTTTATTTTTTTTTAAGAATTAGATGGATTTTCTCATTAATAAAAAAATGCATATAGCTTGAATTTCCAAAGGAAGACTAAACTCCAGGGGATACTTTAGATTAACAAACAACCTGCCCAAAATAGAAAATCAAAAAACGACATTATTCTTAAGGCTTATTTTTTTGGCTTCTTTGCCTTCTCTAGAGACTACTTGAAATTCATCATTTGAACCACAAGACTAGAGTATGAGGAACTCCAACACAAAAATGGGTCTTATATAAAATCCTAGCCTCACGAGTTGGCATGACTTTCACATCTTTTAAATCCCATTCTTCTCAAAAAAGACTTTAATCATGGGTCATCCAAATACATATTTTCCTATTCAACTTCTTTGAAGGATACTGAAATTTAAATGCATTCATAACATTAACACTTTTACCTAAAGAGGAATTTAAATGCATTCATAATATTAACACTTTATGTAAAGAGGAATGAAGCACGCAATTGTGAATTTTTTGGATTTCCATGAAATCATGTGTGGATTCCCAATTGGTTTACTTTCGTGCAATTCAACATTAGATTCCATTAAGGTTTGCGATGACATGCCTTCTCTATTTTTGTAACATCCCCCAATTTTTTTTATCATGTTTGTCATGCTGGGGCTTCTTATATTGCACATAACTCTGGCACAATGGTTACACATGTATTTGGTTTTATGATAGAACTCAATTGTTACCAGCTATTCTATATATTTAAAGTGTTATGTAGTGTAAAATTATTGTATTGTTTTTCCCAAAGCAGTTTCTTAAAAATCCCCATATTCCATGAGTGGTGCATTTTGTTACTTATGGGTAAATATTCACCCACCTAATCTGGCCTTGGTTTAATGTTTAATGTTGTTAAAATGTCTTCCAAGAGTTCTTTTAGAGGTCAACAAGTCATGCATAAATTTGGAAGCTAACTCCACTTGAATTATACAATTAAATCTTATGTTTAGTTGTGAACCTATTGTCCTAGCATGCATCCTTTAACTATCATACCATTTTCATAATGTTTATCGCAATATATTTAAACTATGACGATAAACATTAATATTTCAACCAATGCACTTTTGATTACTATATTTCAGACTTCTCATTTTTCTCTTACCATTACTTGATTCATCACCTCATTGATTACTCAGAGAATTTTGATTGTTGATTTGCTTGAAGATCCATGATGTTCAATATATGTTGCATTCCTTACTGGCGTGACTATGTTTGGTGTCTTCTCCTATGATTATTGTTTCTCTTTCTCTGCTACATCCTCTTCTTCCATTAATTCCACTCTTGCATCAATTGTCTTGTCTATACTCCCATTCCATGAGTTTTGTTCTTTGATCACAACACCTTTGCTAATTACGGTCTTCTTGGTGATTGTTGGCAACTATTTTTGTCCCCAATTCTCTGCCTCTCATCCCTACTTTCACCATCTTTTGCTTATGAAAGTACTCCTATTACCTACCCTATCACCTACATCACTCCCTAAACCCCACTAGTACATAAATCAAAGGTAAATGCAATTAACTCACATCGTTTTGCTATTTATTATTGAATGTAAGTGAATTTTGAGTTATGTCCCTATATGCTAACTATTTATTCATGTGTTTAGCTGGAAGCTTGGTGACAGGATTCACAGGTCCACATGAATTGAAGGATGCCTCATCGTCAACATCGACCTTAGCTATCATCTTCAAACAACCAATCCTTGATCGAGTTCGAAATAGTTTGGCCAGGTGGGCTGCTAATCTCGTTTTGACCATCAAAATTACACAACAATTTGTGAGGACAAGCACAATTCTTCAAGGATCGATTTTCTATGTTAAGTGTGATAATTCTAAGGCCTAAGGTCCTCCAGATCACAATCAAAGAAAACTACTCTCATAATGGCATCCAGTTACTCTAGAAGGAAGTCGTTCATTCTAAGTAAAGTTAATACGATTTGGAGTAGATCGAACAATACGTAGATTAGTTTATAGTTTCTAAGGTTGCCATAGTTAGTTAAATTTCTATTTGTACATTTATACAGTCGCTTTTAAAGGTCGTTGTAATGCAAAGACAATGCTAGTCGAGCTAGCTGGTTAAGAATCATTGTTGTTGATACATTGTGAATTATGTCAATTGGTTCTCAAACTCTGTTTTGGAAATATATAGGATCTCTTTCAAGTTGTGAGCCAAAAGCATTGTTATCGTAGTTGATTACGAGCTATATCATTTATGTTTTAGATATTTCTTCTATTGCAGTAGACTAGCTTACTCCAGGCATGGGAGGGCCCACCACCTCTGGAAATAAGTGCCATTAACAGTTCAGATAGCTAGGTGTGTGCATGTGATTTCATAGTCGAATCTTTTTTGTTACAGTTATGAAAACTAATATATGATTTCATGATATTTGTGGTTCGCTGCTTTACAGATTACATCATTTAAAGATTGCTTCCTGTGTTAAAGAGCTTCAATTCATTATCCAACTTGAGTTTGTATTTCAATACAGATCCATGCTCTGTTCTTTCATTCAAAGTCACATTCATGCATGTTTATAATCAGAGTATCCATGATAGGAAAAGAAATCGATTCTTGAAGCTATATAGCATGATCTCTGTGTGTTTATCTCAGTGTGTCTGTCTCGATAATGAATTTTATGATGAATGGTATGAGTGCGAATTTAGATTGCCTTGTGTATAATTGAGAGATTGATTTATGGTCTGAGTTTTTGATTATGATTTCAAACGAATTTGAGTTTAGTAAGCAATAGGTGTTCCATTTTCCATTTCCACAATTTGAATTGTTTGATTCGTTTCAAGCCTTATGATTTAGTTTTCGCAGTGTGGTTTAATTTTAAAAGCATTTCATTCAGAGTATCAATTTGAGTTATTAAATATCATAGGATATTTTAGATATATTCTTTCATACAAAATAAGATTGATTTTCATTTCTAGTATTGTAGTATAAGGATTGATTTAAAGCATTGAATAGTGTGATTTATATTCCTAGTATGAATCGATTCTTTGCATTGCTTTGAGTTGTTTGAAGATAGTTAATTCTAGGATAGATTAGATTTCAATTTTAAATGCAGTAGCACAGAATTTTATTTTATATCAGCAAGCTTAGATAACTCTGTCAAAGGTTTGTAGAGTTAGTCTTTGTAGCAATTCAAAGTGAAGTTTGGAAGGTGTTTCATTCCCAAGTAAAAGTAGTTTAGTTTGAATGGATTGAAGATAATATATTAGGATTTGATCTTAGAGTTATAGTTTGGCCTCCTTATCATATTTTGTTACAAGTAAATAGATGCTTGGTCCTTTTAATCCCTAGAATTTTAAATCCTCGCTTAAGATTTGTAGTTGGATTGAATTTCATTAAGCCTTTGGTTTCAGTAAGATTGTCTTTCGATTGCAGAGATTTAGAATCAGGAATATAGTGGATTGAGTTAAGTTAATTTCCTTTATATTTCTTATGTTTTCTTAGAATGAGATGAGTGTTAGATTACTTAATTAGTATTGTTTCTTTTCCATCATTCTGTACTTAACGATAAAAGGAAAATTACATACTTTGAATTTAATCTTGAACCAAAAACACAGTAAAATTCGTGCTTACAAGTCTTGGTTAACAATTAAATATCAAGAGATTTAATCACTAATTAAAATTCTCAACATTTTGGCATTGTTGTTGGAGAGTTGTATTTTGGTTCAAGTAAGATTATTATTACAAAGTTTCAAGGGTATTGTAGGAAATCAAAGGGTGGAGAGAGTACGGTAAGGTGGGAGTGAAGAGCCACGCATCCACTATTGTGGGGTTGCTGCAAACTCTGATCGTCTTTGCTTATCTTTGAAATCTTATTTCCTTTTCTTTATGCGTAGAAGTAGAAGTAGGCCTAGGGATAGTCAAGGTAGATTTATTGCTAGTTTGAAATTTCATACAACTTTTGGTCCAACAACCACACTAATTACTACTCATATCAATCGGTATGCAAGAATACAACAAGAAGAAGGAGGTGTTAACAACAAGGTGGCTTAAGAGAGAGATTCTGATTCAAGATGAGGAAACAGTTGAACACATTATTTTTGGGTGTATAGAAGTAATTGTATTAGAAGAACTAGTCACAGATCTATAATCAAATAATATCAAGGTCCATCCTTCAATACCTCTTGTTGATCAGGTAATCATCAACAGACCTCTTCAAGAACCTGTAGTAGACATGGCCAACTAGGGAGGAGAGAACATAAACAATGAGGAACATGTGGGGGAAGGAGAAGGTCAACGTCATAACATATTTAGATGAAACAATGACGAACATTAGGGGGAAGGAGAAGGCCAACATCACAACCCATTTGGAAAGAACCATGAAGGAACAAGGGGAGGACTGGAAGAACAACAAGAAGAAGAAATCATTTTTGGGTTTCCTATTCTCGATGTAACCAAGAATATCACTATGAAAAACATACCAATGGCTTTCTGCTCTTCTACGGTAAGTCCTTCGAAGACCCAGAGGCCTTCTTATTTGAATTCGACATTTTATGTAGGGGTTATAATTATTATGAGGATGCACATAAGCTCAAGCTATTCCTAGCCACCATGAAAGATGCAGCCCTTAGATGGTTTATGAGTCTAGGTGAACATAGTACCATCTACTCCTGGGATGATATGAAGTCCGTCTTTCTCAGGAAATACCAAGACTTATGGAAAATTAGGGATGTGAACGATGTTCATAGGATGCAACAATTGGAAGACAAGAATCTAGAAGAATATCTTGAACATTTCTTTTATAATTTCCATAAATCTCGGGGGCACATTTATATGAGAAGACCATCATAACTATCTTTTTAAAGGGGCTGAGGGATGAATGTATTGAAGCCCTAAATATTCTAAGTGGTGGGGATGTTTATAAAAATCGTTTTGCTAAAGTGGTTGAATTATGTTGCACTTACTCACGAAGTCAAGCTAAAGTAGGGAGGAAGCTCCATGACAGTTCCCAAGATTATGTGCCAAGAAATAAAAAATCTATAACCAATGTTGTTACTAGAGTGGACTAGGAAACTTATTGGAAAATTTCAAAATGGATATCCTAAACACTATTGGTAACCAGCTTGACACAATAAAAATAAAAAGGAAACAAGAAGATGAGAGGGTTGCCATGGAAATATTTTGTCCTAAGTGTATAAACAAGCATGCTGAGAGGGAGTGTCCCATTAATGTTATTGAGGTTTGTGGGATTTGTGCTTTAGAAAATGCAATCAAGAAGTTCCCATCTCTTCCCAGTTTATAGGCTATCTATAAGGGTAATGCTGAAACAAATGATTTTCCATAAACAAACAAGAAACCCTCTTGGAGGAGCCAAAATCAAAACATGTTTCAAGATCCTAATTTTCAAGCCTATGGTCAAAATAAACCCTGGAGTTTCCAACCATCTTATCCTCCTTGGTTTAACCGTTAATCACAAAACACTCCTTGGAATCAATATTGGACGGGAAATCCTTAAGGAAACACTTTCCAAAACCAATCCTATCCTCCATACTCAAACATTCCTAGTACGTCCTACAATCCGAACATTCAACCTTATCAGTAGGGGTACAACCCGAATCAGTATCAATGAACCTCACTACGTCTTCCTCCTTTCCACTAGCTTTTACCTACACTGTCTAACCCATCATCCTCACAGGCACCACCATCATTGAACCCGCCTCATCCTTCTTTGTTGCCTGCACAACCCATAGCTAATCCCAACCATAATAAACAACCTCAGCCTGTACAAAATATAGAAGTACAACCTTTTCCTACCTATATGATCACTGTTGTCCCAATAAATGAGATTCAACTATGATCTATGGAAACAATCAATACAGAAAAATCATCTGTCATTATTCAGGAAGAGGCCCCTCAAGAACAAACTGAAAATTACATTCAACAAGAAAAACGAAAAAAGAAGAAGAACGAAATGAATCTCCTTACCTGGAAAGACTACTTGTTAAGAAGGAAGAAATCCCATTCGAATATGATTCAGAATCATAATTAAGGAATGTTTGTATTAAAATTCCACTATTACAAGCCATTAGGGACATTCCTATCTTCACTAAAATCATTAAAGACCTCTGTATTAAGAAACCAAGAAGGAAAGGACACAAGAACCAAAATGTAAAAGTCATGAGTGAAATGTCCAGGATGATCTCAGATTTACCATTAAAATATAGTGACCCAGGAAATCCCATAGTGACCATCGAAATCAATGGAGTACTTTTGCCAAACACCCTTGTAGACTTAGGAGAAGTGATTAATGCTATGACTTTTGAAACCATGACATCTTTACAATTGCAAGGGATCAAACCTACACCTATTATTTTAGAATTGGTAGATAAATCCATTATTAAACCCATGGGAACTCTAGAAGACATAGTAGTCACCATTGCTTCCTAGAAATATCCCATCGATTTCATTTTCATTTCTCCTAAAAAACCAGGACACCCTGTAGTCCTAGGACGCCCTTGGTTAGCTACTGCAGATGCTGTGATAGGGTGTCGAAGTGGGGAAATGGTCATTTCCAATGGTTCATATAATCAAACCTTGTCAATTTCCCCCCCACTCAAACTGCTGCTGAAGTACCCTTATGGCTAGAGAGTCCTTATGGAGATGAGGATTGTATGTTTCCTTTATTATCATTAGAACAATATAGAGGACTCCAGGAACAATTAGAAGATCATATTTTGCAGCAATTTTTATCTGATCGTTCTTATATTGATTATCTATTTCTTTTACTAGTTATCAACAGGTTTTCAGTAATAAGTTTCAAGGAGCTTGTCATCTAGCTATATTTGTCTCATTTACAGCAATAGAGGACATCAATGAGCTCACTACCAAACCAGTTGAAATCAATGAAGGAAACATTTTGTACATTGGCAATGAACTAAATGAAGAACAGAAGCAACAATTGTTGAGCATGGTTCAATAATATTCAAGAGCTTTCGTCTGGGACTATTTGGACATGAAAGGCATACACCCATATACAAGCATCCACCACATCTACACCAATGAGGAGATGAGACCAATCTGGCAACCTCAGAGACACATGAACCCAACCTTGAAATAAATTGTAAAAGATGAGTTGCAAATGTTATTGGTTGCAGATTTTATCTATCCTATTTGAGATAGCCGATGGGTATCACCTTTGGTGGTGGTTTTGAAGAACAATGGTAAGTGGCACATATGTGTTCATTACAGGGAGTTAAACAAAGCCACCCTACAATATTACTTTCTTCTACCATTTATTGATCAGGTACTTGACACACTCTCTAGTAAGAATTATTTCTCTTTTAAAGACGGGTACAACGGGTATAACCAGATTCAAATAACCAAGGAAGACCAAGAGAAGACCACCTTCACTTGTCCTTGGGGTTCCTATGCCTATCAAGTCCGTCCTTTTGGCCTTTGCAACGAACCAAACCACCTTTCAGCGAGCCGTATTAGCCATTTTTTTTTATTTGATCCATGATTGTGTAGAAATCTATTTGGACGACTTCACAGTATATGGAGATGATTTTTCCCAAGCTTGGGAAAATCTAGAAAAAGTGTTGATTCAATGTCAAGAAGCCAGCCTAGCCCTTAGCAGTAGTAAATGTAAAATGATGCAAACTAAGGGGATAGTCTTAGGCCATCATGTTTCATTTGAAGGAATCAAAGTCGATCTAGTCAAGATTGCGGTAATCACGCATATTTCAATTCCCAGTACACAAAAGAGGTAAGAATATTTTTGGGACATGCAGGATACTATCGTTGATTTATTGAAAATTTTACAATAATTGCAGCACCTTTATTTGCTGACTTTGTTTGGAATGATGATTGTTAACATGTTTTCCAGGTATTAAAGGATAGGTTGTCCATAACTCCAGTATTGAGAGGACCAAATTGGTCCTTACCATTCTACATTTGCACAGATGCTTCAAATACTACACTTGGGAGAGTTTCAGGACAAAGGGATGATCACTCTCCTTATGCTATTTATTTTGTTAGAAAGAATCTTTCCCCTGTTAAAATACACTATATAGTTACTAAAAAGGAATTGTTAGTAGTTTTTCATGACATTAGCAAATTTAGACATTACATAAATAGTTATGAGAGTTTTTTCCATACTAATCATTCTGCCATTAGATTTTTGATGAACAAACCTATCACTAATGGTAGAATTACTAGATGGCTACTACTTTTGCAAGAATTTAATATATGTTATGAAACCAGCTCAAGAAAAGGTAGAAAAGATAGATCAACGCCTTAGAATTCAGCCTCTTCGAGGGGGAAACCTCCTTTACTTTACATAAATGAACAATTCTTGGATGATACAAATGACAAAACCTCCTTTCTATATATAGAAGTCTAAGGAGTCACAATATAATCCAGCCGACCTAACAATAATAATATAAAGCCACAAAAATAACAATAGAGGGATTATATGGGGCACAGAAATAACAACATGGGGGTAATAGGGGCACACTAATATAAATAAGGGGTATAACTACAATAGTAATGGGGTAATCACTAGTATTATAGGGACCCAACATGCCCCTCTCCTTCAAAAAAGTGTTGTCCTCAACGCTTGAGTAGTTCTGGATACTTCTGCATAAAATTCTCATCCTCCCATGTGGAATCTTTAGTGGATAAGTTCTTCCACTTGATAAGATACTCTGAAATTGATCGATTTCGTAGCTGTCGAGTTCTTGTTTCTGTGACTGCTTCCGGTTCCAATATAATTTTTCCTTCCTCGTCAAGTTCTGGCAATATTGTTTGAACTGGGAGCTTGTCACCTATAACCTTCTTTAAACATGAAACATGGAAAACTGGGTGCAATCGAGAAGCTGCAGGAAGCTCCAATTTGTATGCCATAGTACCAATCTTTTGCAACACCTTGTACGACCATAATACTTTGGTGATAATTTATTATCCTTCTTAGCTTGCTTTAGGGACATTTGCTTATATGGTTGTAGCCGTAGGAATACCCAATCACCTACATCAAAACTTCTTTCACTGCGATGTTGATCTGCCTGTTGTTTCATTCTATTGTGTGCCAACACGAGGTTATCCTTTAAGAGTTGGAGGACTTGTTGTTGATGTTCGATGTGATGTTCCACTGCCTGAACCTTAGAATTTTCTCTTAAATATGATGTGATGGATGGTGGTTGATACCCATAAAGTGCCATAAATGGGGTCATTTTTTTTGTTGTATGGAAGGAAGTGTTATACCACCATTCAGCCAGAGGCAACCATTTGACCCATTGTGTCTGTTTATCAGATACAAAGCAACGAAGATATCCTTCCAAACATTTGTTTACTATCTCAGTTTTCCCATCAGATTGAGGATGATAAGATGAGCTATGAGCTAACTGAGTGCCATTCTGTCCAAAAATTTCCAGTGAAAATGGGATCTCTGTCACTTACAATAATCTTTGGGTTTCCATGTAGCTTTTGAATTGTTTCCATAAATGCAGTAGAAACTGTACTGGCTTTAAATGGATGTGATAATGCACAAAAGTGTGCATACTTGGTAAGTCTGTCAACTACCACCATGATGACACTCTTTCCCTCAGACTTGGGTAAACCTGTGATAAAATCCATTGAAACCTCCTCCCAACGTTGGCTTGGAATGGATAAAGGTTGTAATAGACCCGGTGTCTTAATTGTTTCAACTTTATTTTGTTGGCAAACCAAACATTCTGCCACAAACTTTTGAATATCTGATTTAAGGCCATCCAAAAAAAATTCCTTCTTAACCCTGTGGTAAGTTTTTAAAAATCCTGAGTGCCCTCCTAAGGGAGAAGTGTGCAATTCCATAAGAATCTTTTGTTTTAGCTGGGAATTCTTACAGAGGTATAAGCGATCTTTGTACCATAACGAATCATTTTGCCAGCTAAATGTATCAGACGTACTGGAATCTTGTTGTAGCTTTCGAATAAGTGCCCACACTTCTTCATCATTCTTCCATTCCTCCCTTGCTTCGTTTATCCAATCTGGTTGGATAATAGAAATGGCACACAACAATGCTTCCACATCCTCATCCTTTCTTGAGAGTGCATCTGCCACCACATTTTGCTTCCCTTTTTTGTAGATGATTTCAAAGTCATAACCCAACATCTTTGTGACCCACTTTTGTTGCTCTTCAGAGGATAATCTTTGTTCTAAAAAGTATTTAAGGCTATCATGATCCGTTTTTACCTTGAAGTGTCTTCCCATTAGGTAGGGTCGCCATTTCTTAAGTGCATGGAGTATTGCCAACATTTCCTTCTCATAAATAGCTTTGTTAAAAACTTTCCCTTGATTGGACGACTTTCAAAAGCAATGGGTCTTTCATCTTGCATTAGAACAACACCAATTCCATTTCCTGAAGCATCACATTCCACAATAAAGGTTTTTGTGAAGTCCGGTGTAGCTAAGACCGGTGCTTGGCACATTGCCTCTTTAAGATGTTCAAAGGCCTTTGTTGCTTCCGGAGTCCATGAAAATGAATCTTTCTTCAATAATGTTGTTAGAGGTGCTGCTATTCTCCCATAATTCTTAACAAACTTGCGATAATACCCTGTCAACCCAAGAAATCCTCGCAGATGCTTTATGGATGTGGGGATTTTCCATTCCTTAATGGCTTTAATTTTGCTAGGGTCTACCTTAACTCCTTCATGAGATACAATATGACCCAAATATTCCACCTCCTGGACTCCAAAGAAACATTTGGATCTTTTTGCATATAATTGTTTCTCCTCCAATAGTTGTAGCACCCTGTCAACATGTTCAACATGATCCTTCCAAGACTTGCTGTAGATTAGTATATCATCAAAAAATACTAACACAAATTTTCTAAGGAATGGTTTGAAAATTGAATTCATCAAACCTTGAAATGTTGAAGGTGCATTGGTAAGGCCAAAAGGCATGACCAAAAATTCATAATGACCCTCATGAGTTCTAAATGCCGTTTTTGGAATGTCTTCAATCTTCATTCTGATTTGATGATATCCCGAACGAAGATCCAACTTGGTGAAGTAAATTGATCCATGCAATTCATCCAGTAATTCATCAATGACAGGAATGGGGAACTTATCTTTAATAGTGAGCTTGTTGAGCTCCCTATAATCCGGACACATGCGCCATGATCCATCCTTCTTGTGCACCAATACTACTGGAGCAGAGAAAGAACTTTGACTCGGTTGAATTATACCAGCCTCTAGCATTTCTGCAACCATACGTTCAATTTCACTTTTTTGGACATAGGGATATCTGTACGGCCTGATGTTTGGAGGAACACTTCCTGGAATCAGATGAATAGCATGATCATGATCACGCATAGGTGGGAGACCTTTGGGAGTCTCAAATACCTTGGAATGATTGTCCAGGACTTTTTGGAGATCTGGAGAAATAGATGATTCCAATGTGGAAACATCTAGCGAACATAATTGTGCAATTACACCTCTTTGCTCCTTTTTTAGAAGCTTTGTCATACCATTAGAGCTGATTATCTTTCCTGGTTTCCCTGCAATACCCCTTAATTCAACTTCCTTTCCTTCCGTAGAAAATTTGATGAAAAGTTCTTGAAAATTAAAAGCTATTGTACCCAAGGATTGTAGCCATTGGACTCCTAGTACAACATCAGCACCTCCCATTGGAATGGAAAGCATTGGGCTAGTCAATACATATTCTCCCATGGATAGCTTGATATTATGGCACTTTCCAGAGCAATTTATTGTTCCTCCATTTGCAATCATCACTTGACACTCTGGTGCTGGATATAGGAAGCAATTCAATTCTTTTGCTACCCTACAATGAATAAAATTGTGGGTGCTTCCTGAATCAATCAACACTATTACCTTTTTCTTCTTGATTTGTCCTTCTATCTTGATGGTTTGAGGAGTGGTAATTCCCGCCAATGCATTACAAGATATGGTCGGATTTATTTTTCTTCATCTAGGCTTTGTTCCTGGAGTATATCTTCTTCTTTTGACCTTTCTTGCTCCTTTTCTTCTTCCTCTTCACAATCTATGTAGAATAATTTCTTCTCAGCACACTTATGACCTTTAGTGTATTTGCTATCACAACTGTAACAAAGCCCTTTTGCTCTTTTTTCTTCCAATTGTTGTGGTGTCAACCTTATAGGTTGTGGAAGACTAGGGGCAACAACACTTCCATCTTTATAGTTGTGAGTGGTATGCTTCCTGGTTGCCATAATTTTGCTTTCCATTTTTCTTGCTAACCTGAATGCCTTCTCTAATGAATCAGGTTCCCAAAGGCGAACATCATGTTGGATATTATCCTTTAAAGACCCTATGAACACATCAATCCTATGCTCCTCTGGAATATCTTTTACCCTTATGTTCAATTTTTGGAACTCCTCAATGTGCTCCATTATTGAACCCTTTTGTTTGAGACTTATCAATTGGCTAAAAAAAGTGTTGCTTTTTGTATCTTCATAATGTGCTATCAATTCTTCCGTAAAAATTGCCCAAGTGATAAATTGTTTACGAGAGCAAAGCCATTGATACCATACAAACTGATTTGGTTCCAAATATACAGTTGCCATACGTACCTTTTGTGTGTTTTGCACATTATTGAGATCGAAGAACTGCTCCATCTGTAATATCCATGTGGCGGGATCCTTGCCATCAAACTTCCTCGATTTTTGGAATATGGTGGGTCTTCGATCCAACATTAGAGTCTATGGAATCATGATTAACATTTCTTTTGTTCACATCATGAGTTTCCTTTACAACCTTTTCACCATTAGTAAGTATTTCTTGTAGAAAATTTGTCAAATCTGTCTTCAAATCTGCCATGTCTCTCTTCAAATCTGTCTTCGAATCATCCATCTTAGCTTCCATGCCCTTTATCTTAGATTCCATTCCATTTATCTTAGATTCCACGCCATTTATCTTAGCTTCTGTTAGCTTTTGTGAGCGTGACATTTGTTGCACTTGTTCTTGTAATTTTGATATATCATGTAGCATTTCTTCCTCTTCTTCATGAGTCATGCTAGAGCTTTCAGGTTCCTTACTAGGTGTTTGCATTTTCTTTCCTCGGGGCATCAGTTACCGATAATAATGCTTTACTATGCCCTTTGAATTCCGTTAAACCAAGCTTACACAAAAATTTAAAAAAAACTACACACCTTTTTTCACTTTATAGAAGCCTGATATTGAATCTGATGTATCTCTGTAATTTCAGATCATCTAGTTCTGAAATTGTGACCTGTAGTAGCCTTCTGTGTCCTCTTTCCAATGCCACAAGTCTGACCCAAATTGGATTCTCCAAGGAAGAGTTATGTGAAATCTCCCACAGTGACTTGCTTTTAGACTAGTTCAGTAGAGCGAACTTGTATGACGTGCCACGAGTCACTGTTTCAACCTTTGGATCTAAAACACACATACAAGAAACTACAGTCCATCCTCTTTCTTTACCTTCTTATGAAATTTCAATCCGATCCCCAGAGAGAAAGTTATGACGATTTTCCCCAGGTCACCTGTTTTGAATGTAATTCAGGAGTCTGCAAAAAGACCAACTTCCTCAGATCATATCTCCGCAAATTTCGAGCAAAAAGCTCTGAAATTTGGACCCAAGATTTAGCATGATTTCTTCTCAAATGGGTTTTTTTTTTTACTTCTGAAACGTCACAGAAAAAAAGTTATAGCGAAAATGACACGATGACCTGTTTGGAGCAGCGAAACCCTAAAATCCAAAGCTCTGATACCAAATGTTATGAAACCAGCTCAAGAAAAGATAGAAAAGATAGATCAACGCCTTAGAATTCAGCCTCTTCGAGGGGGAAACCTCCCTTACATTACATAAATGAACAATTCTTGGATGATACAAATGACAAAACCTCCTTTCTATATATATGAGTCTAAGGAGTCACAATATAATCCAACCGACCTAACAATAATAATATAAAGCCACAAAAATAACAATAGAGGGATTCTATGGGGCACAGAAATAACAACATGGGGGTAATAGGGGCACAACAATATAAATAAGGGGTATAACTACAATAGTAATGGGGTAATCACTAGTATTATAGGGACCCAACAATATAACTTTGATTGATAGGCCTGGGCGAGATAATTTGGCAGCTGACTTCTTGTCTCGAATGAATGTCATGTAGGGAAATGTACCAAATCTAGTACTAGATGATTTTCCAGATGAAGAATTGTTTGTTATATCTACCATTACTCCCTAGTTTGCAGATGTTTCCAACTACCTGGTGTCGGGGAAGTTGCCTCAGAATCTGTCTACCAGGGAGAAACATAACATTATACAATGGAGTGCCAACTACTCCTGGATTGATGGAGACTTGTTCTACACCGGTTCCAACTTGATAATGAGGATATGTGTGTGAGAAAATGAGATATTTGATGTGTTGAAGGCCTGCCACAATGAGCCTTGTGGGGGGCACTTTGCAGACAAAAGGACCGCATACAAAGTCCTTCGTACCGGGTATTATTGGCCCTCGCTTTTCAAAGATGCCAAAATGTTTGTATCCAGTTGTGATGCTTGTCAAAGGATGGGGATGCCAGTTCCTTTAGACGAAATGCCCTTTCAGACAAAGATATCAATATAACCTTTCAAGAAGTGGGCATTAGATTTCCTAGGACCTATCTCGCCTATTTCTAAGAAGAAAAATTATATTTTAGTTTGCACCGAATATGTTACGAAGTGGGTGGAAGCTAAGGCTTTGTATGATGCAACCAAGAAAGCAGTAGTCGAATTCATTTTTGAAGACATTTTCACTAGATTTGGAGTCCCCCGGGAGATTGTTACTGACCAGGGTACACATTTCACATCAAAATTGGTCAAGGCTCTTACTAAACAGTATCGAATCAAACATTGGAAATCTACTCCTTACCACCCCCAAGCCGATGGGAAGGTGGAGTCCACAAACAAAGTGTTAGAATCCATCCTAACCAAGACCGTTCACTTACATCATAAGGATTGGGCTAACAAGTTGTTGGACGCATTATGGTCTTACCGCATAACTTGGAGGAACGTGACACGGCACACCCTATATGAGTTAATTTATGCTAAACATGTGATGTTGCCTATTGAGTTCCAAGCGAAAACATTCCAGACTACCACTCAACTCAGGATGAATCCTAATGAAGCCCAAGAACAAAGGTTAATGCACTTGAATGAGTTAGACGAGATTAGACAAGACGAACTCCATCGAACCATGTTGGTGCAAGATCAGAGAACTCATTGGCATGATAAGTTTATTAAGAAGAATATTTTCTGTCCAGGAGATTGGGCCTTGCTCTATGACAATAAGTTCAAACAGTTCAAAGGAAAATTCTCCACTAGGTGGTTAGGTCCCCATGAGGTGCACGAGTTTTTTGATAATGGCTCAGTCTGCATTAAGACTATTGATGTCATTTAGACCTTTTTGTAGTAAATGGCCATCGACTTAAGATTTATCACCAAACATTCTCCCGACAACAATTTGTGTAGGAGGTAAGAAGAGATCCAGAGATGGAGTTGGTCCATGAAAATGACCAGCCTCTTGCTGGTTCATCTGGTTGATTCGTTATATATATATATAGAGAGAGAGAGAGAGACAAAATAATTAGTGGGCTATCATTTTCCATATGTTTAGGTGTTTCTCTCCACGACCCATGTAAAAAAAAGGAGAAATATGTCTTCGGTAGGTTTATTCCTTTAACCAGACTTGAGAGATTAATATGGAAAAGGAGTCTTTCAGATTCTTCTTTGGATGTTTTTAGACTCTCAAAAATTGAAACTCCTAAGCAGTAACTGATCCAGGCTCATAAAAACTACAAGGAATAGTGATAGCCTAGGGATTCCTTGAGTACAAATTTATTCTTTTTTGGCATTAAGGAAATATTTATGAAAGATAAAACCCCTTCGATTCTTCTTTTGGTGGTTCAGACTCTCTAAATATGACAACCCCAAGTAGTGGCTGCTTTAGGCTCATTAAAATTATAGAGAAACAATAGTTAGGGATATGCAAGGCATAGAATTATTCTTTTATGGTTTCAACAAAATACTTACAGAAAAGAAACCCCACTAGATCTTACTTTCTGCTCATTTCAAGCTCTCTAAATATGAAATGCCTCAGGCAGTTATCATCCCTGGTCTACTTAAAATCTATGGGATGGTGAGAAGGCTTACCATGTTCTAAAGGGAACATTCAGTAGCTTTCATGACAACACTCAAGGAGAAACTCTTATATTTTGTACTCCAAATTTTATGTACTTAGCAACTTTCTGTACTCTAATATGTAAAAACTAAAGTTTTCTATTGTGAATGTATTTTGGGAACACCAATTTTTTTAGAGCACATTTCATGTTTATGCTTCATTTTCATTAGAATTTCTTCATGATCAGTGTCTGCTTCTACTTTCAACCTAAGATGGTCGATCTCTACAAGCTCAAAACCCTATATCCTTTTGAGTTTATAAGGTATGTGAGCATAATTTGTTTAGATTTAATTATGAGTAGTTAAAATGTTGTCAAGTGATATGCAACCTTTGGTTCCCCAATCATTTCTACCCTTGGTTTCATATCCAAGTTCTTACACTCCCTGTCCTATAATAATTACCTTATCCCTATCATCATTCCATAAAACAACTTTATCAATCTTCTTGGCTCATGTTAAATCCCCCCCATCATCCTAATCATTATCAAATTTCCCCACTTACATCACATCTGAATCGTGGCCATTATCACACCTTCAGTTATTACTACCCTGCCATCATGATAACCTTTCCTATGGAGCCACAATGTGGGTGAAATCATTGACACGATGGGGGAAGTGCTCATCAAAATCAAGGCAACTAGTTTGTTTATCAATCATAAGTGAATTCTATTCTTATCTCAACGTTGCAGGCAGGGAGATAAAATTTGCAGTTGGACTCAAGAATTATGGTTTTACACAGGCATCGGGGCTGATCGCGATGAGAATACCTTTGGTCAATTTTCCCGCAGCTCTGAGTATCAACAATGCAAAGGAATTCTTGAAGAGCGGGGATGGTTGCCATTTTTAAGAAAATTTCAAGGATATAATGATATTGTAGCCCTAGCATTTGATTAGAATTTCGATGGAGAGCACATTAAACCTGGTAATTTCAATTTTAAGGTTATAGAAGAGTCTCTTAGCCATTCTATAAAACTACCCTCGGTGGGTAAACCATTTTTCAAGGGCGGGCAATTACATATTCCAAATTGTGGCTCATTCGCCAAACCGACCTATCAGTCAATCAACGGGACGAAAGGTATACTATGGAGTTGTATTGAAGAGAAATGACACTCTATGATCACCAAGTTGTAGCACTTTTTTACCTATGAGGAAAGGTATGCCATTGTGTTTTTATATCATATTCACTTGTTATCACATTTTGCAGGAGATAGTAAGATCAATTTCCCGCATTTCTTGAGGTTAAGCTTGCACAAAATGTCAAAAGGGGTGCAATCAATGAGTACAAACCCTAAGACAACATTATATAACCACAATCTGATTAAAATGGTAATTGTTACTAAACTTACAAAGTGGTGGAGGTCTTGGGAAGACTTCCTGATTGAAGATTTTCCTAGAGAAGAGACTCAGTTCAAAGATCGACAAAAATTGGTGGGACAATCACTTAAGCATAAGAGGGAGACCTTGTCACAACATTTCCAAATGTCGCCTAACCCTACAAATAACCATGTCCCTCTTATTGCCGAAACCCCTCACGAATCGACACCCTGCTTTAATACTATGGAAGAGGGGACATCTTCAAAAGGCCAAAGGGTAAATAAGAGGAGTAGTAAAGACCGACCTGAGCCAATTGATATTTTCGGGTTGAAAGGTGAAGAACTTGCATCGAAAGCTCCTGAAGCTCATGCAGGGACCGAACCAAAACCTAAGAGGAAGAAATATCTTTTTCCAACCCCAGTACCGTCAATATCCATGGCAGAGACTTTGATCCAAGGCCGCTAAAGAACTAGAAGCATGAATAAGAATAAGACTCCTAAGGTTATAACTTTTTAGCGTATTGATTTTATTTCCTCTCTGAACTCAGATGGAAAGGAATTGCATTCTTCCCCTAAAGAAATTCCTGTCTTAGTATCTACAACAGAGATCCCCTTCGACATTGCACAAGATTTGGAAACACAGTCCCATGTTCAGTCTTCGCCCAGTAAGAATCTTAGTCAAAAGGTTAGCAGGGAAGTTCAACAAGTCTCCTCATGAGAGAAAGGTGATAGAAAAACTACAGGACGTAGTGCCTCTCAACAATCGACAACACCCATGAAAACTATGATTCCTATCGCAGAAGAGATCCTGAAGGTTCGTTTAGGGAAGTTGCAGAGGAATGTTGTTAAGCTTCATAAGAAAGAAAACAAGCATCGAGTCTTATTTTAGTATGTCAGAGAAGTTAACCATCAGACCATCGAAACTAATCTTTGGTTGTATTCCAGGAATGATGAGCTGAAGTGGAGGAACAATCTGTTGCTACGTTGGAAAATTTCTCGGGTGAAACCCATCAAAAGGCTATATGATCAAGAGCTTTCTCTATAGTTTAAGAAGTGTTATGTGCCAATTAAGCATGGTTTAAAGGTCTTGGTCAAGGTTGCTGGTATTTGACCAGAGTTTCTTTTGCTACCCATTTTTGGGGATGTTGGTGCCCATTTTTGTCCCCAATTTTCTGCCTCTCATCCCTACTTTCACCATATTTTGCCTATGAAAGTACTCCTATTACCTACCCTATCACCTACATCACTCCCTAAACCCCACTAGTACATAAATAAGAGGTAAATGCACTTAACTGACATCGTTTTGCTATTTGTGATTGAATTTAAGTGAATTTTGAGTTATGTCCCTATATGATAACTATTTATTCATGGGTTTAGCTGGAAGCCTGGTGACAGGATTGACATGTCCACATGAATGGAAGGATGCGTCGTCATCAACATCGACCTGAACTGTCATCCTCAAACAACCGATCCTTGACCGAGTTCGAAACAATTTGGCCAGGTGGGCTCCTTCTTCTCGTTTTGCCCATCGAAATTACACAACAATCTGTGAGGACAAGCATGATTCTTCTAGGATTGATTTTCTATGTTAAGTGTGATAATTAAAAGGCCGAAGGTCCTCTAGATCAGAATCAAAGTAGACTACTCTCATAATGGCAGCCAATTACTCTAGAAGGAAGTCGTTCATTCTAAGTAAAGTTAATACGTTTTGGAGCAAATTGAATAATTCTTAGATTAGTTTATAGTTTCTAAGGTTTCCATAGTTTGTTAAATTTCTATTTTTACATTTATACAGTCACTTTTAAAGGTCATTGTAATGCAAGGAAAATGCTAGTCGAGCTAGCTGGTTAAGAATCATTGTTGTTGATACATTGTGAATTATGTCATTTGGTTCTCAAACTCTGTTTTGGAAATATATATGATCGCTTTCAAGTTGTGAGCCAGAAGCATTGTTATCATGGTTGATTACGAGCTATATCTTTGATGTTTTAGATCTTTCTTTTGTTACAATAGACTAGCTTACTTCAGCCATGGGAGGGCCCACCACCTCTAGAAATAAGCCCCATTAATAGTTTAGATAGCTAGGTGTGTGCTTATGATTTCATAGTTGAATCCAGTGTGTTATGGTTATGAACATTGATATATGATTTCACGATGTGCGTGGTTCCTTGCTTTATAAATTACACCGTTTAAAGATTTCTTCCTGTGTTAAAGAGCTTCGATTCATTATCTAACTTGAGTTTGTATTTCAATACAGAGCCATGCTCTATTCTTTCATTCAAAGTTGCATTCATGCATGTTTATAATCAGAGTATCCATGATAGGAAAATCAATCGATTCTTGAAGCTATATAATGCGGTCTCTGTGTGTTTATCTCGGTGTGTCTATCTCGATAACGAATTTCATGATGAATGGTATGAGTGTGAATGTAGATTTCCTTGTGTATAATTGAGAGATTGATTTATGGTGTGAGGTTTTGATTGTGATTTCAAACGAATTCGAGTTTAGTAATAAATAGGTGTTATGTTTTCCATTTCCACAATTTGAATTGTTTGATTCGTTTCAAGCATTATGATTTAGTTTTCGTAGTGTGGTTTAATTTAAGAGCATTTCATTCAGAGCATCGATTTGAGTTATTAAATTATCATAGGATAATTTAGATCTATTCTCGCATAATAGAATAAGATTGATTTTCATTTCCAGTACTGTAGTATAAAGATTGATTTCAAGCATTGAACTGTGTGATTTATATTCCTAGTATGATTTGATTCTTTGCATTACTTTGAGTTGTTTGAAGTTAGTTAATTCCAGGATAGATTAGATTTCCATTTTAAATGTAGTAGCATAGAATTTGATTTCATAGCAACAAGCTTAGATAACTCTGTCAAAGATTTCATTTTCATAGTCAGTGTCTGTAGCAATTCAAATTGAAGTTTGGAAGGTGTTTCATTCCCAAGTAAAATTAGTTTGGTTTGAATGGATTGAAGATAATATATTAGGGTTTTATCTTAGATTTACAGTTTGGCCTCCTTATCATATTTGTTACAAGTAAATATATGCTTGGTCCTTTTAATAGAACAATGTAAACTTTGAAACGGGAACTATAAACTCAAAACGGGAACTCTCGCCAAAAAACCCCGAAAAAACATCAAAAATAGTGCTAAAAATGAAAAGTGTGTATATTGGAACGATGATTTGATTGTTTAGGGGTCAATTTTGAACATGTTTTAAAAATGGCAGTGACTATGAAATTTTCTACGAAATTTTTGTGCAAAATATAGTTTCAAAACGAAAGTGATGATACTGGAACAATGATTTTTTTCTTTAGGGTCAATTTTCAAACATTTTAAAAAATTCTAGTAAAACCAAATTTTTATGTGCCAAACAAAGTTGTTTATGAGGAAAAAAACACATTAATGTTTTTGGTAGAATATCATTTTTATTTCCTAAGTATAAATTCAACATGTTTTCCCAGTGGACGAGCGGTCTTGGGCGGTTCTCAGAATCGCCTAACCCTCGCGATAGGTTGGGGGGGGGGGGGGGGCGAGGGTGGGGGCCGTCGGCCCACCCGCCCCACCCCCACACCCTAACCCCGGCCCTATCCCCCCTCACACCCACCTCTCCCCCTCACACGCACCATCCCCCCTCACACCCACCTCCCCCCCACACACACCCCCCTCACACGCAATTGCCCCCACCTGCCCACCTCCCACACACCCACACGCACCTCCCCCCTCACACGCACCCCCCACCCTCACACCCACCTCCACCCCCCATTACACGCACCCTCACCCTCCCTTCCACTCTCGCCCACCCCCTCACACACGCACCCCCCCACCTCTCACTCGTCCCCCTCCCCTCACACCCACACTCGCCCTCCCCACCCCTCTCGCCCACCCCCCTGACACGTACCCTCCCCTCCCCTCACACCCACCCACCCCCCGTCATACGCACCCCCCCTCACAGCCATCCTCCCCCCCCCCACACGCACCCTCCCCTCTCGCCCACCCCCTCACACACCCACCCTCCCCTCTTGCTCCCCTGCCCCCCCACATGCACTCTCCCCCCTCCCCCCCCTCCCCCCCCCCCACACGCACCCTCCCCCCCCTTCTCGCCCAACCCCTCACACACCCACCCCCCCTCTCACCCACCCACTCACACACCCACCCACCTCCTCACCCACCCTTGCCCTCGCCGCTCCCCCCTTCACCCGCCCTTGCTTGCCCCCTTGCCTGCCCCCTTGCCCCCTCACCCACCCTCGCCCACGCCCGCCCCACCCCCTCACCCGCCCTCGCACATGAACCTGCCCTGCCACCTCACCCGCCCTCGCCCATGCCCACACCCATGCCCGCCCCAACCCCTCACCCGCCCCCTCACTTGCCCATGCCCATTCCTAGGGCGCGCCACCTCGGTGGCCCGCCCGCTCGGCTAGTGGCTGGGCGATTCTAGGAATTTCCCAGCCACCAGCCAAGCAATTCATGGAATCGCCCAGCCACCAGCTGGGCTGGGCAATTCTGGCCAGCGGGGTGGCGTCGACCTATGCTGCGCGACCCCGGCGGCCTGCCTGACTACCTGGCTGGTGGCTAGGCGATTCCCGGAATTGCCTAGCCACCAGCCGCATGGGTGGACGGGCCGCCTGGGTGGCACGGCATGGGCTGGCGCCACCCCAGCGGCTGGTGGCTGGGCGATTCCCGGAATCGCCTAGCCACCAGCCGGGTGGGCGGGCGGGCTGCCGGGGTGGTGTGGCTAGAGGCCGGCGCCACCCCGGCGGCCCGCCCGCCCAGTCGGCTGGTGGTTGGGCGATTCCAGAAATCACCCAGCCACCAGCCAGGCGAGCGGGCGGACCACCGGGGTGCCGCGACGAAGGCTGGCGCCACCTCGATGGCCCGCCCGGGTGGTGGCTGGGTAATTTCAGGAATCGCCTAGCCACCAGTCGGGCTAGCGGGTGGGCCGTTGGGGTGGCGTGGCCACCAGCTGAGTGGGTGGGCAGGCCGCCGGGGTGGCGTCGGCCTAGGCTGGCACCACCCCGGCGACACGCTTGCCTGCCCGGCTAGTGGCTGGGTGATTCTCATAATTTCCCACCCACCAGACGGGTGGGCGGGCGGGTTGCCGGGGTGGCGCGGCGAGGGCTGGCGCCAGCCCGGTGGTTCGCACGCCCACCCGACTGGTGGCTAGGTGGGCGGGCCGGCCGCTGGGCTAGCGCCAGCCCTGGCCACGCCACCTCGGCGGGCGGGCCACCAGGGCCAGGGTGGTGCGGCACAGGCCGGCGCCACCCCAGCAGCCGAAATCGCCAAGCCACCAGCCGGGCAGGCGGGCGCGCCACCGGGGTGGCACCCGCCTGTGCCGCGCCACCCATGTGGCCCGCACGCCCGCCTAGCTAGTGGCTGGGCAATTCTGGGAATCGCCCAGCGACCAGTCGGGTGGGCGGGTAGGCCGCCGGGGTGGTGCCACCCTGTGCCATGCCACCTCAGCGTCCCGCGCGCTCGCCCGACCTCCCCTTCCCCGCCTGCCCACCCATGCACCCACCCACTCATGCCCGATTCAAAGATCCATTAGAAGAGGAAAATGAGAAAAAGGAAGCAGAAAATATTGTGGAAGAAGACAATGATCAAGCTCTAGAGGACAAAGAGTTTGGATTACTTGACATTGTTGATTAAATTTAAGTTATGCTTGGAAATCAAGCTTTGCAATGTTTTTGACTTGGACATTTTATGAGAAGAATAAACACTCAATTAAGGTTGTTATGCTTTCAATATTTATAATATGTGATTTTCGCATTGATTTTTAAGTTAATCATTATTTTTTGAAAAAAAAGTGATTATTATTATTTTTTTGACATAAAATTCATAAAAAGAACTATTATTTAACCATTTTTAGTTAAAAGTTTCGTATAAAAATTGTGATTTTGACATGTCAATTCTAGCAAAAAATGATCAAAACGTGTAGTTTTTTAGTTATATTTATGTTAAAAATGGTTATTTTTATGTCCATTGTTAAAAAATGTTGTTTTTTAGAAACAATTATTTCACATGGATTGAAAAATTAATTAAGGATGTATAAATATGTAGAATATCGAAAATTCAAAATATCGACCTTCTAATTCGAAAATTAAAAACAATAAAAACCTCACTACAAAAAATTTAAAATTAAAATAAAAAACAAGAAAATATGAAGAAAACGACCACTTCAAAAATTATCAAATTTACAAAATAATTTATTTACATTTGATACATTAGAATACCCACTTTTTTAAATCAGCATGAAAATCACTACCCTTCTAAAACGTAATGTACATAAAAAAAATTAAAGTGCCAAAAACTATGTTCTAAAAAAAACATGTGTGTTCTGCATCACCCTTTTTCAAAATCAAGTCATTTTTTTGCTATCTCTACAAAATGGGCAAGAGTATCAGTTCTCGTTTCAAAGTTTACATTGTTATAGCTAGAAGTTTAAATCCTTGCTTAAGATTTGTAGTTGGAGTGAATTTCATTAAGCCTTTGGTTTCAGTAAGATTTTCTTTTGATTGCAGAGATTTAGAATAAGGAACAGAGTGGATTGAGTTAAGTTGATTTCCTTTAGATTGCTTATGTTTTCTGAGAATGAGATGAGTGCTAGTTTGCTTAATTAGTATTGTTTCTTTTCCATCATTCTGTACTTAATGATTAAAGGAAAATTACATACTCTGAATTTAATCTTGAACCAAAAATGCAGTACAACTCGTGCTTACGAGTCCTGGTTGACAATTAAATATCAGGAGGTTTAATCACTAATTAAAACTCTCAACAGTGACAGGGATATAAATTTTGTAATCTTTTGGTTGTTCACTATAATTAGTAAATATGCATTTTTCACTCTTATCATCCAACATTACTCTTAGCTCCTTAGGCACATGAGCATACACTACACATCCAAACACTCTAAGATGAGATACACTGCAAGACATACCTTGAATTTCTAATCACTTTGGTTCTCTTCTAAGGCTTTGAATTATTTGAACTTTGCAAAAGCATTAGAATTTTACTTCAGGAGGTAAACCCGTGTCTTTTTGCTATAATTATTAGTGAAAGTGAGGAAGTAGCAACTTCCACGAATCCATTGTGTCCTCATTTGTCCACACAAGTATGTATAAACCAACTCTAGCGGCTTCTTTACTCTGTATGCAAATACCTTTGAAAAAATTTCATGGTGTTGCTTTCCCAAGATTCAACACTAATAAGTAATAGAAGGTTCTTTGATGGGAGGTAATCCTCTAACCATTTTTTTCTGCTGCAACAATCATAAACCATAGAAGTGCAAGTGTCCAAACCAAAATTGCCATAACCAATAATCATTAGAACATGCAACAGTAAAAGAATTGACCTAATCATTGTACTTCATGATTAGAGGAAAGAGTTTTTCCGTCTTCATCTACACCTTTGCTATCGATTGCTTTCTTGGGGGCTTTTCATATATACCACACTCTTGTCCTTAAAAAATAACTATGTATCCCTTCTGCATCATTTGACCAACACTTATCAAATTATGCTTGATACCAGGGACATTATATACCTCTGCGATTGTCTTTGGCTCCCCTGCTTAGTCAGAATGTTGACCACTAATTTCCCATCTACATCCACAATCTGGTTAGTCCTCAACTTCACCTCTGTCTTCATAGATTGATCCATATTTGCAACAAAATTCTTGTTACCTTTCATGTGGTTACTGTAACCACTATTTAATAGCCACACATTATCAGAAGGTTCCATGGTATGGAAAGCTAGGAACATGGAGTCAGTATTCTTTGTACTGAAATTAGCTCTCTACTTTCCTTGATCAACTATCTTCTTCCTACAGTCACAGGGAAAATGACCAAATTTATTACAATAATATCTCACCTTTGATTTTTCATCTCTTTGATGGTTGTTGAAGCTTTTTCTATTGCTTCCAATTTCTTATTCCTACTCTTCTCTACCATCTCTTTAAGCACCATGTCTTCTACCTCATCTCTTGCCTCTCGATCTACCTCTACCTCAAGCTCTGTGTTTTGAAATAGAGATCCCCTTTTCAAAGAAGTTTCTAAGGTGGAATCCTTATTTTTGTCTATCCTTTCCTCATGGGATAGAAGTGATCCCATCAAATCATCAACTATTAGAATTTCCAAACCCTTGGCTTCTTCTATGGTTGCTACTACAACGCCAAATTTGGTAGAAAAATATCTAAGGACCTTTTCAACCAACTTTTGATCTTCTATGCCATCACCATAAATTTTTAACCAATTTACAACAATCAAAACCCGATTCATGAATGAATCGATGTCCTATGTTTCCTTCATCTACAAAATTTCAAAATCTATTCTAGTATTCTGCAACTTAACAATATTGACTTTGGCCATAATTTTATAGCTTGTTACCAAAGTCTCCTATTCTTTCTTTGATGAATACATGATCATAATTTTTTGGAACATTTCTCAGTCCACTTCTTGTTTGATAAGCTGCAACGCTTGTGCATTCTTATTTTTTTCTTTCTTCCATTGTTCCCCCTCGACATTATTGAGGGCTCGTTTTTTGCTTCATTCTTAGGTTTTGGAAATCCATTTGTCACATAGTATCAAACATCATGAGCCTTTAACGTGGTCTCCATCTTAATAGCCTACACATGATAATCCTTCCCTATAAATAATGGAAAATACAGCTGGAAACTAGATGAAGCCATATTTCTTTATAAAAAAATGCTCTTCAAAATAAACCACTTTTTTTTTATAAAACCCTTTAAACAAATTATATTCCTCCTTAAAAAAATTTGCACCACACTTTATAAATAAATTCCTTTTAATAAGCCCCAAGGTTTTTTTTTCCTTACAACTCCCGCTTTAACAAATCCCACATAACACTTTTGAAAAGAGTTGTTAAAAAAACTTTATAAATCTCATAAAAAGACTTTAATTAGCTCCACACTTTTTAATAAAAATCATCCGACCCCAAATCAGTGCACCTTTTATACACTTCTAACGTGCGTTGATTGCACTTTACCTATGCGACAATTTTATAATGCGATCTATTTTTTTAAATCGCCGACCTTCTTTATTTGGTCCTTTTCTCAATCACTCAACAGGGTTTAAGGATCTCGTATTCCTTCTTCAAATCTGATACCAATTTGTTGAAAAGTCAAAAGATTATACAAAATAACACAAAAAATTCACACATATAATGATATGAGTTACAGCTCTTCTATTGATCACACAAAAAATTGATGTTTATAATGAACCTAGTGAGGAGTATTTAATCTTTTCCAACTAGCGACTCACCTAAAATAACTTTGACATACAACCACACAATAAAATCAACTTGACCTAAAATATAACTTAACTCGATTTAACTCAGCGTAACTCAATTAAGTGACTCTCTTATTTGAAGTAACTCCATATAAGAGTAATTAGCGACCTTTAACCAGAACTTCATAGTAATTATAATTTTGTTATATTTTAGTGTTATTATGAATATGTGGGATTTTATTCTTCGAAGAATTGTATGTGGTTGCCAATTGTATTTCAATTTGAGAGGATAAGGTTTATGGAATTTATTTTCCATATCAACCTTTAACAATATAACATACTTATGTTAGTTTAAAAATTATTAAACCATTAGTAAATTATTTTAATTCGAAATTTATTAAAAGAGTAAATTTAAAAAGAAAAATGAAATTTTATCCCATGTTAAAATTTATTGTAAAAACGTGTGTATGTATAATTATTTTAATTTTAAATTTATTAAACAAGGAGTAAATTTATAAAGAAAAATGAAATTTTATCCAATCAAAAGTTCAAATGTTTTGTAAAGACGTGTGTCTATATATATAGATAATACATACACATATATATTGATAATTAAATAAATGGTTGTGTTTTTTTCTCATAATTTACTTATAAACCTACCAGAGTCTATGTGACATATGCGACTTGGAAGATTTGTGTTTGTGTCTTTAATTTTACTTATAAACCTACCACAGTCTATTTGACATATGGGACTTGGAAGCTTCGTGTTTCTGCCTTTCAACTATTTTTATGATCAAATATGTTTCATATATTTGTATAGGTAAAAGTTGAGATGAGAATATAAAATTTATAATTAAAATTAAATTTAAGAATCTTATTTAATTTTTTTTTTTTCAAAAAATTTTCATTAGATTTTTAGGAAAGCAATGCTCGCAAAATATATCTTAACTGTTTCTTTTCTCTCATTTCGACCAAACTTGTTAAGAATGGAGATCGGAGGATGCCATAAATGAGACTTTACAATCTTTATTTTTGACAGGCTTTCTATCCATACCATACTAAGGAAAAACAAAAGTGGCACCGTAACTAATAGCAGCATATCAAGGAGTGGGGTGGGGAGGGAGAATAGGGGTAGATGCAAAGTATCCAACATGATCGTGCATATGCAAATCAATGTGTTCCACTTGCGCTTCTAGATTGCGGAGGTGGTCATTTGTGCAACGATGGTTGCGGCGAAGGCTATCCACTGGTTCCAAGATTTCATTTTGAATATATTGAATATCATTTATATAAGCCACTAACTCATTGTGGTCATCATACCTGTGTTCTTGAAGAATATCCATATTAATTTGGATGTTTCGAAGCTATTTTTCTATGGATTGCATGGTTGCTGGAGCCACAATACACCTTGGGAATGAGCAAGAGAAAGTTCGACCTCCCCCTCGGGTTCTAGGCTGGGTGAGTTCCTGGAGAACGAGTTGTGGCTCAAAGCTGGATGACCCAAATTTTTTAATGACCTCCCCCGCCACAGGAGGGCCTGCCTCATTGGCAAGGCATTGCATGCACTGTCAAATGGTTGGTTGGCGGGATAGTGCAGTAACCTTATGAGAACCTGTAAGGAGAAGGACATTCACCAGAACTAGGATACCAAGAAACAAAATTGAGACACACTGGAACCCAAACACAATGGAATTTAGACCTAGAAGAGAAAGCTTCTCCCGAGGCTGAAGCACTGTCCAGGATAGAAAAATCTTGCCAACCCATATACTCTCTGATTAAACTGGCAAATCCCTAGGCGGGCTGAGAGCCTCAGCGTTTAATACCAAACTCGAATTGACACTAGTGCAGACAACAACAATTACTATGATGGGGAATACAATGACCCAACATTAAATAAACACCAGAGGCAGCGTTTAGCAAGAAACCAGTGGCGGGACACCCGCAAGAACCCAACAATTGAGACCTCCAACTAAGGCTAGGAGAAGGGAAACCATAAGGAGTTATGGAAACTTTCACACAAAAGATAGCCAATTCATAATAATTCTCAGCCTAAAACCCCCAGAAGAAGCTAGGGTGGCTGAATAAATCCCACTTTTCTAAGAGTAGACAATAGGAAACGGTTACCGTTTCCCTCTTGGGGGAAGAGAACTCCAAGAGCTTGCTGGCGAAGCTTTGAGACAAAGCCGTGGAGCCAACTCCAGACTTCAGCCAAGGAGGTTCCTGGATCCTAAATGCAAGATTTTAGGCCAAATTCGAACTAGACCAAGACAAACCACACTTTCACTTCACATCTCATCCAAGACCATGATCCTAACGAGTTTCCATAGACCCTGTCTCTCATGCTACAATACTCCTCCCTACCCAAATTCAGCGCCCGAAATACCAAACTAGAACAAAACTCTCACTTGCCCTTTAATAAAACTAATACACCAGTTGGATAGATCATCGCGTGAGTGGAGTGAATGAAGACATGAATCATTAACTCAAACATAATTATCGCGTGGAGGAAGGGGAGACCCAAAACCCTCTCCGTAGTCATTCCATGAGAAGAAATTTATTTATCAATTTATTAAATAATTAAAATTTAAATATATATATATATATATATATATATATATATATATATAATTATAATTGAAGTCGCCCTACAAAGCATCCTAGTTACGACCTAAACCTATATTAACAATTCTTTTATCAATAAAATGCTATATTATTAGTGTCCGGAGCGATGACATCTTTCTCAGTTTGTTGCTTAACAACATACTTTTAAAATCTGCATTCAAAATTCCTTTTGTAAATGGGAGTCTCAAATGAATTTATGTGTTGCGATGCAAAAACAATAAACTTGTCCGTGAGTGAACCAGAAGCGACTGCCATTGCTATGCACACACTTTGTCATTTTTTTCCACAATTGTTTGCAAACTGGTATTGATTGCTCAATATCTATTCAAATTACGATATAATTATCAATAAGAGATAAAAGAGTTATTATATCACATTTATACATCTATCTAAGGATGCATGAAAGACGTGTTTGACGATTTATAAACTCCCTTGCATTTTCATTAATATTTTCATTTTCATTTTAAACTATTCCACTACTTGGCCAATTACGAGTACCAAATGTGGCTTTTATGAGTAACTTATTATACATATAAGGAAAGAGCTAACCAGTCATATATTGGGTATTTAATGTGCTCAGAGCAGCACGCGACTTAACGCGATAACACGAGAGCGGGCAAATTCGGCATTAAATAATATTTGCCCGCTCCCATGTTATTGGGCTAAGTTGCGGGCTGCTCTGAGAGCATTAAATACCCAATATATGGCTGGTTAGCTCCAGCCTACATATAATACCAAGTGTAGCTTTTGATTCCTTTGTCATGTTTTAATGAAACTTATTCCATAGATAAGATATTCAAATATGTTTTACATTTTGAATATGGAAAATATATAAAATATGCAAACACTTTTAAGAGAGTGTATGATTTTAAATATTATATTAATATATATTCAAAATATATAAAATAAGCAAACACTTTTAAGAAAAAGTGTGTATGATTTTAAATATTAATATTAATATTTGTTTTGTTATTAATAAATAAAATTTATTATAAAATATAAAATTATTTATAATAAAAATAGACAAGTCTTACAACATTAACATCTCTCACGAACATTTAAAAAAAAATATTGATCGAATCTTGAATGTTCGTGATTGTACGACTTAGTTATATATGAGATAAATTTGTAGATATAGATTTTGTATTGGAAAATTATGTAAATATGAAATTTGTAAATGGTAAGAAGCAATATAATACAATTTTGTAAGTAATAAAAAATTAATAAAATGATTTGAAAGAAATAAATTGATGAAATTTTATTATCTATTTTTTTTATAGGTGAATATATAGATATTAAAGGTATGTGTATGGTGGATAATTAATTAAAGACATTTTTGTAAATAAATGTAAAAATTAAAAAATTAAATTATTCTTATTAGTGGTGACAAATCAAAATTTTAAATATTATTGTTCAACAATTTCTGCTTCATTATAGAATTGATGATACGGTGAATAATATTTAACCTTCAACCCTTAGATATCTTATTTGTTCAAAAGTTAAAGAGTATATCTTTTTGGTAAGTTGACTCTAATTATGTGCGGTAATGCTTAGAAATTATAATGTATCCAATCCTTACCGTTTCACCTTATGTTTAATTTTATAACACAAAGAAACATTGGAACACCCCTTTTTAAAATATTGTCCAAGAGTTATTATTGTAATGGAATTATAGCCATGGTGTTTGGTTTAGAGATTTAATTGTTGCACTTTTACATGTATTTGGGTACATCTATACATGGTGTAGTAATATTCTTGACTAATACATGGCCTCTCCTAAAATTCCTAGGCATGAGTTAACCATTCAGGTTATAAGGTTATACGATTTCCGTGCTTTTCTTTTAATGATGCTTGTTGCACTCTGCCTTGGGCTTTGAAGGTTTCATTCAGAAATTATCACGTTTGCGACCTTTATGTGAGTGCATGTGATCACTTGGATCATTTTCAATGGTAGTAATGGGCTTGGGAAGCTAAGGGTTGAGTTCTATTATTATAACCCTAATCATTCAATTCGGTAGGTCCTTGGTCATTATGCTGCTTTCTTTGTCGCCTTGTTTTCCTGGTGCCTCTGCAACCCTATTCTGGAGTCATCTGTCGGTGCATGGTTTCCGGGCAGCTTACAGGGTTTACGAAGGTAAAAGAGCCTCACTCCCACCGCCCTTCAACCCTTTAGGTCACATTTGATGTCTTTACTGGGTTTAATCATGATGCTTTGCTTATATGGCACACTGTGAAGATATTTTAGATTCTTTTAACACTCTGTGCTTTTTCTCTATTCCAGGTTACTTCCTTTCTCCTGTTGTTGGATATATAGCTTTCTTTTTATGGCTTTGAAACTTCGTCCCATAAGAGTGTTTCCTTTCCTAGTTCGTCTGCCACTTACTCCAAGTAATTACTTGTGATTTGGTCAACCATTTTTGTGCTACGTTGTCGTTTCCTTTTTGACAGGAACATCGTGCCTCAATTTGAAGTTTTCCAACCCTTTAATGGGTATATTAATTACACAGGAGTTCTGATAGGAAGTCAACAACCTCCTTTAGAAACCCTTTGCAATAATTATTCGACGCTATCTCTCACTCATAGTTTAATTTGGATTCAATTTTGCAATTTGGCTTGTCTATCCCATTGTGTCCAAATTGTTACAGTTATGATGTTTTTACTTTCTTATCAAATATTTTTTCCATTGACGACATTTAAACATAGTGAGTTCTTTCTTCATTCCGAAAGGCGAAAAAAACCCCAAATTCCTTCTCGAGGGCTGAACAAGCAAGGTTTGATTTTCCCCCAAATTAATTAGTCTTTGCATCATGATTACTACCCTTGAACTTTGTTATATATTAATTAATACCATTCTCCTTTGTTTGACAGGTACTTACTTAAAAACGATCTTATTACGATTACCCTTTGTGTAGGAATTTACAGGGTAACTTCCTTAGACAGAACACCAAAGGACACCGCTCACAAACAGATCACAGATCAATACACCAGTGATTTTGACGTGGTTAAAACCCCCAAAGAGGGAAACAGTCCATGGCCTGAGCCAACGAGGCCACTTCAGGGAATTTATTAATAAAAGAATGAAAATTTACATAAGCTTCTCTCATGCACGGTTAACCTACAAATGACCCTCCATGCTCTTTAAATAGAGATCATGGACCAATCGGGTGTTAAGCCACAGATCAAGTGTAGGTAATACCGAGGAGAGAATGAACCGTCGGATCACTACATATCGTGCCCGTCGAATTGTAAGTTACAAAATGTACATAGTAAAGAAACACACTTTACCTAACTCTATACTGGACCAAGTTGTACTTAACTATTTCCTATGTGTCGGAATATTCTAACATCCCCCCTTAAGAACAACTTGGGATAGGATTGAAGGATTTACAAATATGACACAATAGGAGAAGGAAGGAGGCACTAGAGCCTATCCCCTCTTAGTGACAACTTCCTGAACTCCAACCATAAATCGAAGTTTAGTGAACTTCGCCTCTGTGAGAGACTTTGTAAAGATGTCTGCAACTTGATCATCTGTTGAACAATATTTCACTTCAAGAACATGGTCATGAATGAGCTTTCTGATGAAGTGCATGTGCAGTTCAATGTGTTTGCTACGCTGATGTTTGACTGGATCTTTGCATAGTTGAATGGCACTTTGATTATCACACCAAAGTGTAGTCGGATGCTGCTGCTGAAAGCCAAACTCTGACAAGATCTGTCGAAGCCACAAGGCTTCCTTACTAGCTTCTACGACACCACGATACTCTGCTTCTGCTGAAGAAAGAGAAATGGCACCTTGTTTCTTGCAAGCCCATGTAATAGTTCCTGAACCAAGAGTGAACACATTACCTGCAGTAGACTTCCGATCATCAGGGTCACCAGTCCAATCGGAATTAGTGAAACCAACCAATAGAGGATATGCTTCGGCACTATAATGAATCCCAAGCTGAACTGTACCTCGAACATAACAAAGTATTCTTTTAGCTGCTTTCCAATGACTTTCACGTGGGTTTTTCATAAACCGAGCAACAAGCCCAACAGCAAAGGAGAGGTCAAGACGAGTATGGGTTAGATATAAAAGTTTTCCTACAAGTTGACAGTATAAGGTAGCATTAACTTCAGGAGAAGTACAAGTGACTGAAAGTTTGACTCCAGACTGAAAGGGAGAAGGGGCTGGATTACAGTCTTCCATGTGAAAATGGCGTAGAATATCACAGGCATACTTGGATTGGGAAAGGGAAATACCTTCCTTGGATTGCAAGACTTGAAGACCAAGAAAATAATGTAAGTCTCCTAAGTCTGTCATTTCAAACTTCCTTTTAAGGCTAGACTTCACATGGTTTATAAGGTTGGGATCACTACCAGTCAGGATAAGATCATCAACATAAAGAACAAGAATGATAAGAGACTTGCCCACTTTCTTGGTGTAGACAGTATTGTCAGAATGACACCTAGAAAAGCCATTTTCTAAAAGAAAGTTATCCATTTTGGCATACCAATCTCAAGGAGCTTTCTTGAGACCATAAAGGGATTTCTTAAGCTGACATACAAGGCTGGAGTCTGTTTGTATAAAGCCAATAGGTTGTTCCATATATATTTCTTCATGCAAGTCCCCATGCAAGAAGGCAGATTTAACATCCATCTGATGGACTTCCCATTTGAAAGAAGCAGCAAGGGAAAGAACAAGGCGGATATTGTTCATTTTGGAAACAGGGGAGAAGGTTTCAGTGTAGTCAATGCCTTCAACTTGTGAAAAACCCTTAGCAACAAGACAAGCTTTATGTTTATCAAATTTCCCATCTGGTCCATACTTGGTTCTGTAAACCCATTTGCATCTAACAAGTTTTCGTCCCTTTGGTAGAGGAACAAGATCCCATGTATCATTTGCCAATAATGAATGATATTCTTCATTCATAGTTGCTTCCCAATCTGGATGGCCTGAAGCTTCTGCAAAGGTGTCAGGATCATAATTCACTGAAGCTTGAGCCAGTAAAGAAGAGGCTCTCTCGAACTGAGAACGTGTACGTCGTTGATCTGTAGGATCACCGACAAGATCACCTGCTGCATCCCGAGTAGCACGAACCCATTTTGGAAGCTGAGGAGCTGAAGGAGGATCCTGAGAAGGTGGGGGAGGATTTTCATCCTCGCTTTCATCATCTGAAGAAGAAATATTTTCAAAAGTAGAAGAGATAGGGAGAGGTGGCACATCCGCCGAACTAGGCTCGCAGGCCGATACATTTTCAGCAAACTTTACATCTCTTCTAATGATAACATTTTTGGACTTAAGTGGAATAAGTCTATATCCTTTGACATCTTCAGAATATCCAACAAAAATACATTTTTCACTCTTAGGTTCTAAAGCTTTATGTTTCTCATCTCGAATATGGGCCCATGCTTCATTTCCAAAAACACGAAAGTGACTTAAATCTGGTTTGATTGAGCTCCATGCTTCTTCTGGAGTGATATTCTTTAAAACCTTAGTAGGAGTGCGATTTATTATGTAATTTGCACAGTTAATTGCTTCTGCCCAATAATGAAGACTATGTCCTTTAGATTGAAGCATACAATTAGCCATTTCCTTTAAGGTGCAATTCTTCCTTTCAGCTACACCATTTTGTTGTGGAGTATATGGAATAGTATGTTGCATTTGAATTCCATTCTCAGTGCAAAAGTTGATGAATGTGTTTTTAACATATTCTCCGCCATTATCAGATCTTAGCTTAAGAATTTGATGTCCAGATTGTTTTTCAACAAAGGCCTTAAAGGCTAAGAACATGTTAAATACTTCACTCTTGAGTTTTAAGAAGTATACCCAAGTGCATCTGGATAAATCATCAATGAAAGTTAAGAAATACTTGTAGCCAGAGAGTGAAGCAACTGGAAGTGGACCACATAAATCACTATGCACGAGCTGTAAAGGGGCTGAGGGGTGCCAACAGGCATGTTTTTCAAAACTGTCTCGATGATGTTTTCCGAGTACACATCCGGAACAAACACCATCTCTGCAAGATACCATTGGAAGACCTGTCACCATATTTTCTTTACATAGATTCTGAAGAGAGCGATAGTTTAAGTGACCAAATCGCTCATGCCAAAGTTTGCTCACTTCATCATTATGAGAAAAAAATACCGAGGGAAGATTTGATGATCCAAAGTTGTGAAACTTATACAACCTTGTAGAATCATCAACAATGCCAGTAGCTAAAATATGTCTAGGATCTCTTAGGTCCTTAATTACAACATCGTGAGGTGAAAATTCAACGATTTTATCTTCACCTGAATGAGTTATCTGATATACAGATAGAAGGTTGCAGGATAAGGTTGGAACACATAATACATCATTTAACTGACCATTGTCTAGATGAACAGTTCCAGTCCCTACAACGCTAAGAGATCTATCATCACCAACATATATATTTTTGGTGTTACAATCATTTAAAGAAGAAAACGTGGCTTTGTTTTTGGCCATGTGATAAGAAGCTCCAGAATCAATGAGCCACTCATGAGAATGAGAAGAAGAAGATACATTTAGTGCATAGCCAAACCGAGATGCTTGACAACCACATGCAGAAAGTGCCATTCTTGAAGATGAAGTTGAAGTTGAAGATTGCTCCAAATGGATGTTATGCTTCTTCATTGCTGCTTCCAAGGCTTCCATCTTCTTAAAGCATTTGGATTCTAAGTGGCCATCTCGATTACAAAAGTTGCAATGTCTATCAGTCTTCTTCCCTTTGTTTTTATTTGTCTTATCATTTTGTTGAAATGATTTTTCATTTTGAGGCTGAAATTGCTTAGGACCCTTATTTGGTTTAGGACCATTCTTTTTAGGATACAACTTCTTAGGATTCTTTGGATTTGGTTGCTGCTGGGCGGCTAACTCTTTCTTAGAAGAGTTTCCAAGATTAAGAAGAAGAGTTTCCAAGATTAAGAAGACCAAGGTGTAAGAGTTTTTCTTGTTCTCTTATTAAAGAATCACAAAAAGAATCAAAGGAAGGGGACTTGTAGGTTTGTCCTTGAGAAATGAAGGCTTCTCTTGTAGAATGGAAGGTGGAAACAAACACAGAATAGGCTGGTCCCAGCTTAGTAAGAATGGAGTAGATAAGGCTACTAACTTCTTTCTTAACCTTAACACCTTCCAAGAGAAGTCTAAGGGTCTTGAACTTGGACAAAAAATATTCAATGCAAGAAAAATTATTGGGGTCCAATGTAAGCAATTCATTTTCAAGTTGATGGGCTTTAAGTTCATTTTTAATTCCAAATACCTTAGTAATCTGTTTCATTGCTTCATCATGAGTACCAAGTTCTGCAATATGGAATCTAAGATCTGGAGAAATAGACATCCCTATCAACCCACGTGCTTGGTCTGGCCTATTTTCCCATTTAGCTGCCTTGTCTTCATCTTTTGGTTTGGTCTCTTGGCCTGTGGCTATTCTGTAAAGACCTTTACTTCTAAGTAAATCCACAATGTAGGACCACCATTGGAAGTAGTTGGTGCTGTCAAGAATAACTTGGCATGGACTTTCCATTTTAAAAAAACTGAAGCTATAGATGCTGAAACTAAGTGTATCAATGGAAAGATCTCGAAAAATTAAGCTGTTTAAAAAAAACGGCTCTGAAAACGGCTTCCGGATGAAGAAGTTATGGCTTTTTGAAAAGAAAATTGATGAAGTCGCCGACGAAGTGCGGGAATGTGCGGAAATGAAAAATCTGCCCCCACAAAATCGAGACTTGAACCCAAGACCTCTACTCTCATAAATTAGCTTTGCACCAAGTGAACTATTGATCCAGATTTAAGCAGGAACGCAATAGATTACAGAGATAACCATAAATACAGAGATGCGATAACCATAAAAACAGAGATGCAGCGGAAATAATACTTCATTTCATTAATGAAGAATACTGGAATATTCTTACAAATAGAAATAACCCAGCTAGGGCGATGGTAGCTTATCTCTGAGAAGAGATGTGTCGGCTACCTGCCTCTGAAATGTTTCGAACTGCCTTTACAATGAGGCTCGAAGGCCTATTTATTATTGAGAAACAATGGAAAACCCTTAACATTCCAAAACCTAACCCTAGAAGATGAAACGCCAAACTATGGGCCCCGTTTGGGTAAATTGGTACATCAACTTCTCAGGGTCGTAACTTTGGCATACGATCTCCGTTTGACGCGCATGATAGCCCGTTGGAAAGATCTCTCTGAGGACTACGACAGAAAAAGTGATTTTTTTTCAAAAAAATCACGGAGGTAGATTTCCCAAAAAATGTCGTTTAGGGTCTCAAAACGGCTCCGGAAGTTTAGGACCCGAAAAACTACTAAAAATAGTAAACTGCGCTATAATTAAGGAAACTGAAAAACTGAAAGAGACAGTTGTGGGGGTCCAAATGGGATAGGTGGGTGGCCACCATCATCCACCTGGATCATTCCTCCCCCCTTAGGAAGCAATGGTCCCCATTGCGTTGAGTTCCTCCTTGAGATGAGGAAGCTTCTGCTGAGCTGGGTCTCCAGTGAGTTGTTCTGCAATCTATGATGTGTCCAGAAATGGTGGGAAGCATGGTCAGCGATGGTCTACATTGAACAATCGGTGCAAGCGAAGGAATGGAGGAATGCTATGCTTCAAAGCATTGTTGCCCAGAGCCTTGTTACTGGTGTAAGGACCATGTCGAAGCGGTCTGAGTTTCTAATGGGTTCTGGTAAGGTGTTCTCTCTACAGATGTAACCAAACTTTTTCGCCCCCCTGAAACTTCTGTGGTACCCCTCTGGGTAAGGAGAAGTTGTTCCTGTGTTCTATCATGACTGTATCCCTATGTTGTTGCTGCTGTGTGGAGGAACCCTTTGCGGGGGTCATGTATGTAACAACGATCTTCCCCTTTGGGAGCGAATCAGACAGAAAATAAATTTCCTAGTCTGTGAGATGAGCTTGCTGCCTTTCTTAGCAGTGATCAAAGAGGTGGTGGTAGGTGGAGCTACCTCTGGTATCCTGTATAATGAATTATCCAAAGAAATAATGACAGCGCGAGGCCTTGACTCATACATAGAATGTCGCCTCCGCAAGTATGGCTGGCCTAATAGTACATCACAAACATCCAGAGGTGTAACATCACACAATACCTCATCTGTGAAGGGCTTGATGCTGTAGGGAAGGCGACACTGCCGGTGAACTTTGAGATCCCGTCCTTCGTGAAGCCACCTGATACTGTACGGTTGTGGGTGTGGTGTAGTTGGTAGGCCCAACCGCTTCACGACCTCTGCTGAAACGAGGTTCTTTTGGCTGCCACTGTCGACAATGAATTGCAGCGGCGAACCCTTCACCCACATCTGTGAGTGGAAAAGACGTTCCCCCTCCTCTGGCTCTTCGGGCTCATTCTTCTGGATCTTGGCAGTGGCAACAGTGGCACTAGGATCCGCATCAATGATTTGCTTCCCTTTGCCATCCCCCTTGTCAGGTTCCGGCTCAGAGTCAGAACATACATCTGATTCAGAAGCCTTCAACTCGGCCACTAGTGACTGCCTGGTCCGACACTCACTTGTGTTATGAGTGGGACTCTTATGGAACTCACACCACTTTCCTGTGTCCTTCTTCGGCTTCATGGTGTTGTTCTTTTCTTGCAGCTTAGAGGGGTTGTCTTAGGTCACCCCGCCTTGGCTTTGTCCTTTGGGCTTCGGATTTGCAGATCCAAAGTCTCACTTTTTTTGTTTGAACTTTTGCTCGATTTTGACAACGTATCGGTATGTTGTGCCAAGTGAGGAGATGTTCAAGAACTCCATCTCTTCCTGGATGTATCTGTGTAGGCAGCCGCGGTATTTGAGTACCAGATGCAGCTCAGAATCTTTGATACCCAACTGTGTGCGAAGGGTATGAAAAATATTTGTGAACTCTCGTACATCTTGGTCTCATCCCTGCCACAGTGTGGTCCATTTGATGTATTTGTCCTCATAGCTTTTGACAGGGTAGTACTGCTCCTTGATGGCGTCCCGGAAGTCATTCCAAGTGGGCGAAGCTGAAAACAGTGAGTCTGTACTTTCATCCTTCTGCTCGCAGTATGTTTCCCACCAGTCCTTGACGTGGGGGGCTGCTTTGAGGAGAGCGAAAACAATCTTTTCCCGACTTGAAAATTCATGAACAGAAAAATATGCATCTAGCATATTTAACCAAATATCTACGGCATCTGCGTTTATTTGACCCTCGAAGATGGAGATTTCAAAATTAACTTGTACCTTAAACGGTGTGGTGTTTCCAGAGTAGCTGTTGGAAGCCAATGCGTCGCCTCTGGGTAGCCGCTGAAGGATCTGTGCAAAGCTATCCATCATCGCGTTCCTTTGTCGCTCAAGGGTTTCTTCGAGCAAGATTCTGATAGGATATCCTGCCCCCTCGTCTTTATTCTCATCCGCCATGGGAGGTCGTCGAGATTTGCGAGGCTAGTCTTGCAAAGGTTCGACGAATTCAAGCCCTAACTCCTTATATCCCGACCTCGTTGGGCACATGCAAAGAAAAACAGAGAAAAAGCAGACCGCTTTGATACCACTGATCCGGATTTAAGCAGGAACACAATAGATTACAGAGATAACCATAAATACAGAGATGCGATAACCATAAAAACAAAGATGCAGTGGAAATAATACTTCATTTCATTAATGGAGAATACTGAAATATGCTTACAAATAGAAATAACCCAGCTAGGGCGATGGTAGCTTATCTCTGAGAAGAGATGTGTCGGCTACCTGCCTCTGAACTGTTTCGAACTATCTTTACAATGAGGCTCGAAGGCCTATTTATTATTTAGAAACAATGGAAAACCCTTAACATTCCAAAACCTAACCCTAGAAGATGAAACGCCAAACTATGGGCCCCATTTGGGTAAATTGGTACATCAACTTCCCGGGGTCGTAACTTTGGCATACGATCTCCGTTTGACACACATGATAGCCCATTGGAAAGATCTCTCCGAGGACTACAACGAAAAAGATTATTTTTATAAAAAAAAATTGTGAAGGTAGATTTCCCAAAAAACGTCGTTTAGGGCCTCAAAACGGCTCCGGAAGTTTAGGACCCGAAAAATTGCTAAAAATAGTAAATTGCGCTATAATTAAGGAAACTAAAAAAATGAAAGAGACAGTTGTGGGGGTCCAAATGGGATAGGTGGGTGGCCGCCAACATCCACTTGGATCAGCTATACAAAAAGTTTGAGAGAGAGAGAGAGAGAGAGAGGTTGATGCTTTGGGCTGCGTGCTTGCTTTGAGAAAGCTCTTTTTCCCTACAAAACAAAAAGCACAAAACCCAACACGGACATGCAAAAAAAAAATGAACCTCGCGGCTCGAAGCTAGCTTTAGCCAAAAACTAGATATTTTCAAAAACGAATCTTGCGGCTCGAAGTTAGCTTTAGCCGAAAACTAAATATTTTTTTTCGATGTTTTTGATTTTCCGAGATCACACTGAGGCGCAGCGGAAAAGAGCATACACATGAGAAAAATCCTTCCTTTTTGTTTCTGATTTGCCCAGATCGCACAGAGTCGTAGGGAAAAGAGCATACGCAGAATTGAAAGGTATAGATCCGGCAATAAAAAAGCTAAATAAACCGAAAACCTAAATAAACAGAGAGAAAATAACTATAAACTACAAATAAACACTGTATACCTCTAGATCTTAAAAATGACGCAGCTAGGGCTACCGGAAACCTTTTCGCGTGAAACGAAATGGGTTCCTCACTGGAACAGATGGTCCCAACACAATAGAGTAGTCCTCTCGACCCGAAAGTAGTCAGAAACAGTAGATCTAGGAAACGACAGTCGGATGCAGTTCTACCGGCTTCAGATTTGGATCACCAAGGGACGCGGCCCTCAAATAGCTTTGATACCATGTAGGAATTTACAGGGTAAGTTCCTCAGACAGAACACCAAAGGACACCGCTCACAAACAGATCACAGATCAATACACCAGTATTTTTGACGTGGTTAAAACCCCCAAAGAGGGAAACAATCTATGGCCTGAGGCAACGCGGCAACTTCAGGAAATTTATTAATAAAAGAATGAAAATTTACATAAGCTTCTATCATGCATGGTTAACCTACAAATGACCCTCCATGCTCTTTAAATAGAGATCATGGACCAATCGGGTGTTAAGCCACGGATCAAGTGTTGGTAATACCGAGGAGAGAATGAACTGTCGGATCACTACATATTGTGACCGTCGGATTGTAAGTTACAAAATGTACATAGTAAAGAAACACACTTTACCTAACTCTATACTAGACCAAGTTGTACTTAACTATTTCCTATGTGTCGGAATATCCTAACACTTTGGGGATATGAAAACCCTACAATTATCTCTGACACTTTCCCTCGTGGATGTTTATTCCAAGTCAGTTACATTTACCCTACTGGGGTTTGGATTTGTACCTAGTTCTACTGGTTGGTTATGAATTGAGGGCTTTCTCCATAATACAAGCCCGATGTTTTCTTTTTCCACGAATATGGAAGCTCCTAGAGTCGAGAGAATTCCTATCCTGGAATTCTCGTCTTTTGATTTGTAACCTCGTGTCATTATTTCTCTGTTATATTTTTTTGTTTTTGTTTTTTCCTGACTAGGTAATCTCGGAAGGCCCTAATAGTTAAAGGTGTAGACCCTCGGTTACTAGGTTATGAGATTAACTCACTCAGGTTGTAAGAGACTTATGTGGATTTATAAAGAATGTGCCAACAATAGTATTCCAAACTGTCTAGAATTTCAAATGTAATATATTTTATATCAAAGTTTATATAAAATAAGTGTGCATGTAGTCATAGGATTCCCTTCTCTCATTTTTCTTCAGCTACCGAATTGATATTGTGTTTTTACCATAGTAATCATAGTTTTATTTTCTTCAAATTAACATAGTATTTTGTATTAAGATGAACTAAATAATTCTTTCCTTATCATGGTTTTGCATATTACTTGTTAAGAGCACCTCTACAGGGAATTCCATTTGTTTTCTCACATGGTATAAGTTTTGCTACTGTGTACAATATCTCTCTTTTGGTTAATACCACAATTATAATCATATTTGTTTCTAAATTATAACAGTAAATCATACTGCCGGTCATTTGGCTACTATAAATATTTAACATAACATGCTATTATTATTTCAACCTCAACAATTAATTCATCTCTTAATATAGTTAAATCAACATTCCAAGAAATCTGGTTTTGATTCCAATAGTTGAATTACTGTTGTCATAGTTTTTGAGCGATCTCCTCCCTTATCGCTCTTCCTTTCCATCTTTATCTTAACTATTATATCTACTACTTGTAATTTTTTATTTATGCTCAGATCTCTTATCTAGTTTATATGTTTCTACTACAACAAAAAATCAACTCTTATAATTACTCTCTCTACTCTTGTTCGCAGTAGAGTTTTGTGTTATAGCTAGCAGTGTGTTACTGTTTTAACTCTACCTCCCATTTCTACATTATTAACATAATATGATTAATTGTGGCATATTAAACCATATCCATTTTCCAGATCCACTAAGTTATAGTGCGAAAATAATAATTACCACGTCTTCTGTCCTCCTAGCAAAACAAGCTTTAAAATGGTAGAATTCTATCTATAATAAGAAAAATTCAGAGAAAGTATGCAATATTAATAATTAAGGGAACATGTAAACTCAAGAATCACATAAAGTGTACAAATTAAGTTAATAAAAGCTATGTTCACAATATCCCACTCGCTTTACTACAAAACCAATTATTATATCACTTGAATTTATAGTACCAACCATCTAATTAGAGTAGCTACTTATACCCCTTACATACAGGAAAATGAGACATATACCATCAGTTTCGACATATTCCCTGTTTGTCTACAGAAAAATAAGTTAACATGGCAGGGAGTCTAACAGTAAATGGAGGATTAAAACAAGATCCGCAAGCAGCGGTAGTCCCTGCCGGGGTTTAGATGTCGTTTGTTCATATTACCTAATGGCATGGGCAACTTAATGTTTTATCGAGAGTGTAACAATGGCTTTGGAATCCCACGCCATGCTCTCCACCTTCAAAAATAACCATGCGCCATCGCAGTCAATATCAGCGAACTTAGCACTTAACCAAGTTGGTCAAATGGGGCCCGTTCATTTGCGTTGTTCCTTCGAAGAGGGTTTTGCTCTGCAAATTTTTCCGGCGATGGTGGCCCTGTAACTCTTCCAACACTCGTGAATTCCTTTCTCCCCTTGCTACTCTATTTTCCAGTTTCTATGGCTGAGTATCTGAATTTACCTTTGTTCTGGTTGTTTGCAGGTGGTGGACCGTCGGCCAACCTCATTACCTTCCTTACAGACTCGGTGCAACAGGGATCCCCTAATGGAATGCCCTGAGCTAAAGAAATCGTAAAAGATTGTAGCATTACATTTCAGAATCTGCTATTTTGTGCAGTCCAATCCATCCATGCACTTGTACACGTCTAGAGTCCGGTTCTCTTTACCCGCAATGTAGACGGAAGCGTCTCCATGTTGTGATAAGGGTATGTGGAGATTATCGAAAAAATTGCAGTTCTCGCCCCTGACAATACTTAAGATGCTTGGAGAGTCCATCCTTAGTATTGTGTAATTCTGGCCATGAATGTGCATAACTGGAATCGACTTCTGCGCACAGTTGATCTGAAATCGGGGGTGACCGCACCCACGATTCCCTACACCAAAAGGATACGTTAGATTCATGGTCCCACATTTAAGGCAATAATCATATTGCGCATCGAAGCATAACGAGCAGCGGATTAAAGAGGCACAACACGCAGTGAGGATAAGAAATAAGACGTGTGGAGGCGGTGAAGGAAGAAAGCAAGGAACATATAATTCCATAATGACAGGCAGAGATAGGGTTCGATCTTGGCAAAACAAAAATGATTAGAGTCACAAAATGGAGGCGAGGGTAACATTGGAATGATTTTCAGAAATGATCATTCTGAGAGAAAAATGATGGTGTGTAGAATAATTTCAGAAAGCAAGTTTATAGGAAATCGAGGCGGAATTTCTTATTATTATTATGTCATCTTTAGGTCTATTTTTTTTTAAATAAATGTAGTCAAGTAATGGCTAAAGGTGCACTATATAGCTTTACGTTTTTGTTTTGTTTTTTAATTCCAGTGATATAATTATTTAATATGATTGTAAATAAAAGTTTGAAAACTTTGTTAGTCCAGTACCATACATGCCCAAAGAAAAACCAAAACATTAAAAAGGTTAAAATACAGCCCGCTGAATTCCACTGTTGCAGATCCGCTTATTTATTAATTAAGTTAAGAGCTTTTCGTGAAATCTAAGACTCAGACTCAGCTTATCTATAATTTACTAATCGAATGAACAGTCATCCCTCACATCGTCGACTCAGACATGACTTCCCTGTAATTTATTAATCAAACGAACTGTGTCTCTCACTGGACTAAGCTTCCACTGATTTTTGTCCCACCAATTAATGAGCCAAGAGAATTAAGTACTACAAGGGTGCTCATACCTTTGGAACCAATAATTAGATGGATCCTAAAATTAAATATACCGAAGTGCTCATAGCATTTGAAGTAATAATCAGGTTGATACTAAAACCACATCAGCCAACTACTAATTTATTACTTGTAACTGACTCTAACTCAGCTTTACATGCTCACAAAATTTGAGTTAATAATTAATTAAAGATTCAATAAGCGGCGGTAGTCCCTGGGGTTTACCAGATGTAACCAGATGTCGCTTGTTCATATTACCTCATGGCGCGGGAAACTTAATGTATTATCAGGAGTGTAACAATGGCTTCGGAATCCCACGCCATGCTCTCCACCTTCAAAAATAACCATGCGCCGTCGCCGTCAATACCAGCGAACTTAACACTTCAATAAATAATCCGGGAATGGATGAAAAAGTTTGACACGTGTTTCTTACCACAGACACGTTATCAACTGCATGAACCAAGTTGGTCAAATGGGGCCCGTTCATTTGCGTTGTTCCTTAGGAGAGGGTTTTGCTCTGCAAATTTTTCCGGCGATGGTGGCCCTGTAACTCTTCCAACACTCATGAATTCCTTTCTCCCCTTGCTACTCTATTTTCCAGTTTTTATGGCTGAGTATCTGAATTTACCTTTGTTGTGGTTGTTTGTAGGTGGTGGACCATCGGCCAACCTCATTACCTCCCTTACAGACTCGGTGCAACAGGGATCAATCACGGTGGGTAAATTCTTGTGCAATTACATTTTATTTATTTTTCTGTTGATTTGGTTTTCAACTATTTAAGTTTTGCATGCTCTGGCCACCCTAGCAAGTTACCCTGCAACTAAGCATGGAGTTTAATGGACTCCGACCATTTGTTCCTCGGTCAAATCTACAAGGACAACATCACAGGTGCAGTTCTAGGTATTAGGGTGTAATTTTAATTCCCAAGATTCAGGGATTCTTGTTACTGCTTCGAGTTCTCAAATTATAGTGTTGTGGCTAGATTTTTCATTGGCTGAAAGACATTTTTTATTTTCTTTTTTTAAGGAATGCAACAACTTCCAACTGTAATTTTGTTCTTCCATAAAGCTTTTAATAAAATTTCCTCATTTGTTGTTTGTTTACTAGGAAGGATCTGCCCTAATGGGGTCTTAGCACATTGAGGTTATGATTTTTTGTAAACAGATTGTTCCTTTAGTTCTTGAATTCGTGTTTATGGTAGCATTATGGCGGTTGACTTTATAACTATGCTATTTTAGTTAACAGCCATACGGCCCTGTTACAGTCTTATATCATGAAAACTCTCGCACTGGTGATTTGAAACAGATTTGATGTTGCAGTTGTTTAAATTTTCATTTGAACCTGGGCTCTAAACAATAGATAAATCATGTGATAAATTATCCTAATGCACTGGATGAATAGCTATTTTTGCATTGTTATGAGTATGCTTGCAAATTTATGTTCTCAAGCCTTTACAAATTCCATGATTTCAACCCTTTGTCTGAACCTTTTGGACTTCTCTTTAAATCCTGAACCTTGCCGAGCTTTGCTAATTTAATGGTGAGTTTTATCATGTTCTTTTGCACTGGCTAATTTATTCAGAATTTCATTTTGCCAATATCTAACATAAACACAAATCAGGGGACTTGGAATTTACTAATTACAGGAGGCGGCCCGAAATCGATTAGAATTATATATAAAATAATTGTATTTAGGACAAAGGCTTTAAGATCTTATCTTCATCCCCATAGAATTCCCTGACCAGCAATCTGGAATCCTGAACGAGGGCTTCGCTTCACTCTTTCTCCTTATGACATCAAATAGTTTATGCCTCTTTTGGCAGGTTGTACGTGTTGAAACCAAAAGTGGCTCAATGCCGGCATTATAATCTCCCAATAATGTGCATCCATCTGCACCTTGAATAGGCTGCTGACCCGGGAATTATAATCTCCCAATAGTGCGCATCCCTCTGCACCTTGAACAGGCTGTTGCCCTTAGGGGTCTAGACGTAGAAATCAATCCAACTTCTAAGCCTGCTGATACAACCTGCTGCTTGCCAAAAATGGTAGGTCAGAGTTGCCAGCAACCTGAAGGCAGAGTTGTGGCCCTCGGCCTCTACATTCCATGATAATAATGTTTATTGAACTCTCTAACTATATTTTTTTTGTTCCTGGCGAATTTATTGCAGAGAGTATCAACTAACCTGCAAAAATGGGGCCGCTTCATACTGACATAGATCTTTCTTCTTTCTTCAGGTACAGGCAAGGCATAATTTATGACCTGCTCAACAGCGAATGCTCTCTTTGCAGAACCAACGTCTTTGCAGTGGAAGCTAGAGGTTGTAGGTGGCCGGAGCCAATTCTCTACGCTATGGAGCTGCAAGTTAAGATAAGAAGGATATTGCGTGGAATGAAGAGAGGACAGGAGATAAAAGAGATGACAAGTGGCAAGAAGAAGCTGGAGGTGGCGTCTTGCGTTTTAGTTTTAAAAACTTTGCATAAAACAATTTACTTGATCGCTCACACATTTGTTTTGAAAAACCTTATGATAAAATAACTTTCCCTCATTGAAATAACATCGGGGCACGTGAGGCCGGCAATAAGACGTCCAAACAAAAACATTGGATAAAAATTTGTTGAGCTGAACATTTTATTTAAAACATTGGTTTAAACTTGGAATGTACCGAATGTATTAATCGGTCAAAGCGATTTAATCGTTGGTCAATGCCATATCGAACGCTATAGTCCCTGCTATGCCGGAGGCAGGGACTAATAACATAGAAGATAGAATAATAGTGCACAGAGAAATAAGATAATACAACAAACTGTCTAACAAGAGTCACTATTAGGAATTCACTTGAGGATTTTACACTTGTTTGTGCCACTCAACCATGAAATGAGTTATTTCTATTCACCTCCGAGCTCAGATGAACTTGCCAGGGTTGATGGTATCAACAGTGTTTATTAATCTCTTCAATAGGTATTTAATAACTTTCTTGCATGATTAATTTCCTTCATTGGTGTCCTTCTTTTGTGGTTCATTTTATCCACTTGCCTAAGATTTTCCTTAAAATCTCACCTTTCTCTCCTGCAACACTTTATGCTTATATCAACTTAGAATTTTACCCCAGCCAAGTGATTGAATGGATTTTTCTCTCATCCACTAAAACTTATCTAGAATAATATCTAGATCTATAATCCTTATCATGAAAGGATTAACCTAATCTCATTTACTAATGAGATTTATTTTGTTTTTATTTCTTTGGAAATAATCTCATATTCAAGTGTTTCATTCCCAAGTACCTCAATTCCATTTTTTTATTTATTAATAAAATTAGTTATTTATTTACATTTAAACCTTTCAATGTACTTCATGGCTTTACCACCATCCCTACTAACACCATTCAGTCTGAACAAAGATAAAACATTACAACAATGAAGGGATATTACATTCTCCCCCCTTTTTAATTCACACCATCCTCATTGTTTATTCCCCAGTTACTTCCCTGGGAACGAATGCTGGGAATTTTTTTGACATCTCATCTCCCCACTCTCATGTATTCTCTTTGGAATTAAAATGCTTCAATTGCACCTCAACCCGAACAATGACTTAATTCCGAAGCGAGATCTCTTTCTGGTCTAGGATATAGAGACGTTCTACCATAAAATCTCCTTCGGGTTTCACTTGTAAGATTTTCCAATCAACTATGTAAGAGCCATCATGTACATATTTCTTAAGTAGTGGTACATATTAACTTTAATATGGCTGCGTAATGCTAATTGATAGGGTACGGGTCCAAATTTTTCTAAAATTTCGAACAACTGAAAACATCATCATGCTAACTTTGGACAGGTTCCTGTTCTTAAAATAATTTTCATTGGTTTTACCCTCAAATAATCATGATTCCCAATTTTTTACTTTCTTGTATGTTCTCTTTTTATTTGCATCATTTTCCTCTCAGTCATGGGCGGTTTTAATATTCTGTTGAATCCTCTGTACTTTCAGTAAAATTCTGTTTTTTCTAAAGACGGAAAGGAAATTCCTCTTATCTTTCATTTGTACAACTGTCACTTCAATACCAACCGTTCTCTCTCCAATTTTCTTTGTGCGATCGCTCAACTTTGAATCACACCTACTCATACATTTATTTCCGCTCCTTTCTAGCATTTTTTTTATACCTAATAGATATGTGCTTCATACATTTCATACACATCCAAACAATTATCCACATGCATCCAAGAAAAGTCAGTATCCTTGATATAGTATCTCAATAAAAAAAAATATCATTTTCATACTTTTATTCACAGTTATACCAAGTTGCATGATCGTTATTGAATGCAACATTTGAAGTATGAAATTGACCATTTTTCCTTTCACATTTATTCCAAAGAGGAAAGTAATAATTAATGGAATACTTGCATCATTTTATCTTATACTATTATTTCAATAGTATTGTATCAAATATACATCTATCATGCATTACTTAAGTGTAAGAAAACCTACTATCTTAGCCACTTCCATAGTTATAATTTCGTAGTTTTGTTTGAACATGGATGTAATCAAGTCCATTCTTATGGTTTTTCTACTCACTTCCAAATACTTTCGTAACTGATGCAAGTATGAGATCATAAATGAATAATTCACAACATCAACATAAATAAATAAATATTATGTTAATACTCTTAAGTTCCATGGTTTTAGCGACAAGTGTAATTTCTCAAACCTATAACATCTATTCCTTTTTTCTACATCTTATCCACTATCGTCCTTCAACTCACTCCCTTGAGTTGTACAATTTGTCCTGCATCATTCAACAATTTTCATTTTAGGGTATGTTGGGCTTCTGTATTAATTCCTATCAAGATTCCAAATTTTCCTGGTGATATAATTACAATCCACCAATTTATAGTCACTTTTTGTTCATTATATATTTTTGAAGTTTTTGATGAGATCACAATACTAATCTCTAATCCTACATAATTCTTATATTGAGAATTGATGCCCAATCAAAAATTTCTTCACCCTTTTTGTGGTCTGTTCAATTTTTCCTAAAAGAATATCTGACTTTGGTCCATTGTACCTTATTCATTTGTATGTAAGGCTGATGATTATTCCTCATTTCGATACTTTCTTCCAATGCTATCATGTTTTTATAGCTTCTTGGGCTTTTAAATACCAATATTACAACTATTCTCAATGTGAGAGTCTATAATTGGTCTATATACTTTCTTATTTTTGTGATTACTTTATCTATTAATCACAATGTTTGGTGATATTATATCTTATCTCACATATATACCACTCACATACTAAATCCTTCACATATGTGTGTCCTCTCATTGAATCTTTCCACAAGGCTTCCTTGTTCCTTAGAATCAACTATCCCATGTCCCTAAGGTATCTTCTTATCACCTGCTTTTCTTGATTATAAATTCTTTATATTATATTCCATGTATATATTTTGAAGAAACTTCACAATAATTCTTTATTCGGCAAGTTTGAATCCCATACTTCCACGTAAGTTTTTTTTTTTCATTATCACATCATGGACTTATTCTGTTAGGCAGTGCTTCTGTCTTTTATCAACAAGAATAAGATAGCCATTTTTTTCCTATTCAACTATTCATGTCTGTTTGTTTTTGTTATTGGTTTCATGAAATTCAACATTGGTTAGTAAATCTTTGAAATATGTTGATGCACTCAATTTGGAGGAAATTCACACCCACGTTGATTTTCATTCTCTATTTGATTCTTGTTCTCTTAAATATATTTTGGGGTATGATCATTGATATATTCTTTGCAGCGTTCCTCATAAGTTCTTTTTTTTTTTGTTTTAATTAATTAATTTATTTACCTTTATAGTATTACGGTCCATGGTGCCATTAGTGTTATTGTAAATACTTCATTATAGTAAGCATGTTAAGGTGAAAATATTTCTCCCATAACCAACCTATTTTGGTTTCCTAACTAAAATGAGTATCTTTGCTTTTCAAAATAGTATTTCGAAGGTTATTAAGGAAATATCAAAGTGTTTACACATAGTGTGCACTCCCTCTAGGGTGTGTATCTATTACTAGTTTAAGGAGTTGAGTTGATTTCTAATTTCAACAATCACCAATGAAAAACGTTGTAGGCGGCCTTTAACTTAATCAATCATAATTATTTATATTACACTCTCTAAACTGTATGTTTCAACTTTGTTATAAGAGAGTTGTCATAGAAGAAATTCAACCTTGACTAAATATGTTTAAAACATAAGAAAATCTTAATATGCTACCCGTCCATGTCAAAGCCTTCTTATAGGCCTGTGTGTACTCTATCCGGTCAGATTTAATTTGCAACTCAATGTGTTATTTATCGTAGGAGGTTACAATCATAGTTTCCTCTTTGTCATTTTTTCCTGAATCACAAGAATAGAGTATTTTATCTCATATACCTTCATGATGTATTTAAAATTGGCAAAGAATAATATTTGAGTAGCAAGTGATGTGCAATTTTTTGATTTCCAATACCATTTCCCCAACTCCTATTCATACCCACAAATTAAGTAGGTTATTTATGTTGTCCATTATTCCACAATTATGACAATCCATTGGTCTAGACTAAATACATTTAGTTCAATTTTGTGATATAACTTACTCCTGCAACTTATTTCACCATGGAAATAAGGAATGATTCTCGGAGACAACATTCCATTCGCTTAGATTTCCAGGCTTATAATAGATCACAGTAAAACCTAAAGTTTTTTCACAATCAATGGTGCCTGACATTACTTTTGTTAAAGTTATAAGGTATTAAGTGTCTCATTCTTCAAGAAGCAAGGATCACTCTGTGAACAGTTCAATTTAAGCATAAGTGTGGTTGGCTTGGTAATTGTTACCTAAATTATTTATTAATTATTTATTTCTACGGAAAACCGAGATCTCAGCTAAATATAACTTTGAACTTTCCCCAAAAGTGGTTGACTTCGGGTCAACTCTCAAAATAACTTTTAAATTCTAAAGCTCAGTTGACACAATAAAATAATGTAATTAATGTATTGTTGTAGTGGTTAAATGTCTAGAATCACTACCCTAGTACACCCACAATAAGATCTAGGAAAATGTTACTTGGAAATCCGAACTTTGCTACAGAGTTGAAGCATAAACTTATGAAAAATGGATTAGAACCTTTCATGCGCATTGTGCAACAAAAGAAAACGATCTGCATTGATTCATGTATATCCTCCCACACTACATTCTAACAAACAGATGGATGATGAGTATGTCTGTACGAATCAAGATCACCTAGACTAACTTGAACATACATAACTAGAGTATATGTAGAGCAACTACATGATATTCATTCCTTCAACCTTGTTGTTTCCGGGTCTTTTGTAAACTAACAAAATTATGGACTATGAATCGTTCATTTGTTCTTTGTTGTAACTTTACTATCAAAGAGGATATTTTCTTTGATATATGTAGGTTGATCCAAGAATACTTCCCTAGATTTGGAAGCAATGAAATAATACATAGAATGACTAAAAAGCCTATTCCCCAATGAGTGATAATATTCAAAAACCAAACAATTTTTAGCAACAACTATATTTCTCCAACCACTGCTATAAATATACACGGATCTAAAAACCTTTCACCTTCTTATACACTATGATATTCTCATCCCAAACGCTGTAGATGAGGCTATGATAACATAACACCAATGATATGAATTCATAATTAGTTTTACATTAGGTCTGAAGGTTGAACATAGATCTTTGATACCATCTGTCACATCTCTAACAAAATCAAGCAAACTAGGAAGAGATTATATATATATATATATATATATATATATATATATATATATATATTTATATCTATATATTTTTTCTCCTATGTTTGCATCACTATAACATCTCTATTATCGCAAAATTTATCCTTCATTATAATTTTGATGATACGGTAAATATTGATTTAACCTTCAACCCTTAGATATCTTACTTTTTCAAAAGTTAAAGAGGAAATCTCATTAGTAAGATGATTCTAATTATGTGTAGTAGTGACTTAGAAATTATAATGTATCCAACCCTTACTGTTTCACCTTATGTTTAATTCTTTCTAACCCAAAGCAACAATGGAATACTCTTTAAAATATTGTCGTGGAGTTATTATTGTAATGGAAATATAGCCATGGTATTTGGTATAGAGATTTAATATTTGCACTTTTCCTTGTGTTTGTGTACATCTATACATGTTGTGGTAATATTATTGACTGATACATGGCCTCTCCTAAAAAATCTACGCATGCCTTAACCATTCAGGTTATGAGGTTATACGATTTTTGTTCTTTTCCTTTAATGTTTCCTGTTGCACTCTACCTTGGGCTTTAGGGGTTTCATTCAACGAAATTCATCTTTGCAACCTTCACGTGAGTGCATGTGAACACTTGGTTCATTTTCAATGCTCTCGATGGGCTTAGGTAACTGAAGGGTTGAGATCTGTTATTCTAACCTTGATTATTCCATTCGGTAGGCCCTTAGTTTCAATTTTGCTTTCTTTGCCGCCTTGTTTGCTTGGTGTCTCTGCAACCCAGTTATGGAGTCATCTGTCAGTGCATGGCTTCCAGAAAAATTCCAAGGTTTATGGAGGTAAAATAACTTCACTCCCACTGTCCTTCAACTCTTCAGGTCACATTTCATGTCTTTACTCGATTTAATCATGGTCTTCTTATCTGGCACAACACAGAGAAATTTGAGATTCTTTTAACACACTGTTCTTTTTCTCTGTTTTGGGTTAATTCCTTTCTCCATTTGTTGGATCTCTAGATTTTTGTTCGATGGCTTTGGAACTTCATCCAGTAATGTTGTTTCCTTTCCTAGCTTAGATTCCACTTACTCCAAGTATTTACTTGGTTTTTGGTCAACCATTTTCATGATACGTTGTTGTTTCCTTTTTGACAGGAACATTGTGCCTGAATCTGAAGGTTTCAAATCTTTAATGGGTCTATTGATTATGCAGGAGGTTTGATAGGAAGCTAATGGCCTACATCAGAAACTCTCGGCAATAATTATTCAATGCTATCTCTCAATGGTAAGTTAATTTGGGTTCAATTTTGCAATTTGGCTTGTCTATACCTTTATGTTGAAATTCCTATAGTTATGGTTGTTTTCATTTCTTATCAATGCTTTCTCCATTGTTGGAATTTAAACACAGTTGGTTATTTCATCATATTGTTGTTTTGAAAGGCACAGACAACCCCAAATTCCTTCTCCAGGGCCGAACATGGAAGGTTTGTTTGTTCCCCAAATTAATTGGTCTTTGCTTCATGATTACTGCCCTTGAACTTTTTTATATATTAATTCATACCATTCTCCTTTGTATGGAAGGTACTTACATGAAAGTGATCTTCTTACGAATACCCTCTGGGGATAACAAGACCCTAAAATTATCTCTGATGCTTTGCCTCGTGGATGTTTATTCTAGGCTGGTTACATTTACCCTGCTAGGGCTTGGAGTTGTACCCAGTTTTGCTAGTTGTTTATCAGTTGAGGGCTTCCCCCATAATACATGCCTGATGTTTTCTTTTTCCTTGAATGTGGAAGCTCCTAGAGTCGAGATAATTCCCATCTTGAAATTATCCTCTTCTAATTTGTAACCTTGTGTCAATATTTATTTGTTATATATATATATATATATATTCCCAACTAGGTAAACTTGGAAGGCCCCAATGGTTGAGGGTGCATACACCCATTACCAAGTTATGAGTTTAACTCGCTCAGGATGTAAAATACTTATGTGGATTTATAAAAATTGTGCTAATAGTACTATTCCAAATTGTCTAGAGTTTCAAATTCCATTTATTTTATACCAAAGTTTATATAAAATAAGTGTGCATGTATTCATCGGATTCCCTTCTCTCATTTTTCTTCAGCTATTGAATTAATCTATGAGTAGTTCCACTCAAGTTTCATATTATGTTTTACGGTATAAATCATAGTTTCATTTTCTTCAAATTTCCATAGGTATTTTGTATTAAGATGAACTAAATGATTGTTTCCTTATAATGGTTTTGCATATTATTGCTTAAGAGCATCTCTACAGGAAATTAAATTTTTTTCCCATGTGGTATAAGTTATGTTGTTGTGTACGATATCTCTCTTTTGGTTAATACCACAATTACAATCATATTTATTTGTAAACTATAACAATAAATCATACAATCACTCATTTCTCTACTGTAAATATTTAACTTAGCATGCTATTACTATTTCCACCTCAACAATCAATTCATCTCTTAATATAGCTAAATCAGCATTCCCAGAAACCTGGTTTTGATTCCAATAGTTGACTTATGGTTTTCTTAGTTTTTAAGCGATTTCCTTCCTGGTCGCTCTTCCTTCCCATCTTCATCTTAACTATTATATAAACTACCTGTAAGATTTGTCTTATTGTCGGATCTCTTATCTGGTTTATATCTTTCTACTACAACAAAAATTCAAGTTTTATAATTACTCTCTCTACTTTCATTCACAGTACAGTTTTCTTCTATATCTGATAGTGCGTTAATGTTTTAACTCTACCTCCCATTTCTACATTATTAACATAATATGATTAATTCTGGCCTATTAATACCATATCCATTTTTCAGAGCCACTAATTTATAATGTTGAAATAATAATTCATAGTATTCATACAAGGCTTTGAAGACAACATCTTCTGTCCTCCCAGTAAAACATGCTTTACAATGGTAGAATTCAATATATAATAAGAAAAATTCAGAGAAAGTATGCAATATTAAACTTTCAGGGAACATGCAAACTCTAGAATCACATAGAGCATACAAAGGTAAATTAATAAAAGCTATGTTCACAAGATCCCACTCACTTGACTGCAAAACCAGTTATTATATCACCTGAATTTCTAGTACCAACCATATAATTACATTAGCTACCTATACCACTTACATATAGGAAATAAGACATAGCATTAGTTTCTACATATTCCCTATCCGTTTACAGAAAAATAAGATAACATGACAGGAGTATAACAGTAAACAAAGGATTAAAATAACATAGCAGATAGAATAATAGTGCACATAGAAATAAGATAATACAACAAACTATCTAACTAGAGTAATTGTTAATAATTCACTTGAGGATTTTACACTTGTGTTTGCCACACAACCATGAGCTGAGTTCCTTCAGTTCACTCTTGAGTTGAGATGAACTTGCAAGGGTATCAAAAACCTCTATTGATCCCTTCAATAGGTATTTAATATCTTTCTTTCATGATCCATTTCCTTTAGCGACGTCCCACTTTTGTGGTCATGTTTATCCACTTTCCTAAGATTTTCCTTAAAATCCCACCTTTCTCTGCCGCATCACTTTATGGTTATCTCAACTTAGCATTTTTCCCCAGCTAAGTGATTTAATGGATTTGTTCTCCCATCCATTAAAACTTATCTAGAATCTTATCTAGAATCCTTATCATGAAAGAATTATCCTAATCTCATTTACCAATGAGATTTCTTTTGCTTTTTTTCTTTGGCAAGAATCTCATATCCAAGTGTTTCATTCCTAAGTACTTCAATTCCCTTTATTTATTTATTAGTAAAATTAGTTATTTATTTACATAAACCGTTCAATGTGCTTCATGGCTTTACCGCCATTCCTACTAACATCATTCAATCTGAACAAAGAGACAACAATACATCGACAAAGGGATATTGCAATCTTATTTACCCTTTTAATTAAACAGATTAATTAAAAGAAGTTATAAGGACATGTGTCATATGAATATGATTTAAGATTGTTAGGGAATGTGGTGTTAGCAGTCCATGGTATAGTTCCATGATATTGTAACAAATCATATTTAATAATAATAATAATAATAAAGTTCCACGCTAGGGGTGGTGGACAAGGTGATAATAGCTCAAGCTCACGGTGTTAATGTCCATCCCATGCAGTACTCGGATGACAAGATGTGGTAAGTATGAAGGATTTGGGAATATAACCTAGAAAATTCTAGAGGCACTGATGATTATTTGGTTGTGGGTTATGTTGACTATCAGTGTTATTCATACATGTGAGATGACTGTGAGGTTTGCTGGAGGCTTTACTAGTGTGCATTTTGCAAGGAGTTTCTCCAGAGTGCCCTGCATACCATTCTTCAGGTGAGGAGCCTCTTGTGTGATTTTTAGTGCATGTTCTGAATTAAAGGTTATTTGAAAAAGACAAGTTTGTCATTTGGGACCCAGGTCGTTTGCTTAGATACCTCTTGGCCAATGTAGGAAGGGATGGGTGTTGGTAGAAAAATTATGTTTGTTGGTAATTCACAATCTTCAAATGATGGTTTGCTTTCTTTGTAGGGGTTAAGTGGTGACCTCAGTGGTCTAGTACTCAACATTGTGCTCCTGTGGGGAGGTCCTAGAGTTTTCTTTTCAGTTTTGTGCTTAATTGTAGTGGTATACTTTTTCTCTTTTGTTTCTGTTTGGAATGTGTTGGTGGGTGGTCTTCACCCATCTCCTTAAGCTAGAATTGTGGTGGTGGGGAATTCCCTCCCTCGTGTGGTTTTCCTAAGTCGTCAGTGGGTATTGGTTTTATTGTAGAATTTTTTTGGATAAGTTTGGGGAGTGCACTGTAATCCTTGAGGAAGAGTGGAATCTTGGAAGTTTTTGCTGGTTGCTAGATGTCGGTGGTTAGGCGCTATCCCATCTATTTGTACTGGTGAGATTCGACAACACTCACAGTGGGATCCCATTAGTCTTTTGGTCAGTTCTAGTTTGTGTACATGCCTTTGATGGTGGCTGGATTCTTGGTTCCAAGTCGTCCTCTCCTTCTCCTAAGCCTTTGTAAAATAAGGAAGGCCTAGCTGGCCATCCTTGACCCGATAAGGTTGGATTGTGATATTTCAAGGGATTGGTCAGGTATGTGGGTCCTAGTGATTTAGTTTTGAAAGAACTCAATATTTTGGTTGTTATTCTCATGTTGCATTAATGGGGACACCCACACCTTAGGGGAGGGAAACATGGTCATGACAATTGTCCTCTAGCTGATCAGTTAGTTGATGTTGGGGACATAGATCAACCATTAGGGAACTCACCTAGGTGTGTGTATTTACTTCCACCCTTTGACTCCTTGGAAGCTCAAATTAATGTCTTCCAGGAAAGTATTTACTAACAATCCCAACAATGACATGCTGATTGCAGTGATGTGATAAGTTTTCTCAACAACATCTAGCACAACTAGTGGTATATTATGCACCGCCATGAGTCCCTTTGAAGAGGCCAGGAGTTCCTTTAGGACATAATGGATAGATTTGATGGGTGTATCACCCATATGGAGTTGCATGTGGATGATGCTTTCCAGCATCATGGTGAGGGTGACAGTGCAACTTCGGATCCAAACAATTCTTAGGAATGATGAAGAGGACTGGTTATTTTTGTATTCTGCAGAGTTTTCAGTTTTATGGGTAATCGATATGTGGATGTATAGTTTTCTTTTGTTGTTATCCTGAACTTTTTGTTTGTACTTTCTAGCCAAAAAATTTGGGTTGAGTGAGGATTAACTTTTCTGGAAAAGTTGTTGAAACAATGTGATTTGATTCTGAATTACTGAAAAATGTTGATTGAAAAAAATAAATAATAAAGTTATAATTTAGTTAAGTTTTATGATTTTTTAATTCTTTTTAATGTGAGAAGTGTCATAATAATAAGTAATTTGATTTCTATAGCAATTTACTAGCCATTGAATTGGTATTGATACGTTACTAGTCATTGCAATATAATTAATAGAATATGGATTGTTTGATGTCAACCATTTATAAGCAAGGTTTATTTGTTGGGAGCCTTTGATGTTTGCCAACTTGTACTATGTTTCAAGTGAAAACTATTATCATTCCTTTGATATAATATAGTACTTTCTATAACCTTATCATGTTTTCTGTGTTGACCATTATTTTCATTGGACCATTTTTATGTACTAGGTTAGAACTTTTCGGTCTGTGTAGGTTCATAGAGGACCAAAATTTCTCCTTCAAAAATACCAACGTAGAGGGATCAAATTACTTAACGCGCAAACTTTTTTAGAGTGCAAAATACAATGTGTTATTTTTCATTGTTTAAATTGTATTTCTGAATGCTAAATAGAGTATATATATGGGACTAGATAAAAAGATTAACCATAAACACTTTTTTTCTATATATAGATATATATGAGTTGATATCGACATAAATTAGTTAACATAGATCTTCAAAGAGTTTATTTTACTTCTAATTACTTTACAATATATTCATTTTTTTATTTTAATTATAGCTAACATTATTTTTCTATTTAGAACATAAATTTTAAATTTTAAAATAGCACGGGTAGACGAAAAACTTAAACATCCCCATCCCCTCATACTGGGCTATATAATGAGCTTACACATCCACTTATTCTAGGTTGTAGAATAAACCTCTCAACTCAATCATTGTATTTAGTTAGATAAAATTTAATTATGGGAAATAGAGGCAATGTAATTTCTTTAAAAATTGTTGCAAGTTAACAATAAAATATATGAACAATAAAATAATTTAATCATTTCAATCAAAACGTAGAACAATAAAATAATTAATCATTTCAATCAAAACGTAAGCATTTCTAATGAGAAATTTATAGTATTTGGTTTATTCATTCTGTATAGCATAACTAAATTTAGAAATACTGAGAGTGATGTTATTGTAATGATGTCTACTCTATCTTCTTTTTAATATCAAACATGTTGCATCAAAGCATATTTATTGTCTCATTCAAAACACACAATCCCAAAGAGAACAAAATCAGAAGAGCACAAATAAATGATTTACAATATAGGAACGTGAAATGAATCCAGAGTCGTTGTACTAAAATAAATTTGTTACTTGCGACTCAAGTTATATGTATCAAATTGATATAAAACATAATCGTTATATTTATTATTATTATTATTTGTGTTTTAAATATATGGTCAATGTGGATAGGTCACGGAAGAAATTGCAAGATTACCAAATCAGAGTATGTATTTTCATTTTCCCTTACTGAGGAAGGTGCGATCCATAACCATGGATAGCCATTTTTGCCAGCAAGATGCGCTCACCTCAGCATTACGACTGAATTCTCCCTGAATCTCCGCTGCACCTTCCACGAGCCCTAGAAAAAATTAAAATTTGCAAATATTATTATTACAAGGCAAGGGATCATCGAATGGCAGCAAGCGGTTGGATCGTGGAAAGGCCACAGGTGCCTTTACAGCTAAATCTCTTCCCCTGCAACTTCTAGCAGCCTTCCTTCGCAGACGCTAAATTCGGGGATGGGCCCCCGAGAAATTTCGTGGGAAAATTCGGAGAAGATTCTAAACATGGACAGACAGCAGACGCCGTCGACTTGCCCAGAAACTCTCAGGAAGGATACGCGAATATGAGTTAACGCACACTCAATAGCTATATATAGTAATTACATGAGATGTGCTGAGCACCAGGGAAATTGAGATATTCTGGTTTGAGTACTTCTGAAATCCGTTACAGCACTTTAATGTGAGTAACGCCTTTCTTTGACGGCAATAGTTGTTCCGGAATAGGCGATATTAGTTGACTTTTTAGGGTTAAAGATTGAAGTTCATGTTGTAGTGAACACTGGAGTTGGCCTGTATTTGTGTTATTCTGACGGTGTCATCCCTTCTGCGCGTGAAAAGAATCGTTATGAGCTCCAGCAATCCCAGAAACATGAGGAGATTCTCCCCAAGGCGTTCTCCTTGGTGTGAGAATTACGACCGATTCAATAACGATGACGAGGACGAAATACAGAACGATGTTTTGAATATGCAGCCCAAGAAAATTCCACCGAATATTTTCAATAACAGCGATGATGAAGACGATAGACGCCCTGACTTATTTCTCGATATGTAATGACCTATGAAATTTATCCCGCATTGAAAAGAACCATGTAGATTCATTTGCAGATGGATTTCAACAATGAGAATTTCATGGTAATTATCATTCTGCTATATAATTTGAGTATTATTCTGGTTTTTTAATATTTGAAGAATTGACGTTGGTCGCAAGATTGTAGGAGACTTGCGAATTGTATTTCAATTTATGGAATATCTTGAGATATCAACCTTAACACCGTAACATAGATCTATGTTAATGTGAAGAAACAACGAGTAAATTATGTTAATTCTAAATTTATTAAACAATGAATAAAACTAAAAAGGAAAAGTATATTATCGAAGAGAGAACGATTTATGTTAATTTACCTTCATTGACATTATGATAATTAAGTAAATGGTTGTGCGTTTTTCCAAAAATATTGTTTTTAAATCTATGAGAATCCATGGAATATCTCATGTTTTTGTTTTTTTCATTATTATTATCCATGTCACAGGGAATATCTCATGCTGGTGTCTTTTTAATTATTATTATGATGCATATTATATTTATGTATATATAAAAATTGAAATCAAAATATATGATTTTAGATTTATTTAATTTTAGATTTAAAGAAGGATCAAATATCTCTAAATGTACATCTTTTCTCAAATTATTAATCCAAAGTTATTAAATCTAATAACATTAGTATTATAATATATTAATATTAATATTAAATTTAATGATGTTTTTTTAATTTTTTAGGACAACAAAATTTATAGTACGAGGTAATCATTAATAAAGTTATGTCAAATTAAATTTTTAAATATTACAATTTTGACGTGAAAATATTTATGTTTTTATAGATTTTAATATAACTATACCATATAGTTTTTATTTTTAAAATTTATTTTACAAATATTTAATTAAAGGAAATATTAAAAAATTGTGGAGTAATATTGTCCATTTTTTATGTTGAATTGTAATGTAGTTTTTTTATTTATATGATTATTTCATTTTTGTTTTGAATGGACATTAATTTTTATTATTATTTTGCTGGACATGTGACAGACTAACACATCTCCTTATAGTGAGTTGTAGGATATGTCTCTCAAGACAAAAAATTATTTATTATTTATATATATATATATATATATATATATATATTAAATAATTGAAATTCAAGATTAATGTTTACATTTTAATTATTATTATTATCCAATTTTAAAGTTAGGGCCAAGCCAAACATCAAATTGTTGTATGAGACTCCCTTTTGAGCAGGGATTTGACCACTGAGTCTCCAAATGCATACATACTTTACCCCTCTCATTTTGAACATGTAACCTCTTAAGAAGAAACACATGCTCTTAACGGTTAGATCCACTCAAACTATATCTATATCTATATATATATATATATATATATATATATATATATATAATGTTATTATTTTTATTTAAAAATATATCCCTTTATTTATATATAAAAAATTATATATTTATATATAAATATTTTAAAAAGTGAAATTAATAATAAATATATTAAGCAAAAGTAACTAAAATTAAATTATATATATATATAATGTTATTATTTTTATTTAAAAAAAATATATCCCTTTATTTATATATAAAAAATTATATATTTATATATAAATATTTTAAAAAGTGAAATTAATAATAAATATATTAAGCAAAAGTAACTAAAATTAAATTAACAAATATAAAATATAAATAATTAAAATTACACTACAACACATTTTATAAAGTTACTTAAAATTATATTTATAAAATCTCCATATGAAAATGCTTTTGTGAATGGGAGTATGAGATTAATTTATAAAATATTCATACACAAATATTTTTGTAGATAGGAGTATCAGATTAATTTATGAGAGGTTGAATAAAAACAATAAGTTTGTCTAAGGTATTTATGGGTTAATATACACATATTACATTTAGATATTATTTTAATATATAGAGTTTTTCAAATTTAACTTATTTTTAATTTCTCAATCATCACCAACAACTCACGAATCAACATTTCAGATATAGAATGTAAGTATTAATTCCATGTTTCCTCTTAATACTTACATTACAAAAAAAAACTATTGAAACCACTCATAGAAAACAAAACTCTTAATTATTCTTTAAATGGTTTACAACTTTTAGATCAACATGATGAACACGGGCTCCATCAAGTTGCCTCCTAACCCTAAAAAATGTGTAGTTGGTAAGTTGGATTCCCGAGTTCCACTCTCGAACCCCTAAATCATGGATCTCCCAAAGTCAATTACTAAACAACAATCCAAGTTGTCGCATAACCTCATGAGAAGACCACTCCCACTTTAACAAATGAGATATCCTTCTTTAGGTCCACAACTTCCAAACTCTCTAAACAACCATCCATATTGAGCCTTTTCACTGAACTATAGTTGTTCTAAAAAATTTTGAGAGATTCAACTTTCCCATAATATACATTTATTCTACAAACAAACAAGTTATAAGTTAATATTTCTACTAAAATAATTTATTTGTGTAACTCTAACCTCCCATGAACGACCTCAATTTTTATTTATTTATTTATACCCGAAGAAATCAGGTATGATAGATACATGTCGTAAGTTTGTAGGTTTTATTTCATTTAAATTAAAGGTGATTAACCCCTACTATATGAGAAATTCATTAATAATTCCCTAGTCACCCATGTATGATTAATTATACTACTAACCACTCATGTGCATATGTATGATAACACAAAAATCCGGTGTCGGATGGGAAGCAATAACTCTTAAATATAGACGGTATTGTTAATGAAAATCTGTATGGCATTTTATAACATTAGGTTGTTCATGATTAAATATTTAACGTCATTGTTGACATAGTACAATGTTACATATGTTCTGTAACCAGATGTAACATTCCTTTTTTACCTAAAAATAGAAAAAAATTACTTTTATATTTATACCTCAAAAATGGAAAAGAATTACTTTTATATTTAATTTGAGCGAGAGATACTCAACACTGCTTTCATCTTAAAGCTATTCCTAACTATGTAGGCAAGAAAATGTATGTCAGGTCCATTCATAATGTTTGGTTACTTAATTTCCTTCTTTTACATCTTAAAGCAATTCCTAACTATGTAGGCAAGGAAATGTATGTCAGGTCCATTCATAATGTTTGGTTACTTAATTTCCTTCTTTTACAAGCCATCCACCCCCTTGAGTTCATGAACTCACTAGACTATAAAGTATGAGCATGATGTGCTCAGTTTTATATTTGATTTGCATCTCTATAATGATTAGTTGATATAATTTTCATCGTATGGATTTATATGTGACTTATGGACTAAGCGATTTCCACATTAATATATTATCACCTAACAAAGGTCATGATTCTTAGCTTTATATCCACTTTGTCATATGGTTTCTTCTAACTTTCTTGAAATCCAGCTATTCAGACTAACTTGCAGTGTACTTGGGCTTCTCTCCTCGCTCCATGGGTCGATGATCTAACGATTGATATTCTAAGGGTTGCGATTAGAGAGTTTTGATGAGAGGAGGAGTTGCCATGGTAACTGACTCACTTTCCCCTCCACGCAGCCTCAGTCCATTTGCTATTTTTCATATTGGAAACTAGGCTTTGCAGTTTGGTTCTTCCTCCATATAAGTTGCACCCATGTAACAATTCTGTGTAAGACATTCCCAATGATTATTGCTATAGATGCCTCGTAGTGATGTTTTTATCCCTCATATTGATCAATTACCAAATTTTTATGGTGTGGTGTGCTAACCCTTGTCAATTGTTTTACCTAGGGAGTTTTTCCTTTTTCCTGTTTTGGGACATTGGTTCTGAAGATGAATTTAGATAGGGGTCTTAATCACCAAGTCCTAATTACGGTGATATTATATCTGTAACTTCAATTTTATTTTTCGTTGGTTTCCTTTCTTCAACACACATGCTATTATAAAGAAACAATTAAGATATCTCATCGACCGAGCTGACAATCTTTATGGCAATTTCTAGGTATTACGTTGATGATACCTCTCCTTTTTTTTTCCTTTGTCTTAACAACTAGAAGTTCACCTAACCCTGTTCCCTTCTATAGATTTTCTTCTGTTCTCAGTTTATTATGGAACGTGACCTGAAGTTTTTGAAGGCTAGTTCATCCACTCATGCTCATCCTTGGTTTCAGAGTTACAAAATTATGCCTTCAAAACCTACCCTAACAAAGTTATTAAAATTTTTTATTTGTTTGCGTCCAGGGTTTTGTGGCCCCCGACATTATATTTTAATAGACAAATTTCAATTTTGGTTCAAGTGACCGTGTCAACTAAAGCTTAATGTCCTGTCCAGGATTTGTTAAGAGTCGTAGTAAGCATTTGCATAGATGATTTGCTACGGAATTCCAGCCATGATAGTAAGCACCCTCATTTATTAATTTTGTAGGTATGATTTTCTTGAAGCGGGATAAAACCCTTGGTTGATTTTTCGCCTATGTTG